>JAUYWH010000025.1:13094105-13147137 GCA_034779795.1 Ctenopoma multispine | reverse complement strand
GTGTGTGTGTGTGTGTGTGTGTGTGTGTGTGTGTGTGTGTGTGTGTGTGTGTGTGTGTGTGTGTGTGTGTGTGACAATGTCCAGATGGTGTTTGAAAGATAAATGTGATGCTGACTGTGTATCATTTTTCAGCTCCCAGCAAGGGTATGGCCTCATATTCCCTATGGACACTCACAAAGTCTATAATCTCTCTCTCTCTCACATACACATACACACATACACATACACATACACACACACACACACACACACACTGTACAGCACCTGCAGACATAGAGGAGGACATGTACATCTGGTTTGATAACTCTGTTTACAAGGGAATAAAACACATGCTCACAAATTCAATGACATCATCTAACAGTGACATTTACAGATGGAAAACTAAAAGAATCTTACTTTCCAGGTTTGAGTTTGACACGTTATGTTAAAATAAATCAACATGTTCCTTCGAAGCAGCTACACAAGATGAGCCAAACATTTAATTCATTAAACTCAGTGGCTGCCAACCTGCACTGTTTTATACTAAATTGGCTGATGGGCCTGGTTGCCTTAATTCATGTATTCATAAAAGTATTTTTATGTGTCCTGTTTTGTGAAGAAAGTCAAAAACGCGTTTGATTTTTGTTAAATTAAAGAAAGGAATTTGATAATACAGTAACATATTATATACCATGTAATACAGTATCTGTAAATTACTGAAAGCTCAGATGTTTGCGTCGCTTAGTTTGATAGAGGAGTATGAAGATGAACTGAGTGTGCTAATACGACATTTATTAGACTTCTGAATTCATAGTCAAATTGTCTTCCTGCCGAGCCATGCAGTAATCTCATAGCAATGCAAACAGCCATAAAGGTCGCTGTTTTTGACTTTTCTTACGTGGTTAATACTCAGCGCTGGTATGAATTCTGTTTGATCAATAGAGTCCAAGAAGGTACAAATAAATATTTGTTTTTGAAAATATTAAGTTTAAAAGTATGTACAGTAAAACATGTATGTTTATTCTTCTCAGGACAACTTTGACCCCACTTTGCGAAACATTGAATAGGTCTCTGGTTGTGAAGGCATCAAATCAGCTTTCAGTTTATAAATTTGATGCTTACCATCCCTTTAATGCTCCTGGACAGTCCCGTGAATAGCATTTTGATAACCCCGGGCTGCATGTACTCTTAGACAGTACATAATCCTCTTTGGCCAATCTAATCAGAGAGAGACATATGCCGATTTGGCGTAGTGATGAGTGGTTTAGTAGATTTAGGAAGATGATCAGACATAAGCGTGGACTAGATTATGTCCTCAGTCATCACCAGGAGTGTGAGGCAGTAATCACTATTTAGGGTTTAATGTCATGCCCTGCTCTACAATATATTGGACCCTAACTTTGTGAGGAGTTCTGCTGAAGTGATGTCCCAGTTCTTGATGTGTGGTTTAGGGGGTAGATTTAATGGGAAGTACATCACATGACTCTGGAAGTGAGTGTCTTAATTGGATAAAAGTGTATACCCCAAACATGTATACAGTACATGCAAGTAAACATATTAAAATGAACACAAACACACAGAGAGACTCCTTATTTTTCCATTGGTCTCTCACACTGAACCATTCTGCCCGTGTGTGTGCCAGTGTGCTAAAAGAGAGCTGCCACCTCCTCCCGTGTCCTCGTCCTCCTTCTCTCTGTCCCTCAGGACATTTCCTTACAATGTAGGAGGCACTCTGTAATGGCTGCATTAGAAAAAATGAGAGATGAGGAAGGAGAGAGAAGAAGGAGAATGGTGAATTGAGAAATGGGTGAATGAGTGCACACTCCAGATCCTTTTTGACCTCTGGGGTGACTCTGAACCCAGAGAGTGAAGTTATGGAGTCAGTCATGTGTGTAACCTCTCTGTGTCCCTGTGGGACCACACACACACACACACACACACACACACACACACACATGACAAAGGACTGAAGTCAAAAAGACATCTATCTGTCAAATGAATAACCCATGGAGAATCAAGCATACATTCACATGACTATATGAGCCCTTTCACAAAAAAAGACTTCATGTTTTCTTCATTGTATGTATATATTACATATTTCTGTAATTCTTTTTTCACCTATTGCTGCATATATTGCTTAATCCGTGGCCGTTTGTCTTTCTTTCTTCTGTCTTTCTCTCAGAAGATGCACACTCACACATGCTCATGATATCTATCACTGCTGTATGCACACCACGCTGTAACCAGGCAACCAACCTCTGCAGCACAGCATTATGGGATACCCCAGGGAAGTGTGCTGAGAATGTCAACAGAGAGGCATCTGTGAGGGACTGTCTACAAAGAGCAATACATTTAAAAACCAACACACATTTTTTTGGCATATTTCTTCTCTAGAGGGTAGTTCTCAGATGTGTATGATTCACGGTGAGTGTGTCAGACATTTGCCCTGGGTAAGAATGGTGTTTTTGTTGGATTAGCATTTGTACCTCAAGAATTAGGAGTAACAATGACTGATTCACTCAGACTATTGCCATGGATAGCATTTAAGTGACTGATTTACCCAAATGCTTAAGCCAGTGACTCATGCTGTGCATCATCAGCACAGAATGAGACCGCCAAGTAGATGTCACTGTGCTAAAAGTCCCTCTGTTATTCACACGTACATTTTTGACTCAGACCAGAAATCCACACACTATATGTATCAGGTTTCCGTCTCAGTATTCTGTGTGTAAACAGGACATTAATAGCCATGTCATTGTGTTGGTGTACTACCAAGGTGTTTGTGTGACAATGAGCCTTCCCTTGTTTATGTGTGTGTCATATTCTTTCCTGTGTCCTGTGGACCCCATGCGTTAGTGTGTTAGCGGACATAAGCAAATGTAGCAGGAGTGGCGAGGCGGTGAGGCAGGATATCCCCTCTCTGTCTTACAGGCTTCCTCTGCTCCTCTGGCACACACGCAGAGATCTTTCCTCACTCCATCCACCTCCTCTCACTTTCCTCATCGCCTTGTTTTTGGCTTTATAATTTTATATTTATACATTCTTTCTCGCTAGTGGCATCCAATAGGATTCTCTCATTGTGTCTGCTCTAGATAGTTCTGACTCACTCCTTACGTACAAAAAGGCAAAACAAGAGGAACCAAGAGGGAGTGAGTGACAACAGGGAGTGGGTGAAAATGAGAATAAATGTCATCGGCTTTGTTGAACGGCACAAGTGTCTCTTAAAGTTTAAGGAGCTCCAATATAACTGGTTACGTCCAAAGCAGTGGTCAGTACTTTTCCTTTTAAAGCTGGAGACCTTGTGTAACCTTGTAAACATGCATATAATGTACCACAAAGTGTGTCTTTCTGTTTGTCCTACTGGCTACTTCACATGAATGCTCTGTAGAAATATAATGGTGAAGCTGTTCCAAGCTGTTTACAGACGCTAGGGCAAATATACTCATACCATGTACTGAGACACCCTGTCTCTTTCTCCCTGTCTGCATCTCTCCTAATGTCACTCTGTTTTCAGTCTATCCATTCATCCCTATATCTCTGTCAACCTGTCTCTCATACCCACCTTTGCTTAAAAATGCCAAGACTCCGGCCACTGGGGTCACCCCACAAGCCTTTGCACACATAACACAATATTTGAGGTTGCTATGTGCTGAACGTTAATACTGATTGGCAGCACTCATAACACTCTGAAACCGCCAGATTCTCTGATGTCAGGCCAGACATGCTGCACAGACAGCGTGCTGTATGTATGTGTGTAGCGATAGAGAGAGACCAAGCTGGAAAGTAAAAGAATATAGGTTTAAATTAGCCATATATTAAAGTGATTAGACTGTGGAGCCAGAGAGACGAATACTGGAACAAACAAGTAGCTGTCTGCTGCCAAGACACACTCTACCTGTTTGTATACGTGCTTTCAAGAGCACTGACGCGTGTCTTTGGCCCTTGTGCATCTGTGTGCCACACAGACGTGCCTTTTACATGGCCACTCTTGTTTGACTAACCTTAATCCCTCATCAGGGAGGTATAAGAGCTGACGTACAGCACCTATTAGCCTTAAATTACATCCCTTACCCTCCTACCGGCCTGCTATCAGCCCCCGGAGCCCCCATAACTGTCACCACCCTGCCCTGGGCTCGGCGTTGCATAACCACCTCAAAATTGGCCTCTTTATTAAAGCTAGCTGCCTCTAATTAATGGTTTTGGCCTTTACACAATAAAACAGCCGATGTATGTCTGTGTTTCTGTCTGCTTTTCAGCTCCTGTATTACACCCATGCATTCAGCCAGATGTGTGTTAGGGAAAGCATGCTGTGCATGTACCTTAATGGGTGTCATTTTTAGGTTCTACTGGCGTCAGTTTGGTTACTGTTGAAAACTGAGCCGTTAAAAATTTACCTCTTTAATACTGAGTTTGAGCAAACAGGGCATTGCTTGTTTTCACTCTGGTTTAGTGTCAACCGATTTATGCAAATGTAACAGAAAATGGGCATTAGCCCAACAGCCTGCTTGTTTG
Organism: Ctenopoma multispine; assembly: GCA_034779795.1. Taxonomy (NCBI): domain Eukaryota; kingdom Metazoa; phylum Chordata; class Actinopteri; order Anabantiformes; family Anabantidae; genus Ctenopoma; species Ctenopoma multispine. The sequence goes on along the minus strand of JAUYWH010000025.1, from coordinate 13,142,646 downwards.
ATTACTACTCCGAAAGGTTTGAGACTTGATAGCATCATATAGGTGCAGGCATTGCTGCTTGAATACAAGAGAAAGTGAAGTGCAGTAATGGCAATATGCCTGGAGCAAAGAAAGCCAATAAACAGTCCACCAGTTAAGTGACAAAACCTGTATGAAGGATGCATTAACACACAAAAACCACAAGTTGTATTGATGGTTAATAATGGACTTCTGTCATGATTACTGCTAATTGAAATAAAGACTGGTAAGAAACGATAACGTCATCCTATCTCTCTGTTTCTGTTTATGCCTCTTATCTTATCGTATCTTCACCTGATCCATTTGTTAGGAGACATAAGAGGAATAGGTTTTGTATTCTAAGATGGTGCTGATGGTGAAACAGTGAAAGTAAAATGAGAGTGAGGAAAGTCAGGAAGACTCTGAGTTACTCCCGTGCCCTCTGTTGATTGAGATGGGGCATTCAGAGCAATGAGCTGAATGTGCCACAGTGAACCATGGTCCCTGGATGGGAGCTTTGGCTTCTCTGGACATGTCTCATCGATGTGACACGCTCATAGAGACAGACCCTTAAACACTCATACACATGCAGGAGAGGATAGACAAAAATATAGACACTAACACTCCTTCACACACCCACACATGCACATGTGGGCTTGTTTAAACCCATTGAAGAATCATAATGGTTGTGCTAAGGGATAAATGAGTTTGTGATAAATCTATAACCTGTTAACTTAATGGCCTGTGCATCTATATTAAGTGAAAGGGGGATGGGAGTTGTACTGTAAGACTGGAGGAAGAAAGGAAATGAGAAAAGAGCATAGGAGAAGAGTGTAAAGGTTATTTGAGGATGATTGCTGGAGGCCTGTTGGCTGCTAATTGAAGTATAATTAGTGACTGAGCTATCGGGTTGTGTATTTGAGACTGGTTAATGTGTGGTCTCCTCTCCTAAGCTGATCCTGCAGTCATGGCTGTTTTCAGTACATTTCAATGAGCTTAATCATGGGTGGGCCTTTTGTGATTGGGGCACATAAGAAAATCTGAATGTGAATGGATGAATAAAGCAGTTAATGTGATTATGAAACATCATAAGTGTGTGTGTGTGTGTGTGGGGGGGGGGGATTTGACTCATTTCTGCTTAATAGTGGTTTAGTGAGAGCATCTTTAAAAGAGTGGAAGTTAAAAAAGAGAGCTGCTATTGCAACACAGAAACAGGGGAGACCTGAGTTTATACGAGTAATTTATCGGCAAGCCCTTATGTTCGCACTCACTAGTGAGAGAGGGAAACGGCCAGTGAATCAGCCAGTAGGAGGAGAGAGATAGAGAGACAACAAGAACGAAGGAGGGAAGGAAAAAGGAAGAAGAGGGAGGGTGAATGAGCCAGCGGGGGTAGAGTGAGCAAACCAGCGAGTGAGGGAGAGGTGGAGGGAGGAGAAAGAGAGGAGGAGGTGGGGGGTGATACTGCTGCTGCTGCTGCTGCTGCTGCTGCGACTGTTTCTCCTGTCAGTCGGCTGCTGCTTGCCTGGCAAGCAGGAGGGCATACAGAGCAAGAGCGGAGCAGAAAGGGAGACGGAGAAAGAGGCTGCTCAGTGCTGAATTTTATTTTAGAGGATCTATTGTCAAATGTGAGGTGCAGGGAGCAGCAGGCACGCAGCCAGGGAGTGGATTTAGGCACTGGACCCAGAGCTGCAGATCTATGGATTACCAGCAGTGAGTACGGGTGACTGGTATTGTCACTGTACTAACCAACTCGTCATTTTCAACAGAGGTTTGAGCGCACGGTCTCACACAGCAGGAGATCTGGCTCAGTCTGGAACCTAGTGGGGCAACAGAGGCTAAGAGGGAGAGCAAAGCAGACAATCTGATTTTAACACCTTTCTTTCCCCTTTCTCTTCCTTCGTTTCTTTCAGTCTGCATGTGTGTATTTCACAGTGTGTCACTGATGCTGTTGTTTGGCTGTCTGCAGGAGGGATGCTGGAGGCTAATGTGGCTAACATTAGCATGACGGCTAAGCCCAGAGAGCTGGACCTCAGGTCTTCCACTGTCTCCTGCCAGGACACTTCAGCCCAGCCAATGGCCTCTAGGAAGCCTTCAGCCAAGCCCTCTGCACTGCCCCAGGGACCGTCACGGTCATCTGGGTCAGAGCTCAAGGTCTACCGGCCCGCCTCTGGATCTATCCCTATCCCGATCCCCAATCCATCCAGGCTCCGCAAGCAGCACTCACTTAGCAACTTGTCTGTGCTCACTGATGCTGAGAAGAAGCTCCACCTGTACCAATCTCCTGGATGGAATGATGATACAAGTCAGACTGCTACTGGTACCAACAAAGCCGGCCAGACTAAGACAGGTCAGGCTGGTGGTGGGAGAGCACCGCTCTCTCGGACTCTTTCAAAGTCAGAACAATCTCTCTTCCAGGGGAAACCGAAACCTTTTTGCTCCCTGGCTTTGACTTCTAACGTGGGCAAGCCCAGTCGAATCCCAGCCCCTGGTAAACCACGGGGACCTTATGCTGAGGTCAAGCCCATCAGCAAGGCCTTGGAGGGGGGCCACAGTGCAGACACAGACCCTGCAGATCAATCAGCTAAAACTAACCCTATTGGAACTGGGAGTACTGGGACTAATGGGAAGAAAGCTGAGGACAAGGGAAGATCTGCAGGTCTGTCAACAGAGGAGAAGAAGGAGAGGAAGGAGGTAGAGGGAGAAGATAAGGGCTTTCTGAAAGTGGACCCAGAGTTAGTAGTGACAGTTCTGGGGGACCTGGAGCAGTTGCTCTTCAGCCAGATGCTTGGTGAGTCTGTCTATTACTAAAGTGCATGAAAACATACAGGTTTAAACATGAGATCTACTGTGCACTACTTTACAATTATTTCAAGTTTTCTTACCTATAGGTTAAGTGGACATTGAATAACATAAACATTCCCTCCTCTCTATACCACTGCTGTGCTCTCTACCCCACACCCAAACCATTCCCTCCAGCTCCAGCTCCAGCTTCAGCATCAACAGTGCATTTTTAATGAGCTTGGTCTATATTGCAGTAGAGCGTAATGTCAGTGTGTTTTTCTAAGTGCTTTTCACCATAAGCTGGTGAGAGCCCTCAAAACCCCACGTACATCATTGTAACAGTCAAATGTGCTTTGTTTATAAGTGAGAATTTACTTTATGTCGTACCTATATCCTTACATACACGTGTGTGTATATGCACAAATATTGTGTGCTCCCATGAAGCAGCTGAAGTAAGCATTTCCAGACGGTTTGTTGTTGATTCATTAGCTAGCGCTACAGTGTTTTGTCCTGGTCTCATCTGACCTACTGCTGAAGAGAGCTAGACACATATTAACTTATGAAATACCTCCCTCTTCCTTTGTTTTTCTGTCTCTACCACATGTACAGTATGCATCTATGTATGTATGCAGTAGTTAAGAGTATGATGTACATGTGTAATATGAGTACCGCAGTCTCAGCATCTCCTGGCTCTCATCAAAATCAGCCATTTGTTAATAAAAGCTGTGTGAGTGGGACTAGTGGGGTGTGTGTTTTCAGGCGGTTAATAAAACGGCTGCATATTGAGACGGGCTCCGATGGCACTGTGTCACATATTTAGCCTCACACCGCTCCCTCAACACCTCACCCTTTTGCCCCCCCCCCCCCCCCCCTCCCATCTAGTTCCATTGATCTCTGGGCCACTGACAGATGGTCACTATCCAAACCCTCACCCCCACATCCTCCCCCTGTTACCGAGGGCAACGTGTGGGAGGAGAGAGGGGAATCTGAGGGGGAGGTGGTATGGTCAGGTAGTTAGTGCACACAAGTATGCAGACATGCGCACCCATGCCTCTACGGACACACACTGTCACATACAATGGGTACAACTGCATTAAGTCACTTAATACAATATATCCACTTTTAGCTATTGAGTGTGTAGTGAGGATGGTGACTGATTTTGTGACTAGTAAGTCAAACCAGGGTCTGAATCTGCACCTATCATCCATTATTCATTCAAACACACACTCTCTCTGTGCATCTGTGTTTCTGTCTCTAATCTATTGCTCATTCACTTTCTATCCCTTCCTCTCCGCAGGAGCAGATAGCATCAGAGAGTAAGAAGATGGGGAGAGAATAGTGTAGCAGGGTCATTATATCTGGCTTGATATGAGGAAATGATTTTCTGTCCATCATCAACCTTCTCTCATCCTACTCCAACCTCATTTCCTTTTTCTCTCTTAGCCATTCAGCCTCCTGCACCACAACCCCAAATCAGAGCTTGTGAGACCTCACCCCTACAATCACACAGTATGTGTGTGTATTGACTGTACATGTTTTTGTGGGTGTGAGTGATGTGTATCTTTGTGTGACCTTGTTACTTGACCTCCCCCAGGCCGCCAGGTAAAGAGGAGGGAAAATAGAAAGAGAGGGAGGAACAGAGTAAGAAATCAGATTTCTGGGGGACAGTAAAAAGGACTAGATTTAATTCAGAGATAAATGAGCTAGAGAGAGGCATACTAATAGAGAACTGCATTAGTCAATGACCTGTTTTTTTATCTGGCATTCTTTGTGACCAAAGGTAATTTTGGATTATTACAATCCAGAGGTTTGTCATAAACAACACAGCAGGTGCGTAGAATAGTTGCACGTGTACACTTGCGTATGTTTGTGTGAGTTAGGAAGAGGTTAATTGTAACTTGCCCTGTAGCTTGCGGCTATGGGCTCATCCTTTATCATATCTGCTTCTTCATTTCCGATGGGACATGCAGTTAATTGGTTTCTGCTCTATGCACTCTGTCATAGGAAGATAGATTATGGATATGTATTATGAATTCTAAGGATCATTTCCACCCTTCTTATTACCATCCACAGCCCCACCTTCTCCTCATTAGCTTTCTACATATAGGAGAGGGGTGTGTCCCAGTACTAAATAGTATATACAGTATATTATGATGACTCAACCTTAGTTTAAAACTAAACTGCTCTGCTGTTACGGGAGCTACAAATGAACTTTTAGCTTTGTGCCTGTGTCTTGTACATGTTATGCTGTGTGACAGCTAGCAGCATTCACTGTGACACAGTTCTTTGAGGTTACCATACAGTAGTAGTTAGAGATAATGGAGAATGCCAAGGAGGTCTAATAAGGATGTATAGCCCAAGATCATCAGCTATGCACTTAAAAGGGATAACCACCCTCCCCGCATGCAGATAAAAAGTAAGAAACAAATCCAGGATATTTCAAGATTAGTCCTGTGTATGTTTATCTTGTGAGGTTATTTAGGATTAGTGTCAGTATTATCTGTTTTTCTTTAATCAGACATACATGTTTAACCACTGAGTGATGAAAAGCTTTTTTTGTTAATTGGATTTAAAGAATTACTTGACTTGTGTGTCCATGGGCAGCAGCTCTGGAGCTGAAGCAGTAATTCTCCCAAATGCAGCATTTATTCTAGAATATTGTTGTACGCAGTATTGGCATTGAGATGAACTCTCCACGAGTCCACTTGATGGTACTACCATTGAGCATGTACTGCATAGACTACCAGGAAAGTACTGAACCTCAGATGTCTACTACTAATGACAGCTTCCAGCGGCATCCCTGCAACCATAATGAGGTGTGTGGTTAGTGGGTAAGCACCCTAAAGCATTGGCCTTTCCCAGCATGGTGCAAGCACGGTTTAGAGAGGATCCAGTCTAAAGACATCAACAAGCATTGGGATTAGGCCTTGCATAAAGATAATGAGAAGATTCAACCCCTCTTCCACTAATCACAGATCTCTCACCCTGGAAAAGGCCAGCTATCCAGACTAAAATGAATTACAGATTAAAACCTAAAGGACATCTGTTTAGATGGAGATTTGAGTATTTGGAGGATTTTGCTTTATTTCAGTCTATAAATGATCAGATAGAAAATAAATTAGATTTAGATTAGAAGATTGGAGATGTTTTGGTGTTGGCTACGCTCACTGCAGAAACTGAGGGACTGTGTCACTTGCACGTGATGATTAAGGTTCAGCAGAAGATAACTAAATGACACACAAATGCTCACAAGGGCAGCCCTGACTACCAATGTGCCTGTTATTTTAGTGTCACATCATATTGTGTGTGTGTGGGCACATTTGCGTGGCTGATGAGTACTTTTGCATCCTCGTCAGCTGTCTGTGGAACAATAAACTCTACGGAGGAATCGACAAAGCCTAAAAAAAGAAGACGCAAACATGGGTGCACACACAATCCTGTTCAAAAGAACTTAACAGCACTGCAGGAAACAACAACAAAGCACTTCAGCTCTCTCTATCACACACACACACACACATTTGTTGTGTGCTACATTAAGTCACTGATATTCTCCTTGTATTCATCTTTTTGACCGTGACAGGGTATTTTTCATACCCTGTCCTTCTATTGTGATCACACTGCTGAGTCTCTAATGTGATGCGGGTGCGGTCAGAGCGGCTGGTTCTACCCTGAGCTTCGCTGACTGAAGGATTCAGGGCAGTCGCCCTCCCATTGAGGAGGTGGTGACAAGCAAAATAAATACAAACGCTCAAGGAAAGCGAGGAATAAAGCATCCCTTCGATTCTCTCTCTCTCTCTCCCTCTTCCCCCTGTCTTCCTCTTTCTCTCTTTCATCTCTGATGTGAGTTGACGGGTAGCAGTGTTCTGTCACCAGTCTGACAGAAGAGAGGATATTTCTGGTGCAGATGTTTAAAGAATAAGACAGAGGACATCTTTTTAACATGGCAAGGATTGTGTCACCAAGAATATACGTAGGAGGAATAAAAAGTGTTCTCACATGTGCATACATGGATGATTATGCACTTTCCTCCATTGTTGTGAGTGTTTGTGTTTACAGTGCTTTGTGGTCAGTCTCTCAGGACTTAATGCAGGAGCCATTGCATTAGTGATGTCTGCTTCCTGCCATCCTCTTCCTAAATCATATTAGTACTCAAAACAAATCATCTTTGTTTTTGTCTCATCAGCGCTTACACAACACGCATACTGTTCATCATGTAAAAACAAAAACATTTTTATATTGTTACTGTTATATAATGTACAATATATTCAGAAGGGACCAGTGAAAATATCTGTATTTTAATGTTTGTAATTGTTTGAAAGATGAGCACACACACTTTACTTTTACCAGTGTCGGAGAAAATTGCCATAACTGCTACATAGTGAAACATCAAAGCAAGTACTTAGTTTAGGCAAATGAAAAAATGTTATTATGAATTTTATATATAGTCTCTTATTCTATGTTCTAAAATATGTACCATTGTCCGTTTTTGTTAGATATAATATCTGATTGTCTTTGCATTTTGAACTATTGGTCAGACAAAACGAGACATTTGGAGACATACTGTGCACTTCTCAGGATTCGTTCCAGGCATTTTTCACCGTTTCCTAACATTTTATAGCTTATGAAAATAATTGTGTTGCACTCGTGCATGCAGTATGAATACAATGAAATACTACAATCTGATTTAAGTCAAGATGCTTAAATCATGTTGACTATCTAATTTTGTCCATGTGCTTCATTGTGTTGCTTGCTTACTCACTGTTATCAGTTCTGCCATCTCACCCATCACCATGCAAAGCATGCAAACTGTCTGACATGTGAGAGCGGAGCTGCAGCTGGGTTTAAGCATGTCATAAAATACAGTTCCACAAGGAACAACTCTCATGAACAAAAATACACCCAAACATTGCCACACAGTATGGTCTGCCTTGGCTCGTTGCTGGGATTATTTAGTAAGTGTGTAAGTGTGTGGTTGTGAGCTCTGCACGACTGTGATGTGGTCTGTATTTAGATTCTGTCTGATTTAGATTTGAGCAGAAAGTTTTCAGTTGTATACAGGAAGCACAAGAGATACTGGTAATTTGGAAATGTTCATGACATTACACACAGACACATTAGCATCCATTAAACGGCATGATTGTGCTTTTGCTCTAAGTGACAATTTTGTTGACAGAGTCATCTGTGTATCGTGTGTTTATATATATGTGGGTTATGTTTCACACTGTGCCTCCATTCATCTCTTTACTCTCAAAGCACCTCACACACGTTTAATCTTATCCAGTTCGGCTCTGCACAGAATGCACACATACACACTTTATTTTTTGAAGTATACTCAGGAAGAGTTGGAGGTGATATGTTCTTTACCTCTATTTTACTTCTCTCTCATAGAAGTCTTGACCTTCTTCAGAGGGCCTGCTTTTATGGGAGGAAGAAGATCTGGCCTGGGTTTTTAACTTGGGGCTTAAGATTTTAAGTCAGTCATAAATGCTGCACAGACAATAGTGCATCTGTTTGTAATATTTCAAAGGTCAGTAACTCTGTTTCTAAGTCAGTCAGTTGCTTATCCTCATAAATTGATTTCGACAGCTGCACCAAATTATATTTTCTTTCTCACACATATGTGTTGACACACTAATGGTTTTTTCATGGGAAGACTGCTGCATCATTTATAGCATTTGAACCATCAATTGCTCCAGTTTGATGAACACAGATGCAACCTTGTGCTCTGATAGGGTAATCGGCCATTCAGCCAGTCAAATGTCAGAAATTATCTTCAGGGGCTCTAATATCCTGTTGCGACATCTTGGAGAAACTCATGAGTTTTAGTGCATGTGTGCTGGCGTGTATGAGTGTGCAAGCGCGTGGATGCACATTTGGATGCATTAGCGTGTGTTTGTCCACTTTGTCCAGATGTGCAGGAACGACTGCATGTTGTAATGTTTCCTGTTTTGCAAACTGTCTGAGGTCAGTAGTGAGTTGTGATGCTGAGCAGGGGATAGAGGACAGAAAAAGAGTTCTGATAGTTTGTCTGGGTTATTACATACTTTGTCTTACCTAGAGCTTTTCCCACCATGCCATGTAGACATATTCTCAAACAGATCTAACAACAAAAGAAAAAACACTAAGGTTTTACTAGCATCCTGTTTATATGATTTATTTACATCACTTGTCAGGAACATTGTAATGATAATATTTGCAGCAGTCAAACAGCCCCTTTGAAAGAATGTGACTATTTTAAAGACTTGACACTCATCACTTGAAGTATAGATATTTTACAGTCTAGTATCAGTGATGCTAACGCACCACTTAGAACAAGCTGTCATGTAATAAGGATACTGTAGCCTGAGGTTGCAGTGACACTAACATATGTGCACACACGTGGACAGGACAGATTCAAATGAACTCCAGAAGGAAAGGAAGGAAATAACAGAGAGAGCATTTCTCAAACCTTCAACCATGATATGCAAAAGAAGCTCAGATGGCAAAGATGGATGTGATTTTACCCCATAAACACACACAATGGCTGACCACTCTTGTTAGGACAGAGCTGTGAGTGTTTCTTTGGGGACTTTTTTTAGTTCTTTCTAATGAAGACCTAAAAGAGGAAGCAAAACGTAAAGCAGTTTCACTCTCTGTTATGTTTTTGCACACAGTGTCTACTAGGCATTAGACATTCAAGTCAACAGGCACTCTTATCACTTCCTCTTCTTTTAAACGATACAGTCAGTAATGTCTTATAGTTTTTTATTGTACACAGTTTGCATTAAAAGACTCAAAGCTGAAATTAATTTATTCCACCAACAAGGAATCCCATTTTTTTCCAAAGCCTGACTGTTTATCACTCTTCTGTCATATAAAGAACATAGTCGATTGTTGTCCTAAAACATAAATACCACATGACTGAGTCACGTTGTTGCACTGGGTGACATATTCCTTCATTAGAAGTGGACATGGACACTGAAGGTTATTTCCTACCCAGTACTAGCAGTAATGGAAGTGGAATCACTCACTGGACCAAAAGAAATTGTTAATCCACAGCTTAATATTTTTATCACAAACCCATTTACTTGCACACACAAAAAGAATATACACCATTTGTTATCCAGGCAAAATTTAGGGAGGGAAGGTGAATACATTGTTCATGTTAATCATTGTATTCCTGTGATTTGTACATGAAAACTATGTCTTTTGTTAGGCAGCAGAATGCCATAGCTTTCACAGGAGACAATAATAACATATAAAGCATTTCTAGATTTACATGTCCTGCATTTGACCATCAGTCTTGGTCACTATATGAACATCTGCCTAAGCTTTACTGTCTTGCAGATTTAAAAACAAACTCCTTAATGTTGCTGCAGATTCAAAGACCGGCATTTTGGTTTAATGGGCTTGTGATCTGACCGCACACACAATAAGAGAAACAAGACAGCGTCTCTTTTCACGGGGATTGTACATTTATGTTGCCTTGCTATTTCTAAGCTTGTTGTGGTGTAGCAGGCGGAATATACCGAAGAAAAAAATAACATTTTACTTCAGATTTTACACAGAGTTTCTATTTCTTTGAACTCTTTGAAGTCTTTAAGTCAGTTTGTTTTCATCATCTCTCCATTTGCCGGTGAGCAGACTTGCATCAGGATGCAGACTTTGTCCTGCACGTGTGGTACATTCAGACACTTACAACAACATCCTCACTGTAACTTGCTGACTCTCATTTCAAGAGTCTGAGTGGGCCATTATAAAAGGCTCCTTGGCGGCTTTCACAGCCTCTTCAGAGTTGGAGTGTGTGTTCACCATTGTATAGAGAAGAGGCAGGTGGGGTTTCCAACCCAACATGTATATGCACTGAAGCCCTTTCACGCACACAAGCACACTTTAAACCAGATCATTGTAATTCATCTGCACCCCTGGGGAGCTGCCAAGGCTGACAGGGATATTTGCATCTCTAATTCCCCCCACCACCGCCGCCACTACATCCCCTCCCCATGCCAGCTGGGACCACCGGGGCCCAGGCAGAGGCAGTACAGGAAGTCTTTTACACACACGTATACAATCATACAGACTGTATCTAATCAATTTGACGCCAATGTTAAACAAAGCTCCTCTTTGAGGTAATTAAAATCGCTCAATTAAAGCCTGTGTATATACGTGTGCCTGGCTGTGTGTCAGACTTTGTCTCTGCTTGCATGTTTTAGTGGTTCTTTGTTCATGTTCTTGATTCTTTACACAAACAGATTAACAAAACGGAACATTTTAGGGCTGACAGTGTCTCTTTCTAGCTGGAATTTCTACTTTCATATGGGCACCCACACAGAGCAAAGATATTTTTGAATATAGCTATAGTTTCCTTTGTGATGAAACATTTGGAGTGTGTGAACGTGTGTGTGTGTGTGCGGGTACTGTATATCGATGTGAGCAGCAGAAGGTTGTTTCACAATGACTGCATCATCTCTCCATTCAGCTGCCTGTCCCCAGGGCTACCTAATCAATTGTCTATATGACCATTTAGAAGAAGTAAATCTGGCTTGATAAATTGATTCAGATGTGTGCGCACATGTGAGCAGACTGACCATGCAGATATATGTGTGTGAGTGTCTGAAAACAGTGTTTAGTCCACAGCTGTTGTTGAGATTGACACCTCAACAACAGCAGCTCGCGATTTGCCCTCCTCACTCATTAGAATGGCCTTTCCCCCCCTCACCTCCTCACTAGCCAGCTGGAATGACTCATGGGAGGGGTGGTTCTAAATTGTGCGTGCGGGGCAGTTTCAGGGTCATGTGTATTTGTAGACTTTGTATATAGACTATGTTGTTCTGAAGGGTCAGTATTTATTTTTAATAGTTAATCATCTGTATACAACCTATCTACATAGTAATCCATTCTGTAGCTGCTGGTACAGTATTTGGTTATCAAGAATGATTTTGTAGCAAAGTTGTGCTTATAAAAGTACACAAAATACGTTTTCATCTTACAGTGTCCCTTGTTTATCTTAAATCTCCTGCTTTGCTCGTGTGGGGAGTCAGCTGGCAAGTTGTAATGGTTTACTGAGCTGAACCTCAGGGGTGAACAGACTGTCCAATATCTTACTACCATCACTCTTTTATCACCATGACTCCATCGCACATAAGTACACGTCAGTGAAAAGAGAGAGCAGGGGTCACCGTCACACAATTCAGTTTATTTGTCCTAATTACCTTATTGTTTAAACATGATGGTTTATGTGTGTGTGAGATTTTCTTGGTCAGACTGACACTAACTCTATGAGTCTAGAAGATTCTGTGGTAGTAGTAAAACAGCGTAGTACCCTGTTTGATCTTAAAATTGCAAATTGAAACACATTCTATTGGGACATTTCTGTGCATGGTTTCTAGGGGTTGTCTGTATCACTACGTGCTTCAGCCATTTTACTGTTGCAGCACAAACTTACAAACACACATATGGCAATATAACTGGATGGCCCAGCCTGCAGACGACTACATGTTAGAAATTGTTGAGACAAATTCTTGGTGTGTTTATGTGAAATAAAAGGCTTTTGGTTTATATTGTAATGGAGTAGATGACGGGCAGAGGAGCACAGTGCAATCAGCGGGCACCAGGGCATCATGGTTGGAGAGGCTAAGAGAGTCTAGAGAGAGTCTGGCTGCTCTCATATTTAATTAATGTTGCTCCACTGACATCTGGTAAACAAGTGTGCTAACACTGCCAGTGTTACCTCCACTGTTTTTTCATTTTGTTTTTTCTGTTGTAGATTTATGTTTCAGGCTTTGTTTAGATGATTTGGTGTAATCCTAGATTTTGGCCACTGGGTGCAAGGATTCAGTGTTATATGATTAACACTACAGTATATTATTATAGTCTGTAGTCTGCATGTTAGGTTTTGAGCATAACTAATACAGAATACAAAAAATACCCATGATCCTCATTAATCAACTTATATTTTTGTCACATTTCATTGTGTCGTCATTGTAGTTAACTCTGTGTTGATGTATGGACACTGAACAGGTTGGTCAGTGTTTTTAGCTGTCCTCTAATTATGTAACATAACCACCAGCACCTCATCTCTAAAAATATCCTTGTTTTTTTTTTGTGTGTGTTTGTTTATGTGTGCATCCCTGTTTGTGTGCACCCCTGCAGACCCAGAGTCCCAGAGGAAGAGAACGGTGCAAAATGTTTTGGACCTTCGACAGAACCTGGAAGAAACCATGACCAGCCTGAGGGGGGTGCAGCTTAGCCACAGGTCAGCCACACATATACACAAACACAAAATCAGATCAATAATAACAAGAAGAAAAGAAAAGTCAACAAGCCAGGAACAATAGTTGAGATGGGCAAATTCTTATTGACATTGCTACACTGGGGTGTTGTGGCAAACTGCCTGTGGTCCCTTAATTCAATATCAGTATTCCTGATAGACCAGTAGATGTTAGTCTGTCTTTTTCTGCCTACTCTCCCTCTGTGTTGGTTAATACGGAACTGAAGCAGGATTATCTCAAAGCTGACTTCAAAGCCGACCTTGTCAATGCATGCTCACGACTCCATGCACAAGACATGCAATAATGTTCTGATTAATTGTATACGAGTGTACGTGTGTCCTGTCCCTTCCTCTGCTTCCTGTCTGTCATTGACTGATTTGGGATGGGCTCAGCGGCTCTTTAGGTTTTGTCCTTGAGAGCTTCCCCTGCGTCTGCCTGTCCGCAGCTCTCCTGCCTTGTTACCTCTCTGTTCCCTCAGTGGGAGCTACCTACGTGAAGAGCAAACCAGCAGATGGTTCCCTGCTGGAATACATTTCCTTTGCCATTCATATTTTTATTGTACTGTAATAACATTGAATCACTCCCCATGGTCCCTGAAGACATATTCTGCTTTGAGACCTAGAGATTGTCTGCAAAAGCTTCCTGTACAAACAAAACGTCACGTTTCCTGCAAAGAAATTAGTGTTTATAGTGGAAGATTAGTACGAGATAAACAAATGGACTGGTGAGAAAGCAAATTGTTTTGTCTACACATATTTCCCTAATATACTGTATATGCATAATAAGCAGAAAGCCTATGATAATCCGTTCTGACAAGACAGGTAGAGTCTCTCTAATTCTCTCTCCACTTCTCTTGGCCTGTTTTATAGTTGTTAAGCATTTCATTTGAATTTTTATTCTTTATTTTTTTGTGAAGATGATCTTGTATGATTAAGATTAAGTTAAGATTAATATTTTTGTAGCAGGCAAATGCACATACTGTGACACAGTTTGAGAGCCAGCAACTTTTAATATGCTAATTCTCATCATTGTCAGCCCAGGCACTAAGCAGTGACGTGCCATGCTGCTTTAGCACAGGGAACGCATGTGACTGTGACGTTAGTGATGCTGATATTCATAGATTCACACGAGTGTGTGCTGGCATAAAGTGACAGTTTCATACTCAGAGCACAGAGCACACATGATCATAAAGAAATGGTTGCTCACAGAAAGCTAAAATGAAAACATGCACGCACATACCATGCATGTGTACAACTATGCAAAGGCACAATGCACACACAGGCACCTGGATACTAAGTAATGCCTGAGCTCTTTTAAAATCAATATAAACATTTTTACAGTGAGAGAGGAGAAAGAAGAGGATGTGGTGTGGAGAAAAAAGAGGAAATTAAAGACAGACATTCACTTTGAGTTTGTTCAAATTGTGAAATACTCTGAAATATGTCCTTTTTTCGTTTGACAGCTGTGTGGAGGGGACCATGTGCTATGACAGTGATGAAGCTGCTGCTTTTTCCATTTCCAGTCTATCAAACCGCTCCTCTCCGTTGTCATGGCGCCAGGGTCAAGCTAGCCCCCGTCTGCAGGCTGGTGATGCCCCGTCCACAGGTAACACACAGTCAGATGTCCCCTGTCGAATAAGCCACACGTCCCGTATCCACCTCATCGAAGCCCTGGACTCGGATACATCCCTCGTGAAGGCAGATTACCTGAGCGACAGCGACCTCAGTGGGAAGAGCCCAAATGAGGATGACGAAGACGATGAAGATATTGATGATTTAGGGAATGGGTAAGTTGCGTTCGTTTTTCTTTGAAAATGTGTTTTGTTTAAGCAGCCTAAAGAATACTTTGTGATCTCATGAGGCTGCAGTCTGCAGGAACCCGGACAGTTGTGTCTCATTAATGACCTTGCTTGTGAGGTGAATCCTGCCACCTGCCAACTGTTAAATCCCACAGCCGCAGTCAGGCCTGCAGTTAGTGATTCAACAGCACAACAAAGCTTTAATCAGCCCTTCTGTAATTCATCACACACACACCCCTCACAGCGTCTGCCTTGACACTGGCAGCTGCAGCCCCCCCTCTCAATGTATCTGGCTCTTCCATAGTCAGAAAACAGCCCCTCTGGCAGAGTTCACAAATGATGTCACCATCATCGAGCTTCCTCGCAGAGACCATCCTGTCAGATTCAGCTGCAAGCCCGCCAGCAGGCTTCCATGTGGAGGATCCCTTACAGCGTTGGCTCACCAGAGCCCCCTGGCAGAGCTGAAATGCAGATGTCTTTATAGAACTGGTACCGCAGTCAGATCAGTCAGAGCTGTCAAGGTCAGAATGTGTTTGTTTAAAAATAACCATAGATTTCTTGGGTCGAAATATTTCATGTTGAGTTCATGAAGGTGGCACCATTGGCATGTTTGCTGTGTTGTGTAGTGGTTGTTTCCCTGGTGATGTATGTCTTTGAAACTTTTCTCCAGGCTATAACTGGTGCATCTCCTGATATGTTGCATTTCTAATCACACCTTTCTGTTCACTTCACACATAACAGCTGTCTGCCTCCATATGTGTGCAGTAGCAGTTTACAATCAGTGTGTTGTTGTCTCTGCAGAGGGAGAATCGCAATAATGATCTTGTGTTCTCGGTTTCTGTCTGGGTTCTGGTGAAAACAAAAGCACGACTGAATAAGACATTTGTGAGCATAAGTTGTTTTTCTTCGACACCTGAGTAAGAGGGACAGGTTACAAAAGAGGTCATGCTGGTAGCTGTTGTTAGTCTTCTCTCTCTGTGCCTGTTTCGATAGGACCACATTTTCTTGTGACTTGATGACCAGTCAAATAGAATAAATGAAGTTTAAAGAGTCTAGTAAAGAATGATTTGAGTTGCGTTTCCTGGCCATATTTATATGGTTAGTTTTGGAAAACTTGCAGCTTGAGGTGGCATGACAAAACAGTTTTAACTACAAACACAGAATCATGTTTCACTGACCAACTCTAAGCGCAGTGAAGAAAAACACATTATCTCACCAAGAGCTATGATTCTGGCTGTAGCTTGACATCTCCATAGTAACCACAAAAATGCACCCCAGTCACCAAGACATCAACTGCAACACAGTTTTGGTCTCTGTAGTTTGTCTTTCTGTCCATTCCCTCAATCTACTGAGTTTACAGGTTTATATTGTGCTTTGTGGAAGGAGCCAATGCAAAAAGCAATTTGTTAGTGTAAAAAATTGAGAAAGAAATGATTAACAAGTACACGTAAACTCACAAAGTTGCAGACGTACAAAGAAAACACGGCTCTGTTTAAGATTAAATGGTGATTTCATCCTGTCTTCTTTTCTTTCTTTTTTCTCTTCAAACCAGCACCAGGCACAAGTTCATTCAATCTAATCCTAAATAGAAGCCCTTGAACAAATTATCGGTTATTTGTTTTATTTTCTGGGGGCCACGGTGGTGTAGGGGTTATCACTGTCACGTCACTTTCTGTGTGGTGTTTGCATGTTCTCTTCATGTCTGTGTGGGTACTCTGACTTCCTCCTGCATCCAAAGTGTGAATGTTCATCTGTCTCTTTATATCAGCCCTGTAAAAGACTGACAACCTATCCAGGATCTTGCCTAATATCAGCTGGGAGTGGATAAGATAAGTTAGGATGAACAATGGATGGATGTTTTATTTTCTATTTTAATTTTAGACCAACTTAAACAAAATTTTTGAGGCCAGGAGTTTTAAAGAAATATCACCCAACTTCACACAACACCTTAGTACAAATACACATTTTTGATGAAGTTGCTTTGAGTTTTTTTTTTATTATTGCCACCAAGAAAAGTACTGAGCATGGCATCTTTCAAACCTGTCACTACTCTCTGGTGGACAAACATTAGAATGTGACGTTGTTTAAAACTCAACTTTGCCATTTATTTTCTTCACTGGCAAACATATACCACCGTACTTATGCATCTGCAGTGATATGTGAGATGTTCTACTGGCTTGTCTGCTCATGCTTGGAGTCCAATATTTGCTTTATGCTTTCAATAAAAATAAATTATTCAGCTGGTCCATAAAATAACATTGTAAAACTCTGGAGTATTTTATAGTTCTTTGTTTAGTTTCAGTCTACAATCATTACGATACAGAAAAAAAACTGTCAAATTGTTCTTAATTTTCAAAAATGTTTATTACTTACTCTGGACTAATTAACAGACCTACCATCATCACCAAGGTCTTAATGAACCTGTCTCTAATCTCTAATTTTCCTTTACGAGCATTTGATTTGAAAGCCGTCCATGTGAATTTGCCTGCAGCAGCTTCAAGGTAACATGCCTTACTCACTAGAGGGCAGGCTGGTGCTGCTGTTTCCCCGTGTTCTTACTCGCTCCGCCTATCAACTTGAAGTAGGCTCATGTTGACTTGTCTCATAATTTATTACACATCCCTATCCATTATGCATACAGGCACCATCCCTGCTATACAGAGGTCAAGCTACACTACAATCCTAGTATACAGTATATATTATACACAATTTCCTCACATACATTATGCATCACAAGCACACACATGTTCTTTGTTTGGGTTATGTAGCCTTAATCTCTTTGTTCTATGAGACGGAAAAGGAAATTTTGTCTCAAAACACAAACTTGGTCGTAAACATATACTGATGAGCACGATTTTACTCATCACTGGACTCACTATGACTCACTTGAGCTTTATTGTATAGACATGAATCACTTTGAGTTAAGTTTCCTGTGACTGTACCATGACCTATCGACACACGGACCCTACACACACACTGAGTCAGGACCCCTGATGTCAGTTATCTGTTTCCTGTGCTTTTCTAGCCCGGGCCTCTGCTTGTCTGAAGTGTCCCACTTACATCTGGAAGTAGACCCTTCCCAGTATCCCCCCACACTCTCACTTACACACACGTCATTCACAGTGGGAAACGGCAGGAAGGGGGACCATGACGAGGTCATTCCCCTAAGTGTATGTGTGAGCTGAAATAGCATTGACATGGAGAATGCAGAATATAGATTTACACCATACTTAATCCTAAAACAATTAATTAATTGACTGTAAGGTAAAAGAAGTTCTTTAAGTTCATCGTTTGGTCTTATGGCACATTTGTTGTACACTTCACTCTGACCTCTCTGATCCACTCAGTTTCCAATAGCAAGCAGCTGCTAAATGCCTAGCGCCAAAAAACAAGCAAATAAAGTCAGCCAAGTGAAGAAAATTAAAACATGTAGCTGCAGACCCAGATGGTTTTTCATGCCTTGGTGGAGACCAGACTGACTTCTTAGGCCAGATACAGTCCAATGGGATGATATTGTTGCTTTGTCTCTGCTATGTAAAGCTGAATTATGCTTCTGCGCATAGCGAGAGTCTGCTCACCAAACAAGCTGATGAATGGATAAAACATCTTGTTGTCAGAATCTGGGCATAACTTTCTGCCACAGATGATCTTCTAGCTGCATAAGAAAATATTCCTTTTCAAGACTTTAGTTTGTCGCCCCCTTTTGTCATTATCTTGTCCATTTACATTGATAAATCCAAATTCTGTTGTGGGTGTTTCATGGATGTAGTGATATGTTTACACTGTCAATAGGCAATGAAATTTTGTCTACGTTTGGAGTTTTTCTACAGTTCGTGTCAAACAAATTATGATTGAAGCTTAAATAATTGTAACTATTAAATAATAGTCAATGCCTGCTGTCGGAGCTCATCTGGGCTTCATAGATTGTGATTGATTGGTGTTGTTGTTGGTCAAGCGGTAATAATGGGCTCAATGTGGACATAGACACATGTTGATAAGCCCTGGATATATGTGTGGCTTGTTTTCTGCCCTACTGGGTGCAGACACTTTTGTTTCTGAATGGACAAGCTCCCATCCTTAACTACGTCCTATTCGTAAACATACAGTCTCCATGGTAACACAGAGAGACAAGCTGGGTCACTGCACTAGACGCTTAAATTATGAAAGCATACACACTCTCAAGCTCCCTGAAGCATTTTAGAGTGAGTTGGCTGTAATGTTTTGATTTAACACAGTCTGCTTTCTAGAAAAACAAAAGGGAGCTGTTTGTTTTTAGTGTCGATCCAGCAGAGGACAGGGAACTGAAAGAGGAACTTTTAAATAGAGAAGTAACAGGTTTGGAACAGAAACTATGCCTGGAATAAGTTTTGATGTCACCAGTCACTTTTGTGACTGTGCCACATGCCTGTCACACAGTGTTAGGCCTTCGTCAAACACTGAAAGTCAGTGTTGATTGTTATCTGACCATATTATTATAATGAATAAATAATTAATTATAATCTAAACCTTATCTCCAGTGTGTGTGTGTGTGTGTGTGTGTGTGTGTGTGTGTGTGTGTGTGTGTGTGTGTGTGTGTGTGTGTGTGCGCCAGACTGTAGCGTTCTCTCTCTAGGTCAAACTCAATACTGTTGTACTCTGGCCCCACCTACTGGTCAAAATGTAGAATTGTCTACACACTACACAACCTGACACAACTGATTAATAAATTCCGTTCACCACATCTGAATCTGATTTAACTTACATGTGATGCATCCGCTCAGTCCCACACTACTCACTCAATCACTCTCTGTTTTTTCTGTCTCTTTTTCAAACACACACACACACACACACCTTCGGCTTAAGTGATCCTTGGTGGACACACCCAGGGCTTCCCTCTTACTAAGAGCCAGATTTTTACACTGTGACTCATACTGTATTCAAGTTACAGACCCCCTCCCAATAAAACAGCAAAATACTCTCCCCCTACTCAGATGCAGTACATGGACTGAGATAAAAAACAGAAAGTACAGACAAATGCAAATTTGATCGCTCATTACATATCATGAACAGTTGGTTAGTTATTGTTTATTTTTTTCTTTGGAAATTCTTTTGGAAAACTTTTCGCTGATTAAAGGCTTTCATGTGTAGTTGTATTTGCTGCGTGCCATGAAAGCCATGTTAACAGCTTTAATGAGCTGAGGATTTTGGCCAATAAAACAGTATGGACAAATTTTAAATGGTAACAAAGTTTGTGACACAATTAAATGCATGGATGAATTATGTTTTGCTCCTGCATCTCTTCAGAATTTGTATAAAAACATTAAGCATCCTTCTTCTAATTTCTTTTAACCTTCCTTCTTAGCGATGTCAGTTTTAGTTTTTTGTTGGTGTTAGCTAGTTTCTTCTGTGTTTCTTAGTTAGTCAAGTTAATCATTGCATTTTAAAATGGTATAAAAGACATTTGACATTTGTTTCAAAGTTTAATGGTAAAGTTTAATAGATCACAGTGACCAAAGTCTGCGTTTTGGTCAAGGTGATGTAATGTTAGCATTGCTAATTTAAAATCGCTCATTTCAAATCAGATCAATAATTAAGATGTATGAATAGCGGAATTCAGAAAAAAAAAATCAATGTCAAGACAGATTCATGCAAGAGTCTGCCTGCTGTTTTAATACAATATGGAACTCAATGGACACAAACTGTTAAAAGTAAGAAAATATTTATTCAGATTTCAGACATTCTGTAGTATGCATTGGGAAAAGTGTGATCCTTTGTGATGGAGGGTTAATACAACATTTTGCAAGAACAAAAGCTTTATTTCTGCATTTAATTAAATGAAAAATATAAAATTATTTTAATTTCTAGATCTAGATGTCTTACCCTCCACGTCTTTGTCTGTTCAGAAAACATTGTGTGTCTCAGATGTTGCAATTCACATGAAAACTTGATGAGAGGCATCCTGAGGTGGGATTCAGGAGGGTGACGGGGCGTGAGTTGTTCGTGTCATCCACTACCTGCTCTTCTCTCAGCCTTTACGTCTCTGTGCAGCACTCTTAACACTGGCTGTGTCTGCTCAGTGTGGCGTGTAATCAATTACTTTTGCTGTCATTATGGAGGGAACTTGACTGAGTGGAGGAGCGCGCTCTGTCTTTGTTCCAGCACGTGCAGGCAAAACGCTAGCGAGAACCCCCATGGAGAGCACATACACACACTGCATTTCCTAATTAAACAGATTAATTCACTATGAACACATGGACAGTTATATTGACATTACATTCTGTATTGTACTGTGCTCTGCTCATGCTATTCAAATAGGTTTTCAGTTTCATTTTCAGTTTTAGCATGAAAACCACAGTTGCATCATAGGATAATTACTTTTCATATAGTAGCTGAATTTTTTATTTAAATACTTCGCTGAACTGCCTGGCTATTTTTCTCGCAGATGACGTAACCGGCTCCAGCTGTAACAGCAGGGTCGCCGCTGACGAACAATAATGACATTAATCTGTTTGTCTGCTAAAGTGGCACAAACACACACACAACCATACTCAGTGCACTAATATACACATAAACAGGCATACACACACTCAAATACACAAACACATTAAAAGATTTAATAGAGCAGCATATGGGGCTTCAGAGGGATTTGCAGACCTAGAAACCCCCTGACACCTTCTGTTTCAGTGAGAACAATGTCCTTATGAAAATCTTTTGTACAGTACTCTTGTGTTTGCTGAGACTGTTTGAACCACATGGCTTCATTATTAACCTTTTTAATGCAATACAAATACATTACACTATGTAGCTTACTTTAAAGCCCAACAAACACAGAGACTTTCTTGCAGTTGTCAGTTTATCCGTGGTGACTTGCACTGTTGTTGTGTCCAAGTCTCATCCTTTGATGTGGAATTGCACACATGCACTGGTGTTAACTGTCAGTCAGTCACTGCAGGAATGTTTTTTGCCTTCTACTACTGTCAGTCTCCATGGATATGTTTAGTTTGACTGTGGGCCATTTCATTATTGTGAAACACACTGATATTAAGCAACAAACACATGTTCTGGATCAGAGCATGGGAACTACAATAAAATCTCTCAAACAAGTTTTCCCACATTCTTATTTGGAGGGAAAGAAACGTTAGGGAAAGTCAGAAAAGCTGGTATGTTCTCTACTTTCTTGATTTCTCTTCCTTGAACTTTTACAGCACCTGGCTCATGTTCCCAGTATGTCTGTATTCTCTTCTCTCTCTGAAGGCCATGTTATTCAGCCTCTCTCCCACCTACCACATAACCAAACGCCAAAACCATTGTCACGACTACTGTTTCCTAGACGCCCCCCATGCTGAGGCCTGGTAAATCCCAATGGAGACGCTATGGCATAATCCCCGCTAATCCTTGGCTTCCTCTTACAGCAGGACTGTGAAAATAAAAAAGAGAACTCATAGAACTTATAGACGTGGACAGCAGTGTGCAAGGACGGGGGTGGGGGTGGGGGGGCGATGCTCATTCTGTGTGTGTGTGTGTGTGTGTGTGTGTGTGTGTGTGTGTGTGTGTGTGTTTATGTGTGTTTATGTGTGTTTATGTGCAAGACCACCAGGTAGTTCAGAGGCATGTGTTACTATGTGAGACACTACGAGTCTGCAAAAGCAATAAATGGAGTGTGTGAGTGTGTGAGTGTGTGAGTGTGTGAGTGTGTGAGTGTGTGAGTGTGTGAGTGTGTGAGTGTGTGAGTGTGTGAGCAGAGCGTCTCAACTTACAGAGGTCAATAAGGTCATGACTTTTGCTCATTGACCAATTTCACCTTGTTTCCCTTAAGGAAAGAGACAGGTCCTTCCTGGAGATGGTTTGAATTTACGTAGTTTTCCTTTTCACATTCCACCTACAGAAGAGATAAAAACGGGGAAATGACCTGAAAACATGATGCTAAGCTAACAAGCATCAAGCTTTTATGAAATCATTCAGTCAACAAAGTTTTGCTTCTGAGATTTCTGAGGAATACTACAACAAAGAAATGTGAGCATCCAGTTTGTCCCTCTTACTCCACATATTTCACTGTGAATTTTACAATAACTTGGTTCCCGGTGGTTTTAGCATGACGACCATTTTTGCTATTTTAAATCTTCTTAGCCCTTTACATAAATCCTAAAGAGACACAAACATAAGTAATCAAGCACTCTTAAGTGAATTAATTACACTATATTGCCAAAAGTATGGGGACGCTTGCCTTTACAAACACATGAACTTTAATGGCTTCAACTCTTCTGGGAAAACTGTCTACAAGGTTTACACATGTGTTATTTGACCATTCTTACAGGATTTATGAGGTCAGGCACTGATGTTGGACGAGATGGCCTTCGCTCGCAGTCTCCACTCCAACTCATCCAACTCAAGTTTTTCTGTCACGTTGAGGTCAGAGCTCTGTGTGAGCCAGTCAAGTTCCTCCACACCAAACTTGCTCATTAATGTCTTTATGAACCTTGCTTTGTGCACTAGATTCATGGATTTGGAGGGGTGTCCCAATACTTTTGTCAGTATAGTGTATTTAGTTATTTTAGCATGGCTTTGGGGATGGAACAAATGTCAGTATGTTATCCTGCTACATTTATGCTGTAGGTACTACTATCAAAACTGCATTCAGTGACATTGTATTAGGGTGGCAGAAATATCAGAGACTGGTATAATTTGGCCCAAAAAATGTGTAGTATTTGAGTATGTAATAGCCAATACTAAATATATATGACAGGCTACCAGCCACCAGAGGACAGTGAGAATATAAGTGAGTCGGAAAGTACATTTCAATCATTAACTTAATTTTCAGTGTCACATTAGTAATTTCTCTGTAGCTTGAGGAAATCACTAGGTTCATTCCTCAGAAGATTGGTTCCCACAGTAGAAGGCCTCCTACACACACACACACACACACACACACACACTAACCTTGCTCCCACTCATTCAATACCTTCCCTCTACATCTATAAAGCTTTTTAAAGTACATGCTTAGTTCCTCTACAGGGGGCAAATGAAACTGCATGGTTCAGGACAAGCTTTTTAGCAGCTTTGGATAGAAGTTGCATCAAATCTGCACCACACACACACACACACACACACGCATACACAATATGCACACAAGGGCTGAGCCTTGGAAGTTTAACAGTGGGGTGTGACGGGGGTTTGTAATGCGCATAAGAATTAACCTTACTTCCCTCCCATTGACTCCCACCGTGTTATTCTCTGGAGTTGTTTCGACATTAGTCACACACTTTTCTTTCTGCCCTCCTGCCATCATTCCTTCTTCCTGCTCTCCTCATTACACCATCTCTTAATCTCATGCTCCCCTCTTTGCACAATACTTCCAGAAGTTAACATATCCTCATTATTTTCTCAGGACACACAGGCTGAACAGGCTGCAGAAACCTGTTGAGCTATACCTAAACTCTGGCATGTTGAACTCTAAGTTCTCGTTGTTCTTTCCTTTCTATTTCTTGAAAGAGAAAGCTTTTTTGAAGTTAGGTTTTTGAGCTGTTCCACTTCATATTGTCTGCAGCAGACTGGACCTTGAGAATAGCATCTTGTCCATGCAAAAGCCTAATGAGGTGCTCTTGGTGGTCTGGGCATGGAGGGACCCTCGATTTAACCACAAGAGCACCTTTTCAGACTGGGACATGCACTTTGATGTTCAGTCTTGAGTGTGTTACTGTGAGATGTTTTCAGCATTAGATCTGTTGTTGGTGTGCGACTAGACTGAGCATGCAGGCTGGTATACAAACTGTGGTTTAACTCTTCCTCTGGGGGAGGAGGCCACTTGCCAGAAAATCAGACAAAGGAATGTGTGTATTTATGTGAGTGTTGATTGACAGATTATTTTATAAATTCACTAACCACTTTATTAGATACACCTGTACACTATAATGCAATCCTATACTGTAGCTCTACCATCGTTTCTATGTTTTCAGTGTTATAATTTTTAATTTATGCTGAAACTGTCAGCAAAGTGATCATTCTGCTGTCACTGTTTATTATTAAAATAGTGCAGGTGTACCTAATAAAGTGGGCAGTGAATGTAGCTTCACATGCTGTATCTGAATTCAAATGTTGTCATTAAGATAAGGATTCTGATACCTTGACCTTCAGTCTGAACCCAACAACTGGATTTCACTCCATTCAAAACAATGAGAAGAGCTCAAAGTGAAAAAAATCCAGTATCATGTTTTTTACTCAAGAAATCTCTCAAAACCGTTTAAACTTCAGCACAGTATTAGTATAGAAAGAGAACAATGTGTGTGCTTAAATGAGTAAAACAAGAACTGTAGTGTGCAGGTTTCTGAGTGAATGGACAAAAATAAAAATACATTTCAGGTCAGAATAAAATCAAAAGTAGCAGAGATTGTGTATGATAATGAAGAGGAGCATTTCAGTTTGTTAAATGTGCGTGAAGGGGTGTTTTATGTTGTTTATATACTGTTTGTGGTGTGGTGTGTGAATGTGTGTCTTTGTGTTTGTTCCTGGTCTGATAAGGGGGATGAGCTTTCCCAGGTCTCTTGTCTCTTTCATCAGTGGAGGAGTGACAGGTTCCCAGGGTCATATGGATGACCCTGTCTGTATACTGTCATTAAACAGTTACATCACCACCTAATTATACTGGCCTACACATATATACAGATGGACATAGAAAACAGGTCTTAGATGAGTGAAAAGGAGGATAGCAGTGACAAAAGAGCCGCTCTTTGATGAGGAGAAGCAGAAAAACAGAGAGAGACACACACAGGGCATGTCTGGACATGAGTCAGCGGTCAAAGTAAAAACTGGCCAGACAAACACTGAGCGCTGTCCAGCTCCCCTTTCCAGGAAATCAGATGTGAGCTGACATGAACAAAAGCAAAAGAAGGATTAAAAGTGTGTGTTGGAGTGTTTGTGTGCATGTCTGCACATAGAAACAGTTTTCCTTTAGCAACTACGATGGCAGCGGCTCCACACACCTGCAACTCACCATGCCAATGTGCCACTCAGACCCCCGCGCACACGCACACACACACACACTGTGCCCACCTGGCTCTGCATGTTATGGGTGAGCAGTACCATGAAGAATCCTGTCTTTGTCCCCTCTGCACTTAAGAAGAGTTTGTAAATGATCTCCTTTCTCTCTCTCTGTGGGTATGCTTTCCAATCTCTCTATTTCTATCACTTGTTTTCTTTTTTTTGTTGTTTTTTTCCACTCACATCACTCACACCATTTCTTTCTCCTGGCTTTACTGAAAAGACATTGTTAATTATCTCCAGCCCCCACGCCTCTGACTGTCTGTCCCTCTCTCTTCCTCACCCTTCATTCATTTATTGAACAAACCAAGCAGACAGACAGATCTATTCACTGGGGTCCACTCAGTGTTTAAAGTGTTTAAACACCACTGGATGTTGTGGGGGGCAGAGCTCTAAGGGAGTGGATACATGATACCCACTTTATTCCTCTGCAAGTCTCAATAGCCAATACACACTCTGTTACAATAGAAACACTAGGGTCATTTACCCTCCATGCTTCATTATTTACTGATTGAGACTTATTTAAGACACCAGTGGCTTGGCTACTTAGAAAGTATTTCTGAGCGACACAGGGAAATTCTACTAACATTAACATTAATTAACAGAGATATTGCTGTGTTCTTACTCTACATTTCATGCAGAACTACATTTATCTGACAGATGGTGTCACCACTTACATAGATGAAGATTGTACAAACAGAACAAATGGCCAGTGTGGGTGTCCTTTATATTCTGCTTTCATAATGTATGAATTTTGGCCTGGATGTTCAGAAACTCTTTTCCAGTACTTATAAAACTGGAAATGCTAATTTGAGTGTCTTTCTATTTAATTAAAGAAATAAAAGGGCAAAGCAAGTTTTGCTGACGAGGGGCAGACCCTGGCCAAAGTACAGTAACTGTTCACAAGTCACAGGTCACGGTTGTGTATCTATAGTACATCAGCAAATTAATGTTAATTAACTAATAGTAAAACCTTTATTTTAAATTATGCCTAATGTGAATTTGTGGAAGACATGGAAATTAATAAAAAACAATTACATAAAATAATTATATAAAGTGATGCCAGATTATAGTTGTAAGTACATGAGGAATAACAATCTAACCATACAGAGAAAGGCAGTGGTCCATCCTGAATAATTCTAGGCCCAAGCACAAGTACATTTCTTTATATACTATTAATATGTAGGGTAAATGTCATACCATGCACTGTGAATACATACAGTATATGTTTTACTTATTAACGTATTGTCTGTTGAGTGAGTGGAGTCAGTCAGTGGGCTGCCTCTTGTGTGCTGATTAGAGTGATTTAAGAGTGTGAAAATGTCGCTTTGGAGAATGTGATGACTGCGTGACTATCCTGCGGCTGAGTGCGCGTTAAAGCCTGCATGCGCTTTTTGGAATAGACACAGCTGGTCGCGATCAGTGAAACGGGGGCCGGAGGAGGAGGAATTTGGGGTGTTGCCTTTCCATCCATGCCTCCCTCCCTTGCTCATCGCCTTCCTCTCTCCACGGGAGATGTGTGTGTATGAGAGAGAGAGAGAGAGAGAGAGAGAGAGAGCGAGAGCGGGCACTGCGGGAGTGGGTCAGTCAGTTAACGCTGCTGACTCTTACAGACGGTTCCCCGGTTATCAGCGGCGGAAGGCACCTAGTGGATTATCTCTCTCTCTCTCTCTCTCTGTCTCGCTTCAGAGTCATATCAGCGGGAAATGCCAAACGGGAACAAAGCGGCGTGAAAGCTGAACGGTTGTAGAATGAGCGGACGCGTGCTGAACGGGAAAATGCTGCACCTCCCGGCTCCGCAGCGCGCTGGGAGGACAATGCACTTTCTGTCAAGGTAATGGATGAGACCAGACCTTGCATGTGACCGAGAAATGCCGGATGAGAAGCTAATTGACACTCTCATGACATTACTTTTGATTAGGGAAGCCGGATACAGTTGTGAGGTGTCTGTCAGTATTTAATGGATTTTAAAAGCTGCGGAAGCAGTGCGTAAAAATCATCATCATGACTTATTGATAAAACTCCAACAGCTGCACGGTGGCATGTTTCATTATTGTGACTGGCGTGCGGTTTCGTGATATTGTATTTCAGTCTAGACGCCGACTAAAGAACGGGTTTGTGGGTGGCTTAAAGATGGACCTATAGCCCACTACAGCATATAGGCACATGCCTCAATGCGTCAAAGCCATATGTTGAATGAGCAACATCTTTTATTGAAGGTTGTTGTCATATATTAGAGACGTAAACTAAAAGCGAGGTTCCTTTACTAATATGAATGAATATAAGAGTGGATAACATTGCTGCAGTTATGTATGAGGATGGTAGTGTCAGTGGATTTGAATGCAGCATGTGTACGCGCAGGATGTGCGCGCGCGTCTTAAGTGCTTTAGTATTTTACGGTCTGCTGGCACATCCATTGTTTTAAGTTGGATGCGGTGACAACTGCTTGCTGATGTTGGGTGGCTGGCCAGAGGCGGATATGTGCGTGAGTGGGTGGGTGTGTCCTCATTGATCCTGTGCGGGACTGGACCGCATTCTACTGAACGGCTGACCTACATTCTGAACGACGCCTTCTTCCCGGTATATCTGCTGTGATTGGGTGAAAAGCAGCAAGCCTCCCCCATATCATCTTTATCCCTACACCATGTGAGACTTATCTAATTGAATGTCTTAATGTGTGGACTAATATAGGCCAATTGAGTAGGCTGGTGATGGTGATTTGTAATAATGTATATGATGAGCATGATGTCTTGGACCTGATTTGATTTCAGATACATTAATACAACAAGGACAGACAGAGATGCTCTTGAGCATGATTCATGCTGTGCCATGTGCACTCTAGCAGTGTGCCATGTGTGTGAAGAGGTCATCGGGGGTCGTTGCTCTTTTTGGTTGACTGACCCCTGTAGAATCCATAGACCCTTTATGTAAACCCATTAGAGTGACCTCATATCAAGCCATTAGACACACACAGGGTGCACACACGCATACATAAACACACACCCAACAGACTGAAACACTTTCAGCATCCAATCCACTGTCAGTTTTGGGTTCCACAAGCCCAACTATGGTGTTTTTATCTGTGTGTTTGACTTGGACATGTGCGCTTAAACAGACTGGCTGTCAAAAGACTGATAAATGGTCAAACGTGTGAAATCTGACAAGCATGCACATGCGTACACGCACATACACATTCAGGCAGTCACCAAACTGTATGAGTGAAGCCAGAGGTGTGTCTTTGCACATGTAATCCAGTGTGTGGGTGTCAGCTTAAGTGTTTAGTCAAACATAAAACATGTTTCATTAGCTAATCAGTTCCAGCCACCAAAAAAAGATTCGATCAACTGTGTTCTTCATGTTGAAAGCAGCCCAACATCAACTTCATGTAACTACATCGGAGCATTGAACAAAAAGCCATCTCATCATGATCTGCCCATCTCCAGATCAAGCAACAGTTCACAACACAATCTCATCCAAACAGCTAATTTATAAACTGGTGACATCACTCAGTGTGTGTCACACCCAAATCACCTCAGTTTCTTGTAATTAAATAAAGAAAGCAGTCAATGTGATGCAGAACAGCCTCATGTCATAGCTGATATCATTTCGTTGTGCGTGAGAAGTGTTGGTCATTTTTATAATGGCACCACTGATAGGTTGAAATCTTTTAGCAAATGACTGTCAGCAGGTGCTTAATTAGATATGCTGCTTATCATAGTAATTAAGGATGAAATCTGTAATGTTTAATTAATATACAGTATCATGATTAAAATCATCTGTATTGATGACACTGTAGAGAAATGCTGGGTTTAACAGGTGGCGCCTAACACCTGACAGTGTCTTTCAGTGCATTCCATCTTTGTCACATTTTAGTGATTACAATATTTATTTTATTTACTCCGGCAGTTTCATTGCACACACCGACATCAGTTAAATAAAAACACATTTCCTAAAAGCAACTTTATCATGCTCTATAAGTTCAGAAATGAAGAACATTGTGGATTTATGCTTACTTATCTGCACTGTTTTCATCACATGAAGCAATGCTGTGTGCTGTGTGACAGTTATCGTGTGACAGTTATGTACTCAGAGATAGATGAAGCTTTTGTGGAAACTTGCGTTGCTGACTCAGGCTCAGGTGAGATAGAACGGTCAACAACCTTATCACACCCACATGAATCATGAACAGGACTTTCTACTGTGCACACAAACATGTCCACACACGTGTAGCTATATTTGAAAATTCAAAGTAGGTGTTGACATCTCTTGATCCTTAAACACAGTTTTGCTTCAGGGGGTTAAAAGATTCCTGTTCACATAGAAACAGATATTCAGAAACATTTTAATATCTGCTCCAGGGGCATGTGTAGGTCTAATCTGAAATAAAAAAAACCTCAAAGCTTTATTTTCCCCAGAATTATTCACAAATGACTTGATTGTCTTTGACCAGAATCCCAGGGTTGCAGTCACTTCATGCGGCCACTGACTCTTGAAGCTTTCTAATTAACTGAACAAGTTGACTTGCTTTGCCTACTAGGTCATTAAGGAGACCTGAGAGTGAAACAGCAGATGCTTATAACCTGTTAGCCCCATGCACATGCACTGTTTTATCGTACACACAGGAGCCTGTGTTCACAAACGGAGCTCATATTTTCATGAGGTGGTGCCTCCCGGGGTTTAGTGAGTTTCTCTGTTACATCAAAGCCAAACAAGGACCTAGAGCCAGACAGCACTGAACCTTAACAGACTTGGTTGGGAAAAGAGAGAAAGTTATATGTCTACCTGCAGACAGTCTCTAGCACTGAAACTTTCAGGGCCTTCTTCGAATTAAATGGAAATTGAGATGATTCTTCCAGTTTGTGTTGGAACAATGAACTTGAGGCTGCGGATTGCTCTGTTAATGGAATCTCTGGATCTGTCATTTTATTTCAGAGTGTCGTGCACGCCTACATTGGTATGCGTATATGTGCCTGCATATGTCGGACGACCAGGGAGTGGGACCCCAGAATATACTCACTGGAATGTCAAGTGTGTGTGTTTTGAGCAGCTCGAGGGGCATGAATGTCTCCTAATCTCACTGTACCAACTTTAAGTGACATGACCAAAGTGTGTGTGTGTTTTGAGTGACAGGAGATGATGGATGCATTCTCCTGTAAGATGCACCTATTGGTGTTCACCTTTGCACATACGCAAAAATACACACACACACGCACACGTACACACAGAGCGACCTCTCTGTTCCATCCACAGCATGGGAGTAATGTGTATGTTTTAATAGGTGTCTGCTTTATCACAGCCAGAAGTGAAAGAGTATCTCTGCTCCAGTCAATGGGTCTTTCTTTCTTTTTTGTTCAGGTGGTGTTTGGACAACCGTTGGCAGATGCTAGGTGGTGTTCTACTCAGATCTGTAGTCTCTTTGTGTAGCTTGGTTTTAATTTCAATAAAAGCTCTGCAGTTGCATTTGATTGATATGTTCTCACTTTCTCTCTCTTTCTCTTTGTGTTTTTCTTTCTGTCTAAATGTAACTACTGTTTTCTTATGCCCAAACTGACTTAAAGCTCCAAAATCTAACTCATAGCATTAGCACGAGACTCTAAAACGATCCACTTCTCTGGGCTGACACATGCCCTGCTCTGCCATGCTTTACTACACTCTGCTGCAGCCTTCAGATATTAATCTTATGAAATTACAATGAATATATAACGGTCCCTCTCTGATTGGTTAGGACAAGCCTAGCTCAAAAACACAGAGAGGGAAATATATCTGCTCTGAGAAAAGAAAACAGCACCTGTCCACATTAAGATATGCTTTGCTGCATACTCTTACTTAGAATAGTTCACTATACTATAGCTTTAAGAGATATTGCTTGAGTTCTCAAATACCATCAGGCCCCAACCTACAGATCAACTCCAGTAGGCACATTTAACATCTCACAGCAATGTAGTTCCCACATTGTACTAATCTGTCAAACTAAACATGTAATCGAGTGGTGGAATTAGCTGATTAGAAGCCGTCATCAGAAAACACAGATATGACCGTACAATTAAAGGCATAGTAGTGGAAAATAATAATATCTCCTTTGTTTAGGTAGAGGATGCTTTCTGAAATCGTATTTACTTTTTGTTACAGTGAGCCCCAGCTTTTTTCATACCGTGCATGATTGTGTGTGGGGGTATTTGCTGTCGTGGGATGCTTCCTTGTTTGGATGTGTGTGATAGTACTGTAAACATTGACAGTATTGCTGTAAATTAATACCAAACTATCAATGATAGATTTCTCAGTTAGTACCAGTGATTAAACTTGGATCTATGCAAGGATTTCAGTTACCAAATCTCAACAGATTAGCTGTATCATTTTTCACTGTTTTGTCAGTGTTGTCATCTTGTGTTCGTTCTGATGTGTTTCAGTGATTGTGCACTCTAGCAGGATATTACTGTTCTCAGCTCTGTTCTCCAGACAGCTGTCTGTTGTTTGGTTTATGTTGCTCCAGGCGTTGTTACTTTACTATATTCTGTTCACTAAAAGGCAGCTGTCAGTGAAACAGTTTGCTTGTATGTTTGTTCTTTTGCATGTCTGCGGCCCCATCTTTTGCACAGCTGGTTCAAGTTAAGGGCGACCTGGAAGAAGCGTGCTTCATTCAAAAGTGGTACCTCCCTCTTTGTCTTTTCTTTCTTCCTCTCACTGGTCCCTCTTTTTCAAACCAAAACATCCCCTGTGTCCTGTTAATTCACACAGCCGTTAAGTCAGCTGACATGTCTGGAGGGAGGCCAGAGGTAACTCTACCCCAGGATCCAACCCCTGTCCTGGGCCTCTGAATGCCGGGGTTCCCCTTGTGAGCTCCTCCCTGGTTCTTAGCCCTTGAGTTGGGTTGGGGTGCATTGTGGGAAGCCCTACACACTGTTGCTCAGACTGAACTACTTGTGAAAGTGATTTTAAAAAGCAGTTCCACCTTGTCCCAGAAGTGCTGTCCCTTTCCTGGTTCCTGCTGCTATATAGAGAAGAGTGGGGCTTTGGAGGTGAAGGGTTATTGGGTCATAGTAGAGCTCTGCAACACAGAAATCTTAATACACTTTGTCTTAATTTATCATGCTCTGTACATAAACATGTTTATTGAAGCATTTTATTCCAGCAATCAGTGATTTGTTTTATGTGTCGGTTCAAAACACATTGTTTGTATTATGGTTGTGTTCAAAGCCTCAGAGCAACCCTGCTTAGACTGGGAGCCAGTAACCTTTAAACCTTAAACCCATGAGAGCTGAGTAACAAGAAGACAAATACAAAGAAAATGAAGAAGAATATGTGTCTGGTTGTGCTCAAGGAATCCTCTGTACAACAGCTCCCAGTTTTTTTTTTCCTTTTTGGGGCCTACAGTATGAGAAGATCAAGATGACCCAGTGGGTGTCAGCATGTTCAACAGTCACACAATTTTTGGTTCCAAGAGTATTTCATCTCTTGAAATTCCTTATATGAAGTTTTGAGGCTTTCGCTGTTTTGACCGTCCTGTTTCATTTCATGAGGATAAAATGGCTCAGAGCCAAGTCAAATCTCATCTGCAGTGTGTTGCACTCTGAGCAAACTTCATACGTCCAGGCTCAGGAGGTCAGGAGGAGGTTCTGCGGTAAATTTTCTGCCTGTATAGAATCACACTGAAGCAATTTCTCCTCTAATTAAGCTGCACAATCGTCTCTGTCTGTCCAACTCTTCCATGTGCGGATAAAAGAAAAAAAAGTTAGTGACCATGATTCCTGATTTTCCGTACAAAAACCTAGAAACCTATGTGTAGAATGTGTCATTGTCCTTATGAGGACAACTTGGGAATAAACCAAGAGGAATAATGCACACTACCAGTCAAAAGTTTGGACACACATAGAAATGACCATGTTTATGAAAGGAAAGCAGATTTCTGTTTTTAAAAAAAGTAAATATTTACATAAACATACAGAGGCCTAAATTCTGCAAACATTAGTACTGTCTTCTAATAGCATGTTATGTAACTGTAACTGATCAGTAGAAAACCATGTGCAATGATGGTAGCACAACTGAAGACATGTTTCTTTTCATGAAAAACACGGTAAGTGTACTTCAGTTTTCTTCTGCACAGACCCACCTTAGAGCGAGTAATATGCCGCCTAGCTGCGTTTGTGTAACCCTCAATGGATCAGCGACTTGAAGCAAAGCTGTCATTTCAACTAGCTTTTAACACTGTACACTTCTGAGAGGAAATTCAAGCTTCACTCTAGGGGACAATAGCAATTTACTGAATCTGCTGTGTTAGTGTCCTAAACCCTGAGGCCATCGCTGTCAGGGTTATGCCTGTCAAAGGCACAACATAGTTTCTCTTTAGTGATGGCCATTTAGGGACATGACCTCCTATTTCCCTCCATGGACTCACACTCAAACACAACTCCAGCTGAGGTACCTGGCCTCTGATCCTGATGGCAGATGGAATTAGCATTAATTATGAGCTCATTAACTGCAGCCTGTTCTGTAATCCCCTGTAATGCCCAAATACTGCTGTGTGTGGTGTGTGTATGTTTAAAACACTGTCCAAGCAGTCTGTTCCATTTCATATCGTGGAAACAGTATGGAGAGGAAATCGTAAATAACACGGAAGAGGAAATTAATTTCTCTGTTGTGTGCGTACCCAAAGGCAGGCCTGCCTGTGCAATCAAGTTTTTAATTGGGTCTTGTAAATGATTTACTGCAAGTGTTTAACAATAAAACTCAGCACAGAATCTGTATTGGGTAGCTAATTAATACACATTTTAATGACAGATTTGTTGCTAATTACTCTGCTAAGTACCCACAGTGCCCAGACAACAACATGTCATTATTAAAAATTGTTAGAATCAGTAATTTATCAGTGAGACTAAATGTCAGCACCGCATGTCTAACTTTGATAAGACTCTAGAGAGCATCAGATGTGACATTTGTCTTCGCAGAAGAGTGGTACAATAAAGGTAGTGTATATCATGATTACCATAGCTACAGTATGTCTGCAGTGGCTGGATATTCACACCATGTTATGTCTGCACCGGCTTAATGTGTCAGAGTTTGAGGCTTTCAAGATGTAACATAGACTTGTTCTGCAGAGGCAAATCTCACAGTCATATATGGTGCTGTGGTGTCAGATAATCCCTCGCAAAAAAGCCATCATAAAAATATCAGTTTGACCTAGAGACTTTTTTTAAAATGCTCATTCAGCCAGCAATGTGCCTTAAACTAAGTCTCAACCTTTCCAATTTCCACTCTCTATTGTTTGGAAAATAATAATGGTACTGGGACAATTTGCTATGCTTATAAGCCACCAAGGTGCTACACAGATCTGTGTATTCGGGTGTCTGTTTGTTTCCTGGTGATAAGCTGTCGAAGTGGTCCAGGGACCCATAGTGTTAGCCATCTGTGCACACTACCCACTCTCACCCTCACTTTCAATTTTTATCAAGTATATGAACAGCCACATATATTTGATGGGTGGTAATGCATATAGTCGTCATACATTTTTATTACAATATCTTTTACACCTTCACATCCTTTACTATACAGCCTTTTAAAGGCTCTTCTTTTCCATGTGGTCAGTGCAGCCTCGATTGCATTGAGAGAATAAACACTGATGATAGGTGTGGTCGATCTTGCTGCTCACCCCTGAAATGAGTCATTTTGTTTTGTGAGTCTATGTGAATGTGTGTTTACACCAGTGTCTATTTTGTTTATGTCTGAGGAAACAGTCACTTCCATTGGGTTTACATCCTGTTTTATGTGACCACGTTGTAACCCATCGAGGATGTTGAAGCAGACAGCAAGTCATAATTTTGAAATCAATAACTCATTTTCTCTTTCTTTGTTTTTCCTCCTATTTTCTTTCTTTTTTTGTCAACATTTTAACTGTTACACTTTAACTGTTTTTACAGCACAACAGCTATTATCATTTATGCAGGTGGAATAAGTAATTTGGAAACCAGATGACTTGTGATTCTGTTAGTGAATGTGTCTCTTACATATGAATTAGAGGTCAGACCTATACTTCCTCTTCAAGCTTAATTTAGATCTATCTGCAAATACCCGAGTGTGCAGACAGACACACGACACAGACAGTGCATTGCCATCTCCTGCAGTGTCACATTTAGTCTTCAGGGAATCTAAGGACTTCAGCAGCTTCTTCATGCGTGCCCCCTTTGGTTTCTGAGCAGGCTGCCCAATGCCAGTCTGGCACTGCCCTATTTTCCATTTGCCTGAAAAGGCATCACTACAACCAAGATCCCATCTGATTTAGCCATTTTGGGTTCTGCCATGTGACTCTGTGGATTTTAATAGGAACGGAAAGTTCCTATCCAGTGTAGCACTGCAGAAACACTTTCCATGCATTTACACAATTGAGGGAGACAGTGTCCAAGAATCACTCTGCATATGATGTGTTTAACCCCGTGAAGGAGCAAAGCGTCCAACCTTTACTTATATCATCACTACATTTGTGCTACATCATTCACATGAAATAGAAGCATTCAATCCCTGGATAGTGAAGTGCATTTGCGTCCACCTGTTTTCATGCATATTTCACAGCATTTAATATGGTTGGACATTTTCCGAATTTCTAGATAACTTATAAATTTTAGGCTGACCTAAGATATGTGAATTGTCCTTTACTCTACACTCTGCAACTGTCTTTAAATAGTCTCAGAGCTTTATGAGTTATTTCCTCTCAGTTCCTCATTAACTGCTTAATGTCAATGCTGTTGACTCTACTAAACGTTTGTTGTAATTTGACCTTGCTGGTCCAGTGGAATATTCAGCTCTTGTTGCAAATTGACATATAATTAGATAACAAGATCGATAATGACCTTTTTTTCCTTATTGATGTGTTGTTTAGCTTTCCAGAAGTGCACTAACATTCTCTATAATATGCATTGACTATTGGTGAGCTAATTACTTAATGTTTTTTTATTAATCCTGTCAGTGTAGGACAGTAAGTCTGTCTCCGTACAACATGCCATTTTATGATAATGCAGCAAAGTCAGATTGGTCTTATTCTACCTCAGTGCTTCAGTGTCACATTCCTATAAATATCATTCATGCAGATTTAATAAACATTTGTTTAAATGCAACAGCTTATCAGCCAATACTGTTAAGTGTGCTCCCCCAGCAAGCACTGATCCCACAAACCACAGACAAAGCTGCTTTGTCTCTGCAGTTGCTTATTCCTCTTTCTGAATCTATTGTGTTTCTCTCACTTTCTTTCTCCCTCAACTTCATAGCGTTCAGAATGAGGAGTGGAGGGGACACAGGGAGAGAAGAGTACTGCTCTTATGATGAGCAGCAAAAAAGACTATTCACGTTTATATCAGAGCAATTATCTCTATAGTCTGAACAGTGGAGCACAGAAGCCTATTAATAAAAGCTGGCTATTTAGCCCAGCAGCAGCTATTCAGCTATTCTCCTGATAGTGTGAGGCTCAGTGTTTGTGTGGGTGTGCTGGTCCACTCTGCAGATTATGAGGAACAAAGAAATCATGTCTCTGTGAATGGAGGATGCTGTAAATGTTGACCACCATGGTTTAAATGAAAAGGAAAGGGGAATTTCAGCCATTTAAAATATTCTTCAGCTTGCTTGAAATATTCATTTATGAAATCTAAGTTTGCTCTGCACAGTGACTCGCTGTGTTTTTTCTGTTCGAGGCGCAGTTAAAGCCTTGTGAGGACAGGGTAGAGTAGAAAACCACTTGTGTGCAATTGGCTCAACATGAGGGAACATGTGTCCATGTGGCATATTCTCTGCTTAGCTGTATGCATTTTGCACATGGTGCCCTGGTCAGGTGGAGGTGAAGAATGAATTTAATCAAGCACATCTCAGCTTAATTGACATTTATTGCATCCTAAATTCAATCACCATTGATTTTCATTTTGCTTATGAAATTGCAGTCATAGGGTATAATTTTTCAGTATCTCAGTGCTTTACTTTCCTATCTTGAGATCAGGTTTAGAGTCACAATAAGGCCATGAAATTCAACGTACGTAAGCAGAACATCCAGTTAATGTCCATCGTTCACACCCTGTATTTGAAGGAAATTACACACTCATGTAATTTCATAAAACTAATTTTCTTCATTATGTTTTGCATGATGTTGGGAAGATGTTCATCCTGTTGAGGATATTATATTGCTGTATCTGACTGCTGTTATTGCATTTGATAAGGAGATGTATGGTATGTCATGCTAATTTAAATGAACATAAAGGTGACAGGGTGACCTCACTAATATGGAACTTGCCGTGAGACCTTAGCTAATCTCGTAAGGGGGCAGATGAATTGGGTGCTAATATTATCCCTCAGTCTCTGCAGCTGCTGCCAAAGAATTAAAAAGATGAGGCGAAGCGGGGAGAGATTTCAGCAGCTGCTGTTGATGGAAAGAAGGATGGAGCAGATTGAAAAAGCGTAGGCAAGTTGGTGGAAGTTTAGAAGGAGACACGACAGACAGTCCTCTTTAGAGAGAGCGCATCATCTCCTGAGAAGTTCAACAGCACTTCTCTTTCCATAATAGCACTCTTATTTTCATGCTTGTCAATTTGGTACTTCCTTTTCTCGCTACACACTACTTCAACCTCTTCGTCTCTTTCATCACCTTCTTTTCAAGCCTGGGCATCTTTTATCCCACACTGCAGAATTGATAGAGAACTGTAGAAAGCAGAGAAGAGCTGGATGACAGTGGATATGAGGAAACTGAGTGAGGATATCAGGTTGTGACTGGGAAATCAGAACGTTTTCAGTCTAACACCTTTTGACTTGGACAGGCAAAATGTATTTGCATGAAGCTTAAATCCTTCACCAGATATCTTTTGGATTAAAGTCTAAGACTAAGGTCTTCAGGATTTCCTACTCACAGAACTGAGAATGGCGTTTCATTGAAGTCTGATTGAAGATAATTTTGGTGGATCAAAGCTAAAGGCAGACTTACTGCCAAGACTGAAATTCACTCACATTGAAGCTGTAACACTAACTTATGTTCTTCTTGGCTCCTTCCTTGAGTTTTTGAGTCTCTGAGGCGTCTTTTGGTCTCATGTAAGCAACCTTTAAAGAAATGTCTCTGCTCGGCCTGATAGATTTGGATTTTTATTACATGAAGCTTTTCAGAAGAATCAAAAAACACAATAGAGAATTTCACTTGATTTTCACTTTTGATATTTTATTCAGCCATTCGACTGGTGCTTTCCATAATGTTTGGCCCTTGACCCTGTCTCTCCTTTTGGTGGATTCTTATTTTCACAATTGTTGGCTGAGTGACAGCCAAGCCGAGCCGAGGCTGTGTTTGTACTGTTTCCTATCACATTTGAATTATTCATCAGAGAGGGGGTTATCATTCACAAAGGTCCTAGTGGATACATGGATAGCTCTAACAGGATATGAAGAGACAGGTATTTCTTCAGAGAGATGCCGATGTTGAACCACAGCTGTATATCTCGAAAGGAGGTTTATCTCCAAACAATGGTAAATGAAGTACAAGTACACACACTGCTGCAAGTAACTTTAGGTACTTCTCATCAACGTTTAGTAATTCCTTTGTGCATTTTTGTACTAGATGGTAAATACAGTAGATATCTGATATAAACAGGAATCCAGACTTAGCTTTTATACAAAGAGAACATCCTTCCTAGAAAGTTGTTACATCTCAAATCATGTCTTAAAACTAGGTTTTGTCTCATAAAACAAATAGTGAATTTGTATTTTTGGGGGGCTGTCAGAGGAATTTTCTGTCCTTGTACCTTGTAAACATTGATTTAAAAAAAAAAAGATTTCTCTCTGTTGTTGGATCTTCATTGTTCAACCTGAAATCTTAATAGCTTCTAGTCTTACTATACCAGACAAGACAAGGCAGCATGACATCTACTTCAAACATAAAATTTCATCTGGTCTTTTTGTGTCTTAGATATCCACAGGCTAGACAGGGAGGGCTTTGCATTAGCCCATCTCCTCTGATCCCGCCGTCAAATCCCTCAGGGTACAGTGTGACCCATACAGGCACCCGACTGGAAGGCCCACACTGTTCCCCCTCCCTTTACCCTCGTCTGTACGACATTATGCATGACCTCATTAACTTATTTTACAGTGTGGTACAACATAAAGCTAACCTATTGACCCTAATAAGAGCATAAAAAGGCATAAAGTCCAATTTTACCTCTGACAATATACAGAATGTATCACTGTATTACAGCCAACACATGTACATGTTACAGTATGAAATAAGCAGGAAGGAAAGGAAGGAAAACCAAATAATGTAGATCTACCGCTACAGAAGCATGCCGAACCTGTTAATGTCAGGCTCTTTAGTGTAGTTGCTCAGGGAAAAGACAAATAGCTAAGTAGATGTGTGCCTCCTGCACATACTCGTGGGCGCATTCATCTGTGTATAGGCCTATATTCTTCAGTTCTATTTTCGTGTGTGTGGGTTGAGATGATGTCAAGAGCGCTCCAAATTTCAACTTGCCAAATGCTTGCAGTGTGAAAGATATATAGAGCAGGCAGGTTTCAAGTTGAGGTCTATGTATATGAATATTTAATCAAAAAACAAAAGACATCTAGCAAAGTGAGACAACTGCTGATGTAACTGGGCTGGCAGAGCTTTGGTAAATCATGCAGCGAGGAACTTGTGATGTCCAGTTAGCTGACAGAGTTGTCTTCTAAGATATTGTTTGATATGAAAATAGGTGGTGGTATGTAATATTTGATCCCTATAGATCTTAAATTAAAAGCATAATTAGTTTCTATGCAAACCTGGAGTTAGAGAAGGTTTAGGGTTTTGATCAAGGACACACTCATAAAGATAGATACTCAGTTGCATTGGGATTTAAACTGAGGTTGACCTGTTCAAGGAGACCCCTAACCGCTGGCTAAACATGTGCTCTAAAAATAGAAACAGACCTTTATTGTCTGTCTGGAATAATCTACTATAGGTACACTAGTACAATACAAAGTCTTGCAGTACAGATAGTTGTTTTGTTCTGATGAAATGATTTTTTCCACATACCCACTGGTAACTGCAGAAGTACTCCCTCAGCTACAAGTACCACTGATCGTTCATTATGTCCTTAATATCTGACACATCTTCTTGACTTTGTTTCTTTTAGTTGGGATGAGAGCAGTTCCATCAGCAGTGGTCTAAGCGATGGCTCAGACAACCTGAGCTCTGAAGAGTTCAACACGAGTCCCACTCTCAATTCTCTTCCTACCACTCCCATCGGCTCGCGCAGAAACTCATCCATAGTGGTAAGTGAGACACACATGAGCATTTACACAACCTACACATGCACACGTGTAGCTTTCTGACACAGATGGATTGGTGTGATGGTTATGGTAGTATTGATTAAGCTTTTAATCCAGTATTGTTGTAGTAGAAGTATTGATGAGGTGCTGAAGGAATTGTCTTACACTCAGTCCAACTGTCAGTGTACAGACAATAAACACACAAATACATACACAATAGGCAGCAGGGCTGGCATCAGAGATGAAGCCTTAGTAAGTATTCCACACACACTCATAATATTCATTGCATCTGCAGTGATCAATGCTGGTTGCACACACACTGTGTGCTGGACAGCTGCATTGTTCCTCGAGGCTGTCTTTATGTTTTGTATAGATCTAATAAGCTGCTAAGAGCTGAATTCTCAGTTGTGATCAGTCAGTTTGAGAAAGAAAAATCTGAATAAGGTTTTAATAGTATAGTTGGATATATTGTTGATCATTGATCTACATATAAAAACAAATAATAAAATGTGTATGGCATGTTGTTGCTGCTTTTGGGGTTTGGGGAGACTTTTATTTTACCAGTTCAGGCTCTGAGCCTGTAGCCAGGATTTCACCCACCTGATTCAGCTAATCTACAGATTGTGGTTTTGGCCCAGTCGGGTTGTATAATTACTCTGACTGACAGTGGTTAGAAACAACTGTCCTGTGTGATTCTGTTTGTTCTCACAATACATTGACGTGCACTTATGAAAAACAAAAACGCCATGGGGATTAGGACTCGTGACCTCAGAACTCCTAAAATCAAAACCAGCTCTGCTTGAGGTTTTTTAAGACCCATCTGTAGCCTTTATGCTTTCCAGAGTGTGTGTGTGTGTGTGTGTGTGTGTGTGTGTGTGTGTGTGTGTGTGTGTCTGTGTGTCTGTGTGTGTGTGTCTGTGTGTCTGTGTGTGTGTGTGTGTGATTTAGGTCACACCTCTGCAGTGTGGTTAGTGTGACTGATACAGTGGGGTTTTAGAGGGAGAGAGACAGCGAGAGACAGGGAGAGTTAAAGAAAGAGGGGAAATCAGTGTAACTATAGCAACCAGATTGCAGGGATGCTGAGAGCACAGGTCTTTGTCTGCTCTCGTATACTGAAGGACAGGTCTAGAACACGGCCATCTGCACACACACACACGTACACACAGGGCCATCTGCACTCTACATCCAGGCCAGCGAGCCGGAAGAACAGGGGCGCCTCCCTCCACGCCTAGTTGAGAGAGTCATAGCAACCATCACCACCCATGGCATCATTACCATGGCAACCAGTCGTCATATCATCATCACATTGTCTAACACACATGGCTCCTTGTTCTCAGCTGATGTTTTTCTTTATCGGTTATTCCTTGTGTCCTGAAGGCATTTCTTTGTCTCTGTTTTCTCCTCTGTTTCCCTTGTTTCCTTTTTTTCTCCTGGTGATTTAAATTTCCTCCTGCTACAAAAATTGGTGTAATATTATTAACAAGGATATGAAGATGGAGGGCAGACTAGTAATGCAAAAAGGAGAGAGGGAAACTCAAAGGCAAAAAGCAGAGTATGTACAGTAGGTGGTACAAAAATCTGGATTTCCTCCTTCCCACATATGGGTGGACCAAATATCCAATACCTTTGTGTGTGTGTGTGTGTGTGTGTGTGTGTGTGTGTGTGTTAGCCTATTTGTCTCCATGTTTGTGTTGTTAACAATATTTTGTCAAGGCTATCTGGTCAGATGTTAATCTCAACCCCCTCTGTTTCAATAGTCAGGGAATGTGTGTTAGGAAATTACTGTCTTTTATCAACAAGGCCTGGTCAGACAGGACCCACACAGACACACACAGGCACTCACATGCAGTTGTGATGT
The DNA here is from genome assembly GCA_034779795.1 of Ctenopoma multispine. Lineage (NCBI taxonomy): Eukaryota > Metazoa > Chordata > Actinopteri > Anabantiformes > Anabantidae > Ctenopoma > Ctenopoma multispine. Next base: position 13,099,700 of record JAUYWH010000025.1, on the reverse strand, counting down.
GAACCTGCCCATGGGGTCTATTGGTTTTAATAAAAAAGGAATTTAGCATATGAGTCCTCATGAGAACCATTGGGTGCAATGTCCTGAACTGGCATGCACACACATGCACACCCTCCCAGTTTCACTTTCATACCACTTCTGATACATTGTGTAACTGTCAGCCTCCTACAGGAGACAAGAATAATCTGCCTGTGTGAAGTCTTCAATGAAAACTCACATTTACACAGATGTTGTGTGTTCATCACATATACACACAGAAGACGTGGACTCAATAGTGATGAGTTTTTCACATGATTTTTAGTTTAACATTTGATACTCTTCAGTTGTTTAAAGAGTAGGTGTGTGTAGGTCAAAGATTAATATGATCTAATCGGTGTGTGGTGTGTGTGTATGTGTGTTTATGCACATATATGTGTATTTGCTGGGCAGTTTTGTTTCACTGCTTCCTCAGTTTCTTTTCTCTTCTATAGTGTTCAGGGCATATAACAGAGGAGAAAAGAAATCAATGAATACATTTTTAGGTCACAAATGTTTGTTTTGCTGTTTTACTCATTTTGGCATTTTGATTAAATGTCATGTTATTCAAATGTTCAAGATTAAGTGTTTTTCAATTTCAAAATTGTGAGCCATGGTCAATGATAAGTAGACACATCACATTTTTGCATGAATGATTCAAAAATGGTATTGGTAGTCTTGTGCACATTCATAAAACCTCAGTGGGACTGTGGGTACTGGAGATCCAGTTTTGATCCAAATGTACTAACAAATACTAACAAAGCCAAACTGTGTGAGAGTGATTCCATTTTACTAACGTCACAGGAAAAAACCAAAGCTGTGTCTTTTGCTTTTGTAATAACTAATTTTAATGTGCTCAAAATATGCTAGGTGGAATGTGTAAGATTTAGATAGGGAAAGAAAACCATACCTGTAAAGCAGACAACCTACATATGACATACATATTATTGTCTCCAGGTTCTCCAAGTAAGATCTCACATATTTGCGTCTTGAATGTTTTCTTGACACAGTGTCTCTGAGCTGTGTTGTCTGTCTTACTCTAGATGCGGACAGATGCAGAGAAGAGATCTCTGGTGGAGAGCGCCCTATCCTGGGACAGTGATGATACCAAACCCAGCCGAAAGAGCCTTGGCAGCAGTGTCTACGATACAGGAAGTCTCAAGTCAGAATCAGCCAATAAATGGAAAAAGACACGGCCGCAGGGGGATGGACTGGAAGGAGGAAAGGGTGAACTGAAGAAACCACAGACCCTGGGTCACGGAAATGTGTTGAAGAAAGGAAGAAACCCACCTGTGGGAGTGACATCCCCAATCACACACACCTCTCAGAGTGGACTGAAAGTGGCAGGTGAGTGAAGAAACACACACACAAAGAATATACACGCATATATATTATAGCCACACTTAATGGTTTCATAACCTGAGCAGAATGACACATTTCTCTGGCTGTGTTTTAATACTCACTTCTTTCTGGCAGTCTCACACCCACACACACAGTTAGACACACTCTCTGTCTTTGTCCCACACATTCATCCACAGCTGCAGCCCACCCTCTGGGGCCTTAAAAAGTGGTGCCATGTATCAAACGCCCGTCACCACCCACTCCCTTCCTGCCAGCCAGCCAACCACACACATACACACAGTGACCAACAGTGTTTTGTTTTTTTTTCATCCATCCGTTTCTGTCCAAGCTTTATTTTTTTGTCTAACAGAGAGAATTTATAGCAATAAAGTAAAAGCCTTTCATCAAAAACAACTGGGCCAGCGACAGTGTGAGTGTTTGTAATGGCAAGTGCGTCTGAGACTGTGGCAGCCTTAAAAAGTGTCACTCGTTACACTTAACATGCTCTCGCACACTCACTCACTCACAGGGGGCACAATAGCGGGGATTGTGCAGCTGCCTTTTAGGCTCACCATCTGTGTTCTGTTTACGCAAGCATGCATACACACACACACACACATATATATATAGACAATCAAAACAACAGGATATACGTGTCTGTGATAACAGTTCTCTTTCTGTGGGACTGTCCTGTGTTTGCATTGCCAGCTGCTGAAATGACAGATATGCCAAACAAGTGTGTTGAACCAACCTGTGATCTGTGTGCCAGGCTGTTATTGTTATTGATGTCAATAGTATGAATCTGCTATCAAATCTACTCAGTCTGCCAGTGAGAATCTGGTGATGAATGTTTGCTGTAACTTGTCAGTGAAGAAGACCTCATGATTTTAACCATCTGTGGGGGATATGGGAGATCTATTAATTGTCAAAAAATAATCAACCTTGTCAAAAAAATTTTAACCTTGTCAAATTGCCTGTTTTGTTAGATCTTCTCCTTCTTCTTCTTCTTCTTCTTCTTCTTCTTTTGGTTGCTCCCTTTAGTTGTCGCCACAGCGGATCATCTGCCTCAATCTCACCTTATCCCTAGCATCCTGCTCTGTTACACCAACCGTCTGCATGTCCTCCTTCAGCACATCCATGAACCTCCCCTGATGTCTTCCTCTTTTCCTCCTGCTCAGTATATTTCTGATCCCTCCACTGCACCTGTCCAAACCATCTTAACCTTGCCTCTCTAACTTTGTCTCCAAACTGCTCAACATGAGCTGTCTCTCTGATGTACTCATTTCTAATTCTGTTCATCTTGGTCACTCCCAATGAAAATCCTAACTTCAGCTCTGCCACCTCTAACCTCCTCCTGTCTCTTTGTTAGTGCCACTGTCTCCAAACCATATATCGTAGCAGGTTTCACTACTGTTATGCCAATCTTCCCTTTCACTCTTGCTGCTATCCTTCTGTCATGCATCCACCCACTCCACCCTGGCTGCACTCTCTTCTTCACCTCTCCTGTGTGCTGTCTGTTGCTTTGTATGGTTGACCCTACTCCTTGTAAGATCAACACTCCAAAATCCAAAAATAGTGAATTTATAATAAAATAAAAGAGAAGAGTAAAAAAAGCTGTAGCAAACATTTTGTATTCAATTATAAAACTGCCTCAATTAAGTAATTACCTAAATTAATTTTGATTTATTTATGAAATATTGTAGTTTACTTTTTTGTCATTTGTTTCCTGTGCTGTTTCGAGCAAATACATTTAGCCACCTTTCTATGTTTACAAACCTTTCACACCATCACAAATAAACACTGATGCTCTATCTTAACAACACCAGATATAAGCGCACATATGTTAATGGTGTGATGGATGTTGGGAGACGATGTCAGCAGAATTGCAGAGTCTAGGAATGAGGTGGTTTGTCTCCCTGGGAATTGTAGCCAGTGTGAGAGTGTGTGTTTCTGTATGTGTCAGTACAGTACAAATACGTTTTTAAACTGTCTTCTTTCCACTGCTCACCCACAGTGGCCTTAAATAGAAGAAGACTTAGGGAAGAGGAATATAAATTAGTCTTTTTCCTTTCAGAATCCTGCCTCCATGTTCATATCTTCTTCTCCTCACAGGTGCAGACCTCTCGCATCGCAACATGTAGTCATGCCAGTTTTAGACTGTGAGCTCCACTGTCTCCACAGTCTGTATCAGTAAATCAGGCTTTATTTACATCAAATTAAATACATAAGCCTGTGTTATGTGTTTCTGCAGCTTCACATGTGAACTTAATTTTTACATTTACAGTTTGTAGGGATAATGTGTTGTCAGTGTCACATTGCTATAAGATCTGATAACTGAAGACTAGTGTGTGTGTGGTATACTGTATATGTCTAACGCCATGTGTGTGTCTTTTGCGGGTTTATAAATACCCTTAAGTGCCTCCAGATGTCCCCAGGCAGCATGCCGGTGGGTCTCATTCAACAGCAGTTCTTTGACTCTGTTAATGCCTTGTATATTAACCTCCCATAACAACTCCCATTAGATACAAATTAGAGCGTGGGTAGTGTGGACTCGCACTTGTGTGGGTGGTTCATACAATGCACATGTGTCTAATAGACAGTTTTTCTCATAATAACTTCCAAACACATCCAATTAATTTGCCAAATGGGAACTGAACAGATGGGGACAAAAAAAAAAAAACATTCCACTAAGTTTTCCCTGACTTTGCCCTTGTTCCCTAAATATCCTTTAAGGGTGGAGTAATTGACTTACACTCTATGTGCAGTTTTGTGCCCGCAGACGGGCTTCACGAACGTGAACACAAGTTTTCCACAAGCATGGTACGCACGTTAATCTCAGCACTTCACATTTGTAACACAAAGACTAGTTTATCAGGATGGAAAAGAAGAACAAGTCCATGATAGCAGTGTGTGAGTAACTCCATGATAACAGTGTTGTGTGAGGGTGAAGATGGCTGTGACTCTGGTCTGGTCTTCCTGTTCAGACAGGGATTAATTTTTATCAGCAGACAGTCAGAACGTGTAGGTGTAAGATAAGATATCATGTCTTAATATGACTTAGTCTCACTCACCATGAGAAACATGAGAGCTATAGAGAACTGAGAACTATACTACAAGATACGTCAGTAATTTTCTAACTTTTATCCTGCTCTACCTGTCCAGGCACAGTAAAGTCAGATGGGAAGCCCATGGATAAATCTCGGTTAGCAGTGAAAACTTCGGGCCTTCAGCGTTCATCTTCTGATGCTGGTAAAGACCACCGGAATGGCTCCAGTGGCAGTGAACAACGCAAACCTCCGTCTGGCCTGGTCAGGCCTTCAACCGGTGGTGGTGGAAACTTTGGCTTCAAGAAGCCAACCACAGTTACTGGCAGTGGGATAAACAATGCCAGTACACCCACTGTGATGAGTATGGGTGGGAGCGCTATACCCTGCGGCTCTGCCACTGTGGGGAAGATTCCCAAGACATCAGGTATTCCTGTCAAACCAGGGGCAGGTGGTGGTGGAGGGCGTAAGACAAGCCTAGATGTTTCAAGCAGCGATCAAAGTGGTTTTCTGTCTCCAAATGCCAGGACATCTCTCCAGTACCGCTCTCTCCCTCGTCCCGCCAAGACAAGCACCCTGACTCTAACCCGGCCGAGCTCAGCTCGGCCAGTAAGCACCACCATGGACCCAGGCTCTGGGCTGATCAAACCCTCCACCACAGCGCCCCAGGGCTTGAGGCTCAAAGAGCCCACTTCAGGGTTTAACTGTGGAACGGGGTTGAGTAAGGCAGGAGGTCGTGGGATCCCAAGTCCCAGCCCTGTCAATCAAACAGACAGAGAGAAGGAGAAGGAAAGAGCCAAAGCTAAAGCTGTTGTGTCTGACTCAGAATGTGGAGGAGGATCTCTTAAGGGCAGCCCTGCTCAGACCCCAGCAGAAAACGGAGGAAAGCTACAGGGGCTAAGGCCTCCCAGCAGTGGAAAGGGCATGGAATTCCCCCCACCTAGCACACACAGGTACTAAAACACATGTGTTACAATATACATACAGTATAGGCCAAAAGTTTGGACACACCTTCTCATTCAATGTGTTTTGGGGTGAAGTGAAGGTAAAGGGGCCAACAAGTGCTAAACACCTCTGGGAACTCCTTCGAGACTGTTGGAAAACCATTTCAGGCGACAACCTCTTGAAGCTCATCGAGAGAATGCCAAGAGTGTGCAAAGCAGTAATCAGAGCAAAGGGTGGCTATTTTGAAGAA
>JAUYWH010000025.1:13071311-13094005 GCA_034779795.1 Ctenopoma multispine | reverse complement strand
TCTACCAATGTAAATGGTCATGAAAATAAAGAAAACAACATTGAATGAATTGAATGTGTCCAAACTTTTGGCCTGTGTGTGTATTTTGAAACCAAACACAACACAAACATATTTTCCAAAAATCAAATATAACTATTTATTTGCTTCAACATTGTCTTTTTTGTGTAGATTGTCCGGGGTTCGCAGCCTGACAAAGCCTCCATCCATGGCTCAGCTTGACAAGCTGAACTCTAACAGCCTGGAGGTGGGCGTACAGGACTCCCTGCCTCCAAAGATCCCTCCCTACTCCAAGCTCCAGGAACTGGCTAGCTCCGCAGGCACCTCTACAAGCCCTTGCTTGACCCCCAGCCCTGCCCCATTACTCAATGTGAACTCTTCAGCCTGCTTCTCAAGCTCTGGAATAGGGTTAGGACCCAGGCAGGCCTCTTCCCTCTGTGTTGAAGGCAGCAGTGGAAGCACCTCTCCCTTACTCTACCCTCGTCTCTCTGGGCTGCATCGCAGCTTGGAGTCACTACCGCTCCAGATGAGTCTGGCCCCAGAGTCCCAGGAGAAAGAGAAGGATAGAGAGAGGGAGAATGCAATGAGAGCCTACACCAACATAGAGCCCAGAGACAAAGAGAGACAAAAAGACAGAAGCTCTCCTGCCAGCTGGGGTTCTGGTAGTAAAGTCTCACTGACTCTCACAGACAGGTGGGTTCAATTCTTCTGGCAGATTGTCTTCAACTGTGCAAGGAGTTTAAACTCAGACACAGGTATAAACGCAAAGCAGACAGTTTGTCATCCATATTTCTCAGCTGCTGTCATATAGCGTCACTTACTGGTCAAAAGAAGAACTACATCAAAATATTTTATTGCTCTGTGAAGCCAGAGATATTCTCTTTGTGCTACAATCACGCATTGTCCCCTTATTGAGGTGATTTAGTTGGCATTTGATGACAAAATGCTACTCATGCTGGAAAAGGTAATGGAGCTGTTTTTTGATAGCAGAGGCATTTGTCAAGAGGAAACCACAAAGATAAGATAATAAGAATCATCACTAAAATCCATATCTGAGAAAACATTTAAGAATATTTTAGAGGTAGACATTATCTTTCTGGGTGTGACTATAATTGTAATGCTAATTAGTGTTGCTAATACTAGTTAGCATGATATATTAGATGCTAATTATTGTTACAGAAATATATTTATATTACATTTTTACTTACAATATATCTAAAGTACATGTCTTGCATATTGTTTGGATTATGTTATTATTCAACAGGAACATGTAAAGATGATCCACACACACACACACACACAAACACACAGTGAGGGGTTGCTAGTGTATTATTACTACTGAGCCATTACCATTGTTGTACTGGTCCAAATGACTGAAGTCATAATTACTGGCTGACACAGACTGTCTGCCAGTCTTACTGCGCTTCTTTGTGCCTTTTGCCTGTTCTTGAGAGTTAAATAGCTCCTTACAGCAGTGGTTAAGTAATGGCATTGTTTAATCTCCACAGTTCTCAGAGAGACAGAAACACGCTGCCAAAGAAAGGTCTAAGGTAAGTCGACACACACACATCTAGCTGCACAATTACATACGAACTCTTATCTTATAATTTAGACTGTCAGTGAACATTTGATGCAATTTGGGCACAGTCTTTAATTGCACACATACAGTACAGAGATGCCACTGATAAGATCCGCTCTGACTGACAATTTGTGTTAATCCTTTGGGCTATTAGATGTAATTCCTGTCACTTGTATTCCAAAAGCTCTGACTTAATCCCTTCAAAATTGTATCTTACTGTGTGTTACTGGCAATATTTTAATACATTTCCACATATTGTCACTGAGTATGTAATGCAGGATAAAACAGGATACGTGCAGTACAATGCCATACAAAGATCCAGGTGTTTTGTATGTAGAGGCTATACTGCATGTGACATGTGTTTTCTTTCCATTTGCTTTAAACATTAAGTTACCACATGTCCAGAGACATTTGCACAAATTGTTTAACTGCTAATGCAAAACAACATTCATTAGTGTCACTGAATGCGTTTACATTGTTCTGTTTAGTTTCAACGGTGCCTCCCAGGCTGAGGATGAAGGGAAGGAGAAAGGAGATAGGAGACACTCTCATACTATCCTCAGTATGACCGATTCACTTACGCTTCCACTGTTGTCCTCACCCACCTCCCTCCCCCGTACACCTAAGACCAGTATGGGTGAGTATATACACATGTACACGCACTCAAAATAATCTCGATAAGAATAGTGCTGCACTAATTATGCATTTGGGCATTTAACATTATTAACTCTCTTGATGCAACTTACTAGTACCAAGCCCTGCCAGCGGACCTCCAAGGATGACACGTTCCAACAGCATCCCAACACATGATGCCTCTATGGAACTGTATGGAGCGTCTCCACTGGGCAGCACACTGTCTTTGGCTGAACGCCCACGCAGCATGGGCATGGTTCGTTCTGGATCCTTCAGGGACAAGGAGTCAGACGAGGGTGAGAACACTGTCAAAACAAAGTTCTGTCCTGTCTCTGTTTTTAATTCTGCTTCTTATAGGTTTACTGTTGCTTTGAATTTTCTCTTTACAGTTCATGGGTCTGTTCTCTCCCTGGCATCCAATGCCTCCTCCACCTACTCCTCGGTGAGTGCGGGCAGCACGCAAATTATGCTAACTGTGTATGTTTTTTGTGAATGTTTTGATGCATATAATGATTTCCGCTTGTTTCACGCTTTGGTTCATACACACTAGAGACGAGGCTTTCTCCCTTATATTCTGTACCATGTCTCCTCTCTTCTTTTTTCTATCTTATCTAACATCTTGACTGTTATTCCACTTGCATCCAAAGGCTGAGGAAAGGATTCAGGGAGAGGTGAGTGTGTTCTTTCCTGCTTTTCTTCTTCTTTGTATCATCATTTCCTTTCTTTCATCCACCACTCTCATCACCATTGTCTGTGGGAGAATAAGTCTCATTTCATGAACACCATCAACTCTAGCCACTTGCGTAATGTCATTTACTATCAATTTTAGTATCCTTGGTTATTTTATTTTATAATGCAATATTCCTGTTTCCCATCACAGCAAATCCGCAAGCTGAGGAGAGAGCTGGAATCATCCCAGGAGAAGGTGTCTAACCTAACCACACAGCTCACAGCAAACGTATGTACTGTCTAAGTATAATTACTATGGCAATACCCACTTGCATAAAGTGGTTGAAGAATATATTTTCTCAATAGTAATATCTAGATCCTATAATAAAATTTTCTGTGCAATTCAGCTGTCAAAGTAATTCCTTGAGGTCAATTCTTCATATGTCCCTAGCAATGAAAAAATTTAAATACCTAACTTATCATTTTTTAAATTAACAAAGGAATTAAACAGAACCCAGTCAGGAACTGGGAACCACTCGATAATGCCAATTAATGTTAGGTCACTCTACATAGGAAAAAAAACGTCTGATAAACTATCACAATGAGAAAACCACCGCTCTGCAACCAGACACTAATCTATTTGAGTGACATTTTGATGTCATTATTTAGGCAGTGATATTTAACCTTTTACCTCCAGGCAACTGCAGGATTAGTAGGAGCCACTCTCTGTAGTCGTGCATCCCAATACTTGTCACTCATCCTGATGATCAGTTCACCTCAGTAACATCTGCCTTGAGGCTGGGGTAACAGATACTGCTGATAACAGGACCAGTACTGAACAAGCAGCAGCAGTCTGGTTCACTTTAGCTTTGTTGTTCATTTGTTCATGTTTCTACCTCTTGATTAGAAGCATTTTGGGCAGAATCCATTTGTTTCTGTTCATAACAGAATCATAGAGTGAAAACAAAAAAAATGTTAAGTCTGGTTATTGTAGCCACTTACTGTTGCTGTGGTCATTCTATTGTTTTCTTGCAAGTCAGTGAGTCCAGACCTTAGCACATTGCCTCGCATGATTTTACCCGTCCCTCCAATCCTCTAGGTCCTTTACAAGGCAAGGAATTCTACCCACAGAGAGAGATTTTGATTCCAAACTGTGGTATGTCAGTTGTAGATCTTTTCAGTCCAGCCTCAGCACATTTCTTATCCATGAACGCCTTGAATAATGGTTCCCTCCTCTTGAACCTCTCCCCAAGCCACTTGCTATAGCTTTGATAGCCACACATAGACGCACGCATACACACAGGTAGTGCTTCTCCCATTCTTGTCCAGTACGGAAGGTTGTTCCTGCATGACCACTCTGTCAGTGTTTTCATTGGTACTAGTGCATGAAAACAGTACAGGAATTATGCATAAGTTCATGCAGCAAACATCAATCTTTACTGCATCTGTTTGCGTTCTTGCCCTGTTTGCCCTTTTAATGCAAGAGCAGTGAATAGGTAAACCCTACACATGGCAGTATGATAATGTGCTGGTTTAATGACTGTGCTGTATCCATTATTTTTCTGTATTAATGGGTTCTAGAAATGAGAGTGGAAAGTAATTTTCTTACCCTCCCCTGGGCGTGTGTGTGTGTGTGAGAGAGAGATTAGGAAGGAGGTGAATCTTCCACAGGAGACATCTTGTTCAGCATTTGTGTGGCATTCAGATTTTGTCAACACATATACAAAACATGATAGTCAAAGAAATAGATTTGCGGCTTGTATATTTTCAAGTAATCTTTCTTTTTTCCCCAACAGGCAAATCTGGTGGCTGCCTTCGAGCAAAGTTTGGCAATGATGACAACTCGGCTTCAGAGTCTGTCATTTAGCCATGAGCAGAAGGTATGAGCATCCGTCACATTTACACTTTTATCCACGCACAAACCTGAATTCTACCTGGAGTCTACCACCCTGTGAGCTGTGAGCTCAGAGTATGTTTGTGCATAGGGTCATTATTGCATTTTCTTGTTGAATTAATAACGGCAACAGAGAGCGAGGTGACTTTGATCACAGCCTGCAGTGAGGAGCTGAATGTAGGTTAGAGGCCCAGGCTGCAGTCTCACAGCGAAAGTTTGTGTGAGAAGAGGACAAAGGATCACCAAAAAAAACTTAACTTTAGACTCAACATGAAGGTTTAGGTGCAAACTGTTTGCACATGCACTCACAGCGAACATCACATTCCTGCATTCTTCTGCCTTTGTATCTGTTTTGGTGCGAATAAACTGATCAGCGCCTAAGGCAGTGTTCAGTGTGTGTTAGCGTGTATAAAAGTGAGGAGTCTCTCTTACTGCTTCATGCTTTGCTGCTCCCGCTGAAAGCCCCGTCTAGACCGCTCCAGAAGAAGTCTTTGTTGTTTGTGCCAGGGCACTGACCTGTGCAGCTCAGCCCGGAGCACAGCCTCTGTAACCTTGAGGAGATGGGCCAGGCAGCTCAGTTTAGTGTGAAGGGGGATTGATTGTAGCACACAATAAGCAGCACAGTAAGGCCCTGTTGTTTTGGACTCTTTGTTCTTTTTGAACCGTTAACATTGAGAGGGCAATCAAGCCCACCAGGTGTATGAGCTCATACTGTGGGTTTCAGTGCTTGACTAAAACAACAGACAATACTAGTCCTCCATAAAAATGTCTGACAATTGTGTTTATACTAAATAATAAAAAAATAGCAAATGTTTGATCAATGTTACCAGTTTGGCAGAAATGTGTAGTCAAACCATTTATTAACATTTTTTTCAAATTAACAGTAATAGTATTTGTCACATGCATTGTTATAGAGTGTAAATACGATCTGTAGTGAAATGCCACGTTGCACTGGTGAAAATGTGATAAAAAGTTTAAACTAGTCAAAAAAGAAATCAGTCTCTCTGCTTTGCAACCCAACTCTTTGACATTTTAAATTAAATGTTTGTGCAGGACTCAGAGCTGTTGGAGCTGCGGGAGACTATTGAGTCTCTGAAGAGCAGGAATGAGGAAGCCCAAGCTGTCATACAAGGAGCTTTAAACAATCCAGACAACATGAAAGGTTTGGACTTGTACCAGTTGATCTTTGTGTGTTCTCTCTTTCTGCACATCTGCCTGTGTTTTGATGCTGAGCTTTCTTGATTTCCAGACCTGCGAATACGACGTCAGAACTCATGTGAGAGCATCTCAAGTCTTAACAGTCTGACGAGCGTGTCAAGTGTTGGTAGCTTGAAGGACCAAGATGCCAAGAAAAAGAAGAAAAAGAGCTGGGTAAGAATGGATTTGTTCTGCTTGTGAGCCAGTTTTTTTTTAACTCTCCCAGTTTTGTGTTTGTCTGTGTTCAGTCCATTGTGATAATGAAAAAGCAGCATGGATAATAAAATATGACCAGTCTTCCTTCCTCTGTTGTGTTATTTTGGTGCTTTAGGTCTTAGAGGTGAGTGCAATCATTGTGCCCCTATAAAGCCTTTCTGTCATACAGCATGATGGACAATCTGAAACTGCTACTGAATACTCAAGTGACCTCTATCTCTGCTGATACACCTCTTACACCTCTGATTGGCTGCCTGTTCTATGATAATTTCATTTGAATGGATGGCTGTAATTCAGTTAGAGTGGCAATCAGCAGACATGACATTTCATTAAAAGCTTAGAAGCATTAGATTAATTATAACAGTTTATTAAATGTGGTTTTCAGTTATGTTTTACCTCATTTACACCATGCTTTATTAAGTATTTTATAAAATAAAATAGAAATATCAGTCAGTATTTGAATCAGTACACGGCTTTGCTGCATAACCCTTACTCACAGTGCAGCTGGGTACTAAATCTCCATACACATGCACTGACTGTGATTTCTTTGCAAATGACCGAAACTTAAAGAAATAGTTTGTCATTTTGGGAAATACATTCATATACTCAATGTTTTATTGCCAAAGGTTAAATGCCACACAACTAAATATGAAACTACCACCAGCAGCTTAGAGTAGCTTCTCATAAGGACTGGAAACAGGGGAAACAAGTAGACTGGCTCTGTTGCTGACAAATTAGAGACATATTATACTAATTATATTTTGTTTACTAAATCCACGCAAAAATCTAGATGTAAAAACAACAGATTTCTGTTTTTGCACAAAAATGACAAATTATTCCTGTAATGTTTAGCATGTATCAAATTAACAATCCTAATACCTCCCTTTTGACACTGAGTAATAAATAAAGTCATTCATTGAATATTAGTTAACAGTCCTTTTGTCTCTTCATCCTTTTCCCTGCTCCTCTGTTTCTATGTAGCTGAGGAGTTCCTTCAACAAGGCATTCAGCATTAAGAAAGGCTCCAAAACGTACTCAGACATTGAGGAAATCGCCACCCCTGATTCCTCAGCTCCCAACTCCCCAAAGATGCCTCACGAGGGGGGCGATGGAGGAGAGAATCAGTCCTCATCCCTCAAAACCTCGGTTTCTGCCACCTCCTCTGTGTAAGTCCCAAACCGTCTTATTGCAGCTATTTTACTCAGTAGTAAAAACGTTTAACCCTGTTTGGTGTCTGGCTCTGATCACTCCATCCTGTCCCCTCCAGGATCATGGAGACTACAGAAGAGGGAGAAAGTGAAGAAACAGCAGTTTCAGATCTACGCTCAGAACTCTGGGAGAAGGAGAGGGCACTGACAGACATCCGACTGGAGGCCTTAAATTCTGCTCATCAGCTGGAGCAACTCAGAGAAGCCATGAACAACATGCAGGTTTGTTTTGCCTCTATGCACCAGTTCAGTAGAGAATACACTTAAAGAAATTATTATTTGTGTGACACAGCAGCTTGAATTTAAGGTCCTTACTTGCTTTTGTCCTAGTCAACGGTTGAGAATTTGAAGGCGGAGAATGACCATTTGAAAACAGGAAGTCAGCTCCACCTACCAGGCTCTGGTCCCACTTCTTCCACCTCGCAGCCTTCAGGACTGGCCTCTCTTCTGGGGCCATCGCTGAGGCAGCCAGTGAGCATGTCCCTCACCAAGTCCTTCAGTCTCAGTTTGAATGATTGTAAAGATCCAGGTAAGAGACTAAAGGAATACTCACCAATATTCAGCTCAGAGTCAATAACACTGTAAAATAAGAGCCTACAGCTGTATTAACATATTTCTTTCATGCCCTGTTTCCTCCCATGTTTCAGATGTGTCTCCAGTCGACACTCAAAGTGCGTCTTCTCAGAGGGATACGGTGTCTGCACGAGTACTGGTTCACACAGGAGATCAAGCAGAGGTAAACACCAAGCACATTTAATTGCAACAACACCAAATAATACTGACAGCTTTAAAGTAATTGGTTTGAAATTTGAGCGCTCCTGTCTGTCTCTTTAGGACAGTAAACAGCAGCAGGAGTATTACCTGGGCTCAGTGCTGATCAGTGCAAGGACTGACTGGGCCTGTCTTGACTGTCTCATAGCGAAGACCTTCAAAGTAAGTCGTCCTCTTTCACTGCGTTAAAGTTAGTGTTACGAATAAATTGTAAGATTTGATTTAATAAATTAGTCCTTAAACATTTTCCCTTTCTTTTCTCAACAGGACTACCTTACTCAGGTGGACCCAACAGCCAGCCTGGGTCTGTCCTCTGATTCGCTGCACACTTATCAGCTGACCCAGGGAGAGCAGAGAGTGATAGGAGGGGACAAACCTCAGGCTTCACCTTATCATTGTCTCAGCAGTGGTTCTGCTCAAATATTTGTCACCTTGAAAGGTCAGTGAATGTACTGGACTGGAGGTAGAAACAATATCAGCAGTTTTTCTTGAAATTTAGTATTATTTATGTTGCACGTTATTGACTTAGAATGACTAATTAACTTCTAAGCAGCCACTGGTCCCAGTTATTACTTCATAATTTTAATGGATTGCCTCCGTCAATCAAGATTCAATTAAAATTTTCTACAATTAGTCTTTTTTACCAGCTTATGTTTAGATGAAAAAAGTGCAATTTAATTTTATGCTTCTAATATAATATATAGCATGTGTGATTTTTTAAGAAAGTAATGGGCTACATTTGTCTGCTTTTCACATGTTGTATTGAAACTGTATGTAGTAAAGGCTATATAAGGCCTCTGGCTTCTCTCTTGCCTGTTTCCGCTACCCTGTAGGTCTCAAAGAAAAATGTGTTGACTCACTGGTGTTTGAGACTCTGATTCCTAAGCCAATGATGCTGCATTACATCAGCTTGCTCCTGAAGCATAGGCGTCTGGTTTTGTCTGGGCCCAGCGGGACGGGAAAAACCTTTCTGGCTCAACGTCTGGCCCACTACCTCCTGCATCGCAGTCGGGCAGACTCGTCTGAGGCCGACCCTGAGCCCTGTCTCCTGGGTCGCAACGCTGCTGTCACCTTCAACATGCATCGTCAGTCACCGAAGGTAAAACACAACACAGGAGGGTTTTTTTTTTCAGTTTTTCACTGGGAGTTATGATTGTGGATTCATATATAGTATATATACCTTCCTTTGCATTTAGGAGTTGCAGTTGTATCTGTCCAATCTAGCGAATCAGATTGACAGACAGAGTGGAGGAGAAGTGCCCCTGGTTGTTATCATAGATGACATTAGTGATTCAGCAGCCACCACTGAGCTTGTTAATGGAGCGCTAACTTGCAAGCATCACAAATGGTGAGTCTCTTCAAACAGTTCCAGCCTGAGTTAAAATCCTATATTGTTACAAATGTAAACATACTTTCCTCTGTGCATGTTACAGTCCTTACATTATTGGAACAACCAATCAGCCAGTGAAGATGACGTCTAACCACAGCCTTCATCTTAGCTTCAGGTGAGCACGAAGCCAGGAAAATTTACAATGCCTTGTCCTGCTGTCACATTATCAAATACAAAATTATTCTGACACGAAAAGTAAGTTTTCTTGTGTATGGTTGCAGAATGGTGATGTTTTCCAATAATGTGGAACCCGCTAACGGGTTCCTGCTGAGGTACCTACACCGTAAAGCTGTGGAGTCCTACCAGGACAAGGAACAGGACTCAGCACATCACCAAGCTCTTCTTTGTGTACTCGACTGGGTCCCTCAGCTCTGGTACCACCTCCATGCTTTCCTGGAGAAACATAGCACTTCAGATTTCCTTATAGGTGAGATACACTGTACACAGTTACGGTAGATAACTGGAAATGGGAAAATACTTTGATACTTGCACCTGTTACAATAAGTAATATGAATCTTTGCCTTGTCAAGGTCCCTGCTTCTTCCTGTCATGTCCAGTATCAGTGTCAGAGTTCAGGCAATGGTTTATTGACCTGTGGAATCACTCAATCATACCATATCTGCAAGAGGGAGCCAAAGACGGCATCAAGGTGAACACACACAGACTCTTGCAAAGTGTAATATTAGTTGTAACAACAAAGTCAGTGTCATTTGTATGTATGTTTTACATACATTTCTGTCTGACCCCTCAGGTCCATGGGCAGAAGGCAGCATGGGAGGATCCAGTTGAGTGGGTCAGAGGCACCCTCCCTTGGCCAAATGCACAGCAAGACCAGTCCAGACTCTTTCACCTACCTCCCCCAAGCATAGGCCCACTCAGTGAAGAAAAGAAGCCCCCCAAAGATACACCTCCACCCAGCACGCTGGAGTCAGACCCACTGGTGAGTGAGAAGGGGACTAACTAATGGCAGATAGGATGCATAGATACACACTCATAATTACAAAGTTAGAAGTTCAAAGCTTTCACCTGATATTTAATTGCTGATTAAGTTATTGTGTTTGTACCAGTGTTTGGACAATGCAGCGAATGTGAATATGTCCAACTGAGTTCTGGAAATTTTGACTTTTTCACAAATTACTTTAAGAAAAGTCATCCTAGTTACCATAATGCTTTTGAGCACACTTGCAAAATGCATTTCAATAATCTATGCCAATATATCAAGCAATGGGAAATAAACATCTCTGTCTCCCCCAGATGGCCATGCTGCTGAAGCTCCAGGAGTCAGCCAACTACATCGAGTCTCCAGAACGGGAAGGCTGTCTGGATCCCACTCTGCAGGCCACGCTCTGAGGATCACCTCTGACTTTCATTCATGCTATGGAACTTTGGTCTTTTTATTACAGCTGACACAGCGACTGCAGTCCCAGTGAGACTTTAAAGACTCAGTAATAAACTTTGCTGTGTGCTCAGTGAGCAGTTACAAAGCAAAATGTAAAGTATCTACACAGAATGTGATGATGGACAGTGGCTTTGCTCTGCCTTGCTAACAGAACATTGGAAAGACAATTAAAGTGCTTTCATAGGAAGCTGTGATGATCATGTCAGGGAAAGAGATTGGTTTGTCTCTTCTCTGCCCAAAGTTGGTCCCAGTTGAGTTGTTGTTGAGTTTGCAAATGCATGGTAACCGAAATAGTATGATGCAAATTACTACCTATAATCCTACTGATCAAGTCCCATTTGTTCCGTTTCTTTTGTTTTTATTTTACTGACACAGCTTTTCACAGCTATTGGTGCTTCCCGGTTTCTTTGAAGACACGTGTTTGTTTTTCATAAAGAAATTCACTGTCGAAGTAAAAGAGTCTGAAATCCCAAAAAGTAGGACCATAACTCAACAACAACAAAAAAATGCACTTTATTTTCTACTTGTGGTAGTTGGATTTAAGCAGGCTGTGTCATTGACTTTGTATCAGATGAGGGACTATCAGTGTGGCAAAATTGTGCAATTAATTGGTATTTCCTCTAGATGGCAACACCTACCGATTTCTGCATCAGTGCTCTCCTGGTGAGATTTCTGTCTTGTTAAAGGTGCTCAGTAGAATATAACACACTCAGTAACACAACTACGAAAATAGCCTTGAATGTTCTTGTTTTAATTTTCAATTCAGCCATTTGTGTCATACAGAGATAGTGATAATGGATCAAATACCATAACTGTAACTGTGAAGCTGTAAGTAACATGCATGGCTGAAAAATGAACTGAATAATGAGTCAGCTTTAGGGTCAGTCTGTACAGTAAACGCCATCATCAGAGGAAGATATCATAACCACATGAACCTACACCCAGCATACTGTATTTAAACACGGACAAAACAAAAACTGCTTGTTTATTTAGTCTGCCTGCCATTTGTGGCTATGCTTGCATATAGTCTGTATTCACATATTGGTTTAAAAACTTCTCTTGTAATAGATGAGGATTCAGCTTTGAAAATCTACATTTTGTAAGATTTTATACTGAGTCATCTTCATCTGTACACAATAATTAACACCTACTATGTATACCAATCATATCACCATCATCCGCCGCAGGCAGCATAGCGATGAGTTCTCAATCATCATGAGGAAGTGGGGAGGTCCAGTGTTGTCATCAAGCGATAGAAATATGTACAAAAAACATTTACCTTCCTCTTTATATATTTTATAACTTTTTTCAAAGTGCAGAAGTCAGTTCCTTGCTCACACGCAATTTTAAGAGTTGCAGTAAGATTAAGTGGCTTCCACCCATTTCTTTCCTTCATTGGTTTGCACATAATATATGTTAGAGAGTACTTAAGAGTATTTATTACTCATATCTTAAATGTTGTCGTGATGAAAACACGTGTAAGAGGAGGAAAGTGCAGGTAGTACAGATTTTTTTAAAAGATTTTTTTAAACTCTTCTCAGCTCTGTTCCCTCTTGACCCTGAAGTACCTCAAACTGCCATATTCTGTCCAGACATTACTCAACTTTCCAAACACAGTGCTCGTGGAAAGTAGAGACATGATGCCTAAGTTTATCTGTGCCTGAAACACAGTTTGGCCTAAAGCTGCTTTTGAGCTGCTATCTACCACATGGAGGCCTCGATATAGAGGAAACGTCATCAATTCCTCTCACTTACTCTGATGTCACTTCACTTTAATGTCTTGATCTTGATGCCCAGATTAGGGTCGAGAGAGAGGGTTTATCGATTTGGGCCTTTGCCTGAAAGTGAAGATGATGTGTGAGTCAGTTAAGTCTGCAGTAGATGAGAATGTGTATCATGACTGGTCTGCTTGTGTGTGATGTTCAAGGAGTTGCCTGAGACTTTGACACAATGTAAGAACAGATATTTGCCTGGAGATGAAATGTCGATGCATGTATCCCTAGTGTGTTCCCAAAGTTTAGTTTTATTGGACCTACCACACTTAAACCTTATCACGGGAAGGATTTTTAATAACTGGATATCTTGCTTTTTTCACATTGTATTTAAGAGCATACATTTGTTTTTCTTACGGAAATATTTGTAAAGTTTTCTTTCTCTTTTGTACATGACATCACTATTGTACACACTGTAAACAGTCAGTGCATCTGCGACAACAATCACTAAAAAGTGTAGAGATCTAAGAGATGGCTCAGCAGAAAGCAGACGTCCACGGTGGTTTTATTGTCATCCTCCAGCAGGAAGGAGCACTTGGCTTACAACGTGGGCCTAACAATGGTTGTATGGCATGTCTCTATAACCACATCAAATCCCATATGTCTAACATTAAAAAATGGACTTAAAGTAAATAAAGTCATGCCATTCTTCACATCGATGCCTGTTTTTATTGTCTGCTTTTATTACGTTGTCCAGTAGGGGGCGCTAATGTTTATAATCATTTAGGAGGGTATGCGATCATTTAATACTATGTGGTGATTTTAGACATGTTAAGATAGTATTTTACACTTAAGAAGTGCAAAATACTAAGTTTAGCTGCTTTAAACTTGAAACAATTTCTTACTGGCAATAAAAATATTCTGGACTTGCCCTGTGTTGGTCCATGTAGAGTTGAGGATGTGACTTAGGATGGGAGGAGACATCAAAGTGGGGGAATGGGTGGAGTGGCCCGTAAGCCCACCAGCCCTCACGCTATATATATTACCCAAGACACACCGGCCTCTTTCATCCACAAGACAGCACGATGCCAGGAAAACCTGCACCCATCAAAAAGTCTCCAGCCAAGAAGGCTGCCGAGAAGGCGCCTGAGCCAACCCCGGAACCTGAACCCGCACCCGCTGCCACAGAGGCTCCACCTGCGGAAACACCTGCGGAAACACCTGCGGACCCTGCACCTGTGGAAGTTACTGTCGCCGATGCTGCTCCTGCTGAGGCTCCGGCAGAGGCTGCTCCTCCTGCGGAAGACACACTCCCAGGTACCATGGAAATAAAGACACTGCGATGATTTTAGTTAAATTACCTAAAGTGCAACAGTTTAGGAGACTGAATCTCAGTCTAACTATCTAACTACTCCTTTTCATTGTAAAGGGATACAACTGATTTTACAGTGTGTCTGCAGTTGACCACACACACACGATCTTGTCCTTAGAAATTCTAAACCATGGTTACACTAATGACAAATACATAAGATACAGTGAAATGTTTAAACAATGTAACATTAAACTTTTTTAATTTTAATAGGAAAAAAGTTTTAAGTTAGTTATAAATAATATATTAAAGTGACGTGACATCTTTGCTGTCATTAGTTATCACTTACTGCATATAAAGCTGAGTCCATCAGCCGTTAGCAGTAAGCAGTTCTTGTAAGATGGCGCAGAACACTGGTATTTCCAGAGGTGAACCACTTACTCATCCATCTGTTCACCACTGATTCCTCCTTCTCTGCTTGTCTACGTGCAGTAGGAGGTATCACTCTTTTGACCCTCTCTCATTCAAAAACCCTGTGAATGCCACTCACCAGACCTTGGTGGTAGAGAAGTGGTGGCTGTAGTAGCTGTTTTCGTCCCGCTGACCTCAACATGTGACCCCTAACTTCAGCTGGTGCCACAGCTTCTGAGGAACAAGCTCATTTGATATCTCACTCTGAGAGCGTACACACAGCACAGGCTGTAAAACATGCTGTGTGTTTGGGTGTAAACATTTCATCTTCATCACGAGGTGCCTCCATTTGGAGATGTAGTGGGTTTCTGCTGTGTGTACAGTGTCTCAGGAGTAAGTTTTTTGGGTCACAAAGTCATCCTTTCTTGTCAAAGTAAATACTAAAGGCTTCACACACACAAATATGTCACCTTGCTTTCTTCACCAAAGTACATCTTGATCAAATTAGCTTGACATTGATTGATTCTCTGCATGATTAATGTTATAATTCAGGGCACTAATTGGCTCACCAAATGGCATTTTAACGCTAGCTGCTGCTGCTGCTGCTACTGCGACTGCTGCTGCAGGTGGTGCCGCTGCCTCCGCTTCAGATTCATAAACCACCACGCAGACAGCAGCATTACTGCTTTTTTTCAAAAGCCATCAATCAAATGCCATCCATCATACCTTTCCCCAGCTGTCAGAACAAACATTGTACTACACCTCTTCTTCTGATCCAAACTTATAATCTAATTGAGAATGTTTTGAAAAGTTAAAGGTTGAAATGTCACTTAAGGGGAAAGATGCAGTGGATATTTATAAAGTCCCTGTTGCTGGTGTTCCAAAAGCAACTAACGTCTTGCTTGTGTAATGCTAGCTGCTCCCGCAGAAGCTGCCGTAGTTGAGGAGCCACGCAAGGCCCCCACACCACCACCTCCTGCAGGTAACATCGACATTTATGCTCTGCTGTTGGCTTTGGCCTGCTGTAAACACTCAAGTCAGCTGATTAATAGGACAAAAGAAAACTAATGACTGGCTGGTAGACAGAATGAGAACAGGTTTACAGACATATTGAATCATAACTTTGGGTAAGAGTTGCATTTGCTGATTGTTTTAGCAGTTTGTCTGTAAAATGTGAGCAAATATTATATATTATATTATGTTTCACGTCTTGTTTTGTTTACCTGACAGCCAAACAGTCAAAAAGACAAAAATATTCAGTTTGCTATGATCTGAGGATGAGGTGAAGACTCAATAATTATACCTGTGCAGTAATTCAAATTGTTTAAGAGCAGTAATTAGAGAAGTAAGATCAGCAATCATTTAGTTGATCAAACAGAATATTAAGATGTAAGTATTTTTTAGAACTGGTTTATCAGTTCACACAGTTTTAAGCCAAAATGATAAAACTACTTATTCCAGCTGCCCAAGTTTATAGATTTGCTATTTGTCTTTGCCTTCTGTCACACTAAACTCAACAATATTGGGCATTGGACCCTTGGTTGGACAAAACAAGGCATTGTGTGTGTAAAAACAGATAAACATTAGTTACAGTCCTGCACATAAAATAGATGCAGATAATGAATCCATTTTGTGTGTAATTTCATTGCAATTTCAGCTCATGTTTCTTTTGTCCCCTTCAACCAGTCAATAAATCACTCTGTTTGAACCTCCATCAGTCCCCACCAGTGCTCCTCTGGATGTATCTGTGGATGATGTGAATGACTCCAGCCTCACCATTAAATGGAAGACGCCAGAGACCATTGGAGACTCCGGGCTGAATGGATACACTATTGAGTACTGCAAAGATGGAAGTAAGTCTGTGTATGTACAGTATGTGAGGCTGCACCTGTCCCGAGAGCGTCAGGGTTCAGATAGACTCATAACTGCGTCCCGGCCGTATACGGCAGGCAACATTTCACTGGCGGTCACTGTATCTCCTGACGCCACTTTTAGAAGAGCTTGTTTGCTCAGATGACAGCGTGCCCTTTAAAATTTCATCATGGTGGCCAAAGTGTACTTTTTATGGGCAGGTTGTTTGTAAACTCGTGTCGACAGGTGATAAACCGTGTGCCATTACAGAGTATTTATTATTTATGAAGTAAATAAAGAGGGCCCTGCACAGTATGTAAGAAGAAATAAAAGTCAACCAAAGTGAAAATTGCACATAATCCACATACTAACACACTTTGGGTTATCCTGCAGCATCAGACTGGATCATGGCTAACGAGGACCTGACCCAAGCAAACCACCACTGCATTAAGAATCTGACAGCTGGCGACCTGCTGCATGTTCGCGTGGTGGCTGTAAACGCCGGTGGTCGCAGTGAACCAGGTGCACTTGTGGAACCTGTACGAATTCGTGAGATTGTTGGTGAGTAACAGCCAGTGTCTTTTCTCAAACTTTACAACAAACCACCCCCGTCTGCCTAAATGTAAACTACACTCTGTGGAAGGGTCTTCAATCATTTCTTGGTTGGTACCATGAGTTTATATCCTGTATCTGTGGAGCTTTACATCAGTGTATCTCTGTCCAAAAATAGATTTGAATTTCTCTATAATAGTCCCCTACAGTCCAAAATAGATTTCTCTTCAATAAAAGTAGTACACTAGTTTTCACCTCCATGAAGACAAAAACATGTATGTGCCTGTTTCCAGGCTATTTAACAAGAGCTCTGTGATAGTTTTAACTTATGACCTATCCTTAAAATACTCATGTTGCAACAATGGTGGCAGAGGTGGCTTTAACTGCTGGGGCCTAAGATGGACTTCACAGATGTACACACATAAATCCCTGGTGCTGACAAGTACTTTCATTAGCTGTATATCATGCTTTCATTAGTATGTACACACATCTTCAGCAGGTTTGCAGGTTTGACATCACAGTGAAGAAGATTAAACATGCAAAAATGTTCGGCTTGCAATTTTCTGTTATTAAGTAATAGTTACAGTTTGGACTTCTTGCTGATAAGAGCCCACAGGAAAAGGAAGATATATCAGAATTAAGTGCATTTATTTAAAAAACAGTAATCATGAAGTGCCTGACAAAAATAAAACCTAGACACAGGGGAGCATTCAAACAAAACAGAAAGACATAACTGAGCAAAAGGAAATATCAAATTACAATATACATCTATATAAGATATAACAGTGTACATATGAATATACAGCAGAAGATTGCTTTCTTTGTTTTGACAACAGTCTGAATCATTGCATGCCTAAACATTTAGCTCTTGTGAGCTGTCTCGTAGCCATATTATAATCCTGTGAGTATGATCTCACTAAAATTCATGTTTGTGATTCAGCTGGTGCAGCTGTCCTGTGTTTTTTGCACAGGTATTACTTGATGACAAAAAACTATCCGTAATGTAACATGTTCAAAGCGTTTAGATTTTTATATCAATCAGTTTATGCCATGACAATCGTAGCCCATTTCCAGCAGCCTCGGCTGAACTGTTTTCAGTGCTAAAAATGTCAGATGATGGTGAACATGGTAAATATCATATCTTCTGAACACATATTAGCATATTAGCACATGATGCGCATGCTGATGTTGACATTTATCAAACACCGCAGCTGTCTTCAGCTGGTGAAGAAGTATGTTTTGTACATGATGTCATTAATCATGTAATTATAAAATATACTAAATAATGTATGTTTTGACAGTTTAAAATTTTCTAATTTAATTTCTGCTTTAATTTAATTAGAGATATGGGCTTATGTCGCTGTTTTAATGGTTTGTATTGTAACTCTCATTTCTTGCCCTCTCTCTTTCACTGTCTGTGATAAGAGGCACAAAAGTCTGCATGGACAACTTACTGGAGTCACACCGTCAGCATTTGTTTAGTTCATTTATAAAAAAGTTGGTTTTGCGATGAATTTCTAGTTGTTTTGAAACAGTCCCGTTGTCACATTGATGTAGTGTGACCTGAGCTTCCTCAGTTATCCGCTTTAAGGAGGACAGCTTATGTCTCTGAGCGTATTTCCTGAGCGGGCTTCAAACTGCTGTGAACAAACAGGAAACTTTAGTGGAGGAATGTGGCAATGCAACCAGAACCGCTGGTCAAATGAGGGTAGTGAAACATGAGCCTAATTGATGGATTATGGGTGGGGTTATGTTCAGCTGCGAGTCAGTCACATACTGTCCTGACCAGACATCTACCTACATGCACAAGCTAAAGACACACTGTCCTGCACATGTTGAAAGCCCCCCCATAAAGACAATTTATCCAGAGTCAAAGACAGATTATAGATTGTTTGCTGGAGGACTTGTTGGCTGCTGGGTGCTGTAATGCCAGCAACACGTCAGGGCATTGCTGGGAAGTGTGCTGATTAGCAGGGATCAGTGTTTGAGTCAAATCTGGAGGCGGACCTGAGCTTCATTGGAAATGATAGCTCCAGGAGCCGGATCCCGGCCTCTGCAGCGGCATTATGGTGACAAATGTTACAACAAGTAGGATGACAAACTATGGGCAACAAACCAAGTCAGTTGGAGGAAGAAAGCGCGACTGTGTGACAGCTAGAAAAGGTGGGCAGGAGATTGATGGCAAGTGAGATACAAGGACTTTTGGAGTGACAGAGGATAGAGTCTGCAGCAGAGTGGATGGGTGATGGAGGGCAACAGCTTGGTGGTATTATGTATCATGTAAGCCCATGGAGCTTTTCAGGCATTTGCTGCTTATGCAGAAACCTGTGAGGGATGCTTAGCACCTGACCTGAACGAAGCCATCCAGAATAGTGACTGGGTACATGTCGTGCCCATCCTCAATGCAGTTTCATCCTTATGATTTGAATCACATCTAAAGTGCTATCTCAGTTCATTTGGGAGGCTACACCTAGATTGTTGTAGTTCAGTGTTTCTGGATGTGATGTTGTTGTGACGACTCCAGTCAGTTAAATGTGATGAAAACGTCCTGCTGTTTCTTTGTACAAGACACGAAGGAACACGTGTCAAAGTTCATCCAAGACGTGTTCATCACCACAGCTATTTTAGGAGCTGCTGGATGCAGGGTCTGGATGCCTCTCTCTGCCCGGTTACTGTACTTTTCCACACACATGCAGACACACAGATAATCTTTCCAGCTAGACTTTCTACAGTACAATGAATATCCTTTTTTTAATTCATAACTAACTGTAATCATCAATAAGACTGGGGCATGAGTATTCATCAGCCATCAACTATTTATATTAGAGAGAAAAGCAGCAAGTCATCTACTATTGTTACAGCTCTAAATCATGTATTATACCATTATAATCATCCTTTCTAAACTAAATAACTTTTCTGATAGATTTCGATGGTTCACTAACTTGCGGGTTCATTTTGGCTCCCTCAGCCATGAAGCTTTGCCTATTGCTTCCACTTGGACGGTTGATTTATCGTCCAAGGGATGTTATTCCACATTTACCAAGTGCTGCAATAGATCAGTTGCATAAATCTAGTTGAATGTTAAACATGCATGACTTGTTTTTCAGACCGTCCCAAGATCCGCTTGCCCCGCATTCTCAGATCCCGTTACGTCAAGAAGGTTGGAGAGCAGATTAACTTGGTCATCCCCTTTCTTGTAAGTTAGGTCATAAACACACACACACACACATACACACACACACACACACACACACACACACACACACACACACACACACACAGACACACCTAGTGTATAGTTTATGACACATAAACAGATGACTTAGAAAACGTTATCTACCTTCTTGTCCCTTACATTTATCCTTAGGGAAAGCCCAAACCTGTAGTGTCCTGGCTTAAGGATGGTCAACTTTTGGATTTAAAGAGGGTCAACATCAGGAACACTGACAAGGACAGCATCTTGTTTATCCGCACTGCTCAAAGGGAGGACTCTGGTGTTTACGAGATGACTGTTAAAGTGGACAGCTTTGAAGACAAAGCCACCCTCACCCTTCAGATTGTTGGTGAGTTGCACATGGCATGCATATCTGGAAGTTCAGTCATGGCAACTGGTCTTCTTTCTTGTCGGGTCAAAACGTTTCACTGCTCGTTCAAGTAGCTATGTTTGCACACAATGTAAACAAGCATACACATATGTGCACATGAAAACATGCCTGTCTCTTTTGGTCTCACGAGATGGGGAGAAGACTATTGCCTTGAGTAAAGCACTGGTTGAAATTGGAATCTTTTGAGTAATTGTTGACATTAGCGTGTTTCCTCAGAGCGACCTGGTCCTCCTGCCAGTGTGAAGCTGGTGGATACCTGGGGCTTCAATGCTGCATTGGAATGGACTCCTCCCAAGGATAATGGCAACACAGACATTACTGGATATACTGTCCAGAAGGCAGACAGGAAGACTGGAGTACGGCAGATATTCAGACACAAATACATATTCTTAACACCAAACCAAATACACTGAACTAGACTGTGTGTTGCTGATGTAAGCCAAATTAGCAGCTGACATTAACAATACGTTTTCTTTATAGAGTGGTATGAAAACCTATGCATACACCTTGGAATTACCTACATTTATTAGATAATCTGTCCTCATCCACATCAGATACTCATCTAAATAACAATTACAAGTAATTACAAGGTTTACACATACTTTTTTTTGTAGCTGGAAATCAGATTTCTCTAGAAACTTGCAACAAAAAGCAGCACATTAGGTCAAAGTCAGGAGACTACATTGTGTTGGCAGTTAAAAAATCTAACATCTAACTCAAGATGAACAGCTAATAATCAATTTATTTATGCAGAATTGTTTCTGTGGAAGCTGTACTAATATGAATTTGTTGTTTCTCCACCTGCAGGATTGGTTCACAGTGCTGGAACACTACCACAGATTCAGTGCCACCGTCTCAGACCTCATCATGGGCAATTCATACTCCTTCAGAGTGTTTGCAGAGAACCAAGTGGGCATCAGTGAGACGAGTGCTGTCACCAAAGAGGTGGCCTACATCCAGAAGACAGGTGACATTCCATAACACATGTAGTATTCTTATTCTTCTGAATATTTTGTAAATATAGGAAACAGAGCTGCAGTACAAGTGGGTGCTTAAATGTCCTGCAGTCTGTGAAAGTCATGTGCAGCATGTGTGTTTGAAGGGACGTCCTGGGAAGTGGAACCCACCATGGCACTGTGTTAATCATAAGAGGGTAACCCCTTTGGCCGGTGGTCAGCTCCTGCTAAAATAGGTTTGAGTAGAGTTATATTATTATGTCTTAAATAGGAACTAAAGGATCATGTCTGGATTGAGAATTGTACTGAAAAGATGGTTGTCAAATGAAAACTTTGTATTAGTAATCACTTTAAAGCCTCTTGAGCTCAGACCAGTGTTGTCATTTTACATAACCAAATGTAATCAGCAATGAGAAGATTACCTTTCTCCATGTGTTCACAGGTATTGTCTACAAGCCTCCTGAGTACCAAGAGCATGACTTCAGTGAGGCGCCAAAGTTCACCACACCACTCAGCGACCGTGCTGCCACTGTGGGATACACCACCAAACTGCTGTGTTCTGTTCGTGGATCTCCGAAGGTTAGACATACATTCATACTCTTTATCACTGTGAATATGTCAGTGCAGTTTGAGACTCATGCAGTGAATTTGCAGGTGTTTAAAAATCTTAAAACTCTGTAATACTTTAATGTACAAAGTCATAAATATAAATATTTTCTCTTGTCTGACGTGACATTTTTACTCAGTCTTGTCTCTGACTCAGACAAGGTGAACTGGGATTTCATTTCAAGACCAGTCAAGACCCTAATTGTATTATTACATTATTACTGAGATCAAATGTAAACATCCTACTTGTAATGCAACCAATAGCTTGACTCATTTCCAGTACTGCTAACAGCTGTCACCTCTCACCACCCTCTTTACACTCACACAAGTGAAGAGACAGGGGAAAATCTGTGGCTGTCTGACTGAAAACATCAGACAAATGTTGACTACCACACAACTAAGTGTTATTAACAAAGAAGAACTGGGACAACATTTTGAAACTAATTAGCTTAATTAGCAACAGGTCAGTAATATGTTGTAAAGATGGGCAGAAGTTTACTAATCTGTGAAAAAGACAAGATATATTATCATCTACAGCACATAATTCAATTCAATTCAACTTTATTTATATAGCGTCAATTCACAACATAACCAGCAACATAACCCCCAGCAGACTAAAACTATAGCAGCATAACTAAGAGATGGTTCAGAGTCACCTGAGACATCTCTAACTATAAGCTTTATCAAAAAGGAAAGTTTTAAGCCTAGTCTTAAAGGTAGAGAGGGTGTCTGCCTCCCA
>JAUYWH010000025.1:12969659-13053967 GCA_034779795.1 Ctenopoma multispine | reverse complement strand
TGCAGGACAATATAAGTGTAAAGGACACCTGAAGGACAGGTCTGTCACAAGCAGCTTTAGTTCTGAACGTACTCTCACAGTGTATGGTGAGTTTTCTTGTCTAAAAAGCCCCTAAAAATAAAATTATAATGTGAAATAACGTTAATTTACATTAATGTTTTAATTTGTCAAATTAACTTTACATTTATTTTTAATCTACCCTCAGATAAGAAACCAAGTGTCACACTAACACAAGATCCAGCCTACAAGGTGATGTTTGCAGGAGAGTCAGTCAGCTTTAGCTGCCACATTAATGTATCCTCTGGATGGCACTTTCTATGGGAAAAGGATGACGTTCCAGTCAGTGAACCTTCAAATATATATTCTAAAAGCCCTATTGGGAGAGCAGATGAGGGATCCTATGTGTGCAAAGCCAAAAGAGGCAGGGATCTACCCTTCACTGTTTCCAGTGCAGTTACAGTCCTTGAAGTTCGAGGTAAGTTTCTGTTCTTTCCAAACACATGTATTTGCCTGTAGCATGATAAAGTTCCTGCAGTGTAGCTCTGGTCAGTTATGATGCTGTTTTCTGACTGGTCCAACATTTTATAAACAGTTTAAACCTGCTGGTATGACAAAATACTCATAGATAAATTTCTTCTGATTGTGTGTTTAGAGGAAAAGCCTAAACCCTTGATGACTCAACAGCCAGGTGTCGACAATGTTTATACTGGAGAGTCAGTGATCTTTGAATGCAAAGTTGAAATCTCGTCTGGATGGGAATATCAGTGGTTCAAAAATGGCAGTCCAATCCTTAACCACGGTGGTCATTTTTCCGTCCAGAACGCCACAGTAATGGATATAGGAAAATATACATGTAAAGCCACAAGAGACAAAACAAAGTACGACACAAAGAACAGTGATGAGCGGCTGTTACATGTTAATGGTGAGTTAAAGAAAATGACTTTGTATATTTATGTTGTAATATTAATATGATATAAATAAGTCTTCATCTCATAGGTTTCAAGCTATGGTGAAATCAATTATAAGCAAGATATACTGTAGCTCTAGATATTAAAAGAGTAACGTATCTGTTCATTTTTAGAAATTCCTGTTCCATCTTTGAAGAAAGGCTCTCATTGGCTGGATGTGTTTCCCACGGAAAGTTTGACCTTAACCTGTGGGATGGCGAGCAGATCTGAGTGGAAATACACATGGTACAAAGACGGACAAGAAATCCACACTGACACTAATGTGTCTTTTGACTCAGATAAAACAACTCTTACCATCCGTTCTGCTTCACATTCACACCGTGGGCGTTACAGCTGCACAGGACAGTTCAAAGCCAGGTCTGTCAACAGCACCTTCAGTTCTGAACTAACACTGAAGGTTTATGGTGAGATTTATTGTTATTTTATTGATATTTTAAAAGGAGGCAAACAGCTATCCACTGGCTGATTGATGACTCCGTACCAAACATGAAAAATGTCTTTTTTTTTTACACTTTCCGTAAAAATTAATTAGTGAACTGTTAGGGGATTTGGATTAAGACAGTGTAGCTGTATCCCCTTAATTTCTGTGGTTATGCTAAGTTAATCAGCTCATTGCTTCTTATGTGACATTTCATTAAATTAAGTAAATATTTTATGTTGGTTGAAACATTTCTATTCTTGTAATGAACTATGCAGTGTGATATAGCCTACTTTAAAGAGCTCTTATACTATATATCTTATACTATACTCTTATATTTTTATCAACTCCCAGATATGAAACCCAGAGTCACACTGACACGGACTCCTGAGTATGACCTGATGCACACTGAAGATTCAGTCTCCTTTATCTGTCACATTAATGTCTCTACTGGATGGGAATACCAGTGGTACAAAGATGATAGAGGCATTGCATCTGAAGACAATCATACCATCAGTTCTGTTACGCCATCAGACTCTGGACTATATAAATGTCAAGTTAAAAGAGGAAAAGCTTTTGAATCAGACAAGAGTCCGGCTTTAGAACTCAAAGTTAAAGGTCAGTTTTTGTTCACTTCCTATTTGCATATTTCTGTACGCGGAATGAACTTATCACAGTTTTGGTTGTGTTTTCTGCAGAGCGCCCACGGGCTCATATAACCCTGCTAACTGGCTGGTCAGAGGTCTTCTCCACTGATACCCTGCTGCTGAAATGTGGGATTCAGGAAAGCCAGTACATGTGGAACTACACATGGTAATACACATCAAAAACACCAGTTTAGATTAAGTGTTATAAGTTTATTGGAATGTGTACTGTGTGTTTTCTGTTACTCTAACCCTTTCTAAAAATTTAAATATATACATTTTAAACAGGTTCAAAGGGGGACAACCAATGAATTTGCAGCACTCTGAGAAACTTGCAGTTACACCCCAGGATGACCCTGATCAGAGCCTGTATATCTGCCAGGGCATTCGTACTGAAAGACCATCTTATTCATTTACCAGTGATTCTTTAAAGACCAAGAACCTGCGTGAGTCTAACAGAAGTCTTAAAGTTATGTTTTTTTCCCTACAAATATCATCTCTCATATTCATGGTGTGTTTTCATTCTGAATTTGTAGTTTTGAAGAGGAGGGTGCTTCTTTCCATCTCAGGCTTTATCTTCTTCGGCATCATCGCTGTCTTCCTCGGCTGCATTGTTCTCAGGGTCATGCGCAAACCAGGTCTTACTTTTTACATTAAAGCAGCTTTAATGAGTACTGTAACAATAATGTATCACATAGTGAATGAAAACTATGAATGGAGTGAATCTGCAGAGAATCATGCCTGTGTCATAATAAGTATTTCATCTCAAAATAACAAACTAATTAAAAAATAAAGTGACTTATTATTTTTTCTCATCATCTAGTTCATGTTGGAGACCACCAGCCTAATGAGTCCAACCTGTTTCTCACTATGGCTCAGCTAAAGGACCGTGGGGGTATGTTGATGCCACAACATGGCCTGTGGTTTTGGTTAGCCTTTCCGCATTTGCTGCAGCGAGGTTTAATCTCTAACCTATTACTACTCTTTGTGAAACTACTTGCAAAGTTTGGGTTTGACTCAGGGTCTAGCTGTGTTAAAGTTTCTTCCTCCGTCCTGCAGATGCACCCTGTCCACTGGTTGACTACATCACTGACGAAGCACTGAATGCACCAGCTGAAGGTACAGAGCCCAGAAATAAAGCTGATGATGACTTATTGTTTTGTCTCTCTTACTATGTATCGTGAGTTGTATAAAGAGTCTTTGTGTTTAACACAGTTTCTTCTTTATTACTTAAAAAAAAAAAAAAAACTAATCTGTAGAAGTGGAGGAGAATGGCACAATTTGCAATGAAACAACACCACTGGCTATAACCACCACGGAGGACCAAGGTAATAAAGTTAAATAACAAATATGTATTTCTAATGAAATATTTCACTATGCTAACGGGAGCTGTGCCTCTGTGCCAGTTGTCTACCGCTGAGACATAATGTATTGTTAATCCATTACTCCGCCTCTCACTTGGCTTTCTAGCTGTGACAACTGAAAACCACGATAAAGAAGAAAACAACGGCGGTCTGGTTTCCTTTAAACAATAAGTCACTGAAGAAGCATTCACACCACTGTAGCAGATAATAATTAACAGACCAAACATCTACGGACATGGTACAGCTGTGCAAAGCTTTAATGGTCAACTTAATTTGAGCTAGTTTTAACTATGGTGCATTGGTTAACACCTGAGTAGCAACAAATTTATATTTGGCATAAAAGGAAATTGCCTTGGTCACCATCAGACGATTTTACACTCAACTTGTCTGATTCTTTACATTGTCAGTCAGCCACAGCTGACAGCAGTTTCATGTCTTGAAGTACACCATGAGCATTGTTTTAAAGGTTTTTAATTTACTGCTTAAACAGTTCTTGACATAAGTAGCGCTAGATAGAATTTTTCTATTTCATCTCTTGTGGACTGCGAAGGCACCAGATTTCCTTTAAATTCCCCAAATTGTGATATATTACTGTGGTATTACATTCCAGATCAATCCACAGTCTGATATTGTCATATAACTATAAATGTAATTTACTGTAAATAAGGTTATAAACAGTGTTTCAGTTCCCAGAACAAACAGATGCTAGTATATATCCTAAACAAAGCTTATTTAATTTAGTAAACTGTCAAATATTGCCTTTTTTCCTGAAGTGTCAAATTAGCTAATGTATGATATATTTATCTAGTATTTGAAGCATTTTTGTCTCCCTGTGAAATTATCAAAATAAAAATTACAAAATATTGCCATGCCTGTTCATTCAAACTAATATTGAAATGCACCATCAAATGTGACTGCAAAAAACACGTGAAAGTTTTGCGATTATTATGATTTGTGGTTCAGTCAGTATGGAGATCTTGTGCACCTGTAACAGTAACAGGAGGGGACAAAAGACAGAAAGAAGATAGTAATTATCCAGACAAACTTTTAAATCTTCAGAGCTTTTTATTGGCAGAAAACACACGTAGACTCACTGCAAACACAACACTTACTGATTCACATCTACTTGAGGATATCAGCAAGTTTCTCCACGTAGTACTCATAGTTTTCCTGACAGTCATCCCAGGGTGTATAGCTCTCGTCCTCCTTCTCCACATATGTCTCCCAAACATGCACAAAGTCAGCCGGCTTCATCATCCGCAGTTTGCAGCCGGCACTCACCAGTGCACGAAGCCCTTGTGCCATCTCAGGCTGCTCCCACTCAAAGAGACGGGAGCAAAATATGCAAAGACGGAGCTTTTTGTGCTGCTGGAGGATGCTGGTCAGCTTGGCTGCACAATTCACACAGGGACTGGATGATACATACCACGTGATATCATACTCCTGAGAGGGGTTGGGTATCACCTGGAAAGGAAACAATGGGGATATGTGGAGTCACTGAGGAGAAAAATCATTATAATATTACAGTAGAGCAGCTGTTAGAAATCAGACCCCCATGGGTTCATGTGTGTAACACCATACTTCAGCTGAGTATTCAAATTACCTGCTGAAAGAAGGCCTCTTCAGCATGAGCTGTGGCATGTTCATCCTCCATGTAACCTTTCAGAGGCTCCACGCTGCCTCCTGCTGTATCCACTCTGAAGCACAATAGGGTTTTGTTCCTCCCCGATGAGTACTCCACATTCCTGAACTGAAACTTGAAGTAGAAGGGGCTCATTTGTTCCCTGGTGGAAAGTGAAAGCAAGAGTCACTATAAATTTATTAAGAAGTCTGTTCTCTTTTTAATGAACTTCAAAGGAAGCGTTTTGCAAAACACAGTGTCTCACTGTCATCATCGTTTGGGGTTAAAAACAATCAATGAAGTCATTAGTTAACAGTGCTTTAAAATAATTTCACTTCCGTAGTTTACAACATTGTAATTGTAGGTACTTTTCTGTAGGTGGAAAGACATTTCCTTCATGCCCTGACACTGAGAGCACAACTCATGAGTTTTAGGATTATTATTTCTATTATATAATAAAAGTTTGGTTAGTGAGTCCTATGGCACAGTACATAGAATATAAATAATGTAACAACTGAGTAAAATTATGTTTCTATAAATAAAACATAATGATAATCCATCCTGCCTTTCTTTATTTATCTATTGTTATATTCCACATCAGTGGCCAGATGGATTACACAAATAGAAATAGTTCTTAAAATTAAACAGCTAATACTCAAAGGACAGAGACAGGGGACAGGGAACAGATGCTATGCAGAGTGATATAGTTGAGACAGGTGTCGTGCCAAAAAGTGACTGAACACCAGAAAGCTATTGCAGTATGCAGGAGCGTGCACAACCTGTTAAAGACACATTGCCCAGTTTATCTATGACTGACACTGTTTTTTTAGGATCCAAGCCATAATAAAGTGCAAAATGTATGTTCCTGTGATAATAGTGAAGAAAGTCTAGTTAGTTTGAGTCTACCTATACCAAATTTTGAACTAAAGATCTATTTAGAAAACATATACAGCATATCTAACATTAATAAATTCACTATTAATCATTAATTCATCATTTAAACAATACAAACTTTTTAAATTATTTCTTTTAGGTTCTACACCACTCGTTTTTGAAGAAAAAAAAACTTTATTAGACATTATTATGTCCTGTGTCAAGCAAGGTACCCTCTAAATCTCTGTATGACTTATGTTCCTTATATATGACCACTCCTATTTAATGCATGCGCACTGGAACCACCTCCAATACACAGTATAGGAGAACCTTGGGGCGCAAAATTTTGTGCCCAAACCCCTCCCACAAGACCGACGTTACAGCTCCAGACCAGGAAATTCAACCGGAAACTCACCGCAACACAATTGTTTTGTTTAGAGTCAGTCAGAGGAGCAGTTTTTTGTCATGGAGAAAGCTAATTTAGAAGCTAAATATTGAACCGTTTCAGAGAACAACACCGCAGGAAAATATTAAAGATTGTGGACCTCACCAGCTTGACATAACTAATGCTAACTGCTATGTGTCTTACAATGATTAGTGTAACTGCTGTCAGAAACCACTTATACAATTTCAGTTAATTTAATAATCTAATAAATACATGACAAATTTGTGTAAATAAATAAAACCCTTTTGTGTGATGTATATTAAGGTAGATGTGTAGTTTGACAGCGGAACCAACATTTGTCTGTTACCATTAAGTCAGTGTCTCATTGTTAGTGACACTGAGAGAGAGAGAGAGAGAGAGAGAGAGAGAGAGAGAGAGAGAAGATTATGTTTAAGTTACGTTACTGTGTTTTGATATATGAAGAGTTTTTGGAGTGAAGACTTATATAGTTTATTACCTTCCCCTGCTGCTGAATATTAGCAGACTTATAATAATTAGTTAGGTAGCTTCTATCAACATTTAAGTGAATGTGATTGTCCAGTGCAGTGCTTGACTGCATGTTCTCAGATGAAGGAGAGACAGGCAAAATGTACTTATAGTAAAAAGTAAATGACTGAAAACACAGACGATATATTTTCACGTTAATTTTATTTATTTTAAAGCAGTGATGCATGATAATGGTGCTTCGGTTTATAGTATTTGCATGTGGTTAGAGTGCATCTGATTGCGCCTCCCCAAGAAATAAGTTCACCAGCCGCCACTGTCTAAAATCCATCCATCCTCAATAGGTCCGGGTCAAATTTGACTTGGAACAGCCTCAATGTGTAAATTTTTTATAGCACCTGTGCAAAAGTATAAAATTAAAAAAGTATTTTCATTTTTGCGTAGTTTGGGTCACTATAGGAAGTCATAAAATTTCAAGTTAAAAGAATGACATTTAGGGTATTTTTACTGCTGTCAAAATGGGTCAACTTTGACCCGAACAGTATGTAAGGGCTAGTTATATGTACTAATGACTACCCATGAAATAAAGTCAGTGTATGTTCCCGCTTTTTGCTGTGCAGTATAAACTATAATACTATAATACTTTGATAATACTTAATTGTCTACTGTAATTAGCCAACTTCAGATGTCATGATATAGAAAAATATACAATAGACTACCTCTGGCAATGACCCTTTAAGTCACAAGCCAGTTAAATTAGTGTCAGCTGGATTGTGAAGTAGCCTATGTCATTGTCTGTCCTGGTTTCCAGGCCTATGTTGGTGTTGAAGACATAGTTTCCATCATTTCATGTAAAATGTATTTTCCTCTTCTGAACAATGGAACACCAATTGTTAAATAGTTACTAGAGAATAGAGTGATATGTTGTTTTTTATACAAAAAAAATGATTTGAATACAGGCTGAGCTTTAGGTGGGCCTAAATTTTTTAATATCGAAGTGGAAGTCATGTTACAAATAATTTCAATGTTTTAAGTTAAGGTAACAACTTTTTATAGGTGGACATCAGTGTGGAGCACAGCTTGTCTGAGGACATCCTGAAACTGTTCTCCAGAGTGTCATTACCAATAATTGCTAATAAAACTAAGTAAAAGGCTTACTTTTAACTTTCATGTTGGCATGAAATGACATGCCTGTCACCACATTCCCTGTGCTAGACATCACCTCCTATGGATCATCTATTACTACTGTTGCCACCACCACCTCCTAGGAGAACATTCAAACTCCACACAGAAATGCTCCAAACCCAGGCCTTTCTTGCTGTGAGTCAACAGCACTGACCACTACACCACTGCGCTGTGCTTGGTAAGTAACTAGCAACCATTATAATTACTGTGGTGTAACTATTAAAACATGCTTTCTTTTCTTCTTTTGTCTAAACAGATCAACTGTGAGATTTGTCCATGATGGTACAGCAGGAGCTGCGCCAGTAGGCTCCCAAACTAAAAAACCTTTATGCACTTTAAGTAGTGTAAAGTAAGTTGTTAAAATAATATAGTGAAGTTCTGTTTTGAGGCATTACACTGCTGTTGCAGGTATTGTAATTTATACTAATTGAGCTGCACTCAACATAAGTTGAAAAACATAAGTTGCTGTTAGCAGTCCTACACAAGAGAAATTTCCCAGCTAAACTTCTGATATGGTGCCTCTGTCCAAGATATGGCCATAAATCATTATGACTGATATGTTGAATCTATGGGAAATCTTTTTCTGTAAGATGTGTGTATGACCACAGAAAGGATATAGAGGACACATGCAAGGTCACTACCCTAAGTTAACTGGACTGAATAAACAAAACATTTAGTAACAAGGTATTAGCTATAGTCAAATTGTCGGAGGAAAACTTCTGGTCACACTGGTCCCTTAGACCAGTAGATAAACTGAGCAATGCGGCTTTAACAAGTGTGGTGATAAGGATATGATGTCTCATACTATTTTAAATCCCAAAAGATCGAAGTACTACAGTTAATCTGAAACATAAAACTCATTTTAAGGACAGAGGCTCTAATCACTTTGCAGCAAGTCAGAAACAGCATTTTACTGGTTACACAGGTGGTTAAAACTGGTTAATAGACTAGATGGGTCAAAATCTTTACAAGGTTCTACTGAAGCTGACGAAACCTTTCAGTAAAACAAAAAACTGGAGAAAACTGCATTTTACTGGTTACACTAGTCTTACAGAGGAACTGGTAAAAAAGGACCTAATGATAAAGGGAGAATTGTCTTTATTTTATATGTAGTCCACATCGGTAGTCCAGATTCCAAATATAAGCAGAATATTGAGTATATAAACCACATTTAGATGTAGGGAACCTTTCCAAACATAAATGTAAATGTGTTGTTTCTGAACTGTCTGTGTCATGGCTACATGACATATGGAGTAATAGGTAGTGTTTATTTTATGCACTTTATGATGGCTTGATCCAGAAAAAAGCAGCTGATATTGTACATAAACTGGGCGATGCGTCTTTAACGAACTTCATCACAAACAGCAATCACTTTCTGATGGACAGTCACAGTTTGGTGCCACACCTGCACTAGTGTCGTCTCTGTGACTCATCACTATTGTTACCGGTGTAGTAGGGACGACAGCTGCGAGTCAATAGCACTTTTCTTTACTGAAGTCAAGTTTAGAACATGCACAGGGAACAATGCGACTTACAGAAAGACTTCAAAAATGATTACAATACAAACGTAACAGGTGACAGGTGTGTATGTAGATCACAGGGGTGTCTTTATTAAATCTTACTCACCCTGTGACGATCTCAAACGGTGGCAGCTCTATGGGCTGAAACTCTCCATTTTCTTCACTTTTCACTGCCCCCTCTCCTGTTGCCCCTCCACTTTCCCCATTCCTCTTTTCTTCCTCTGTCTTCGGTTGATCGGGGGTCTTCTCTGGCTTCTTCCCTGCTGCATCAGGCTTTTTCACAACTTTCTCCTTCCCCTTTTCCTTTTCTTTGTCTTTCTCATCATTTGTTTTATTTTCCACCTTCTTCTCTTTCCTCTTAACTGTGAACCGGCTGTTTCTGTCGGCCATGATTTTTTGGAAGTGGCTGAGCGAGGGAGAGAGTTATTCTAAGTCGAGTGATAACCCTAGTGCGTTTACAGAAATAGATCCTATTGTGACCTGTGGTCAAAGCACAACATGTCTGACTGGGACAGGGGGAAGTGGCTCAGTTAACTCACCCCCCTCTTTCCATGGCCTTACTATTAAAAGGCCAAAGGACAAAACAGGTTTGACTCCCTATGTGATAAATAAAGTAGGGCAAGACTGGACTGCTATTCCTACCAACTGAACCTTATGCCAATTAAGAAAGGAAAATACCATATTTTGAATATAAAAGTACAGCTTGAAACCAGCTCTTTAATCCATCAGGCTTTAACTGTCAACAAGCCAGCAACAGGCAGGTTATTAATAACGATGCTTGGCTCTGTATGTCTGTGTGTATGGGGCAACCAGTGCTCTCTTGATACTGAACACCACTTTTGTTTGTGCCAACTGTAATGCTGTGCTGCTCATTAGGCCTTAGCAAAGCAAGCAAGGCCAGCTAAAGGGCAATCCAAATGGGGGAATTTTG
Organism: Ctenopoma multispine; assembly: GCA_034779795.1. Taxonomy (NCBI): domain Eukaryota; kingdom Metazoa; phylum Chordata; class Actinopteri; order Anabantiformes; family Anabantidae; genus Ctenopoma; species Ctenopoma multispine. The sequence goes on along the minus strand of JAUYWH010000025.1, from coordinate 13,043,554 downwards.
GAAGCTGGACAGAACAAACAGATACAAACACACAGTATTTGTCTCTGTGCTATGAATAAGAATGCAGGGGTGTAGTGTGGGCCAGTGTGCATGTGCCCATGAACAATCAATCTATGAAATCATCCTGCATCAATATGGCCCTCTACTGAGACCACTGTGTGGGGGAGGGGAAAATTGGTTTTAGAAGTGTGTGTATATTTATGTGTATGTGTGTCTATGTGTGGACCAAAAATGGCTTTCTGCACTGCAGATGTAATAACTTGAGGCATAAGGGAGAGGCTGGGAGGGAGAGGGCAGTTCAATTACAATTTCCTCTTCTCCCTTGGTCTCACTCTCTGCCAAGTAATTCATTTCAGAGGCAATTACCAATAGGACTGCAGCCCAGCCTGCTTGTCTAACTCAAATAGATGAACTGTCACAGCCAGGGGGAGGAAGGGAAAGGGGGTGGGACAAAGAGAGAGAGAGAGGAAGAGAGAGAGAGAGAGAGAGAGAGAGATGCTTCAAGCTGCTCCACATACACTCACAAACAACAACACACCCACAGGGGTGAACAAAAACACACTTTTCAAAGATAAACACACTGGCACACCCACACAGATATCTAGCAACAGATCTAAATCCACAGAGACATCCTGGGGGTGATAATCATTAAGATCAGAGCAATCTTTGATTATTATGATCTACGAGGGAAATCTCAGTGTGTCTTGAACAGATTAATACACTTTCTCTAAAGTGTGTTTTAGCATAAGAAAAACAATAACACTGGGATGAAGCTGTTGCAACTCCTTCACAGCCACACATCTTAAAACTGACTGATACTGTGTTTCTTACTAATTACATTGCCTTCTGGTGTAGCATTAGAGAACAATAGTACAGCTACATATAATTTTCTCCCATTTATTTCAAAGTGCTTTAACAGTAAGGTTTTGTTAGTCTAGTTGGCAGTGAGAAAGACTATGTGACTGCTGCCTGCCTGCTGACTCAAATTTAACTGTAATGGAATTACATCCAATTACCCTGCATCCCCACTGGTACAGCCAGGACTACACAGTCCCTGAATGAAGAACACACTGCAACTATGGAAGACTAATTCAAATAGAAATTCATTTTTCAGAATAATACATTTTTAAATTGCATGACCAAAATGCTTATTAAATTACCAATTGCAAAAAAAATGACCAAATAGCATATTGAATGATGCAACAGTCACCATTTTATCATTCAAAGTGATGCCCTGCGAAGTGGTTTAAAAATATTTTCAGCAGATCAGACAGAGCAAAGGCCTCGGCAGTGCCACATGCTCATGCTCTGCTAGTCTTGTGGGGCAGGAGCACGACCAAAACCATTTCAATTGCTCAAAATTAAATAGCATAATTGAACAACTGAAATAAAAAAAGACGTGCTGATATGGAAATGGAGATGACCTTCACTCTGCCAGAGCACATGTGACGTTAAACAGGACTAACTAAGGAAAAAGTCAATTAGGGTTAAAATGTTATATATATAGCAGGATTTGAAACTTTTTTCTTGTTGGGTAACACACTCAGATGCATGAATGCACATATTTCTGCATTAGGAAGTGGCATTAATTTATTATGATGTCCCAATGATGATGCATACATACAAAAAAGCATAAGTGGATGAAATATTGTTTTAACAGCCAATGCCTTCCTTCAAAAACAACATCAGATGAGTTAGTCACAACTTCTATGGTTATTGTATCGCACAAAAATAAGTCATATGCTACGGTTTGCAAATATTGATCATTTGGTTATTGTTGGTATATCACTGTTGGCTGGTACAGACACAAGCTGTCTTTATGGTTGTGAAGATTAAGAGTGGGAGGTTTGTGGTCCTGTGGTTGTTTAGAGATGCTGATCAGGCAAAACAAAGTCAAAGTAAATGCTTTAGTATTGATCTGCTGATAGTCTCCTTGGTCCATGCATGTGGTATGATACTCTGTATGCAGGCTACATGGTAAACAGACTGAAAAAACCCTGAAAACTGAGCCTCGGCTCAGAAGTACTAGGTAATTCATTCAGTCCTGTATCAAATAATGTGCAGTATGAAGACTATGTTATGCTGCTAGCTCAGTTTCCCTAAAGAGGAACAGGGGTGAGTATCCAAGAAGTATCATTACCGTAGGTACAAAGTACAGCCTACATTTTATTTTTAAATAAAAGCAACATCTGACTCTTAGCTCTAAGTCCATAATAATGTATAGTTAGCTTTGAGGTAGATGAGCGTTTCCAGGTTCTTTGGTAGGATGCCGCCTCTCTCTGGCTGCAGGCAGCGCCCGGCAGTCGTGAAAATACTCTCCACCACAGTGCCACAAGCAGGAATAGTGAACGCCTTCTTGGCCACCTGGGAAAGCAAAGGAAAGTCAATTGCTTTACGTTGCCAGTAATGCAAAGCCTCCTCGTCTGTGGGCTCCTCTCGTAGGTAGACTGCCAATTCCTGTTCTAGGCTTTTGGCCTGTGTCATTGGTCTCTGCTTGATGAAAGAGAACAGCTTGCAGGGTCGATAAAGTGAAGAGACGGGCGATGGAGCCGGGGCAGGAGAAGTCTGGGATTGAGGGTTCAGCTCTGTGTTGGGGTCCACGGTGCTAGAGGTGGAATGTTTGGATAATTCCTCTATGATAACTTGTCTGTGCCAGTCATGGTTGCTGCTCCAAGTGAGCTTGAACTGAGGGTCCAGGGTGGTGGCAGTGATGTAGAGGGGGTCCTCCAGGATAGGGGCCAGCCACCGGTCTACTGCCTGGCTGAGGCCCACCAGAAGAGAGGGACAATGAGGAGTTGATGTCTCAGAGAGATGTTTACGAAGGCCCAGAACACAGGGCAGAGCCAGGCTGATGGACACGTGTCTGTCTGTCTGTATGTCACCCTGTCTATCACAGTGCACCATGTCCCAGGCCTCAGTGAAGGGCTCTAAAGTGTCAGTGAGTTCCCTCAGCAGCGCTCTCTCTGATCCACTCAGCGCCAACTCCCCTGGACCACTCATCTCCTCCAGGAACTCCACTGAGTCCAGCAGCCGCCGAAGCACCTGCATTAAAAATTAAACCATTTTAAAGCAATAGATTTTCTTCTTGTATAAAAGTGACTATTTGCCTGTATTATGATATGAACCTTGATTTAACAGCCACACACATATATAATATTAATAATTAATAGTGTCTTCATAATGATGCATACCTTGAGCTGAGCACACCAGTCTATTACTGCAGAAGAGGAATTTCCTAGTATCCCTACTGTCAAGCCAGGACCATCAAACACTTGGTTGAGTTTCTCAGGTGGAACAGCAGAGGTAATGTAGTTGTAAAAACACGCAGCCTTGGCAAGTGTGGAGGAGAGCTGTGGACAAGAGCGTAAGCCCTCTCTGACAGAGTGTTCAAGAGACCGAGAAAAACAGTCCACCCGGCAAACACCTAGACCTTGTTCCCATGAGTCCTCCCATTCTCCACTGTCTCCCCCATGGCCATTCCTGATCCTTTCCTCCACACTGTTACCATTGTCCACATGTTCTGCAACTTCTTCATCTTGCACGTTAGTGAGAGAAGGTGAAAGCAGGAAACCGGGAAGACAACACGGCTTTACGGTTGTTGTTGCCAGGAGAGGGTCCGCGACAACACAGAATGCTCTCCCTGACACACCGTGAGATTGACATACTTCATCAAAATCTGACATGACACGATTCCCAGAGCTGACACCAGTCAGGGGAAGGCACGCCAGGAGAGCTGAACGCATCTGCCAGTCAGATGTAAGAAAATGGCAGGTGACACCAAGATACCTGCAGAGAGAGAGAGAGAAGTGGACTCATCAGTCAGGGAAACAATCCAACTGGGAATAGTGTTGTTTTTCCACTCATTTTTACTCCTTACCCTGAATTGGCTGCAGACAAACCCCTCCAGAGATCCAAGCTGAGACTGAGGGAGTGTGCTGAGGCCAGGGCCTGACGGGTAGCCAGCTGGGCCTGGTAGGCGTAGGCTGGGAGGAGCTGGCTCTGGATGTAGTGTTGGGGCTCCGGGGTGTAACGTGGTTCTAGAAGCTGGAGCAGCTCTCTGAAGCCTTGATTTTCCACTATGGACACTGGCTGCAGATCACGCACAATCATCTTAGCTATAGCCTCTGAGATTAAAACCTATGGTGACACAAACCAATATTAAGTTATCCTCATTATGGCAGATGATTCATTTGCATTGCCACAATAAGTAATGTAACACTTGTTGTCGAACTGTAAAAATAGTGATGATGGAGTGTAAGGCACACCTGACGTGGGTCGTGTCTGTCAAACTTGGAAACCCCTCCTCCAGAACCTCCTCCTACGCCTCCCTCTGGAGTTCCTATTCCCCCAACACCTCCTCCTCCCCCAGCTCCAGTACTGATGGGAAGAGTGTAGCGGCTATTTACTCCATTGGTGGGGAAACTGTGGAGGGAACTAGAGGAGTAACCCTCTCTCTTCATATCTTTCCTTTTTACAAAGTCATCATACATAGCTTGGTGCTTCCGCTGATTGGGAGAGAAACAGAAAAGGGGCATGTTATTCGCCTACAGGTAGACTTTAGTTTGGGTGTGTGTCTACACCTTACTGTATTGTTTATCTGTGGAAGAAGAAGTGTAAGTGTAAATCCTCCCTTGCAGAGAATAGTCTCTATGGTCAGCTGACACTGCTTGGCATGCATAGAAAGATGCTGTGAGAGAAGCTGTTACAGGTGCTGGTGACAGACAGATGGCTGAGAAGAAGTAGATGAGTCGTCCCTAATGTGAAGGCAAAGCTCCATTACGTTGTATTTTGAAATAATTACCTTGAGATGCGTTACGAAGTTGGACGTGACACTCCGTTTCGCCTGGATTCTGGTGCCACACGCCTTGCAGTTGGACTCAATTTTGCCATTTTCACCTTCAAACACTATATTAAAGTAATCCAGAATAGACACCTTCGAAACTGACGCCATTGGAGCCGACAGTTCCTATGCTCCGAAGTAAAATCAACTTGCGATCAAGGGCAATCTGAGTCTGAGGTATCAATCTTACCTCGCCTCTAATCATGAGCGCAGGCCAGCGTGTTTACTTCAAATCCCTGATCACACACCAACAAATGTTGCTGCCAGTCGCGCAGACAAAAGAAAATTGAATTTCAAGCAGGAGCAGCGTCGGCTGCACGTCCGAAATCGGCCGCAATCAGGCTACACGGGCTGCGGCGGATGTCTGGAAACATCAATAATAGAGTAGTGAGGCTACATCCGTTGTTTCTGCGCTCCCATCTGTCGATCGGACGCAAGTGAAGGTGAGGAAGAGCGGCGCGTTTCATTGAGGCATGTATTCAGCATTATAATTGGACCAGGAAGTGCACACAATAAACGGGAGTTTCGTTTCCCATCTCGACAGTTCCCGGTAATGTTCGGCGGTCCCCACTGAAGCCGCCTGGATCTGAGGGTGGTGGCGCTCGGTCAAATGATTTCAATTATACTCATATCGCTGTAATGGAAGGAGGCAGGTCTCCTTTGATACCACGCACAATAGGATTAGCAATCAAAACGGAAACAGAATGGAAATATCTGTATGAGTGTGTAGCTGCTTTTCGAAATTAAAAATAAATACATGAAAAAAAAAACGTTTGGTAATACTCTCTAGAAAGGAAGCATTTATAAATAGTTAATAAGTTATTATTGATGGTTAAGTAATAATTTAGCAGAGTAATGTCTTGAAAACAAGATATAAATCATTAATAACTAAAATGTGTGAAAATATCTCACTTACTGTATTATAATCATAATCCTGCTCATTCAGCATAATCTTAAATATAAATGAATAGCATTGTTAAAGGCTTATAACTGATCCATAAAATTTAAAGCATCCATAGAATTTAAATTCCATTTATTAATAATAACAATCATTCACTACTCTGATAATTTATGGAAGACATTGAAACAACTTCTGTTTATATTTATGAATCAATCTATTACAGTATACAACAAAGACATTCATAAAAATCCCAAACGCCAAAAGTCACAGGATCAGACACAATTTATTACCAAGACATCATGCAGTCTGTGATCTTCACTTCAGCTTCCAGGAGGATCACTGAAAAGTTCACTGGGCACTACAGGAATATCAACTGAATCGATCAACACTCAGTTGTGTTATTTAGTCCAACACTTTATCCAGCTGAGCTGCTGAGGTTTTCTCCTGGAGAATGAGTTTGTCTTTCATGTTGTTCTTCAGCTCCTGCCTGGTGTTCAAAACTGCAGTCTGTAGAGCTGCAACCTCAGCAGAGAGCTCAATTACTGTATCATACCAGACAGGGGACACAGAAAAGTATTTATTAGTAGTACACTAAGGCCGGTGTCAAAGGTTACATCTTCACACATGCATAAAAATACCATAATCCTAAGTAAAACACCTGTGCTGGACTGTTCTTCTCACAGTTATGTTAATAGGTTTTATGACCAATCACACAATTTTCATAATTTTGGCTCTATGCACCACAACAATGGATGAAATGAAATACCGAAGATGTGCTTAAAGTGTGGATCGACAGCTTTAATTTAAGGTCTTGATCAAAAAGTTGTATGAACACTGTAGAAATTACAGCCTTTTCATACATAGATCCCTATTTTTGTATTTCATAAATGGTTGAACAAACATAATGCTAAATTAAATTATCAGTTTTAATACTATTCATTTACAGTTGTAACAGCCTGAGGTCTGCAACGTATGGACATCACAAGATGCTGGGCTTCTTCCCTTGTGATGCTCTGTGAGGCCTAAGTTTTACTTTATTTTTTGTGAAATACAAATTACATTTTATTCTGTTCAGATAACTGACTTGGTCATTGTAGAACATTAAACTGTTTTGCCTTTAAAAAAAACTCACAGTACACTTCAGGCCTGTAAGCATTGTCCACACGGTGAAGTACTATACAATCAGTTTTAAAGTACTTGGCTGAATCTGAGCAGAAAACATAGCTCTAAACACTTCAGAATCCGTCCTGCTGCTTTTGTTTCTTTGGCACATGCTATAACACTACCCCTCCCTGCTGAAAGATGGTCATTATGGTAAATTGTGCTACATGTAAAGTGGTACTTTTTGAGATATGAGAAGTACTTAATAGACATTTATTTAAAATCATACCTTGCTTGAATGAGGACTGTGCTTGTTTAAGAGACTGTGGCACCAGAATCCCAAACCATTTCAGTGGATCTTGCTGAGGACTCTGGTCAATATTCTTTACTGGAATTACTTCAGAAGCTTTCTCACTACTTGCTTTCTCACTTGGCTCTTTCTCTGTAGTTTCCTTTTTTGATCTGTTTCTTCTTCTGATGCCTGTGTAATTTAAGAAATGGCAATATTTTATTTTTACAACTAATGCTGAACATAATTAATATACATTTTAACACCATATGGTTCACGGTAGACTCACCTTGATCTTGGGGTCCAACATCCTCGACAGGTGTTTCATCTTTTCCAGACTCTTTACTTTGTGAAATTCTGTCTGTGCAGAACTCCAGCTCACCATTTTCCAGTGTTCTGTAACACAAATATAAGTAGGCCTAATAAAAAAGACTTGACAGCTCACACTGATTCACCTCAGTACATTAATGTCCATGAATCATGTCTAATTCCTCACCTAGCATTGACATAGACCAGTGGCTCAATCTCACTGGCATACTGAAGAGCAGAGACTTGTTTGTTTCCCATGGAGTATCGTGCTTTGGATATGGAAAACCATCCCTGTGGGGGGAAACTAAATGGTAACTTTCGTTTAGCGTTACACAAGCAGCTGAAGTAGTTTGAGAGGATATAAGGTAAAATACGAGCCTTCAAATATAAAAAGTGAGTAGAATACTATTGGTGAAATGGCAGATAAAGAGTAGTATCCCGCTGTTAGTTAGCTGAAGATGGTTAAAACCTGCCAACTGCCCTGAAAAAAGTGTACTTATTGAGTATGTCAATTTGATTTAAAAGTCTTCCTGTTTTTACTTTACTTTACTTAGCAGATGCTTGAACAACTGATTGTTGCTGCTATATAAATACAAACTACACACAATCCAACACACTGGACCTGAATACTGAATACTTTTTCTGTATCTGCTCCACACACACACCGTCTTGTCTCTTATTTCTATATACTGTATTTGCCACACTTTCAATAATGTACTGTCTATATTTTACTGTTTTTCACAATCAATTCTGTAGCTGTTGTCTGTAACCTATTCATTGTTGGTATTGTCGATGTCTGTACTGCCCTAGAAGAATCTCCTTTGTAAGTCGCTTTGGATGAAAAGCGTCTGCCAAGTAAAGTAAAGTCACAAAAGACCAGAAGCTAGATGTGCTAGGATACATGGCAGATAAGGCTGATTCTGATATATAACTGGCAACTACTTGCATTATTCATCAGTTTTTCATCTATAAAATATTTTAAAAGATTGAAAAACCTCTGGCCAAACTGATGTATTCAAATTACTGATCTTGTGTGACCTACAGTACAAAATCTAAGGATACTGGAAAACGTCACGTATGAGATGATGTAGCCACTGAATTTTGAAAAAACATGCATAAACACACAAATATAATCAGACAGAGATGTCTCAGAGTGACAAGCTTGCTAAAGTGGCATGACAACTCTATATGGTGTTCTTTACCTGCTCTATGAGAGAGGTGAGAGTGGCTCGTTTCTCCTCCAGTAACTCCAGCTGGTCCATGAACTGGAGCAGTTTTTCATCCAATAACAGAGAAGACTCCTCTAATTCTGACACACCCATGTCGACTATTTCTACTAGCTCAAGGATTTTCCTTTGAGGTTTTTTACCTAAGTCTTTCTACCACAACTCACCCGTTCGACGTTAGGATAAACTGCAAAGACCGCTTTAGAGGACAACAAACCTGTACTTCTTCCGTGTAACATCATGTGACACAACTCGTCACGACTTACAGCGCATGCTCATACAACTAGCAAACGAACGCCGCGTATAACAGTATTATACCTCTAATTATAAGTATTATTGCTTTGAAATTTAATTTAAGTTCATTTGAAGTCAAAATTAACAACACTAGCTGTATATCTGTAAAAAAAAAGCCTACAAGGTATATATTGAATTTGTCCAAACATGCTTTTCGGTGTTACTAACTTCTTTGAGCAATGTATTATATAGTAATAGTTTTTTTTAATGGCCACGAAATTCCCGCCTATATAAGAATAAAAAATATTATTTGATTTATATAGGAAAATATATTTCAGAATAAGCAACATGTAGAAAAACGCAAGTTCCCATACCGGGAGTCGAACCCGGGCCGCCTGGGTGAAAACCAGGAATCCTAACCGCTAGACCATATGGGACCGATACATACTTGCGTAACAACATATTTTAAACTTTACAAACCTGAGTAGCAATTGGGTAGAGATGATTGCTTAATCATAGAGTGGAGCTGTATTTTGTGATTTGCTTGCTGTTAAGTTAGCTAATCTGCAAATTAGGCTAAGGTTAAGTTTAGACATAACTAAAGTATCCTGAGTAAAGGTTTAGTATTAAACACAGAGCTCCTCTCCACGTTAAAACATCCGTTACCAATATAGCAGATAAGTTAGCATAACGTTGCTTTGTTTGCTAACGAACTGGTTGACTATAAGTGGTTAAAGATGTCTCCTTCATATATCATACAAAGAAAAGAATAGACTAATTAGCAACCTTTCTAACACGGTCAACACAAACGGAGGAATTACAGTCTTGTAAAAGTAGAATTTTATAGCCGAATTGCTTTTCTGGATTGTATTAGATTGTTGTGAAGAATGCTACATGAAGAATAAAGAGAATACATTATCGTAGAAAGATAGTTGTTCTGGTACATTTTGTTGAAAGTACAGTTCTACTTTTGTGAGAGAAAGCAGAATCTATCATGAATAGTAATTTCAACTGTGATTACGACTGTGCTTGTGGTGTACCTAATAAAGTGGCCAGTTAACAGAACTGTATCACAAAGCAAGTTGACTTTCTGTTAGTGATGCTTTCATAAAGCTTTCTGAAGACATTTGTACCATCACTCCCAGTAGCTCGCCGTGATCGTATAGTGGTTAGTACTCTGCGTTGTGGCCGCAGCAACCCCGGTTCGAATCCGGGTCACGGCAGGGATAATTCCCTGACACGGCTTGGGAGGCATTTTTTTTTTAGATTTTTATTAAACCTGCAAGCCCTCGTATTTACTGTTCGGTAATTAGTTGAGTTTGCTTCCACTCTGTGTTTGTAGCAATTTCAATTTAACTTTATATCCTTGTTAATACGGATTTAGTTACACTGTTCATGAGTACACTGTGTACCTGCATATTTATTAAGGGTACCGTCACTCCAATCTTTATCTTGCTTTCACTTTTCATGCTCAAATATTGCTGTGTAGTTTAATGTATTATGTATCTTCCACTTGCCTTTTGCACATTTGTTAGCAGTTCCCATTTAACTGTTAAAGTGGTTAGTTCATTATCTCATCTGCTTATCACTGGGCTATTATTTAGTCGCCATCATTATTTATTTGCTTATAATATTTTCATTTATAATCGGAATCTTTTAAGTATGAAAGCTGTAAAATAAATGCAGTGGAGTAAATTATGCAGTATTTATCTCCAAAAAGCAGATCAATACGAACAGACGTACGAAGCGGAATCAAATGAAAGTACAAGTCCCTCAACGTTGTACAACAACATTTAAATAACTGCAGACTTTTTCCACAAGCGTTTTTTTTTTAATACAATTTCTATTATCGAAGTGTCCTAATAGGAAATATGCACTCCCTTAAAAAAACTGATAAATATTTTTGACTTTGTCCATGAAAAGAAGAGGCGGTCCTTTGGAGTATGAGACACGTTTTCATTGGCTGTTGCCGACGACAACGTGAATGTTCCGAGATGAGGAGCCAATCAACGAGTCAGTAGATCGCATGTGCCGGCAAATCTACGCATACGACTGTCTGATTGGCCATTGTAATCATAAGTAACCACCCCCTACTCTGTGAGTTCCGCGTTTGAGTTCATCAGCACTAATATGACATTTAGTCATACACAGTAGTGGAATTACTGTAGTACTCTTCATTCAATACACACAGGTTAAACTTGTGCAGCTGCTAGCATTGGTAAGAATAAAATACACATTGATTATTGCTTTTGTCTGCCTTTGAGTTTCTTGAATAAAACCAGTTAAATGGAATTGTGCAAATTATCTATTGTAGAAATTTTAATCATGTTTTACTGATCTGTTTTAGGTTTAAATCTTAAGTCTGTGTCTGTTTCTGAAGAATGTTGAACCTGCTTTCATTAGACAGATAATGGACGCCTCTTCACGCGCTGGAGTTGTTCATCCCTATTGGCCACGGGACCTATTGATTCCCACCTACGTTGCCAATGACCGATCTATGTCAGAGATCCTTGTGTTTCTGTTTTCTGTGTCTGGTGTGTTTCTGTTTGTTACCTGGCTGCTCACTGGCCAAAAGGGGGCCACAGGCAAGCTGGGGACATGGAGGCGTCTGGCTGTTTGCTGGTTTGCTGTTTGTGGTTTCATCCATGGCATCATTGAGGGCTGGTTCTCACTGTATTATGATATAATTCCAGGAGACCAGAGCTTCTTGTCACAACTGTGTAAGTAGAAACAAAAATACCTTTAAAAAAGTGCAAAACCAGCTGTTTTTTTCTGTCAGTAGAGTGTTTTATATTTCTCTGTCACAGGGAAAGAGTACTCCAAAGGAGACAGTCGATATGTAATGTAAGTCTATCTATGCACAGAATTATGTTAAACTTTTGCATAGTAATAATAAACGCTGTAACTAACTGTATTTTTACTTCTTTTCTGGGTAGAGCGGATAACTTCACTGTCTGCATGGAGACGGTGACTGCTTGGTTATGGGGACCGTTGAGCTTTTGGGCTGTGTTCGCCTTCTTATCAAACAAGCCCTACAGATTTGTTCTTCAACTCATCATTTCATTAGGTGAGACAGTGCAACTGCTACAAAACTGGTCAAACTTTGAAATGTTATATACAGGGAAATTACTCTGAATGTAAATGTCCAAACTATTAATGTCCTGTTATTATATACCTATACACAGGGCACTAACACATATTCTAATTCCAGGTCAGCTATATGGAGCAGTGCTTTATTTTTTCACTGAGCACAGAGATGGCTATGCTCACAGCGAGTTGGGACACCCAATATACTTCTGGTTCTACTTTGTGTTCATGAATGTGCTGTGGATCGTGATACCGCTGTCGCTCATCGTGGATGCATGGAGACAACTGACAGCAGCTCAGGCACAGACAGACTGCACAAAGTCGCACAAGTCCAAGAGGAAGTGACAGTGGTACTACAAGGGGATACAAGAGAGAACTGGGGAGAACATACACTTTCTATTGATGAAGAAGATGATGAGGAAAATGAAATGCTTACTTGCCTGGAGTTGGATGTGCCTTGTATTATGCGCCTCTCGAATTTGAATATCTATAATTGTAATGTGTTCTGGCTTGGTGGATGGTCTCTGAAACAATAAAAATACATTATAAATATATATATATATATATTATAAACTTAAACTACAAAGTGTTCTTCACAGCGTTATATACCAGGTTTTACATTTTACACCACAGAAAACAACCGAAATACTGGAGACTAAAAAAATTACACCATTTCCTTTGACACAAGATTGTAGACTTTGTATGGGAATAATTTACGTCGATTCACTTTCTGTATATGCGCACAGTTTTGCACGTATAACTATAATCCAATATGGATTAGTAGTCCAGTGTATATGTATGGGGTATATGAAAGGCAATGTTTAGAAAAAGTATGTGCGCCGAAATAGCTCAGTTGGGAGAGCGTTAGACTGAAGATCTAAAGGTCCCTGGTTCGATCCCGGGTTTCGGCATTTTGACTTAACGCTGAACAATGCACCCACGGCCTCAACCCGCCTACTAGTAGATAAAGGCTGACACCTAGTGGTAGAAATCGAGAACTACAGTGTGAACCTTCAACCTCTAAACAGTGAGCTATAAGTTTTTCAGCTAAAGTTAGATCTATTTTTATTTTTTTATTTTTTTAAATGTAGGGCAGTCTGTCACCACCTGTGTACACACATTCTCCAAAAACTTTCAAGTTCTGCAATAGTCTTCACATGATTATATGCAAAATAACAAACAGGTTTATTTGTAACCAGCTGTTTTGTATGTACATTCTTCATTTGTACAGTATTTTGTAAATACAGCTTTCAAATAATTTGTGAAATTTAGCAAAGTATTAATATGCACAAACATGTAGACAGTTTGCATATTAGAAACCACGCAAAAAGTATTTTTATTTGTCAGCACAGGAGAAAAAACACTAATGTTTTGCTTAGTGTGCACTCTCCAATGACTATTAATTGCTTAAACAATTGTTGACCGATGATTTTTACTTCAGGCGACTCACACACAATGATCATGGAGTCAGGAGAAACATACGACATGCTTTACTTTGAAGCTGAGGTAGTGAGTGTAGACAAACATCCAGTTAATAGTGAATAACAAGAAAAATGATTCCTCTCCACTAATAATGTCCAACGACAAACTGATATTTAAGCTTCAGCTGAACATTTTGCTGAGTCTTAGTCCCAATTGTGCATTTGATGCCTTCTCTCTACTTGCTATGTCTTTAAGTGCCTTCAAAGCCACAGGTGATTCTGGCTGTAACTCCAGCAGTTTCCTAAACGCCCCCTTGGCCTCCTCTAGCTCATTAACCATCTGGCAGGCCTGGCCCAGTCTGTACCAAGCTTTAGTCCCACCTGGCTCAAGCTCAGTAGCTTTAGCTGCACTTGCTTTAGCCCACTCTGGCTGATTCAGTTTGAGCTGGCACAAAGATAGGTTTGAGTGTAGCTCTGCTTTGATGGTTTTGAATTCATTGGCTGAAGGAAGGTGCTGTGTTTTATCATCAGTGTGTTGAAACTCATCCCCCTCTTGCTCTTGTCCTTTTTTCTCAAAATCTCTGACATGGCCATAGAGAGGGATGAGGAGTTTGAGGGCTCGGCTGTAGCTGTCCACGGCTCCATACAAATCTCCATTCCTGAATCTTGCACCACCCCTCTCTTTGTGTGACTTCACCCACTCCCATTTCTCACCAGAAGACATCTCCCATGATTCCTTGCCTGCCAAGAAAGTCTGGAGTTCAACTGTGGCACATAAAGGCAGATTTTCCAGTGCAGGTCGGAGAACAGACACTTCAGGTCCATCTACCACTGGAGAAAGTAGTATCTAAGTAGCAAAACACAAGGATTAGATCTGCTGAATACTTTCATTTTTTTAAATTCTTCACAAGAAAGACACTACAAAAAAAGAATGTAAAAAAGGCACATTTCGACATTCAGCCTTTTACAATTGACAGGGCAAAAATTTGATTACTTGTATAGATTGAAAGAGAAACAACTGTTTCACATAAACAGGATTGGACATGAATCAGGATTTGGAGAATGCTTTTCAATGCAACAGTCACTGTTATTGTGAGCACTGGGGCTAAAATAATCATCAATATTTTAATGACAATGTTTTTACTGTAAAATATATATGCCATTATATTACTGATATTATATTACATACTCAAAATAAAACAAAAAAACCCACTTTGGGTGATTTTGCCAGTTTGCTGATACAATTTGCATAGAATAGCAATACTCCTGAAAGTTGACATATTCTGCCCAGTACTCTCTTCACTCTCACCTCACATTTCTCTCCAGCTCTCATTCGCTCCAAACATGCTTCTGTGACATCGCATTGTCCCACTCCAAGTTTCAGAATTGTCCAGTCACCCAATGGGACCTGCAGCACAGTGTCTTGACTCCTTGGAAAGTCTGTTTCCACTGCTTCAGCGAGTGGCTGGTCAGGTTGGACTGGCTTCTCATTTACCTCTAGTACTGAACTCTCTGTTTCGTCTATGTTAGCTTTGAGCTGTACACGGAATCGACACAGTGAACCCAACCTTGGATAGTAACCAGATGGACATGCTACAAAAGACACATCAAGTGAGGCAGATCAGTAGATACTTGAAACATTTCTATTTTAAAAATCTGGACTGAAAATTGATCATTTATATTGATGAATAACGTAACATTAGAGAAGCACCATACATGTAACAACAGTTTGTTGACTCTCCATGCATGTTCGTCTTTGCTGGACTTTCCAGAGGCCTTTGGGACACACTGACACCCAGGAGGTGACATCAGCCCCATCGCCAAACCCATTTTCATGCAGTGTTTCTAGAGAGTGAACTGGATCCATCACTGGGTGCACAAAACATTAAGACATAATGTAACACACATTACAAGCATGTGCAAGTAATTACAACCAGCCTGCTGACCTATTTAAAAAAAGGTTGTGTTGTTCCAAAAGATAAGTTATACAAAGTTAAACTTTTTACTTGAAGCATAGCGAGATATTCACAGTGAACAACTAAACAACAAAGCAACCAATCAAGAAGATATTCAACAGATTAATGGCTTATAAAAATAGACAACAGCTTGTAACACACTGTGATGTTGTTGTACATATAACCCGCTATTCACATTCTCAAGCAGCTGCCGCTGCACGTCATTTTATTCACCATGCTGAAACGTCACTGTTATTACTGT
Organism: Ctenopoma multispine; assembly: GCA_034779795.1. Classification (NCBI taxonomy): domain Eukaryota; kingdom Metazoa; phylum Chordata; class Actinopteri; order Anabantiformes; family Anabantidae; genus Ctenopoma; species Ctenopoma multispine. Next base: position 13,027,929 of record JAUYWH010000025.1, on the reverse strand, counting down.
TGTACACTGTATATTTTTTCTATACCTACATCTTGTAATATACCTCAAGTTATTCCTTTATTATGCTGCATAATATATGTATAGCAATGACAAAGATATTCTATTCGAAACCTCAGTTAGCTAAATAATTATAAACTAGCTGAAATAGCATCAGATATCTATCGTGTCAGCCCCACTTGAATTTATTTATTTTACATAGCATACGTTTTAGGAATCTAACGTACCTTACCTTATCTAGATCTACCATCAATTAGAAACTTATAAACTATTAGATGGTCAGAGAAAACAAACCAGAGGCATTAACACACCTTCTTCTTCTTCTTCTTCTTCTTCTTCTTCTTCTCCTGTTACTGCTTCTTCTTCTTCTTCTTCTTCTTCTTCTTCTTTTTCCTTCCACTTATGGACGTGGCATACCGCCACCTACTGTGTTGGAGTATGTAGAGTCATATTAAATCAATTGATTTTCGACTAATAAAATACATAAAAAATAATAATAGTAGTAATATCATAAAAAAAATAAAAACCTATTTATACAAGATATAGTTATTTTCTTTATAAATTTCTCTACAATACAGGCACAAGAAGTAAAATAATGTTAGCTTTGTAATTAACTTACTTGCACATAAATATGTGAATTCGTATCTTATTTTATAACCTACACCTATTGTCTTATGTACAGCTGCATACTAAGCAGCATTTTATATAATTAAATATTTTAATTTTTTATTTTAACATTTTTTTAATAAGTGAAAGTAAGAAGAATCTAATCTGATTCAATAATCAGCTGCCTATAAGAGACTGCTCTCACCTTCCAGCAGGTGGAGACAAAACACCAATGTGACAGAAGACGTCTGCACAACATACAGTAAATCAGCCTAAAACCAGAGCGTGATCCGGAAAATGGAAACAGTTTCGTATTATTGGTCTGAGCTATTAAGTTTGGATTCTGTGTTATTAAATAGCACATATATATTCTATGTAATATACAGTACTCATTTGATGGGCTGCAACACAAGATTTACAAAACAGGGTAAGGTATTTAACTTCTAAAGATACTGACACACTCTCACAAGCCATTTATGTCTCTGTCTGTGTGTATTGACCTCTGACTTTTACCACTCATGTTTAAGTCCTGTGTGTTAATCCAGCCTGTCACTTTGAGTTAGGGTTCTATCTTTTGAACACTAGAAGCCATTAAGTCTAATAGGAGAACACCACACTGACCAACCAAGACGTGACAGAGAGGAAGAAGGTCATCTTGGATGCCATCTATCCCTCTTATACGGAGCCTGTTTGACCCTTGACGAGGATGAGACAACGTAATAAACGTGCTACACTAATGAGACTGCACCATTAGACAACGTGAACTATGCATGTTTTAGTATTTGGTTTACAGAGGTGAATGCCGTGGAAGGTTTTACGTGTCCAGGGATTTGTGAAAAGGTTCATAAAGCTCCAATTTAAGTCAGCAACAGTAAAATTGTGCTATTATTTCACTTTACTTTACTAACTGTGGATTAAAGGAAAACCATCAGTACTTGCTGATATAGTCAGTCCCATGCATTTAAACAGTTTTATACATTTTAATTAATAGGTTTATTGATGGTCAATAAACTATTTACAACTTCTTTATAGATCAGTCATAAGCTAGTAATAAAAACAACTTTACAAACCTCTATGAGAAAATACTCTCACCAGTATGTTACAGTAATCCACAAAGACACAAATCTTTGTTTTTGGGACCTGTCTTACATTTTAATAAATTTCCTAATTAGTGCTTTATCAATTTGAACCAAACTGAAAATTACAAGCCAGTCTTTCCTGGTTTATCATACACAAACCAGTACTTTCCTTTCTTTAATCTTTGTCCATGTGTTACTCACATCACCTCTTTCTCCTCTTCTTCTCCCATCAACCCTCTGCTTCAACCTCCTCACCTTCCTCTTGGCTCCCCCCGACTTCCCAGCTGGCTTCTTGTGAAACATCCCAGTGGGTAAGTTCAGAAGCATGAATCCCAGGGCTCGTGGACTGTTCTATGTTTGCCAGAAGGACGTTGCAACCTGCCAGCAGTTGGGTCCAGGGAACATCTGCAACCTCAGTAGCCAGGGCTTTGCAATGCTAGGAGGGCTGGTATGGCCTCTGAAAGCCTTCTGAGGAGTTTAACATGCGTCATTCTGGGAAAAGGTGGAGTATGACAGGTGAACAAAAGAGAAATGTGCCAAATAGAAGAAGAGGAGATAAAAGGGAAATCAGAACAAAGGAAACAGTGATTTTTTAGATAGACTGACAGATAGACTGCAAAATACCTTGAAGAAAAACGTATCCTCAACAACACACCAAAATCTCAACACATTGAGCTTGTCTAACGTTTGTGTTTGTTTTTTCCTCATGAAAGTTGTGGCCAGCTCGCCTGTAATCCCTCTATCACAAATTCCCTAACACTCTCAGACACTAGCACACACATATACACGCTCAGCCTCCACGACCCTGGCCGGCCAAAGGCTAACTCGTAAACAGATCGGGCCACATGACAGGGTGTTTATCCCTCACGGTGAGAGGGACTGATGCACATAATGTGACCAGTGAGTGTACTGTATGGTTGAGTGTGTTCAGCACTTTAACTGTAGTTTTACTCCCTCAAGGATGTTTGTTGTTTATAGTGAGAGACACTAACAACTCAAACTTCACTATGTAAACTCAATGTGTAGGGAGAAGCTTGTGGTTCCCACACTGAGCATTAGTAGATCAGAAAACTAGATAAACGAAGGGATCATCAAACCTCACAAAGACTCCTGCACCAGACGGTGTTCAAAATTAGATGTCAAAATTGAGCCAAAGAAGGTCCAATTTGAGCATTTCACTCTTGACTAAAACTGGTAACCAGAGACACCTGGATTACTTCTAATTCATTAGGCATTACAGAGGTTTTGGAGAGTTGTTGATTCAACTGTCTGATCATACTGGGCGCTGTAGTTTGTACTGTTTTATACATAGTTAGTTACATACAGAATTTTTTCTACTACTAACAAAACCTTGCTGATTTAGGTGTGGTGCACAAAATAATAGAAGCACCTGTCAGTATAATGCAGTACAATTCATCAGATGATCAGACAGTTGAATCAATGAATGAGTATTGCCTCCCTCAGTAAGGATTTATTGCAGGACTGTAGTTTTAGACTGAATTAATTTTAGCTACGTGTACCTAATAAACTGCCAACTGAATGTATATGCCACATTGTTTCTTTACTGTCTTAAGAGTATTGCTTTTAAACTGATCAATAAAAAACAAAGCTTGTCTGGATGTACAGCCTGGTAATGATTTCCAACAGAGTTGCACAAGAAGTGAAATATGAGTTTTCTCTTCCATTAGTAGTGACGGAGGGATTTCTGCCAGGTCATGGCCATTCATCTATATTATAGTGTCATAATGAGATTACTGCAATTGAAAGGGAAAAAACAGGCTCTCAGTTAAATTCCCAGGGTAGCAATCATAATACTGCATCCTTATGCGGCAGATGCAGTGTTAAAAACACAAAGACTACAGATTTAAGTCATGGTCTGCTGAAAATGTGAAAGAAAGTGAAATGTGAGTCGAGGTCCATTAAAACTGGTTTAAAGTTTTATGTTGTTAATGTTAGTGATGGTGCAGTACTGTCCATGTCTCACATAAATGATCAAGCTGAGAAGTAAAATATAAGTACAGCCCTCCTGGATAGACATGGGAGCACCTTCAGCAATACCACCACTGCAGCCAGCCCGAACTCTACACCCACTCTGAACACAAACTCATTGCTGGACACTGACAAAAACAACTATAATATAAAATAATCAGAGAATAATCAATATCAGAGCATCTGAGCTCACCTGTGCCAAAGTCAAATCAAGTCAATTCCACGATCATAACAAAGTGTCTACCAAAGCTTAGATTAAAACACACTAGTTTAATTTCTGTTGCCACATTTGAGACGCACAAAACAGACTCTGTTACCTTTTCGACTCTTAGTGTGACCAAGTGAATTGATCAAATCTGCTGCCTTCCACAGAAACACGCACATACAAAGTGTGCCACTATTTCGCAATTACGGAACACATTTAAAACACAGCATGCTAATACATGTGTGCCCACCAGCAATATGGGGGAACTGGCATTAAGTGAGGGTACATTTGTTTTATCTGGAGAATAAACTGGGTCCTTAACTCCATTATTTTGTTTCTCTGGGGGCACGTTATACAGTCAGACTTGTGCAGCCTGAGTAGCAACCCACTGAGGGGAAGAGATGGCTATCGGGAGCCACAGGGCAGATGGGGGGACCATTTTTATCGATGCACACGGTGTAATGGGGTCTTCCTGTTAGGGGGCCTAAGGAGTTACTTTGACAGGGCTTTTATGTGTTTTTTTTTTGCTGTGATGTGTGTGTTCTCTGTGTGTTGTGTGATCAGAAAAAGTCCCTGTGGGCCATTAGGCCTCCGCACGCATGCATGCTAGCACACATCTGGATATGCTTCTCCTCAAACAATCATACCTACATACAGTCTGGCAGTCCATCTGACCTCTTAATTCCATCTAAGGACTTTTTGATAAAGCCACTTGGGTACATATCACCACCACATCTAGACAATCACACATCTACCACCTGCTCATGTCACAATTCATGCAAGTGGATTCTTTAAGAATATTATGCAAGTCATCTTTTTATAGATGAAACACTGAACGGAGTAATCAGCAGTAGCAGTTTATAGTGTATATCTAAGAGGGCACCCTCTTGCATCTTTTTCTTAAAAAGCAAGGTAACTTATCGTGGGGTGAGGCAGAGCTAAAGAGAAAGAGCAAGAGGTAAGCTAAGTTGGCCATTGAAAAGAAACACATGCCAAAAGTCAATAGTCACCTGTGCTATGATTTATATAGGAGTTAAAGTTGGATCAGGGTCTGAGGTCCGCAAAAGGGGGCAAGGGGCGCTAATTCAAACCAACCTCCAGTCAAAGTAACAGTTAGCAGCTCTGTGGTGTGTAAGTTGGCAGACCACAGTATGTCCTGTCGTGTGTCGTCAGTTAGTGGTTTCACACAGTGCTAGAGGTGAGCCAGTCTATCGCAGGGCTGACATATAGAGACAGACAAACAATCACACATGTTACACACACACATTTAGGAAGTGTTCCATGTGTGAGTACTGACATGGTTGAAGAGGCTGATCCTAGAAACACATCCTTTATACCATTGATGTCTTGGTTGGAAGTAGATAGGCTTCTTGGTGTCTTTGTTGCCACTTCTGCAGACTTGCTGGCTTCTATTTTGATGCTAATGTAGTATTCTTGAAGTTGTGCCCCTTCCTCTGGTCTACATGGGTCCAATGACCTGCTTGTCTTTGAGAGTAAAGTATATGTTGAAGAAGGCATGAGTTGATGTGAGTGTTTATACATTTGCCCTTTTTTTTGCAGAAACATTTCTGGAGGCCGTCTAGTCTCTGCTCTAGTCTCAGTTGGAATGAAAGCATCAGAATGAATTGGAAGTATCAGAATGAATATCTTTCCTAAAAGCACCTTTTCAGTTTTGGTATTTAAAGTGTCGTTTGACCAATCCAGTACCCTAGGGAAAAATATAGAACAATTTGAAGAAAGGGGGAAAAGCAGGAAAGGGCAGCCCACCCATTGTATTCCAACATGCGGAGGGCAGATGTATATGCAGGCGTACATGGCTCTTTTCAGAGTACAAAAGGTTGATCTAAATAAGACCCAGCTGATGTTGCTGTTTTCTCCTCAGACGTTTCTTTCGCTTGTTTTCGCTCCCTGGTCTTACATCTCTCACTCATCTTTGTAGGCGTCTTTTACTAATCCTTGTGCACTGTTTGACCTATGACTTGGTGCCCATACTTTTTCACATTTCTCCCCCTTCTTTTGTTCTTCTCATGTGTGGCAGATCTCAGGGGAGCAGGTAAAGTATAAATCTATAGCAGTTCTGACATCTCACAGTCTCTGGTTCCCATTTGGTCAGATGCCCTGCAATCAGTCACTCCTCTGCTCTCCTTCTCTTTCTTTCCTGGTCATTGTTCTCATTCTGGAGACATTTATAAAATCTTGTTGACAAGTACCTTGTGTTTCTGACACAGAAAAAAAGCATTTGGTTCACAAACACCCGAGTTTACATCGATGATAGCTACTCTGATCATCTAGCCCTTATATTTTATTTAGCTCTTTAAGCAGCAGTGTTAAACTGACATATAGTTTTAAGGGAAACTTAAGCAGACTCTGTGGGCATTGTTGCTGACAGCTCACAGCAGCAGCACTGAAGGGAGGGGGGGGGGGGGGGGGTATGAGTTCCCGCTCTGCTCTTTCATCTCCAGTCATATCAGCTTGATCAGTGAAACCACTTAATGTGGACATGTGTTTCCCCTGCTAACAGTCTACTACAAGGCACACACACGCATTGAATGAGGAAGAGAGCATCTGTTTTAAATCCCATAGAGAGCAGGCTGATAAGACAGTCTGCAGGATTTACAAGACTTTTAATTTGTTGCTCATGCAATGCCATGTAAACTGAGTTGCTGTCTGTCAACTGTAGTGCAAAATATCCTCCTCTCATGTTTGATCTGACTAGATGAAAATTGCATTACATAAAAAGAAAGACTCAATCTAGGTAGTTCATTGCTAGTTTAAGTAGCGATGTGCAATGAAAATTACTCATATCCCCTGTATGCTTCAAATTAAAATTACAAATTCGTTTAACTCCCCATCAGTTGAATTCTGGACATTCAATGAGTCAAATAAGTCAACATTCTGAGAAATACACTTATTTTTTTTTCTTTTCCGAGAATTAGATGAGAAGATAAATACTATTTCATACTGGTCAGTAAAATGTGAAGCTGGAGCCAGGGTACAGTTAATTTACTATAGCTTAGTATTAAGACTGAAAACAAGTGCTAGTGATAATCAGCTAAGAAAGAGTAAAATAATCCCCTTAAATTAGTTTTTACACTTGGTTTCCATAAGAATGAAACAAATGAGATATAATGTTAATGAGCTCTAGTATTGCTTGTAGGTGGATTTTTCTAACCTTAAGGCAGAACCAGACCGACTATAGAACTGGAAGGATTAGGTGATTTTGATAAGTGATTAATAGTTTTATTTAAGTCTTAAGCAAAAATGCTAAACATCAAATGCCTGCTTTAACAATGTGATCTCTTTGTGTGGTGTAGTTTGTTTGGTTTGTCAGTAAACTGAATGTGTGAGAACTCAGTGTAGGAGAATGGACAGACAAAGCAAAATTTTTAAGTTTGACAAAAAGTACATGGTTAGACATCCAGACATTTCATCATTCGCGGGGGTTAAGCAGGTTAGTTAACTCTGGACAGTGCATTTAATGTGGGTATGTGCTGAAGTACAACTTGAGCATATCAATTTCATGTTTGATTATTACTCATTTAAATGTATCTAACTTAAGGTCAATTGACAAACGATGTCTATGAGATGTTTTTTTTCCTCTAAATGTTTCACATGGTTTCACTTCAATAATAATAATAATTGTTTTATGTCTAATGGGGAAAAATCTATATTTGAATATTTCTAAGATTCGTTATTAGCTATTTAAAGATTAACAAAAAAACTATGTTGTGGACCAATGGATTAAGTTATCTATGAGTAGCTAAAAACTCCTGTACAATAAAATGTATGTATGTAAACAGTATTAACAATCTATTAATGTCATACAGTATATTACAATGTATCACAGAAAACAATTTAGTTTAGATCATTTCTAATGTGCACATTTGATTTGGAAGATGTTTTTACACCAAATGCACTTCCTGACCCAACCCAGGCCATTTTATTAGGCCTTGGAAGGATGCTAAGGGAACACAGGCTTGTGCAGCAATATTTTAGTTTAAATACATTTCAACAAAATATTCGAAATATTTTTTATTTTTAGGTTTTACTGGAGTAGGAGTTTAAATGCAGGACCTTTACTGATAATTACCTTTTACATAGTTGCATTACTACTTTGTCTTATGTACATGATGTGAGCTTCTCCACCACTGTTGGCAGTCCACTGCAACAATGCAGAAGAGCCAGTCATCGAGCTCTCTGATCCTCATCATCAACTGAAACCTGGCAGCAACAAGCCAGGAGATCTTTCCAAGCTCTTGAAGCAGTCCAGAAGCTGATCTAAGCCTTGGTGTATCTCGATGTGTGTTAGATCTCTAGAGACCATGAGAAGCCCGTCCATCACAGTCAGCGATAGTGGAGTTCACAGAGAGCTGACATAAAGGCAACATTTCACTCTGACAGTCCAGGACAAGTGCCAGCCAGCTGCCAAAATTATGCCAGCTTTTACTGGACTGCTTCAGGTGGCCACAACACAACTATTGTTAAAAACATGGCGTGAAATCTGGTGTTCTTCACCAAGAAAATTATTTCATTCGGATACCCACAGTTTCTTAAAGTTTTTTGACACCAGCCTGACAGATATAAATGCTTATATATGGAGCTGGTTAACTGATATCACTAATTCACTGTGTGCAACAGAGGTACGAAAAAGCCAAAGCTCAAATATTCAACATAAAAACACACAGACTTGCTGGTGACGTGTGCACATCTATGTGAGTTCCAGCTTTGAGCTACTACAATTATGATGATACTCCTCTGAAGTCAATGAAGTAATTTCTATTACACTTAGGTTTTGTCCAGGATTTAACATGGCAGGGTTTCTAAATCCTACAGGCCCAGACTCCTTCGAACAAGCTTTATAGGGTTGGAAGAACACACAGGCTAAGCTGGCTTTAACCTTAGTGACACTAGACCAGATCGGACAGTTTGTGAATAATCAGTCTCAGGTGAAAAGATGCGGCAGCATCAGTCATGACTTGAAACTGAATTCTAAAAATCTTTGCTTCTGATGTTGTCAACTGCTGCAACTGAGACACAGAAATTACACACTGATTACACACTAAGAAACAATAGCACATGCTCCAAATGTGTGTCAGCAACTTCACTATCACCAGCAATGATGACTGTTCGATCACTGAGTCAAGATTTTTGCGATGTGTCATCGAGCCTGAGTGTACACTGACTTGTTTGGACATGTGGGATGTAGAGATAGTCTGGTCACTTGCTTGTCTGTGAGTGTCTGTTTATATTACATAAACTATCCCTTACATCCTGTTGATGAACTCATCTAAGCATTCTTATTTGGTACAGTAGCTACTTTCACCTATTTCCATTTTGTGCCCTGGACTTGTGGCTCAATATAAAGTTCAGTACATACAGTGGCACTAAATCATTAAGAGAAGTGCATAATTCCATACATAGTGGGGACAGGGTTGGGTTAATAGTTTCATTTTCTAATTTATCTAACTTAACTAAAAACAGATGGATCGCAATGTCAACCAGTTGGTCAGTTGATTTTGTCGACTTACTTACATATATGGTTTTGCATAAAACGCCTAAACAACCTTTGGATGGATTACTATGAGATTTGCTACACACACTGAATCTGTCCTGGTGAGCCCCTGCTTCCTATATGGTGCCACCAAGTGGTCATTTTTTTAAGTTATCCAACATTTTGTTTTATGATCAAATGCCTATTAAGACTAAAGACATTCTAGTCTGACAGGTATCAACAAGGTATAGAGGCTGTACATGGGAGTTGTTGTCAGTCAATAATAGTCCCTGTCTGAGCCCTGGTATCTGCTGAGATCATGGTAGAAGAGAGACTGGGACCAGTGGGGGTGACCACCATGCTGGAGTCCAACCTCCCAGTATATATATATTTGTGAGTGTGTGTGAGTGTGTGTGCGTGTGTGTGTATTACAGAATGCCTGGGACTAAACCACATTTGACTTTTATACGCTTGTGGTTAACAGGAGCCAGATGTAGCTGCCTACAGGGAGCTTACCATCACGACACCCATTCATTTCTCTTTTTTCACTCTTTAATGAGATGTGTGCATGCATGCTTACATGCATACTTATTTTTGTATGTTTGAGTAATACCTCAAACTAGAATTTTTTCTCTATCACATAATAGAACTGGCACTACTTTGTTTGCCTGTTTAGCAGCACCAAAGACAGGATGTGTCCTGTTCAGATGATAGAGCGTGAGATTGAGGAAATCCATGATTTCATCACATAAAGCTTAATGTGAAACAACAGATCAGGTTGTCTGAGGACTCACAGTTTTCTGGATGCTTAACTTGGCTCTGAGACAAAAGAAGATTCACTGAGTGAGAGGTGGAAAAATGAACAAATATATCCACAGGCAAATACTACGAATGTAGATGATCAAATCCTGCTGACAAATGATACTGGCATTATAATTGCTGCACATTCATCAACTTGTGAGTTATATTCATTCACTTGTAACAACAAAAAGGACCTTAACAGTGTTACACTGCAGCTATTTAGGCTGAATGGTTCCCATCTCAAGATATACATAGATGAATACTGAAAAAGACTGCGTAAAGTAAAAAACAGCAAAAGAGTGTTAACTGAAAGCGAATGTGTCTGTGCTGGCCACTGGTAGAGATGGGCCGGAGTCCCAGTTGGCTTCCACTTCAAAGACCCTGCCCGCCTGTCTTGAGCGCACCTGCACCCAGTTAAAGTCTGCTCTCATCACTCAGGGCGTGGAGGGACCTCTCCTAAAGCCCTCACCATGCAGCCTTTTGCCAAGGGGCCGTAATGGCCTGCGCTCAAGAATTCAACCTAAAACAACAGGTAGCCCATAGACATTTGACTGCAGAATTGATTATCAATCACATGATGTGCGCGCTCACACATCCACAATAGGGTTCCTAAACCTTCAACCACAAGGTCTATGCCACCTCCATCGCAGGTCACATGGGACCAAAGGTTTCATGGACATCCATATATAATATGGTCACAGAAAGAGGGAAATGTTTCATCCCCTTCTTGCTTTTATAAATCTCTCGTCTTTTGTTTTCAATAAAGTCCCCGCTCTGGTGTCTCCTCCAACATGACATAGACTAATTATAATGGTTTCTTAACACTTTTCAGTCAGTTTCTGAACAAACAAGCCCCTACCCATTAAAACACAGGTAGCTGTCCTGATTTCAGTCTTAGTTCATAGGTAACCTGCATTACTTATTCCATATAAAGCATATAAAGACAGAAACTATTTTTTTTCTGCTTCAGGGTTCAGTTCACTGTTTACTATGCTACCTCAGCTAGTCACCATGTGACCAACTGCCCATGACCTTCAGTGTACGTCAAACAGACAGTTCCCTACTAAAACAGGAAACCACTCAGCACAAACTCAGTTCCACTGAGAGGGAGCAAGGAGACACTGTGCTGTGAAAATGACCAGCATCCATATAGGTAAATTTCAACTTGGATTTTTTTTTTACATTTTCACAATGAAAACTGTTGGCTTAGAGTTTATTCCAGTCTATCTATTATGGGTGATGTATGTCTGATTGTTTTTGTCTGTATGACTGTTTATCTGTGTGTATGATTGTCCCAGTCTATGTACTGTCAGTGTGTCATGACTGTTGTTTTCCAAATATTTGAGGTGTGTTAAAAGTCAAAGAAGCCACACCTTTTTGACTTTTTCTGTCCTGGATATGCCTTGTGTGTCACCTGTATCACCTGCTCTAGTGTGAGTGTGAGTCTCTGTGTGTGTGTGTGTGTGTGTGTGCACGTTTTTGAATATGCATGCTCCAAATTTGTCCAGCATGACAGCATCCTACGGTGACTTAGTAAACAGTCTATTATAGAGTTATCACACTAGCATCTACCAAAGGAACTATAAAATCTATTAATGACAGGCTATCCTGGGAGTAAAAAAGAAAGGGTCACAAGTATGCAGGGCTTATCCCTGTAGAGGCCAATCCTTGTATATCATAAGGGGACATAGTGTAACAGCAGTTATAAACGTGTGTGACCATTTTTTGCATTTGTGAAACCACAAACATGTTTTGTGTGGCACCCTTTGCACTGGAGGAGAGTGGCTGACAACAGGCCTCAGCACCTCTGAGATAGCCAAATGATTCAGAAGCCTCTGGAGTTTGTTATTCATCTCTGTTAGCAAATCTAAATTTACAAGATAATAAATTATCATAGCTCTGATTCTCTGGCTTGCATGCATGCACATGCACATTGGGGCTTGTCTGTCCCTGGAGGATAGTATATTTTTAGAGTCTGTGCTGTATTCTGACCTTTCATTAGCTTTATGAATAATGCTACTGGATTTTCAGCTGATTATTATCTAAACAGTCACTCAGGCCAGGTCCTTTTATCCTCACGACTAGTATTAAATACATCTGCAATAAGGGGTGCTACATGAATTGAAACATGTATTATGTAGATAATTCATGACCAACATCATTGGTCATGTTTTTACAGTAAATACTTCAAAAGAAACCCTGAGAAGCAAGTATGGAAGTAGTATGCTGTTATTCCAGTACAGCAAAATCTTGTGGGGAGGAGGATGGCGTGGATGACTGGGCAAACAAACCGCTGTCCTCACCTCATTCTTCTGACCACAAGCAGGCTCTTTCCTTGACCTTGGCTGAGTAGTTTTAGCTGCTTAAAAAACTCTCCAAATCAGAAAACACTCATACCTATATGGGTAACAAGGAGAGGTGTTCTGCAATGATATGCTGGGCGAGAACACGCAGCACTAAGTATGGCTTAAGAAAAAAGGGACTGTGAACCAACATTACCACGGTGGTGAAGGATGGTGATGTTTTCTGCCTCAGTGTGTTGCCTGGTTTGAAATGTACAGAAATGCACTGTTTGTTAGATCATTTGGCAATCTATGAAATAACACTGTTGTTCTGTTGTTTTCTTTTTCCCTATCTGCTGTGCTCCCACTGAATCTTTTTGTAAATATAACAAAAGTCGGCTTTGGATAATCATAGGTTTTAAATGCTTCCTTGATTTCCCTCTGCATGTTCTCAGTCTGGTGGTGTAGGTTCTAGTCACACCCAGTTTGTGCTCTGGAAGGTGGTGAGAGTCAGGGAGTAAATATTAATCTGTGTTTGTCTATACTTCAATGTCCAGTAAGGCTTGTCAATCCAAGGATTTTGTCGTGTCGTCCATGTACCTTAACAAGTGACTACGTGCAGCTTCTGTGATGGAGCTAAGGGTTCTACTCTCCATGTAGAGTCTAGTCACAATGTAGCAGAGGAGTTATTTTGTTGGTGAATGTTGAAAGTAATGTTATATAAAGAATGATAACACTCCACAGCTTCCCCCTTTGCACTTTTCTTGTGTTTTTGTCCCTCCCTCCACCTGTTCCGTGTTCCTGTATCTTTAACGGACCTGCCCAGTGAGTCTGTGTCCCATCAGAATGGGAACTCGGCCAGGCTTGACAACAGGCTGTCCCCGCTGCTTCAGGCTGGCAGTGGATGGGAATAAACACTGAGCTCATCTTTGGACTGCCTGACTGGTGACAACCCCCAGCATAATCCCCACAGGGGACACATTACTGGGCCATTAGTCCAACTCTTCCACCTACAGTGAATTCCTCTGGCTCGCCCTTGGCTCATTCAGCTCATTCTCTATTCTAACTGCAACTTTCCTTTCAGAAATAATCCCGAGTGCTTATATTGTATCAACACAGAAATCAATTGGATTAGTCCAACATGCCTGCCTCCGCAAATCTTACCTTTATCCCTCCTTTACCCCAGTGCAGCATTTAAACATAGTAAACTCTGTCAGTACTTTTCCTCTGAGAAGATGGTTGCCATATTGGACTCTGTACATCAGGGCAAAACGTTCCTCCTACTGACAAGAAAGCACTTAACTCTGTTATTGTTTATGAAGAGAAAGCCGGGGTCAAGTTCACAGGCTGGGAGAGAGAAAGAGAAAGCGAGAGAAAGTCTGGTTCTGTTCCAGTCCCACAAGAAAGCATAACTCAGTCGTGTTTGTGCTGCCCTAATGCCTTTTGATTTAGCAGAAAATTGTGAGCTGATCAGCAGCATACAAATATCCGCCATGGCTTTGCTTCTTTGCCTCACCTCACGGCCTCTCACAAACCTGCACACACGCTACCCTGTGTTTGTGCGGGTCTCTGAGAACGCTGTAAAGTGTGCTTCACCGAATGCAGCCTGCCTGTTGAGCTCCAAGCAGAAATACAAATTTCTCCAAAAGAAGCTTAGCTTTAACAGCAGCTTTGGCATGAACACTGGAACTGTTTTCTCAAGCTTTTGATGTAATAGCAGTTTGCGACAGCTATACCTAATTCTAATAGTTTCAATTCCGACAGGGATTTTCCTGATTTGTTTACTTGCGTGTTAGTATTACTGGGTCAGCTGAAACAACTGTGGCATTTTCAATCCAATATCACAACCTCTCCAGAAAAGTCTACTCTGATAAAAATTTGTTTGAACTAGTGCCTGTGAAAAAAAGGGGTTTTGAGTTTGTGAAAGTTCTTTGAACTGTTCTTGAAGTGTTTTTTAATCTATTAGGAGCCATTCAAGGGCTTTGAGGAGATTTGATGACAGCACACTGCCGAGCGTGAAGACACACAAAGAAAAAGCATGGGAACAAAGGTAAGGATGGCTGGGGCAATGTACAGTGTGTGTGTGCTTTATCCCTACGCTGTCTCAGCACTCGCTTTCTTACACATGTGGTTCATATTTAAGCCATAGTGCTGTTCCACTGGACGATTTGGCTCTGATCTCCCAGTCCCACATTCCCTGCTTTTAACTTTGACTTTCACTTGTGCCGAGCTTTAGGTGGTGTATGGCTGCAAAAACAACAAATATTTAAATATGCATAATAATAATAATAAAAATAATGTCATAGATCAACTTAATAAGCATAATTTCTATCTTTATCTGCAACAGCACACTAAGAACATCAAATTTAGCCAAAAGGCCTTTTTATATCCACAGTGCCTGGGTAAGTTAATGTTATTTAAGGTCTATGTTACACAATAAATATTTAAAACACGTGTGTGAGTGTGAAGAACAGCATAAGGAGTAGTGCAATCATACCCAGTAACTATCCTTGTGTTAATTATAATGAATATTAATTGATAATATTAATAGATTTTATGTAAAGCATCAGCACATACCATATTTACTGTACTTAATACTACTGGAGTATTTATCTATCTATATCTATATTACAACTGCATTTCCACTGTTTGTGGTGCAGGTCGTTTGCTCTCACATTCATTTTCTGCATATCAAGGCTTGTTGCTCGCAGTATTTTATATTTCTAAATATAACAACAAAGTAATAACAAAGGAAAATCAGTTTTAGTGAAAATGCCTTTGAAACATGACAAATCACATTTTCTTGTCTTTATCTAATTTTATTATGCTGTAAAATGAAGGCGCCACTATCTATTCAAATATAATTCCTGTCTGTGGTTCCAGATGAACTCCTCACACTAGGACCTCAGCCGCATCATCATACCATCTATCCCTCTTTAATATCTCCTTTCTAGTCAAACTCTATAACCCCTACATCTGCCCAATGGGTGTGAGGAACTCTCAGCAGCGAACCCTCCCTCATCTCTCTCTCTCTCCCCCTCTCAGCTCTCACTCTGTCCAGCGCGCATTGATAAAGGAGAGGTCCGATGCGAGCATCCGACCGAACACAGAGTCACTCCCCGACAGAACTTCAGTCAGTCTCGCATCTATCAACCTTTGGCTACAGCTTTCGTTTGGAACCCTTTCCACATTTGAACTGAGCAAAAACTAAGGATATCTATCCGGGGACCTGAGAGGAGAGGTGAAGCATTCGACACTTGTTACTCACCTCCTCAGGTAAACCTACTTTCTGCAGCCAGAAGTGCTCACATGGGTCTGGTGCGCACATGGCACCAAAAACGCGCCTCTCACACTCCTGACAGCCGCGCGGCATGGAGCCACACACTGGATAACGAGGCCTGCCAACTGAATGAGTGATTAACCCAGGCTACTCTACATCACATCTTATCTACTCGAGTTTGGCATTTTCTATTCTGTTATCTGATTGATTTTGTCGGGAAACCTGTCGCGGCAAAAAAAAAAAGCGCGACCATGCTGGGTTTAAACAGGATCGTGAGCCTTCAGGGAGCGCGGGTTCGAAGCTGTGGTTCGCCCGGAGTCAGACTCTCATCCCGATCTTCAGCGCGCCAAACCCCTGGTTCCAGTTCGAGGATTTACTGTGCGTGTCTGCTGCTGCTGCTGGTGACGCCTCGGGCGGACTCTTCTTGGTGGTGAGTCTGTACGCATCACTCACACAAACCTACCTGTAGCCTGCAACAAGACTTACACAAGCTGTATTAGAATATTTGGTATTAGGTAGCCCCTTATTATTAGTGTTATTATGAATATTATTAACTATTAATTAGGTAACTAACTGTATGTAGGGTAATGCCACACGCTTTGATCATTGATCAGTGCCCTTAAACGAGGCTGGCATCGCTGCCTGACTTTGAGTCTTTCGTTAAAAAGTTTAGGAATTCAATCTGCCAACGAATTTAACTTATGATGACTGTTTTAATAACCATTTTCCAAAATCAAAAACAAAACCCATTCCAATTAATACGGAGCAGTGCTTTTCCCTAGCAGCAGACTGACAAACCCTTAGGAGGGCTGAGGGTTTTTATCAGTTAATTTACTATCGCGGACACAGTCTAGTGTACGGACGACAGTGCTTTTCTCCTCACTGTTGCTGGCAACGTTTTAAACATTATTCTTCTTGTACTTATTCGTGCATTTAGTTGTCGCTTCAAATCATTTTAAACTCATGTGAATTAAGGAGTTCCATAGGCCATCATTTATCACGTGTGAGAACATTGCCTTGCCAATTTATGGGGTAATGACTGAAAAGAAAACTCTAAATGTGTTTTTCTGTCATCATTTAATTTAATTATGATTGACTTGCACCTCAAAAGGAGAAGGCCAAAAAAACACTATGGGCCACTGGTAGTGGAAATAATTTAAATTATGAGATAGTGAAATATATTCAAACGTCTTTAGGAGTTTGTTTCTAAAATGCATTTTCTTCGTGTCAGTTTGTTGGCCTGCCATATTGAGAAATAATAATAGAGCGATAAATATAATTTATGTCGGCGCTGTTGGCTGAGCGCGTGTTCAGCTCAGCTGGAGCCTGCATTAGACAAGGCAGAGCAGTCATTAATTCACCACGTACCACACACACACGCACACACACAGACACACACACGCACACACACACACAGACACACGCGCGCACACACGCGACTTCACTAAAATAGCCCCAAACCAGCCATGTAGAGCATAGGTGAGTGGTGAAAAAATATCTCACTGCCTGTGCAGTAACATAAGTGAAAATGTCCATGTGTGTGTGTGTGTTTATAGGAGAAGTGTCTGTGTGTGGGCGGGTATGGGAGTGATGGAATGCCTAATAGTTTGTGTAGATTAAAAGCAGTTATGGGGAGCAGTGGGGAGAGTGTGTGTAAAGGCTCTGGCTGGGCATTATTGGCTTTGAGGGGAATTTAGTGGAGGAGGATCCAGAATAACTGTTTATCACATTTCTGGGGGTGTACAGTAGCTAAGTGATGATATAGACAGATCTGGGGCTTTATCGCCCAAGGAGGTCGCAAAAATGATTGTGGGATGTTCCAGTCACTGGAGAAATGTGAGAATGCACATTTAATATGCATAATGCATAGTCTGAACAGGTAAAATAATCCTAATCTGACGGATATCTTCTCCTTTTCATCAATAACAAGAAAGTAACTTTATTTTGCTGACCATACATTCTTTTAATTTCCAAAATATGGCAAAAGATCAGATCATTCATGTTAGGTTTGATCCAGGACAGATCGAAAACATGACAGTGCAGCATGAGGGAAATGTAATTTACAGTAGCACTTGTGACTACATCCTCAGACGTTAAGTGACGCCTTCAGTGACCTTATACGTCGTCCTCTTGTCTTTATCCTGTGACGCACAATGCAGTCACAGGGTTTGACAGCATGTAGTTTTAGACCTGTGGATAATGATTTACCATCCCATAAAACCTCCTGGCATTCAGAGAGAAAAATAGAGAGAGAAAATTGAGTGTGAATTGCTCTTTCCTTTGATGAGCACTCTGTTCTTATTCCCTCTCTCTGATCCCACTCTGGGGAATAGAGAACCTCCAGTCTCAATCCTTTTGCCCAGCCTCGTAAAACACGACCACACAGCTACACGCTCCCCTGACCTCTCATCGCTGACCCGCCAAAGCCCCACGGCCACCGAACTGCAAGAGGTATGGTAGAGGCATGCCATGATTAGGCTTAGAGTTTATTTTGGGCAAGCTCGGCGCAGCATTTATCTTGACAGGATGCTGTAAAAGCCTGTTTTATTAGGACAGGGAGGAAGATTGGAAGAAGCATGCAGGAAAACTATGAGTAAGATGAGAACGATCAGGCAGAAGACAGAGGAGTAAAGTGAGTAAATGGGGCCTTAGTTTGACAGGGTTATTGGAGGCCCCCAGACTTCTCACTCTGATTTGTGACAACATGATTTCAACTATCCCATTGGGAAACATTTAAACACACATACACACACTGGTCTTGTAGGGAGAGGTTAAGTGCTTATTTATTTGGAGAGTGGAGTAAATGGTTTCCACTCCCCTCCTACTCACAAACCTTAAACTGTTAAGTATAGTGAACTCTGACTCACAGAAGGCATGCCACTCACCACCGCTCGTCATCAGTGAGCGTCTACATGTGCATGGACCTACCAATTGTGGGCACCTTTGTTTACTGTCGAGTGCAATATGCCATCAATCACTGCAATGTACTGTAATCCAGAGGATGCTTACGAACCCCAATTTAGTGTTGATTCAGTTCAAAGCTTGCCTTGTTTTTGGCTTTGTCAGGTACATTGGTGCACTGGGGGCTCGTGTGATCTGTGACAACATCCCAGGTTTGGTGAACAAGCAGCGCCAACTGTGCCAGCGCCACCCAGACATCATGCAGGCCATTGGTGAGGGCACCAAAGAGTGGATCAGAGAGTGCCAGCACCAGTTCAGACACCATCGCTGGAACTGCAGCACACTGGACCGAGACCACACAGTTTTTGGACGTGTCCTGCTACGAAGTAAGTCCATCTGTCGGATAACTCTTGGATACTGAACACCATCTGCCACCATCTTGTTCCTCTTTCGTACCCCTCTTCTATACTTTTACTGCCTTATCTCTCATTTTCCCCCCTTGCTCTGTTCTTTCTCCAATCTTTCCTTCTCACACTCATGTATGCCCTTGTTTATAGTCACTAATGGAGTGTTGTAATGCCTTTCGCCTCGTCAATAAACACACAGGCTTCGAGTCGCGGGTTTGTCGTCATTTTGTTTTCCCACTTCTGGCAGACCTCTCAGCTTTGTAACAGATTTATGCATATACACATATGCACATAGGCACAAATGCATGGTAACATATTTCTTCCCTGTCTTTGTATCTAGTGCATGTATAATTCCTCCTTATGAAAAGAGCTGACTTCACACAGCCTGTACACCGGTACAGGACCCCTTCAATAAAAACACAGATTATCTAAGTTACATGGATGTCTTGAAGTCAGTTAGTAATTTTGTGTAAAAGAATGAATACGTTACTCATCGTGTATTCATTTTGCAATGATCTTCAGTAGTCAGTGGAGATTTGTACTGCATTTTCAATGCATGGCTGCAGAAATGCACTTGCACGTCACCGTGGCATGCAGCGAGGCTTGTAGAGACACTGAGTCTGTGATACTACATCTTTAGTGTTGTCGTTTTGTGCCTTCTACATTGTCACCTTTGAGAAAAGCATAGCAGCACATGCTTCATTCACAGCAGTTGATGGTAGCAAATCAGGATACAGGCTGCACAAAATAAGGTGTTTGTCTAAACTAACGTAGCATGTGATGTCAGTGCCTCTCCTTGGCTTGTTATTGTCCCTCTTCCAGCTATCCTAAGCATGTGTGGGGGCTGACTAGCAGATATGGAGATACAGGCTATGTCTGTGTGTGTGGTGGAGAGGAATAAACAGTAATGTAGATGTAAATATTTAGAGATATTCTCACTGTCAGACAAACAGCGCAGGTTTGAATGATGCCCTCGTCAATCCTCCCCTACATACAACCCCTCAGAAGCCACTGCCCCCTTCACCTCACCCCACGAATGCAAGCAGGTTGATCTGCAGAAACCCATCTGGCCTATAACTAATTGAGATATGTTTGAAGAGTGAGTGTGAGGCTCACTATATAATACAAGCATTATTTCTATTTTATCAACATTTATCCTTCCAACCTGCTTTTCAAATTAAAACATGTCTACACTTAGGCACTACAACGATGTTGTCAACCACATTTTGGCAATGCTCAGGGAACAGAGGCTTCAGATTGCACTCAAACCTGTGTATGAGCTGCAAGACTGTGTAGACAACTGTTGATTAACATAAAAAGGAAAAACAAAGAACAAAGGCAAAGTGCAGCGGAAAGGCATTCTATGCACATAGGGTGTGAAGGTACATTAGAAATAATCTAGAGACTGCAAAGTTAATTACACCCTGTTAAGAAAGCAATCGTCAGAACAACCAATATTCTGCAATTTTAAAATCCTACAACTTAGTAATAGTGGAGCTACAGCAATCACCCCACATGAGATACTGTGTATGCAGAGATGGGGGTGGTCAAGTAGAGTCAGTAATGTGGGGATCATAAATGCTCTGTGTACATGTGTTGGAAAATAGTTCAGGATTAGATTTTAATGTTTCTTGTGGGTAAGTAAAACATTTGGCTTTCTGGGGGAGAGGTTTAATAGTCTCTAAAACTGTCTTTGAGCACTTTTCTAAACTTTAATTAGAGAGACACCAAGTGAAAACCACTTTTGTCTTTATGTGACTTAAGTGGATGACAATTGTCTGTCGTCCAGGTGAGGTTTCTGGAAGTTGAGTCATGGCAACAAGAAGTCTTTCTTGTTAGTTTGAAACATTTCACTACTTATCCAAGCAGCTTCTTAAGTCTGAGGGTGATGACTCACTGAAGTTGCAATCACTCACCTTCCACATATGTGACTTTCGTTCATCTTGTGTGCAGCCATTTTGCCTTTTGGGGCATTTACACCTACATGCCCTGCCGAAGCAGCTGTGACCAAACTCTACGTCTAATCCTCTCTGTGTCTTTGGCCTCACAATAGATGAGGAACTAAAGAGATCAAGTAAGAACAGACGAGCACAGTGATGGTAGATAATGCTGTCATGACATCATCCTGCCGTTGATTAATGGGGTATCACTGTGTCTGTATTTAAACAATTTATGTGAGCAGAGGAGAGCCCCATGGCTAGGATTATTTCCATGATAATATTTAAACAAAGCTGTGCTATACTCCGCATCAAGCCTGATATGCCCCTGTCAGCTGCACCTTCACGTCCTGATGGCTCATACCCAGGTGTGGTCATGGCACTACATCTGTGTACGCATGTTAGTATGTCCGGGTGTTGTATGAGTGCAATACTTCGGCACTTGGAAAATCTACTGTACTGCGTGGTATGTGTAATGTCTTATTATGTACTTTTTCTGTCTCTCTTTCTCAGGTAGCCGTGAAGCAGCGTTTGTCTATGCTATCTCCTCAGCAGGAGTTGTGTATGCGCTTACACGCGCCTGCAGCCAGGGGGAGTTGAAGATGTGTAACTGTGACCCACAAAAGCGTGGACGATCTGGTGATCAGAGAGGAGAGTTTGACTGGGGTGGCTGTAGTGACAATATAAACTATGGGTCAAAGTTCGCCAAAGCCTTCATAGATGCCAAAGAGATGACTGTCCGAGATGCACGGGCACTCATGAACCTACACAACAACCGCTGTGGCAGAACAGTAAGTGTGTGATTGCTTACCCAAATGATGACTTTTTTCATCTAGTAATATAATACACATGCAGACTAAGAATTAGTTTTATTTGCCCACGCTTTGTTATAAATTCCCCCATTTAAACCTCATACAAATATGAGGCCTTTCCATTTACATCTGGTATGAGTGAGTGTCAGCATCATCTGAATTCCTCCCTGCATCGCGATCGAGTCACTATACTGTGTGCAAATCAGATGGGATTATGGTTGGGATTAGAAAACCTGATTTCCCCAGGTAGATTTCTCCCAGAGAACTCTTATTACTCTGCCACAAATATGTATAACCAGGTTTCTAATTGGCTTTTTACGAGAGCATGTGTAGGTCAAAGGCTACTGACAGGTCGCAACTTTACTACTTTCTGCAGAGAAGTGCGGCTGAATGAAAGGGAAGATCATTAGTGATACTGCCTCATTTTCAAATCAAGTTCACCCAAAATCTGACTAAAACTAATACAAAGTGCCCTGTAGACACCTAAATAAGTCACTTTTCAGTGTGTATTTCTTGTGCTGTAGAAAGGAGTGCTGTGACTGTCTGTGTGTCTTTCTCACGGTGCTCAGTAACCCAGTGGTCAGGTCTTTTCTGATTTCATACAGTTTAAATCTTTAAACCATGCTTCTAAAAGCAGACCAAGTAATGTGTAAAAACATCTGTGAGCAACCTGCTTACGTGAGTGCTTTTTCAGTACACCAAATTTGCTTTACACCAATCCAATTTTGTATGTCAGACTTGAAGGCAAACATGGCAAAATCTGGAATAACTGCAGCTGTTGCACATTTTAGGAGATTGTAGTGTGGATTGCATTTGAAATTGTTTTTGAATCAGGCTTGGAGCTTTTACACCTTGTAATAATGTGTTTTTCTTTGTGAAGTTAAGTAATCTACTCAAAAACAGAATCCAAAGATTTGCAAACCTCATAAACCCATATTTTATTCAGAATAGTATATAGAAAATGTTGCAAATGTTTAAACTGAGAAAATGTACCACTTTGAGAAAAAAATAACTGGCAACAGGTCAGTAACATGATGTACAACATGGGTATAAAAAGAGCGTTTTAGAGTCAGAATCTCTCAGAAATAAATATGAGTTGAAGTTCACCTGTTCATCTGTGAAATGCTGCATCTACAAATTGTCAAACTATTTCAGAATAATGAGATTAATAATCCAGAAAAACTGTTGGGGAATTGTAGTTGTATATAAGATGGAAAAATCAGAACCTGGGCAAATAAACCAAAAAAATATCTTGATAGATAAAACTAGATGCCACTTGAGATATAACTATGACAAAATGTATATTCATTGAACTTTTCAAACCCTTGTTGTCTTAGTGCTGCATTCATAGAATACGTGAAACCAAATTTATGATAGTTAAAATATCAACTTTTCTGTATGTATGCAGGCAGTGAAGCGTTTCATGAAACTGGAGTGTAAATGCCACGGAGTGAGCGGTTCATGCACACTGCGGACATGTTGGATGGCCATGTCAGACTTCAGGAAGACTGGCGACTACTTGAGGAGGAAGTACAACGGGGCCATCGAGGTGACGATGAATCAGGATGGTACAGGATTCACCGTAGCCAATAAGGATTTCAGGAAGGCCACCAAGACCGACCTGGTCTATTTTGAGAACTCTCCAGATTATTGCCTGCAAGACAAAGAAGCAGGTAAGATGGCAGAGTTGAGGCAGGTCAACTCGACTGAAAGGAAGAGAGCCAGTTTCTCATGGATGTTGATGGATTACTCTGAGTTTACTATGTGTTTGTGTGTATGTTCATGCATGACTACTGTGTTTGTGTGTGTAAATATCAGTGTGTATGTGTGTGTGTAATGGTAGACAACACAGCAGTCCTCCTGTGCGATGTCTGTGGAAGCTAATATCCTTTTACCCTGGGGACATGGTCGTTCTGTGGCCACCTGACCTCTGTCAGTTTCTGTCAACACACAGAGACATAGAAACACAACCTGGCAGTCAGAGGATGTGTTGATCAACCTTTACACAATGCACCTAATCAGTTATGACTGTTTCTGTTGGGCTTGTTGATGGATGAAACACCGTCAGACAAACTTCTGAGATATCTGACATGAACATTCCCATCATTCAGAAGCTCTGTCCACTTCTCGCTCATCCTCTCTCCCTTTATCTGTGTCACCCATCATTCCTTCATGCATCATCCCCCATCTTTCTCACCTTCTCACTGGAATCCACAGCCTAGGGACACAAGCAGCTAATTTAAAAAAAAAAAAAAAAAAAAAAGAATCACTTCTGTCTGTCACAGTCTCTCTCACTCTGTGTCTGTCTGAACTAAGCATAGCTGGAGGGCAAAGTGGGCGTCAGAGTGTGAGAGCCTGTCTGTCTGTCACGCTCCACTGTCCATTTAACCCTCACAAACACACACACACACACAAACACAGGGGCTTCAAAGGGAGCAGTGGCTTGGGAAAGGCAGTGCAACTATAGGCCACTCTACCAACACGGCATAGTTGTGTGTGTGGGTCTCTTGTTCTATGGGCAGCTTGTTGTGATAGGCAGCAGTTCAAACAGGGATCTTCTCACACCAAACACCAGCACTAATCTCTGTGGGGATGACATTCACATAAGACACAGACAATATGCCACTGCATTAATAATGACACTGCTACACACTATGATACACTCAACACTACTGGTATGCTACTGCAAAACATACACTGAACCAAATAAAAAGCTAAAGTAAAACTCAGAGCTCAGGTTTCTGTTCCAGAAGAAAATTTTACTTGAAACCAAGCCATGTAACATAAACTTACGACACATCCTGAAGTTCACCCCAATTATCTACAAAAAGACAGAAGGAGAGATGATGATTAAAAAAAACAAAAAAAACTGTGTTAAGTTCTTTTTAGTATTTTTATATTTTTTGCTGCCTTTAACAAGTATATTTCCCACATGTCCAAGACTGTCATAGGTTAATACCACGGCCACACAACTTTTTCCAAATAGTAATTTTAAGAATAAATTCTTCCTCTATTTAGTGAGCTTGAGATAGCTAATTTTGAAACATACTATGTGTAGTTTATTTGTACTTAAACACAGTGTTAAAGGAGGTTTTACTATTTTTGCCATTGTGTCAACACTGTGTGAATGCAGCAGTATCATTTAAATAGTGGCTTTTGAAAATGCATAGGAATGACAAGATAAAACTAGGTAACCTCTGGCTCCTTAGCTTGTAAAATTACATAAACTATTAGTTGGGTGAACCAATAGATAAATGGTTAAGGTGCATACCATAGAAAATCAAAGATTCCTGGGATGGGGACCTTAATCTCTCTCTCCACATTTCCTGCCTTTGTCAGTGCTAATAAAGTATAAAATATAAAAAATTTGAATACTCAATTACCAAAAGAGCTGCAGAATATTTTTTATTTGATTAATTAAATGAATGAATCTTCTTTTAGGATTTTGGCCATCTACACAGACGATTTACCAGCTGTTTGTTTGTGAGGCACAAAAGTGAAATTAGCTTTAACAATAAGCTTTTAACTCCTCTCTCCTCTGCGCAGGTTCCCTCGGCACAGCAGGGCGTGTTTGCAATAAGACATCACGCGGCACAGACGGCTGTGAGGTCATGTGCTGTGGACGGGGCTACGACACCACAAGAGTCAAGCAATTCACCAAGTGCGAGTGCAAATTCAGATGGTGCTGTGCTGTGGAGTGTAAGGACTGTGAAGAGTCCGTGGATATACACACATGCAAGGCACCCAGACGAGCTGAATGGTTGGACCAGACCTGAGGGCATGCCCCATGTGCCCCCTGCAATGCGACCCCACCCCTTTCCCCTTTGCAGGACATCCTGTGGAATGTGGCATTCTGGAAAAGTTTGTCCGAAAGTGCTCCGTGTCGCCGCCCTCCCCTGCCCCCGTCTCAGTTCATCATTGCATGGCTTTTCTACCTGTCTCTGTGAAAGCACTAGAATTCACTACCCATCAATATGAATTAATACCCAATAGCTCCCATTTGTGAATGGCCTTGTGACCGAACTTCTGGGATCAGATGATGAGCAGCGAAACCAGCGAACATTTTGGGGCTTGGGTGGATTGGGCTTTATCAAAGATTGATTCCAGGCTATCTATCTAATTTTATAGGGAGTAGTTCTGGGTTAAAATGGTTTGCTGCTTTCATGATGCTTTAAAGACACATTTTTTTCATTAATGGAGCCTTCAGCCATATCCAGTATTATTACAACAACATCATATATTTACATTACTTTCTTTCTTTTTGGGGGGAAATACACTTTTATCTACCAAAAAGAATATATGGCCAGACTTTGGGAAGTAGTTTGACAAGTGCACTTTGAAAAGTGGACATCTAAGCGTAACTCTGACTTTGTGAGGACAAACAGAAGTCCATGCATAGGACTACCAGAGGACAGGGAGATGAATAAATGAACGGATGCATCACAGGAACTTTGAATGAAACTGTTAAAAAAAAAAACGAAAAAAATGAAAGTTGTTTAAAAATGTAAGTTGTTTAAAAGTGATTTATTTAAATTGTAAAGTGAGACTGCACTACATCAGCTGATGAGGAGAGAGAAGAGCAGCCCCCATTGTGATTATGCAGCATACTCTAGTCAGTGTGTAAGATGACAAGCTGCCACTGAGAAGAAGAAGAAAAAGATGTGGTAGTCCTGGATGGTCATTCAGTCACATGTAACAGTGACACAAGACATGTTTCACTTCTCTGCTCTCCAGCTTGCTTGTGTAACATTGTGTATATTGCCTTATCTAAACAGATGTTCATATGAAATATATGGTGCATTAGTATGACACTGGAATCTTTGTTTTTTGTTCAGTGAGACAAACACAGAGGCTGATGGCACGAGACTGGATAGTGCTGACTGAGCAGAACTAATCAGTTTGACCAAACAGGATAATAAGTTCTGTTGTACTGCTTTCATAACCTGCTATGCTGTTCCCATCACACACACTCACACACACGCACCATCCTAGTGCCCCTTACCAGAGTGAGATGAGAAACACAGGGGAAGTAATAATACAATCTATGTCAGTAACAAAGGCTGATTCTATGTGGAGTGGGGTGGGGCATGTTATATCAGTCAAGGGGAGGGAAGTGTTTGATTAAAGGCCCAACCAAAACCCCAACCCCTGCTGGCCTCAGCCCACCCCTCGCTATGTGGAATTCCAGGTGGGTCCCAGGCTAATGACTAGATGACTGTAATTACCCGGGGTTGTTGATAGCTGGTGATTGGACATGGTTGTGCCACAGAGGACCCAGTGTGGCCTCCTGCTAGGACCACATTTAATCAAAGGCATCTTGGCCAGCTTATCAAAGGGAATACTTTCTAGCAATCTTCTCTGCCTCAGCCCCGTCTGCTCTCCGGAGTCTCAGTCCAGTTCAGTCTCTATTATATTGGTGTCTAGAGACTCCTGATAACATGAAATCAAAAGGATATTGCACAGGAGAATACAATCAAGACAAAAGCAGGGTACAACTGCGTGACACTGCATTTTTCATAGCATTTTTAATGAGCAAACCAGTACGGGGGCAGCTCCTCCTGTCATATGTCGAGGTGTCCTTGGGGAGGATACTGAACCCCAAGTTGCCCCCGGTCTGTCATGTCAAGCTGCATAGCAGCTTTGCCATCGGTGTGTATGTTTGTGTGTGTGAATGGGTGAATGAGAAGCAGTGTAAAGCGCTTTAAGTACCAGGACAGGTAGAAAAGCGCTATATAAGTGCAGACCATTTGCCATTTACTATCGTATAACAACACTACAATTTCCTCTAAAGCTCTAGTCCACCATGCTGTGTTGGTCAATATCTGCAAGTGATAAGATCACCTCTCCTTGCTCAGAACTGAGACAGGATGTAGCCATGTTCAGGCTTGACTGGGCTCACTGGTTCTAGGACACAGGAAATTGCTCTCCTGAGTTTCCTCAATCAGCACAAGCACATTCTTGTAACGCCGCTTTATAATCAAAGTTTTTAATTAACTAAAAGGCCACTTGTGATTCATCTTTCAGGCTACTAGACTCATCTGTCCCAACAAGAGCTCTGAACATCATTGAATAGTCATAGGAGACTCATACCATTAGATAAGATAAGCGTGATTGTCCCTTGTGGAAATATAATCAGTCACTGAGACTATCCTACTGCTGGTGTCCTGTGGCAACTATCTGTGTTCTGGATGCGAGGCTGAGAGCATTCCTGTAGCACAGTATAATTGTCAAACTATTCATCTTCACAGCTGGCAGACAGTGATATCTGCTTGTGAGACTGTACTCACCGAGGGAACAGAAATGTCAGCAAGCAATGGCAGATTTTAAATGGTTTAAAATCTGTTTTTGTACAACTTGAAGCTCACCTTTGTATCTGTAGCTATTAGCTCTATTGCTAATGATAACGCATAAAAGTAACTACTGAGATCTGGTGATGCTGCAACACTGGTAAAAGTAAAATTGGGTAAGAATCACAAGCATTCAAATGTCTATAGAGGTTTTAAACAAAACTAAACAAACACTTCATTACTCAACCATCATCTAATCATCAGTCACACTTTACATACCTGGATATTCCTTTGTAACAAGGTATTATTACTGAGATTATGATTACCATCACTTTAGTCATTACATCCATATAATGTGGTTCAGTTAATCTGGCTAAGATTTTGAGTATTTGTATTCACTGCCAAATTCTGGCAATGCTGAGCCCATATGTAAATTAGAAATGACCTCACTGTAACAACAGTACCAGACAAAATTACAAAAGCGAGAGAAACCAAATGTATCCTTATATTTGAAGTAATCTGAATGGGGATCAAATCACCGGCACTCTACTTCTCATGGAAAGTAAAGGTTGCTCAGTTGTATAACATTGACTCTGTAAAAACTGATACACTGACACACATGTTGCTGCAATAACTTTAGACACCCAGACAACGCACATGGTCGCAATCATTCATTCAGCATCATCGCAGTTATTCTAAACTCTGTCACCCTTGTTTTTAAATACTTGTTCTATATTATCCCTCTATCTCTCTCCCCCATCTCAGCTCTGACAGCTATGTATGTAGATTTATCAACCTTATGTTCAGGCTGTAATGCATGTCAGTCTGAGTTCTGGTTGCCAAATGACACCAAGCCTCAGAATAGAGGATGAACTTCACTCCAGTTACATACACATAAATGCAAGTACACTTACATACACACACACACACGCGCACACACACACACACACAAACAAACACACATACCCAAAACAGGACAGGATCCACCACCTAGACTTTGTGAGAGTTTACTCCAATGTGTTGCTCTTAAAATCCAGAATCTACTGAGAAAAAAAAGAAGAGGTGTGAGACAGAGAGGGAAGGCAACAAGTCAAACGGGTGGATGGAGGGGGGAAAGAAATGTATAGAATTACTCTGAGACCTGGCGGGCATCTTTATCAGCAGATCTTTATCAGCAGATCTTTATCTGAGCAGAGAAGCCCACGTTCCCCACAATTCATCATCATTACTTGCCCCACCTGCCACATCGCCCTGACCACCTCCCTCCACCTCTCTCTAGTGCCCTTGCTCCTTGTGTCTGATACAGGCTTCTGTCCCTGGGAATCATGCAGGAGACCCCACCAACAATTCCCCCAGTTCTATTCACCTTGGGGTGGTCCAGGTGTCAGCCATGTGATCTGCTTCGCACATATATTCACATGTACATACCTGCAGGCCAGGATAGGACCCCTTCAGGACCCCCTGAGTTCACCCATCACCTGTCTGGTATAACCCTCAGTATGTCAGCGACCCTTTCTAATCTGTCACTCACTGTTTGCGACCAGAGAGTACATGTGTATGTGTGTGGTGGGATGAGTTTAGCCCTCAGGGTCACTACAACTTTTTTTCCAGGAGGGGAGTCTGTCGAGGTCAGGGGTCATAAACCCTCAGCACCATGAACAACCACCACTGATCCGTTGAATGCTGACACCTCCTGAACACTAACAGCTTGCTCATGTGATTAAGCTCTTCTCTGGCTTGCCAGCAAAGAGAGAAACTTATTCAGAAGAACACCTGCTCTGCTAGATAAAAAAAAATAGAACTTTGCCTCCACTGTAGCTACTGACAGTGTCAACTCTTCAATTCATCGTTTATCCTTTCACTCTTTCTCTATCTGATAGGGTGGGCGTCAGCCACAGGGTATTAGGTTGTGTAGATTTGTTGAGAACAGGTTTGGCTTTAGAGGCTGTGGGAGCAGTAGGAGGTGCAGATTTATTAGAGAGTTCGGACTAATATTTACGTGACCTGCCAGGACCTGAAGGGTTTAGAGACAGAAGCAGAGAGAAAGTACGGTTGTGAATTACAGCATCTGCATTGAGGGAAAAAGTGGATTACAACACAAAACACTTATCTTCTGAGACCCACAGCAGAAAATATTCACCCTTTACCACCCAACTTCTTTCCCAGAATCCCTTGACTTTGCTAACCTGTCCTCTTTACTATATAATTTCCTATAATGGTAAACAGCAACTTTGATAAATATCATAGTAGGACCCATATAATATTACAGTAACAACTCTAGGTCTCTTTTTTTCAAAATAGTGGTCCTACATGCACCTGGCTGCCAAATTAAGTCTTGAATCTGGTAAGTTGCTGACAAAAATACAAGAATAAAATATAAAATTCATATATATATATATATATATATATATAAAAATATTTCATTCATGGGCAGAGCAGTAATTCAGCTTTCACTCACTGTTGTATATAAAACTGGCACTCTGGTAATTGCTCAAACAGAGAACAGAATGAAACTTGTGTACCTGACACAACACTAATATGGTGTTTTCGACAATTAAATTAATCCATTATGTAACTTACTCAAGTTTAGTGTTGGCATGCAAGGTATTGAGCAGGTTAAGATAACAGACCAGAAAGAGTGACAGTGCTGTGCCTGAGTTGGACATTTACTGTAGAGTTGGTGAATTGTCCACTGTAGAAGGTGTAGATTGATATGTGACGAGGTTTGTATATGCTTGTGACGCCGTGAGTGTGTTTATCTCCCTCCCTGTGTGGAAATTTACAGACACACCTCACAAGGCACAAACAACAGTGACCTGGAAAAATAGCCGAAATTCCACCAACATACCAGGGAATCTGGGCGTTAGGCTGACAATACACACTGACACACACAGACAACAAGAGACGGAGGTGTGGGAAACAGGAGAGATACAGGGCCAGGGTCAAACTGTGTAGGCCTCACAGACATAGATATCAGTGAGTGATACCAGCTGACACACACCGATGCTGACACAAACAGTGATATCATGGCTACCTGAGTGACACTGATAAATAGCACTAAGCCATCGCAGCTCATCCTTGTGACTTTTATTCAGCTAAGTGCTCCACTAAATATATGCACTATCATAGTCAATAGTGACTATGATAGACTATGAAAGATACACACCAATTCAGCGAATCCCACATAGTCAATAGTGACTATGATAGTAGTAACAAAATGCTAATGTAGAGAGTCTGAACACAGAACAAAAAATAACACAAGATCAGAACCTCTTAAGTGGCAATGGAGTGAAAGGTTAAAGCATCTACTGGAGTGTCTACCTGTACTCAAACATGTTCACAACTGTGTGTTTATTGTTCCATCGAGTTGAGTTGATATGTTTACCACATCACTGGAGCCAGTGTCCCACTCCCAGTCTCCTAGACTCCTTACCTTCAAAAACACAAACCACTAAAGATACACACCAATTCAGCGAATCCCAAACTCACACCACTCTCCTCTCTCAACACTCTCCTTGTGGAGTGTTGGAGACTGTTTTGTTTGTGTTGTTGTCCTGTGTTTATTTCTCTGCTCATCTTCTGCTGTAATTTGGATTCCCACTGGCATTTAAATTATAGAAAACTTGAAATTATCTTTACCTTTATATGTGTCTTATTCACAGTCACAGTGTGTGGATGCTGGCCAGTGCAGCAGTAACAAGCCTCCACATTTCCTAACTCGACTTTACCTTCTACCGGCGCTGAGATAGCACATCGAGAGCAAGGACACAGTACAGTAGCCTCAGTCGCTCAGTAAACAATGGTAAACAGAGCAAGCACTTGGCATGAAATGGAGGAATACCGCACACAAAACATTTACACAGAGCTGCCACGGGAACAATATCATTTCAGTTTTACAATAAAGTGCTGGTGTAAGAAAAACAACAGAAGGAAACTCATCTGTCCCTCTCCCTGGACAGCGTGACTTGTTTATGCTTCAGCCTCCCACTCTGTGCAAGGAGATAATTCAATCAAGTATAATAGAGCTTTCACACAGGCTTAACCCTGATTTAATGCCAATGCTACAGGACCCAAATCTGGGGCCTGATGTCATATAGTCAGACTTGTGTCCACATCAATACATGTGAGGCTTCACTGTTACTATTAATATCTGGACTTTATCACCAAACTTTTGACATTTAATCTGACTGAAATCTGATGGAAATTTAACATACAAATTATTTAACGCAAATTTTATTTTGTTCGATATTATTTTTTATAGGAAATTCTAACAAAAGCAGTGTAACAAGTCACACTCTACTGACAGTTACACTATATTATGATAAAATCTGTTAGTTCTGCTGCCATCAGCCACCTGTGTCAGTTGCAGTCGGTTACTTATGATGTGTTGGGCATTTAAGTGTAGTGTGTGTACGCGCACAGCTAGCACAGTGACAGAGACGTATTGGGTGTCCAAGAGGGACAGATAGCCTTATAGCCACCCTGCACTCACTCAATGAGTGAGATAAAGAGGAACACGGACACACAGACAAACACAGGCACACATACTCCTCCACTTGTATCCAACCAATCAACCAATGTTGAGAAATAACTCAACTCTTAACATGGACAAATAGGTGTGGATAAGGCCTGCGTTGGGTCCCGCTGAAAATTGCTGATTCATCACGCATTTCAAACAAACAGATTAGAGGACGACTGTTGTAGTATCTAAATGGACTTATAGGATTTGCATGTGTATACACTCCGCAGTGCTGAATGAGATTCAGGAGGGTATACGAGCGCAAGAGTGTGCGCGAGTGCCAAAACCATGGCAGGCCATTCTTCTACAAACAGGTTTTCAAGAAGCTCTTATCTCCTCCATTCCCTTATTTCCTTTTATAATATTTCCGTCACAAGCACACTTTCTACATATGGTTTATTTGTCAGAAAGTTAGTGTTATAATACTGTAGGCTGGACTTCATCAGCAGATGAAGTGTGTGTGTATGTGTGTGTGTGTGTGTGTGTGGGAGGGGTGGTCCTGTGTCTCTGGGTGACCTCAATGGCCCAGGCTGCCTGTCTATTAGAGAAGGGGCTATTAGACCATCAGAAAGTGGGAGCATCCCCTCTCACCATGGTGATAAGATCAAGGCATTTCAACAACCAGAGCGGTCATTACCCCGCTCTCTCGCCCATAATACCCCTCCATTAAAACACCCTGTTGCCATGGAAATGCAGCTGTGGCCATTTAAGCCATTTTTTGGCTCTGCTGTTTCTCTGGGTCATTGACACACACGCACACACACTGTATCGACATGTTGTCTGATAAACATGCACATTGCTATCAGAGACTGTGTGTGATTCTGGCTCATATGGGGTTACGGCCACCAGGACTGTGAGATGATCACTGACTCACTGTCGATGCAGACATGACAGACAGTACAATAAGACGGGGAGGCTGAGTCATCTTGTAGCTGACACGGTTCTGTTTCCAACACAAACATGGACAGATGGACAGAAGCAAACACACAAACAAACAAACACAGACGCAGCACTAACACTGATCAGGATAAACAAACACCTCTGGTTGTTCTGAAGATTTTGTGTCAAACAAACCTGACCCCTTGTCCCTATAATCCTCATTTGGCCACTTACAAACTTTCTTCTTTCTTATCAGTAGACACCTCCTACGCTCACGTACACACTAATGTAATCTCTCCTAAACTCAGATTTTTTTTGTCATTTTTACATTTTGACTCATAAATGGCCGCTGATTGTCAAAATAGTTGACAATTATTTTCTTATGATAGATTAAACTTTTATATTTAGTCATTTGGCAGATATTTTATCCAAGGCAAATGACAAGCGAGAAACACACTAAGAGTAACTTGAGGTTTAGTTTTTTGCCCAAGAAACACTTGAGATCATCAAATACATTTTGATATTACACAAAGAAAAAACAAAATTCAGTTTTTGAATGATGATTTTATTTATTAGGCTTTTCACACCTGCTATGTGAAAAAGTAATTGCCCCTTAAACCTAACAGCAATCAGGCATTTGTGATAACTGGCAATGAGTCTATCATATCGCTGTGGAGAAATTTTGGCCCACTCTTCTCTGAATTGAATTGAATTGTTTTAGTTCAGTCACATTGGAAGGTATTGAAACTGTTGACCTTTCAATACCTAGAGAACATGTTTTGAGCCACTGTAATTATTAGGCTAAGCACTTAATCTGTAATATACATTTATATGCAAGATATCAGTAATTGCTATGACATCATTACCATCATTAGTAATATGTCTTCCATTATCTGATCACTGTTTACCATTGTTGATGTAACAAATCAACAAAACAAATCTAACCCTTTCTGACAATATCACCATTGTGTGATTTCCCCACAAAACTTAAAAATCACACCAAAATAAACTCCTATAGTGGCTGAAATATTATAGTGCTACTATAAACATTAAGATAAAGTGACTGTAAGCTCACTTACTGAGTATTGCAGACACGCTGTAAGTTCATACAGAGAAAGTAATGTCTGAAGAGCAAGGAGAACACATTACATTTAACTTTACAGTACATTTCCTTATTGCATACAAACTACATCACAAATAAATTACAAAAAGAATAATACTACTATACTACTACAACTCCTACTACTGTATTGTAAAGATATTTGACTTTTGAACAGAGACAGCCATTAGTCTCTAGTTAAACTAAACTAAAAATGAGTCTGTGTTGCCCCCCAGTGGCACAACGTTTGATTTAAAAAAGATAATCCACGAGTTGAACAAAAACCAGTGCTTTCTATTAGTGCCACCAGGAGCAGTGTTTAAATGTGTCAGTATAGAAATATGAAGTGTAGAAACTGCTTTCATTGTTTCGTGTTCACTGTTCTCTCTTCTGTAGTTCATGGAGTGCCTCAGCCTCTCCCCACTTTGAAGGTAAGGGGCCAAAAATCTGCCATGGAGCAAACATGAACAGTTCAAAGACATAAGCAACCAAATTCTGTTAAATCTTCTATGATTCAACATGTTCACTTATGCTCAGCTAACACTTTCCATATTTTTCTCTCCTTTAATCTAATAGCTCATACATTTCATTTTAGCAGTGACAGACCTGTCATGGCTCAATATTTTAAACATTTTTCATGTAATCTATTTTCACAGTGTGGCAGATTTTTTTTCTTAACTGTAATTTTACTTTCTATACATATTCATTAAAACAGATCTCCACTGAAAGTATTTTTTTTAATTTTTTTGATTAATTCTCAAATGTCAGTACCTCCAGGCAAAACAACTCCACCAAATGAAAAGATTCTTTTCAACTCTACTTTGTCATAAATTACATTTGTGAATATTTCTACGCCTCGGTGGAAAGTGAGTTACTCAAGTACTGTAGATCTGCTTATGAGGAATTTGATTCTGAAGTATTTTGACTCCATGCCAGTGATTTATGATTTATTACTTCTTGCGGTCATTTTCAACAATGCATGACCGCTTTCTCACGCATGCGCGGGACGAGAAAACTGCGTTACTTGCAAAAAATGAGATGTTTCTCCAATAATTAGCATTTATCCTTATCAAATCAACCCCTACAGTACGTTGATTTCTCGTCTGATTTTTTTCCCCCTACCACTTTTACGCCTAATTATTATTTTCTACTACATGACCCCTAGGGGGCTCCGTAGATTTCTAACCCATACCACCGAGAAAAACGCTATGTTACGAAACACTAAGGTAGGAAACGTAAAAAAGTTTTTGAAACAAACTTCACCAAAAAAGCAGTTGTCCCGTGGTTGCTAAGATACACTCAAACAAACAATATGTTTATCTTCAAAACGAAACTTAGCTAGTTCACTTTAAATTCATGACAGGGTTTCTCGTGCTGCTACCTGCTGTCAGCGTCTAAAGTAAGTTACTAAATAGATATGTATATATAAGCTGGTTGAACTATATGCTAACTAATGCGAAGACTCTGAGTTAGTTAGCAAAGTTATTATTTAACGCTATGTCCAAATCTTAGCTAAGTAAATGTTACACTTTACACACATATAAATTACAGAGTGCACAGTTACTTTAGTGCTTTATGTTCATGAAATTAACTAACGCGAACTCAACGTGAAGTTCAAATGCCGCTCCAGCTAACTTAACCTACTTCACTGCCACCCGGTGGATAAATGTAGTGACTTGTGCACATGAGTACAAGTATTTGTGCATGTATTTGTTGGCTGTAGCTTTATCTGTAAGCAATGCCTATAAAAATATTAGTACAAATAGATGTTATGTTTACACTGATATCTCTAAGTGAGGTTGCTGAATAGTCTAGTAGTGCAAGTGGTGAACTTGCAACCTGAATTAAAAACTTGTTTTCTCCAAGACCTTGTTTTCAAGGTATTACTAAAGGGTTAGGTTAGTCCAAGCATGTTTTAGAAACTTTTCTACCACATTTCTCTTGTGGGTTTAACATGTCTTGACTCCATGATCTTGACAGCAGGGCTCTGTGGAGAACTCCTTAGTGTTATTGTCATCAAAGATATTTCTTTCTGATTATGGTTGTATGTTATCATGCTCAAAGAGTTTGGGATCAGTTACTTAATGGTACTGTATTATGAATCATGATTTTATGCAAATGTTTAAACCTTTTGATCAGTACTGTCAATGTATTACAATGTATCTGTGACTTGACCGTAACTGATAAAACTTTCATTCTCTTTCAGTTCTCTCAGGACCAAATGAGCTTTGTCAGCTGTCAGCAACAGAAACCACAGATGTTACCCTCATTATGGCCTGTCCAGGGGACAGGGATAGGAACATCTGGTTACCTGCACGGGCCACAAGTTTCATTTGCTGATGAAGCACACATTGCTCAGCAGGCCCGCCAAAATATTCAAGCCCGTTTGAAAATGGCAAAGTTATTTCAGCAATACAGGTAAGAACACCTTCAATTAGCCAGAACTCTAAAACTTACACAGTATGAAGAGAAAACTTCATCCAAACTGTGGACGTATACATAGAAAGAACAAATACTGCAAATTCTACAAAACCTAGTAAGGCTAACCGACATTTCTTTGATGTGGTCATAGGCTGTAAAGATGGGTGTTTTACCTTCTTGACCATTGCATTGCCGTCTTTTATGCTAACTGTTTTTTACATTGGTTCTACCTGTATTTCTTTAAGTTTCCTTGCTTTAGCACCCAGGGCAGCAGGCATAGTGGCCATACACTAAATTCAGTGTCAAAGCTTAGACAGAGAAGTACTTCCTTTGGCAGCCCACTGTGTATGTTATCATTTCACACAAACCTTGTGTTACTGTTGTTCAACAATATAGAGGTCAGACAGCCTCCAATCAATATGATGTCACCGTAACGTCATACCCTGCATCAATGGAAGATAAGGTTTGCCTCATTGTTTGTGAAAACAAGGTGAGACAGACTATGGGATTATAGTGGGTAATATATATTAATTAAATTTCTTAGACAAGCCTGTGCTACAAAAGCCAAGTATTCTGATATGAATTCACAATGATGTACACCACCAGTCAAAGGTTTGGACACACATAGGAATTACCGTGTTTTTCATGAAAAGATACATGTCTTCTGTTGTGTTACCATCATTGCACATGGTTTTCTAATGATCAGTTATCCATTTAAATTAATACATATGCATTAGCAAACATAACATGCCATTGTACTGTACTAATGTTTGCAGAATTCAGGCCTCTGTATGTTTATATTGGTAAATATTACTTGTTGCTTTCAGCTACAATAGTCATTTACAATATGGACAATTTCTACACATTATTTCTGATCAATCTGATCTGATGAAATGAGTCTCCTGTGTGTTAATGAAACTTTGACTGGTAGTGTATATGGACATTATGTCATAATATTCCTTATACTGTAAAGTATATGTATGTACATTTCACAAAGGAGAATTTTTATACCTCTAAAAACATACAGTGCTGTGAAAAAGTATTTGTACCTTTCCCTGTTTTTTTGTAGTTACTTTTTCACATAGGGCCAGACAAGTTTGGGCAGCATTTTTCCCCTAAATTTTTTATTTGATTTGAAACTGCATTTTGTGCTTACTTGGATTATCTTTGTGTAATATTAAAATTTGTTTGATGATCTGAATCATTGTGTGACAAATCTAATACAAAAAACCCTGTATGTTTACTGATATAGGTGGTTAGTAGTCTGTTTTTTTGTGTGTGTGAATATGTGTTTTCCTATTGCTGCCATGATAATTTTGTTTCTTGCCCAACAGAAAGTCGTGCTGTTCACTGTGAAGAACTCTGGTGCCCAAACAGTTTATTTAACATTTTGGGCCTCTGACCTTGTACATAACATTTTCACTATCAGAGACTGTCGTGGAAACATTATCAAAACCATCAAGGAACACACTGTTGGACCAGGTATGAAGAAGACACACAATCATACAAAATGTCCCACCAGCAATAGGATGTATCTAGTTGTCAGCTTGTTGATATTGAAACCACTGATGAGTAGTTTCTTGGCAATAGTCCACATTAAGAATATATTTATACTTATGGATTCACAAAAAAAAGAACACAAACTGCAAAGGTAGTAAGTGTTTATTCCGTAATCTATACTGACATAAGGATTTGTGAATCCAGACTTTGCATGAATGTGTACAGTTTGAATTCAACTGAAAACATGAGTTTTGATTTTAGAATATCTCCTGCTTTGAATAATCTTCTATTTAAGTTCACATTCAACAAAGTAATGTTACTACATACCGCCCTCTTTGCCTTACTTTTTTCTTTTTTTCCCCAATGCTATTTCCAGGAGTGAAATACCAAATTGAGGTCCATTTCTACGCTGAACACGCAGGATTCTATGAACAGTTATTGGTGTTTCAGTTTAAAACAGGCCAGAAACCCTCAGATAAATTTGAGATTATGCGCCTCTTGGAAGTCATACATCGGACATCTTTTAGTGAAGAACTTCTCCCCACTGCCACAACCTCACTGTGTGACCTCCAAGTTAAGAATCAGACACGAGCTGATGGGTAAATTGCATTAACATCTTGTAATATTTATGTAATTTATCATGGATGTTCATTATGCTGTAAATCATTGCTTATGAAATCGTTAAAAAAATTACTACTTTTGTGATTTATTACTGTTCGTTAACAGTTTTTTCATGACCCTTTTCATCCAGAAATAACATTTACAGAAATGGCGAGAATTTTCCTTTTTACAGTCCTCATTAACATAGACAACACGACAGTCATCCCATTTGACATGGTGCAGATGTCTGTATTGATCACTGCTGTTGTGAATTTCCTAAGTTACTTATGTCCTGTACTTTTTTTCTTTTTTCATTTTAGTGCTGTATTGATGTGCCAAAAGCCTGTGATTCCTTTGAAGAAATATGGGATGCCTGATCGTTTAAAAGAATCAGGCAGGTATGTATTTTCAACTCTGTATGCTTTTAGTCTTTAAATCTTTACCAGATATAATTTTATGTCAAAGCAAACCAATTTAAGTTTTTTTTGCACTATTATTATCCACTGTTAGGAAAATGAGCTAGTTATTTAATAATGACTCATCTTTGAAATAATCTCACTCCACTCTGAGCAAAGAGATGTTAACATTAAA
Source organism: Ctenopoma multispine (assembly GCA_034779795.1). Lineage (NCBI taxonomy): Eukaryota > Metazoa > Chordata > Actinopteri > Anabantiformes > Anabantidae > Ctenopoma > Ctenopoma multispine. Next base: position 12,988,246 of record JAUYWH010000025.1, on the reverse strand, counting down.
TAAGTACTGTGTGAAATTACTATATGTCAAGACATGCTGTGCTCACTGCCATATTCTCTGGGAAATAAAATTAAACCAGCTCTAAATGGCTAAATCGAGTAACAGAATTCTGTGAACATTTTGCCTCCTATCCAGAAGGCAAAGCCAGAGGTTCATCAGTTCAACTTATGCCATTATGAACTGTAATGAAGAAAGATTCAGGTTCATACTGCCTAAGCAAACAATTCCCTATCACACAGCACCAGAAACCGTGCCCTGATGGTTTAAGTTCACGAGCCTGCTGTGCCTGTTAAAGTAATCTATTTTTTCATGTCACTGGGATCTTCTTAGAGAGCTGCAGAAGAAACCTCTCAACTGGAAGAACTATTCCTGGAGATTCCATTCGCTGCTAGATCTTGAGAAATTTCATCTGAAGACAGAGATTGAGAAACATAACGTGGATAATGTGCCCATTTACAGACCCAAAACCAACAGAAACCTTCTCATTCTGAAGGTGGTACATCTTACACTCCAGTAGCTTCAGTTGAATTTTTCACCTCAGTAACTCAAAATAACTTTTTGTTCCATTAGACTGCATATGTCTCCAAGAACTCATCATCATCGGGACTGACTGGGCACAAAGTGTTTGTGTTCCCTTTGGACCAGTCAGGTGTCTTTGAAAATAGATTATACAAAGGCTGGGTCAATCATGTGGATGCAGAGAATGTCTACCTAAGATTCAACAACAGGTAAGAATGGCTGTCTTAAAACAACAGATGCTTAAATTGCCACATTTATGAAATTTAACATAATCATGAGATATTGTCAGCACAGAATTTCATCCCAACTACATAAAATATCGTATGATCAAAAATAAGTAAAGAAAAATCAGTCTGGTCTAAATCAAGTAGGAATTCCAACTTTTCCTCCATCAGCTGCTAGAAACCTAACTTTACTGCAACAAGTTTAAGGCTTGACTGATACCACCTTTTCTACAAGTTTTTTACTTTAGGGAATTTAGAGAAAAGCAAAATACTATCAATATTCATTCTATCAATATAAATAACAATCAGTATCTCTAGAGGGAAAGTCCTTCTGGCATATTTTTTTCAATTAATGTGTATAAAAAGCACTTAATTCTTGTTTATTCAATCTTGTTAGCCTCATAGTTTTTTGTTTGTACACAATGCTCATCAGTTACATTTGTCAATACCAAACATGATGAAATGCAAATTTGAATGCAGGTTCCTGAGTAATTTCAAGGACGGTATGAGGTTTAATATTACCTTCGCTCCCAACTGTATGCCCCTGCATGTCCAGCGCAGAGCAGCAGTACAAGTGTGCAAACAAAGACTGAAGGAGGTGCTGTTCCCTACTGGACAATGTTCTTCCCACCATTCTCATCTACACAGGTCTACAACATCAATAATTCTTATAGGAATTCTTATCCCGTCTTTCTCTATAATTCAGTTTTTCTTGTAAATGTAAATGCTGCCTTTTTGAACTATGACTCAGCTCTAATACTGTTTCTTGGCACCCATGTTTCTCTGTCATTAGGCTGTCAGAGATAGAGAACCCAGAGCAGCGCATAGCGATTCAACACATAGTAGCTTGTTCTGCAAAACCTGCCCCTTACCTAGTATTTGGTCCACCTGGCACAGGTACTGCTCATGGAACATGTACCGTATGTAAGAGTATGTGAATACACCCTGATGCCTACATATTTAACTTTCTTTACATGTAGACTGATAAATTTTGTAATGTATTGTCAGGCAAAACAATGACTTTGGTGGAAGCCATAAAGAAGATAGTGAAAACTCAGGCTTCATGCGCCATCTTGGCTTGCGCTCCCTCCAACAATGCAGCTGACCACCTATGTGAGAAGATTCTGGAAAGCGATATTGACAAAAACAAGGTGTTTCGCTTGTATGCCTTAACCTTCCCCGTGAGAAATATTCCGAGAAGTCTAAAGGTTTGCACTCTTCAAACAGAACTTTGTTCTTCAAAATAAACAAATGTAGAACTAGCATAAATATAAAAAATTGTTGCCAATACATTAAAGATTTATAAATGCTTCTTTACGTTCATCAAAGAAGATCTTCTATTTTCAATTTTTATATTGTTTTAACTTTGTAAATAACTTTTATTTTGGTGTCTGCATGTCTGTATGTACTCTACTATATGTCTCTTTGAGTATATACTGTGTACTGTATACTTTTTTTTTTTAGTCTTGCTGCAACCTGAACCAGGACACGCACAAAGTTATGATTCCCTCTAAACAGGAAATGATGAAGTATAAGATCATGGTGACCACCCTTCTAACTGCAGAAAGGTACAGTAACTAATGCAATGATTTTTTTGTGAATTTCTCTAATACCATTCAATTTAAAGCTAAACTATGTTTTTACATCCATTATTACTCTTAATTCAACAAATAACAGATATAGTGTGTTTGAACAAGGAGATATTGAGCCAATAGCCAACATGCATAATGGCAAAAAAACTTTTAGCATAATCTTTATTTTTGTGTGTTCAATATAATGCAAAAGGTAAAATACTAATCCACAACAGACTGTTGCATCAGGCTGCATTAGTTTTATCTTGATGTACCCAATAAACCTCCAACTGAATGTAATTGCTAGTAAATAAATTCAAGTTAAAAGTAAGTATATGCAACTTTTATTCCAGTCTGTGAAGTACATGTTTACTGCAATCCAGTGTCTTGTATGTAAAATGTGCCACATGTGTAAAAAATTATCTACAATGTGTATAATGAAAGAATTGCACTAAATAAAATAAAAAACTACTACTGCAATTCCTTTAACTAAATATTTAGATTTGTTCTGCTACTCCCTCTTTCTCTATCTCTTGAGGCTGGGGGCAAAAGGGATTCCTCCAGGTCATTACACTTACATCTTTGTGGATGAAGCAGGCCAATCTGCAGAACCAGAGTGTATTGTCCCTATAGCAGGTAACATGTTGACCTAGTTTAACATGTAGTACTTGATATTATGTATAATGTTCTGTATATTCTGCGTCCTTAATTTTTCTATGGCTTTTCTGTAGGTTTACTGAAACCACAAACATGCCAGGTAGTACTGGCTGGAGACCTTAAACAGTTAGGCCCTGTCATCAGATCCAGAATGGCAGAGAAACATGGTCTAGGTAGGTGCTGTGTTATTTAAACAGAGAAAGTAGTAGTTTTACTATTTGTGGAATAATTAGTCATCATCATTTAGCTGATGCAGTCTAAAACTAATAGTGAAAGTTAAAGATATGTTAAGCCAAGGATGTTTACTCTATTTAATCTGTGCAGGTGTGTCCTTGTTGGAGCGTCTGATGTGGCACATCAACCTGTACAAGTCACACGAGATATATGGATACAACAGCCGCTTTGTCACCAAATTACTGAGGAACTACAGGTGTGGTATTGGTGACACTTCAGCAATCCATTCAGTTTGTTGCTTTATCTTCACAGAGTCTTATTTTCAAACTAGTCTAGAGGCATTTCTCAGTATGCTTTCTCTGTACTGCAACTCTAGGGAAAATGTTATCAGTCAAAGCCCAAGGTCTGTTCCTGCTCAGAGTACACATCTAGCCAAGTACAGATCATATAACTAACTAACTATAAAAGTGTTCTTGCTCTGCCTGTTTTCTCAAGGATGCTTTGCTAGCTGATGTGTGTGTAATTAGGGTAGCCAACGTGAGAACAGTTATAATGTGAAAATACAGGTTTTATTGAATATTACAGTCCCAATGTGAAAAAAAAAAATCTGAATTAAAATAAACAGAAGCAGTGCAGTGTACATTCAGTTTTATTGTATTTTTTTTTATACGGGTTACTACATTAATATAGGCTACAGTATAAAAAGTCTATCTATGACTACGCATATAGTCATAATCCTCCGGTTCTCGTGACTCTGAGTTTGAACTTGTTAAGTCTGAACTCTCAAGCACACAATTCTGAATTTGGTATACTTACTACTGTGAAATGCCCTTTTTGCTCCCCTTGCCCATGCTTTGTCCATAGCTGTTCTGATTCGTATTAATTCTGTTCACTTTACTTTTTTTCAGGTCTCATCCTGCAATTCTGAAAATCCCCAATGAGCTCTTTTATAAAGGAGAACTTCAGCCATTTGCTTGTAAAAAGAATTGCTGTTTATTCTGCAAATGGGAAGGTCTGCCTAAGAAAGTAATGTAGACACATTTACACACATAATAATGCAGTATTTTTTCCTCTCTCTTCACCTATTCATCCCAGTTTTCTGTCTGCCTTAGGGTTTCCCTTTGATCTTCCATGGAGTAGCAGGTACTGATGAACGTGACACCCACAACCCCTCTATTTACAATCTAGCAGAGGTGGATGTGTTGAAGGAATACTTAAAATCACTTATTGACCATCTTCGTAAGAGCACAACCAAAATTGGACCAGGAGAAATTGGCATAATCTCACCATACAGAAAACAAGTGAGTATGTTACAACAATAATCCATTATTACAGCTGCATAGATATTGGTAGAGGTATGGCTGCAGAGAACATGCTATCTCTGGTACGACAATAAAAGAAAGTCATATAAATTCATGGGTCATGCTGGACATAGATTAAAAGTAAGTGATATAGATACTTATTCTCCTAATGGACTAAAGAAAAGATTCTTCACATACCATCAAAGTCTATACCATACTAATGTTAACCATATGTTGTCATATGTTTATTCATTACATCACAAATTAATCATGCTTAAACATGGTCCTATATTTGTGGTGACAGGTAGAGAAAATTAAATATGCCCTCCAGATGGACAAAGATCTCAGGAAGGAAGACTTGGAAAATGTGCTGGTATGGAAATGTACTCGGATTGCACATTCATTGTGGGACATGTTTCACAGCAGTTTTGGAACTGCACTATACAATCCTTGCATTTTTGTTTTCTTAGGTTGGTTCAGTGGAGCAGTTTCAAGGTAAAGAGTTCAACGTGATTCTGGTGTCTACGGTACGTAGCAATCCCAGACTGACTGCGCACAATCAACAGATCACTCTAGGCTTTGTTAATAATGCGAAGGTGAGAATCATTACTCACAAATAATGTATGATATATTTACCAGATACTTACGATATATTGTAGTTATTAGTATATTAGTTTTTTTTGTGGAACTACAAATGTCCACAATGAGACACATTAATACATACACACTAACTAAAGCTTTGTCTGCAGAGGTTCAATGTGGCCTTGACACGAGCCAGAGCTCTTCTGATTGTAGTGGGAGATCCTCGAGTATTGAAAACTGACCAAATCTGGAACAAGTAGGGATATAAGTCCTTGTCAATCTGAAACTCTTTAAGTGGAGAAGAATGTTTTGGTCAAATGTGTGTCTCTGACATGCTGACTTCTCTTTTTAGGTTTATCCATTACTGCTACAGAGAAGGTGCTTACCGTGGTATTACAGTCTCTGGTGAAGAGAAAGACACACTTACTGCTGTGCACGCAGTGACCCTCTGGTAATAAGTCCATTCACACACATACACCTGGCACTACCTTTTTTTGTTTTTGTCTTAAAATTGCCAAGAAGACTAAGGGGTGTTCCCTTTCCTCTTCTTTTGTATGACTTTGTACTGCAACCCACAGTGAAGAGTGATGAAGCAGCAAGATGCATGTTGGTGCAATGTAAAGAGCTCACAGACTAAAGAATAAAGAACTTCATGAGAAACTGTCAACTAGGTGTAGTCGCAGATATGTTTTCCACTGACACAGACAAGCCACAGAACCAGCTTTCTAAAAGCATGTTATATAATATGCAGTCCTCCAAACATTTAAAACAGAGTAAATAAGGTTTGTCTCATACAGTGGGCGTGTTGAGTCAGTCAGAACCCGAAAGATACTTTCTCATGAGGGTGACAAAGTGAACTGGGATCTACCAGCTTCTGATTTACTGAACACACCTGACTCAATTAATGTCAGAGAGCAAGACAGAGCAACAACATCGTTTCCCAAACAACTTTAAACATATTGCACAGTCTAGCATTACAAATATAGAGTTATATGAATTTTATGCCCATTTAATGTTTGCACCAATGACGTTGACAGTAATACCTACAGTATGCATACTGTTATTAAACTGTTACTGCTACAAAAAACTACCTTTCATGTGACCATATGCTACTTTTTTGTCAAAAAAAGAAACATTTGTGTTGTTTTTGTGAATGGTAAAACCTAAGAATCACTTCAGATTTAAAAAGTGACACACTTATTTTGATGTTTGTGTTGATCCAGCTCCACAGTCTCTTGATGTGAGAATGCTGCTATTACATTTTAATGTACTTTATTTTAAGTAGTAATGTTGAAAGCATAGCGGTGTTAATGATAATTATTATTGTTGTTGGCACGAAGCAAAATAACAGCAGACTATTACTGATGTATTAAAAACAGGCGCATGTATGCTAAAATACTGAAAACCTGCCATACCAGTCGCATACACGGAAACAGGAAATTTGCCGACTCATCCTAAGGTAAAAAATATTTCTCTCGTGATCATATTTGTTTTCATACTGTTTTTCTCGCTTCTCTGTACAGTTTCAATCTGATAAGTTTCGTTTCTCCAGATTAGCACAATGCGTGGGTGCACCGGTTTTAAATCTCCGAGTCTGACCGATTCAGCAGCGCAGGCCTGTATCATGACAGACATAGCCGCACCGCCCGTGTGTGCTGCCCACTAGCATAAAACTAAGTAAAAAACTTCAGCACTTCCTCCGAAATGTAAATATTGCCTGTGTCAGATCGGCATCCGCGTTCAGTCTTGGACGTGTCAGTGTTTGTTGGTCATTTTTATTTTTGATCATGGCTAATAAGAAGTTGTCTGTACTCAGCCAAACTGGACTCGACTTCTTTGAGTTTTTGAAGGAGACTAATCGAACATCCATTACCGACAGATCTGAACTTAAGGACATTTATAATTCAGAGTTCAGAAGTAGGTGAGTCGTTTTTTATAATGTAACAGATCTGCATGTATTTTTGTTATTCTAAACAAATATTAGGTTTTTAAAGGCTGTCGAAATGTGTTATTTTTTTCAGGGACCCAGGAATCAAAGATGCTAACTTTGGATCAGTTATATACGCCCTGAAAGTGACCTACAAAATAAAAAGACGGAAAGACAATATTTACTTCAACTCCTCGGTATGAACATGTGCATTATATTTTAGGTATTCAAGTCTGTTAAATTCAAAGGTAACCTTAGTTACATAATCTGAAAAATTAATAAAGTATAATCAAAATAAAAATATTAAGTATAATCTATTTTATACAAAGCTCCAATCACATGTAACTGGACCGTTCCTCATTAGTTATTTTATAAGCATTTAGTCAAATGTAATAATAATTATAAGAATAAATGAAAGTAATAATTTATATTAGACAAACGTCATATTTTCTCATTTTGCTTAAAACTGGGGCTGTGCTGCTTAAGTGGAACTACAGGTGTGTCTTTTTTTCTCCCTTTTTTCTGGTTTTGACACAACTTGGTTTAAGCTTTTTGCTTTGGTGGCAGTTGTCAGATACAATTTTCCGTAGATTTTAAAACCATTTAGTAATGACTATGAGGTAAGTTACTTTTGAATAAGACAAATACCGTTACAATAGTTAAAATATATTACCTTATTAATTGCAGTAGAACTGTACTTTACAGTCTGTTCAACATCTGACCACATCATGAATAACTGCTGGGTGTGGTCAGGAGCCAGTTAAGATGATCACATGCTTCAGTGAGACCATTTTGCCAACTAGACCATAGTCTTTTTTAATCTTTGTCCCAATGCCAGAACAACATTATTCTGGTGATTTGGTTATTTTACAAGGGCGTCACAAATTTTTTTACTTATGATGAACTTTTGTCACATTGTGACTAAAATGTCTGGTAAAATGTTTTGACATTCATTTTTGTGTATTAAATGCTTCATTAATGGTCGTGAGTAGTCAGAACAGCTTGTTGTTGAAATTTTAAACATTTACTGAGGTTTAGTGCTTTAAACCACTGTGTCATTTCGAAAACACAAATATGTCCCAAGCCCCAGTAACTTGCGTAATCACTTACATTTATGTAAGTTTAGAGCTTATTATTATCAGAATGAAACCTCTGATCTGAACAAAAACCTTATTGACTGTCTTAAGAAAAAAAACGATATTCACATGCTTATAAATGGTATTAGACAAATACTTACAAATTAGGTACCTTTTGAGGATGCTATCTAGTCTGGTAGGCCCAATAAAAACTCACAGACAGGATACTCTGGCAGAATTTTCCATCCTAACAATAAACTGACATGAAATTTATTTCTGCACAGGTCAGAGCTCTTTTTGTGGACCAGTGGCACAATCCCAGAGGCCATCAGCGACAGCCTGTACAGAATGGAGCAGCCAGTCCTGGTTCTGAGCACACCATCTCATCTGCAGATGAAGCAGAGACAGGAGTCAGAGCCCGAAGGAAAATGGCCAGTCTTCTGATGGACAAACTGAAGACAAACAGGTAACAGGACCAAATAATAAGGGTCATCTTTTGACATGCTCCTAAAAGCCTTTTTTGACATGATTCACATGTGGTGTATACTGTAACTCTTAAAGGGCACTGCAGCCTTTGGTATTTGTGAAGATTGTGATTGTCTAGTTGTGAGGCTTACAGGACCTTGTAGTGTCTCAAATGTCTGAGATATGTCTGTTAGAGTTCTAGTGGAATTTGTTTTTTCACAGAGAAAGATAAAATGGCTAAGTTGAGCCATACACAATAGCCCCTTCTTTATGACCTTGTCTGTCTTGCAGTTTTGCAGTATAAATGTGATATGCAAATTTTGCACTAAAGCTTCATATACCACATTCCGTTCTTCATTGCGAGTACATTTAAATTTCTTTTAATAAACTTGCCATACATGTCAATGTAAACTGTTTCTTTTGTGTTTCTCAGATTCACAGTGCTCTGATGTTTTTTTGTATGCTTGCTCACTTTTTGTTCTGTTTTAATTTATATCCTGTTATTTTCTTATATGTAGATTTGGGAAACATATTCTTTGTATGTGGCATACTTAATGATAATAAGTAAAATTTTGATTCTGAATCTAAGAGGCTGCTGGAGGAAGGAATGGTTAAGCAGATCTGTGTGTGATGTCTGGAATACATTCATTTAAAACAACATATATTGACCAGAGAGGGTTTCTCTGTTGATCAGACAATAAGTAATGGCTTGTGGGCTCATAGCAGCTGTCTAAATTATGCTGTTTTATCATTTTAACCTGTCACTGACTCTGCACTTGCTAAATCCCTTGCTATTTCTACATGCACCTCTAAAACACACAAAAAATTTTTAAATGTAGCTTGTCTCTCTTTTTTTCTCAAATGTCCGTTTTCAAACTCACACACCACTCTGCTGTCTGTGATACAGCATATCATAACCTTTGCTCTTGATGAACCCACAGGGCTCACTTTATCGCTGACAAACATGGTGTCAGCATCACGTCTAACCATCCCCTTGACAATGGAAAGGTTTGCGTGTGTGTGGAAGACACAAGTGAGGTATTTACAGTGTTTTATAAAATAGCCACATTGTCTATCGAAAAAGTAAAGCTTGTGCAGTTCCACTGCATAGATCTGTTTTTCTTTCTTTGAACAGTACAGGGTGACTTTTAATGTGAAAAACACTGCAACAAAACCTATACATTTCACCTACTACACCCCACTTCACTGGCTCAGATACTTTACTCTAAATGATGAGCACAAGGTGACCAAAGTAAACCCACTGTCACTACAACCAGGTAAAACAAGTTAATTTGTATTTTAATTAATGATGTCTACTGAGAAAGAATTATCGCACAATAAATACATTAACCATTATTACTTGTCATGTTCTGTTCCCAGGTGACAGCTACGAAATCCATGTTCAGTTCAGCTGCAGTTTGGTTGGTTTCTACCCAGCTACACTTGCCTTTGAATTCAAACAAGACGTACAGGCCTCCACCACTTTCCACATTGTGCGCTTTATTGAGGCTCAGTGTATAACGTCTTTAGGACGGGAGCTGGCACCTGTAGCACCCTACAAACCTCTCCCACTCCCTGCCTCGACCCCTGACACCGATTGGCGGATTGTGGATGGACAGCGACCTGATGGGTACCAGCCTTCTCTTAATACATTGTTAAATACAATATATATGTGATATTGTTTTTATTTGTATTTATTTGTCATTGTTAATAAATAACAACAGTTGTTTCATAGTTCAATCTGTTTTCTTTTTGTGTGATCTTACCAGGCTGTCAGTGATGCAGCTCCAATTGGAGGTTGAGCTAAAAAATTATAATATACCACCACACATGAACCAGCTCATCATTTTACTGAAGAGCTCTACTCTCTTTCTTGACACAAGGTAAATTCCGTATTTGACATTTTTATCAAGTGTAGGCCTGTAGTTGTCATGATTTCTTCCTTGTTTTGTATTAAGTTCTTGATGTTTCGTGATTATGTTTATTCTGTTTGTTCTGTAGATGTTTTCTGTTTCCGTTCCTGCCCTGTTTCTGTAGTGTCTGTCTCTCTCTCTCTCTGTGTGTTTTCGTGTCCGTTCTACCTCACCTGGTTACGCCCTAGTTCATTGATGTTTTCTGTTCAATCGTCTAGTCATGCCCGCTCCCGATCACACGCGCAGCTGTGTTCTCTTTCTCCCTGTTCTTCGTTCCTGTTTTCCTCTATTTTCCTGTGTCTATAGCTCTGGTTAGTTTACTTAGTCTTCAGTGTTTCTTAGACCCTCTTTTCTGATTTGTTGGTCATAGTTCTTAGTCCTGTTTGTTTCTGTCAGAGTACTTTCCCTCTCTTGAGTGTTTTTTTTTCACTGTTTTTTCCTAATTCTGAGTTAAGTATTTTTAGTCCTTATTTGTTTTGCCTTTATTTTCTTTTGTCTGTTAATCTACTCCACTGTACTCAGTACTGGGCATTTAATTTTGCCATGCTTATTGCCTCCTTTATGGAGTGATTTTGGGTTTTCCTTTTACCTCTTTTGTTCCCTGTAGTCTGTTTTCTCTTTGTTAATTAAATCTGTGTGTACTTAGCCTCTGAGTGCTTTCCTAGGTCTGCCATTTAACTATACCTGACAGTAGTAAAAGGATAACACTTCTGTAAATGACTATGGAAAGCATAGCCTCAACTTGTCTGATGTGTTCTATGTGTCAAATTGTAGATATTTACATTTACAGTATAAGAAGAAAATTTTCAGTAGCAAATATGTTTTGATGAAAACGGAATGTTGCCCATATTTCAGGTAGCAGTTTCTACACTTCTCTATGAAGTGAAGTGCAAAGATTTCCTCCCTTTTTTTGCTGCATTAACATTTCAGTGTAGGTTGCTGATAGTATACATCACCTACTGTTCACTGCAGTGTGATTGTTGTCCCCTTGCCCGCATTATATATTCTACCTAGGCTATTAATCATAGACGTTATTGCTTTAGAAAGATATTTTAGCATCTAATTTCATGCAGTCTGAACCATTTTCTTTATTTCTGTCACAATACAACACTGCTCTGATCACACACCACTGACACACATAGGACTACTATTTATTTTTCTAAATGTCTTCTGTTGCAACTAGTTAAATTAGTTCTGATTTAGTTTGCTGGTTTCTGACTATAGTTTGGAAACTCTCCTGAGTTATTATATTTCATTCTTGTATGATTTGTTTGTGAATGACCTTTCCTACAAAAAAGTGCAATAGGCAGCCTTATCAGGCAATTTTAAGGATGTTGATTATGTTTGATTATCAAATATTGTGGGTGCACAGCTACTCATGAACAAGTGGCACAAATCATTCTGAAACCATTTGCAACTTGCAATATGTCTATACAGTTAAGAAAGGAATCATGAATCTGAAGTGGAACAGGACAAGTAGGAGACATTTAGAACAAGAATACAAAGATGTTCTTGCATGAAGCCCATTGTAATTATTAACATTTAACACAGTTTTCCCAAACTCTAACCTTAAGTTGTTTAAACTCAAGACTCCGAGTTCACACCAAACTCGGGACCAGGACCAGCAGTCTCTGTGGTCATAGTCATGCATCCACCATACTTCAGTCCACTTTCCTGCTATTGATCCAGTGTAGCACTCACAAAAAGTTCCCTCTGAATATGATGAATATGAAAACATTAATTTTCTTGGAGACAGTCCTTATGATACATTTGTCATATAATTCAACCCACCTTCTGTTCAACAGTATATGCTGCGATACAATTTATTTGTTTTTGATTATTTTAGGAGGACCATGCTGGAGAGTCCCCTGAGCTGGGAAAACTATTTTGAAAAGTTCCAGCTGCTGCTGTATCTGGAGGAGCATCAGATGAAGGTGGACATCAAGAGATACAACATCTCCAACACAGACATGAAAAAAGACCAAGTCCAGAAGAAACTTCTCATTATGGACGTAAATATGTGCTAACTACTTCATTTATTCATTTACAGTACTCATATAACCACTCATTACTCCGTATTCGCCATTTTAATTTGCACTAGCTGCCTATCACTTGAACAGGTAGAATAATTTATCATTGATCATAAATCGGCCATAAAATGGAGGATTAGTGAGGACTTTATTGTTAATTCAAACCAGATGGCATTTAATGTTTAATTTAAAATTTGTTTAATTTAAAATTCTGATAGCCACTCAGGTCGTCTTTAAAAAATGTATAAATATATCATTTAAGAAATCATTAAAGAAATTCATCATTTAAAAAAATTCCAAATGGCTGTCTTACTGCATCCCACCTCAGCAGCGCTGCGCGCTGCAAGAGACCCTGTTTTTATTGCCTTTGCCGTCAGAACGTCATGACAGAAAATGGCAATAAATCCACATTTTTGCACCGATTTGGCATTTTAAAGGCATGTGGTCCTGCGATTTTGATCAGCTGTAAAACAGCCTGTTTCAGTTTAAGCGTTGTTTTCAATAAATTGCATGCTTGAAGAAATGTTATGTCTCACTCTCATTCTTCTTGTAGCATGTTGAAGCTCTACTTGGAACCTTCCAACCATTCAACATATGATTTTTTGCCATTTGTCAAGTCTTAAACTTTGATCGGGTATATAGATATATATATAGATATATATATCTATATATCTATATATAGATATAGATTTTTTTTTTAAATGCAAAGTATAAAAAGAAAATTTTAATTATTTAGATTACACTGCAACCCATTACTTGTTCTTATTGACCTGTCAGGTACCTGGTGTGTCTGAGAATCGCCCATCTGTGTTACGAGGAGATAAGCTGCTGGTGTATCCTGCAGGAGAAACAGGGGTGAAATACAGTGGCTATGTCCACAGCGTGCAGCTGGATAGAGTCAAACTGGGCTTCAGTTCAGAGTAATTGATATTGCACAGTACCATATAATATAGTATTTTAAAATATGGATTTTTTACTGATATTTACCAAAGAAATTTTGTATTTTTTTGGTTAATTTTGGTAACTGAGATTCAAACAGTTTGTGAATTCCTTTCCAGATTGCTCAGCCGCTTTTTGGACAACATGAAGTTCAGTGTTGAGTTCACTATCAACCGCCTGACTCTGCGTCTTCAGCACAGAGCAGCAGAACTGGCAAATAAATACAGACTAGAAAAAGTGTTGTTCCCTGTGGCACGCACCTTGTCCTCGCCACAAATTGATCTTCCCAAGCTCAGGTGAGGCATTCCAGTACAGTATGTTCAGTTAGCTTGTAAGTATTGGAATGTCAAGGCAGCCATTTCATTTAAATTAATTTGTATACTTACATCTAAATACATTAGACAGACACATTTGCTTTTACTCATCATAAACACTGCACCTTTTGTATCAGATGACCCAAGTTTAAGGTGAGATATTGTAAAGATAGTTCTAGTATGTTTGGTTACAGATCCCTTGTTTGCAGATTAGCTCCATTAGCCCTGTTATTCACCGACATTGCCAAGCATTTGGTTTCTTCTTTTGATTTGCTTTTCCAGGATTTTACTGCAGCCTCCTTCCATTGTTTGTTTTGGGGGGTTCTCCCTTTTGTTTCATTTTTGGCAGGTGAAAAGTGTCCATTTGGGCTAAGGTCTGTTGATTGATTGGTCAGTCTGAAAGTGCTAGTCTTTTTTTCTCTGATGAATTCTTATTTATGGTATGTTGAATGGCATCTCACATGTTCCAATAATTTTGCTCACCTAAAATGTGGATGATCTGATACAAGGAAAAGGTGCTATGTTGTTTAATATTTCCAGGTGTAAAAGACATTAAACAAAATTTGAAATTGTGAACTTTTGTTGCAAACTGACATCCCCTTAAATTCAAATGTCTTTAATGTACGGAAAACACAAAATAATTGGTCTTAGACTGTGTATATATTTATTTGGTTCTCTGTGCATGTTAGCCTTTTGTATTTTTGACTCAGACACCTGTTTTCCTGTTAACAGACTTTTTGACTCGAAGCTAGAAAGAAACCCTGAACAGTATCGAGCAGTACAACACATTGTAGCTGGCACATCTAAACCTGCCCCTTACCTGGTGTTTGGCCCACCTGGAACAGGTAGAACATGTACCAGCATTGTCTTCCTTTCTAATGTTGTATGGTTTATTCATTTTATGTTTTAACTGGTTCTTTGGCTATTTAGGCAAAACGGTGACGCTGGTGGAAGCCATCAAGCAGATAGAGAAGAGCCAGGCTTCCTGCAATATTCTGGCCTGCGCTCCTTCCAACAGTGCTGCTGATCTTCTCTGCAGGAAGATTCTAGAGCATGTGGATGAACATAAAGTGCACCGTATGTACGCCAGCTCACGGGACCCAAAATATGTCCCTGAGGAGCTGAAGGTTAGTGGTGGGTGCTTGTTAATTTCAAGTGATTGTAAATGATTGTTTCAAAGCATGATTTTTGATGTGAAGCATTTTTTTATCCAGAAAACAACTTTTATACTGTTCATTCACATGGCACTCACTTGGTCAAAGTTAATTTATTAACCCCTAGTGGACATTGTGATGCATAGCAGTGTCTCTATTAGGACCACTCCCTACACATTACATACACAGTGGACTTTGTGGCTGTAGTTTTGCTGTGCTTTCTGGTGCTTTGTGTGGTTGATTCTGTTGTATATTTAAGTCTTTTTATATAAAGGTTTGTAGACATTGTAGAAAGTGACATATGGCTTTCACAGGCATGCTCTAACCTGGTTGGGGAGTGTTACGTTTTTGCTCGTAAAGAGAAGCTGATGGAGTACAAGATCTTGGTCACCACCCTGCTAACTGCTGGAAGGTAAATGCTCACCGGCATGACATTCTAATTAAAAATGCATTTCACTATCATACACTACCAGTCAAACGTTTGAACACACAGGAATTACCATGTTTATGATAAAAAGATACATGTCTTCAGTTGTGTTACCATCATTGCACATGGTTTTCTAATGATCACTTATCCTTTTAAATTAATAAATTTGTATTAGCAAACATAACATGCTATTGGAAGACATGTTTGCAGAATTTAGGACTCTGTATGTTTATGTAAATATTCCTTTTAAAGGAAACTGTATTAGTCATTTAAACTATGAACAATGGCTACACAGTTAATGCTGATCAATTTGATGTTATGAAATCTGCTTTTCTTTAACAAACATAGTCATTTCTATGTGTCTCAAAACCTTTGACTGAGTGTATGAAACAGTATTTACATCTTGTTTATATGCAGTACTCTGCCATGCAAAATACTATCACCGCTACGCATTGGAAGTGAGAGAGTTTGTTGCCCTGTATGTACTCTCTGTATGTCTGCAGGCTGGTCACAGGAGGCATTCCTGCAGGACATTTCAGTCATGTGTTTGTGGACGAGGCAGGACACGCAGTGGAGACTGAATGTTTAGTCCCATTGGCAGGTACAGAGAACAAATAGTGTGTTTTCTGTACATGTACTGAATGCACTTTATGTGTTGATTTTTATTATCTGTGGTACAAAGGGCTGCTGAATGCAGAATCTGGTCAAGTTGTTCTAGCTGGAGACCCCAAGCAGCTTGGACCCATTCTCAGATCCCCTTTTGCGTTGAAGTACGGCATGGGTAAGTACAGACACCCATACATACATTGTTTCATTTGTGAAGATACATAATTGTGCAGAAGATTTTTTGTTAGCCTATTCTAAGACTTTAACTTAAAAAAACACTCTTGCCCTACTTGAGAATTACATGCCACTATTACTATACTATGATAAGTTTTTGTTAAAATGCTCTGCTGTCTTTAGGAGTGTCCCTCTTGGAGCGAATGATGAATGATTTCTCTGTGTATCAGAAGGATGAGGGAGTGTTCAACAATCACTTTGTCACCAAATTGCTGCGAAACTACAGGTGTGGTAGGAGACGTGCTTCTAGGTCACTGCGGACACATCTTCTGAACTGCTTTTCATTTAATTTCTATTTATTCTTTTCAGGTCCCATCCTGCCATTCTGAAGATTCCTAATGAGCTCTTCTACGACGAAGAGCTGCAGGTTTGTGCAGATGAAATTTTACGCAACTCCTACTGCAGATGGGAACATCTTCCTCAGAAGGTAATGCTAGTTCTTTTAACACATACCTAGAGACAAAATGTATTATATCCTTAGTTTTCTAGAGATAATGTAGCCCTTTTAAAATAATTCTAGATCTGAATCACTTAGCTGATCAACAGAAAATTGATTTTCAACTATGTACACTTATCTTTGTCTATTAATTGTATGTTATTCTCAATCAATGTGCATTTCTCTTTTCATTAATATGCGATATATAAACTGCTCTGATTAAAGAATCAGTTAGAACACATCACTCTTGGTTCTCAAAGAATCTGATGGCCCATTTCCTTTTTTAAAATGATGATTGAAGAAAATAATTGGCCGACAAAAAATTGTCATGAAAGATAAATTTAATCTAGGAGTAAAGGGAGAAATGCTGCATTAACAATTAATGAATCTGAAGTAGTCTTAGTAGTAGGGTCAGAAAAGTCAAATTTGCATTCGTCCTCATGTAGTCCAGATATTCCAGGATGTAGTGCATTTTTATCATGACTGCATCATTCACTGACCTGTTTTCCCTGTAGGCATACCTCAGAGGGGACTTTCCAGTGATCTTCCATGGGGTCCCCGGAATTGATAAACGTGAGGCCAGCAGTCCTTCATTCTTCAACATAGCAGAGGTGGAGGTGCTCATGGACTATGTGAAGAAACTGCTGCAGACACATGGCAAGAAGGGATTGGCTACCATCTCACCCAAAGACATTGGCATCATTACCCCTTATAGAAAGCAGGTCTGAACTACATGTATATATATTCAACAGTTTTCAGTTTAATTGTTGCTTATTACTTTATCCTGAGTAGAAATTAACACATGTGGAATATAAACCAGAACTGTTTCCTTTTATTCTGGTGTTACATAGGTGCAGAAAATCCGCCAAGCCCTGGGAGATGTTGGGAAAGGCTTGAAATTTAAGGACATGAATGCCCTTAAGGTAAATCAATATTTCACTCTTCAGAAATATGAAGAACACATAAAAACACACTCTCTCACATATTTACTGTATATACATATCTGTGTCAGGTTGGCTCAGTGGAGGAGTTCCAAGGTCAGGAAAGGAGAGTGATCCTGGTGTCAACAGTTCGAAGCAGCCCCGATTACGTCGAGATAGACAAACAGTTCAACCTGGGCTTTGTCAAGAATGAGAAGGTATAGAAAACATGCAGATGAACGTACTGTATGTACATTCAGTGTACACTACAATATACACTCCTGGTGTATGTCTACACCTGGTGTATGTCTACACCAGGAGTGCCCAATAAGTCGATCGGAAAGGCACTACAGGTAAATTGCATGCTATTGAAAAACATCAGACACTAGTTGATTGACGTACAGGGCGCATGTTAGAAGAGATTGCGTGCAGTAGCACGCATGCGAGAGCTACTGCAAAGCTACAGCAAACTAAGTGAAATGTTGAGCTTGATTAACTTGCATCAAAATTTGCAACACTGTTTAACTTCAACTCGTCTGCAGCTGAGGATGAGATACGACACTACAGGCTGACAGTCTGCTCAAATTGCATGCCCTCGGACCGTTTTGGAATTTGGGTAACCAAACATGAGGAAATGTGCTGCCCCCTTCACTGCAGTATTCAGCTCTACTTACTTTTCCTACTCAGCATTTACACACATGAATTAAGTCCAAATACAGTTCAACCGCGATGATGACCATTTAGGAGTCTGCTTCAGGCTGACTACTGTGCATCCCTGGCTAACTCCATTCAGTGCAAGTGATCAGATTATCTCCATAAATGTCTTGAATTGTATTGTGCCATAACACGCCAACATATATTACTTGGTGTGTGTGTGTATATATACAGTATACTGTATATATACACACACTGTATGTATGCATATGTATGTACATACAGTGCCTTGCAAAAGTATCCGGCCCCCTTGAACTTTTCAACATTTTGTCACATTACAGCCACAAACATTAATCAATTCTATTGGAATTCCACATGAAAGACCAGTACAAAGTGGTGTACACGTGAGAAGTGGAACGAAAGTCATACATGATTCCAAATATTTTTTACAAATTAATAACTGA
>JAUYWH010000025.1:12951968-12969559 GCA_034779795.1 Ctenopoma multispine | reverse complement strand
CAAAGCTGGTAGAGACATACCCTAAAAGACTGGCAGCTGTAATTGCAGCAAAAGGTGGTTTTACAAAGTATTGACTCTGGGGGCTGAATAATTACGCACACCCCACTTTTCAGTTATTAATTTGTAAAAAATATTTGGTGACAAAATGTGGAAAAGTTCAAGGGGGCCGAATACTTTCACAAGCCACTGTAGGTAGATCATTTTGACTTAGCTCGCAAGCCAAAAATGTGTGGGCACACTTGGTCTACACAGTATGACACACTGTTTATTTGTACAGAGATTCAATGTGGCTGTGACCAGAGCCAAAGCCCTGCTGATTGTGGTGGGAAACCCCAGGATACTGAACACAGATCCTACCTGGGCACGGTGTGTAGCACATAGCTATAAATTTAAATTGAAGAGAACATTTCCTGTCAACTTTTAACAAATTCATTTTAACTTTTAAAATTACATTTCTGTCTCTCTCTTTGCCTGTCTGCAGTTTCATCCAGTACTGTACAGATGAAGGAGGCTACACTGGCTTTATTTCTGCAGAGGAAGATGACGACATTGTTGTGAGACTTTCTGCTCTCTATCTCGAGATTGAGACTCCAGGTTAGCATATTATTTGTTAGAGTTCTCCTGAAAATTAGTATTTTGTATCGGTATTAATATTGCTCACCTTGTTTTCTCTCACTGTAAATCCTCTTTAGTGGAGACTGCAGAGAGTGTTGTTCAGCAGCTCCTGGAGCCTGAATGGAGGAACGACCTGTGAGGAAGAAGAGCAGAAACGTCCATCCTTAGCACTTTAAGCGATTAATTTGGCCTATAGCTGGTTGTACCTATTCCACAGATACTTGAAACAAAAGGTTCACAACAGTAATTGTATTCAATATCTCCTAATAAAAATACTTCATGACACCTTAGCCACGTTCAGGGCACAGCTGTTTCTCACAAAAAAAAAATATATTTAATGTCAGGTTACTGTCTTTTTAATGTTAATTATAGAAACATGAACAATGACCATGAACGACAGGGAGGTGACTTCATGTTAAGAGCAGACATTTACCTCAGTGAGCTGCACAAAAACCACTTTCAATTTTACTTGAAACAGCTACCAGCACTGATATTACACAGTTTAAATCATATAGCCTCAATCCTAAATTGATATAGTATATCATTTTTTAAAATTAACTTAACCGAAAGAAAAAGAAACTCAGGTCTGTTTTAATACAGTTGTTAATATTTTCTTGATCTTTTGTAATTGTGTAGTGAAGATTTATAGTAATTTGGTTCACTTAAATGACAGCATTCTCTTCATAAATGTATCAGATTTATTCAGATTTACTCAGTTTATAGCTTATTTTGAGTATTAGGTATTTTCTGAATCAAAAACAAATCAAATAGAAACATGAATCCAAACTTCTGTTGATATCTTGTGTTTTGAATATGAGCTGTAAAACAATAAAATAATCACATTTAATACCAAATGGAAATTAATGTGAATTCATTTATGTCTGGAACATACACAAATACAAATTAAAAATGCTGTGATCAACTGGAAATGGCAGATATTTTAAGTGTGTGAAAGTATGGAATTATTACTCTCCAACAGGCAACGTCACTTGTACAGTACTTGTACTGCAGTACAGTACTTTTCTATTTAAAGTGCAAAAAGCGAATTTAAACTTGTTAAATGTATTTGTTCCACTCTGAATTTCAGAACTGCCAAACAAAAGCCAAACTAGTTAAGGTTACATAGTATTTCAAAAATACTTTATTAACATGTTTGTCTCGTCCAGACATTCAACACATCCCATTCCTATTTATAAAGCATCATCACAATCAACATTTTCTCTTGAACTATGGTGTTTACAGACAGGCACTGTCCAGGAATTAGCCCAAGACTGCAACATTCTGATCTCTATGGATCTGAGTGCACTGGATCAAAGGAAAGATCACCCCCATGTAGTTTACTGTGGTAGTAATATCAATGCAGGTTCCATCTTGTACAGTTGTACAGTGTTCAGGGCTGTTTCTAGACAGGGATGCATATGTAATATAAACTGCATCATTGTTTAGACTTACTTCAAATATGTTCACTTAATCTGCATCTGTGTGCTGCTAGTGAGGTGCAGAGAGGTGAAATCTACACGTTTGTGCTCTGGATGTTGGTGTTATTTCATGTTCTAGCTTTGAGACAGACACACCCTGTGTTTATATGTTTGGCCCATTAAACAGACTGGAGACTGGCTTTGCACTTACAGTAGATAAGTTGTTCAATCACATTTCAAGGAATGTCCCTGCAGTAGCAAATAAAGGGCTATTACACATCAATATTAGGACAACCAAGAGAGTCACTGATCTGGTGAGCCAATATAAAGAGATAAGCACACTGGCAGTGGCAACATCTCAGCTGTTAACTTTACAAAAACCTTCATACATAGAATGGTAATCTGTCTGAATTGTACCTAAAATTAAAACCCAAAATGTATCTAGATTACCGTGTACACTCATCCACAAGTAATCCAGTACAGTGATGCATCACAACTGCATAGTGGATCTCAAACCATACAGAATTCAGACAGGGGGCAGGGTTTACTGGGTGACGTCCGTCAGAGCCAGTGTGAGTGTGACTGTGAGTATTGTGTCCATGACAATAGACCTCTGTCTCCAGTGCCAGTTTAAAGTGTCACGATGGAAGTGACAGATCAAGGTGCAGTCCAAAGACTCTCCACACAATTGTGCAGTTAATGCAGTGTGAACAGGCTCTAAGATTTAGTATTTGTCTGAAGCAGGCAGAAACAGAGCTCTGCTGACACAGCACTTAGTCAAATTGGCCTTTAAAGAGTGTAAAACTAATAGTGATATGCCAAATGGATGGATTATGACTGGAGCGGATGAATAAAAAGAGACTGAGTAGTACATTAAGTTTCAAGATAAGCAGGGGTTCCATACTATTAAAGCAAATCTAAAACCTGCCTGTGAGTTGAGAGAAAGACACTCAGTGAACCACATGACCCTTCTCTGTAAACAAACAACAGAGGCAGAAGCCTGATACATATATGTGAAGTATATGCACATATAAATACAAACACACATTCATACACATAGAAGGAAGGAGTAGGCCCTTCACCCAAACAGGCTGGTGTGCTGGTAAAGACAAAGAAAACCGCAAACAAAAACTGGCCATGTGTGAGTAGTAGAGGAAGTAGTGTTTTATTATAAAAAAAAAAAAAAAGAAGGCTGATTTGTTTTGCTTTTAAAATACGTGTGTCAGTCTTTTATATTCGCTTGTGGCATATCTGCATCTGTGAAGTAAGTGTAGTCCAAGGAAGCCATTGATTTAAGGTTTCTCTAATGTTACTCTGTAAGGAGGAGACCTCCTCCAGGTGCTGATTGGCCAACAAACTCCGCCACTTCACAGTAGCTGGCAGCCTCCCCTCTTCTTACGCTTGCGGACCTGCAGCGCTGCTCTGGTAGCCATCTCAAACACCTCACGTACGCCGTCCTTGGTCTTGGCGGAGCATTCCAGGTAGCCAAAGGCACCAATGCGGTTGGCCATGTCTCTGCCCTCCTCAGACTTTACAGGCTCCTAGAGGTTTAGTATACAGACAGTGGGTTAAAATGACTCTGTAGGTATATATATGGACGATTGGTTAATTTTGGCATAATTATTTGCCTGTAATACAAATAGATACAGAGACACACACCTGTTTCATCTTGGCCAGCTCCCTGCGTGTGTGTTCATCATTCCTAAGGTCCTTCTTGTTGCCCACAAGGATGATTGGGACATTGGGGCAAAAGTGTTTCACCTCAGGTGTCCATTTCTCGGGAATGTTCTCTGTGAGAATGAAAAAAATGGCATTTCACTGAAGAATAAATTTAAGATTTCCTTACAAGGACAGTTTCCCTTGTAACTGTACATACATAAACATGGAGCGGTCAGTGAGCCTTTGCTGATACATGGTCTAAGCCAAAATTAGTTCTGTCTGCTGATAAAATGGGAATACCATGTGTAGCACTGCCCATACCAAACCACTGTAGGAAAAAACATTTCTTTATCCTTTTGATTTATACTTGAACACTCAGACCATAGCCTTCAATACAGTACAGTGAGATATTCTAGTGCAGTGCCTTAATTCCACTGGATGCAGATCTGCCATGCCTTGTCAATGATACCGTTTTGTTCCATCTTCTGCAAGGCTTTATACATCACCAGGACCGATCCAGACATTTAGAGGCTTCTTCTGGTGCTGATTTGTCCTTTATTTTCTTTTTTTTTAAGCTTTTCCTATTTCGTTGTGCTGTAGCCTACAGACAAAGACTACAGTTGAGTCATTATGAACAACATGGGTCAAAGATTTGTGGCCGTTTCAGTTGTTTGAAATACATTTTCATATACAGTGCCTCTTAGCACAAGGATGCCTAGCTTTTCCCCTCCTACATGAAATTGTAGGAGTGATCTCAGCACCACTGAAACCCTGTTGTGTCACAGTGAGTTAATACAGTTTTTCTCCAAGAGTATGCAATTTGTATCCAGTCTTACCTAAACTGTCAGGGCTGTCTATGGAGAAACACATGAGGATAACATCTGTGTCAGGGTAGGAGAGAGGCCTTAGTCTGTCATAGTCTTCTTGACCTGCTGTATCCCACAATGCTAACTCCACCTGAAAAAGAAGAAGGAAAAATAATACAAATGATGCAAGTGGTTTGCAGCACAGGGTGAAATTTCAGCCACAAAACACCATATAAGAATACAGCAGACACAGGCGTCTCTTCATTTATATCTTAAGTGGCTTTTTCCTCTAAAGGTCTCTTAGCACAATTGTCCTGTTGTGATTTATTTCTATAATACCCTTACGCACCATTGCAATCACAGCTCTGTCTGCTAAGAATTTATTAAAAACAAACTTTACTGTCCCCCAGAAAGCAGCAACAGTATGTTAGCAGTTTGCACGTCTTTCCAAGTCTTTCTAGTTGGCTGATATGCTACTTACTTTGGCAAGACAGGTGAGCCACACTGTTGTCTCACTTACAGTCTAGAACCACACTGTATTTCTATAATTTTACCACTAGGTGTCTCTCTGAAGTTAGTCTCATCTGTCTTCTATTTTACCACAATCCTCTCTAGCTTGAACTTTGTCTTTTCAGACCTTTGTTAGTTGTATTTCTAGCAAAATATGATCAACACAGAATGACTGAGGGCAAACTGAAGCTTTAGCAGTGACTGTGTTGTTATAAATATTCCACAACATTAAATACATGATCAGTAAAGCACAGCTGAGTGGCAGCTTTGTGTTACACAGCCTTAACCTCGGCTCGTCTGATCTCAGATTTTGCAGCAGGGGAAACAGGAATAGGAAATGGGACATTAGTCATGATGTATGAGGAGACGTTCCAATTTTGCACAGGAAGCTGGCACTGATCCTTTTCCTGTTGTTGGCTAAAAGGTCCAATTCTTTAAAACAATGAAAGATGCGAGACTTTGCTAACAATACACATTTATTTTCATCCGTCTTGATGGCACGTGGTTCTCAAACACCAGCACCAACGGGGTCACAGTTTTAACACAGCAGTAGTGGTTTTAGTGTGTTTCATAAATCTGCCTGCTCTGAAGAATGTTTCAGATTATTGGTATATTAAACACTGTACTGGGAGTTAAAGTACAAGCTCTGCAGGAAAATGTCTGTGTCGGTTATATTATCTCCTACTACATTATTTGATTGTTAATAAAAACGCAGCAATGTGCAGCAGCATTTTACTGGTGTAGCAGGTTGAGGTGGAGCTAGTTTTAACTAAAATTTATATACAGTTTTGTCCAGTGGTTCCCAAACTAGGGGTCAGGTCCCATTCACCCTATAAATCTGAAGTGACATGAGATGATTAATGGAAAGAAAAAGAGGAAAAAACACAGTTCGGCTACACTGATGTATGTAAAAAATGTTTTGACTTTTCTTTCATCCTGCCTTTTCTGTGACTTATTGGGTAATTTGACATCTTTAGACCCCAGACAGTTCCTTAAACAAAACCATCTGAAGAGTGTAGTGGGGACTATCCGTTAGGTGGAACTGCTCAAACTCAGGTATTTGAAACATGACAAGGAGCCCCAACCAGAGAGTTCACAGGTCGTAAGAGGTGTAATTTATAGGTTTACCACAGCAACACTATAGATGTCAAAAATAGTGGATATTAACATCAAAGATAAAAGTGGAGTAGAATAAGTAATTTGCAAATTATAGCAAATAAGCAGATTTGATAAAACAAATAAGCACAAACTGAAAAACCAAAGTACCTGTTTTCCATCAACTTCAATGTCAGCGATGTAGTTCTCAAACACGGTGGGGACATAGACCTCTGGGAACTGGTCCTTACTGAAGACAATGAGCAGACAGGTCTTCCCACATGCACCATCTCCAACTATCACCAACTTTTTCCTGATGGCTGCCATCTACAAAACAGAAAATACTTTAATCAGTAAGGTTTTAGACATAAGATTGAACAGACACTGGTAGGAATCACTGGAAGTATTTTCTCACAGAGGAGAGAGGTGAAAGAAGGAATAAGTAAGGGAGAGAGTGAAAGCAATGAAAAAAGATGATCCAAGTCTGTTTTACAGCCACACCCTGTTCCCTTTCCTGGGCTGTATCCTGCATGTGAGGTGAAAAACAGAGTCAGGCTAAGGGTTCGGCACTGATCTGGAAAATCAACAAAAGGGGAGAATCACAGTTTTGGGAGTGCTGCAGCCGAGGTGCTCCACATTCTGCGTTATGTTTAAGGCCTCTGTCATGCAGTTACATATAAAACAATCCTTAATGTGTCACTTCTACCCGCCTGTGGCCACGTGATTTACAGCTCTTCCAGGTTGTGTCTGACAACTCTGTGTTGCACACATTTCTCTTTTTGCTTGTAGCCCTGAAAGGTGTTTATGTGGGAGAAACCTGGGATACCACAGAGACATATGACCACACACAAACACACGGATCAATAGCCATCTCCCGCAAGCAGACAATAATAGAGAGAAGGCAGCAGGTGAGTAGTGCACTGGCTGTCTGCCAGCAGCATCGGCTTCCAATGATCTCAAACTACTGGGACCAACACAGGCCTTTATTCCCAAAGATTAAAACCACTCATCTCACGAAATGTCCAAAGCAGAGTTGATGCCGAAATAAAAGATTTACTGCGACTATGGTCCATCTTTTAATAATAAATTCTATTCGATAGTGAAACAAGGTATTTACAGTGATAAACCTACAGAAATGATCACTCTGTAGTTTCCTTCAGTTCTGCTGATTTTTATAGTGTAGTTAATGAGATATACTAGATAAACTGAAACAACTCCAAATAAATGTTAATGCTGCTTCATGTTGTCTGGACATAAAGCAGCTGATGAGCTTAAAAAACTGGAGCTTGTTTCCCCTGCCAGAAAAACATTTACTGTATGTTTGAGGATCATTTAAATAACCTAAGCATTTGCTCTACAGTGACACAAACAAACCATGGCCTTGAGAAAATGAGAAATCTGAGTTCCTGTAAAAGGCAACACTCACAGATACATCAGTGATCTTGTTGTCTTTTTGTGGAAATATTTTACTCTACGTGGTTTTCCATTTGATTCCCTCAGCTTGTCCAGGTCTCAGTCATTCACCTTCAATCACTACAAACACAACTATCAGCACAATAATAAAAAGACAATTGTTCAGTTTGTCTCCGACACATTAAACCAGGCCAGTGTGTTGTCTGTTTGTCTCTGGGGAGAGACACCTGTTCTCTGTGATAGCAGGCTGCTGCTACTCCATACATCATACTGTCATTGCCAGAGGGAAGACACACACGCACACACACCCGCGCCTGCTGCCTACAGTGCAGTTGCAGAAAGCTTCAGAAAATGGGGCTAGTCCTGCAGGTCTTGTGCTGGGATAAAATATTGCAGCAGTTTATTCATGACAATCATTCTCACAAGCGCGCTGCAAGCTGTGACAATGGCACCACATGGCGCTTAGTGGGGATAATGACCACCTTCCTTTGCATTAATGTGTGTACGTGCGTGTGTGTAGGTACACACTGTCCCAGAACAAGAACGAAAACAAGAACAGTGATTTCAAGGACTTCTTCCCTAAATAAGAGAGATAATGGTTGGCTGAGTTCTCCTGCTATTCAAATGTGGCATTAAACACAAGAACTTTTCTTTTATAGGATTCACAGTTGCCCAGAGGGGTTCCCTGAATCTGGCAAACAAGACATCAGGGGAGAGCCAAAAACTGTAATCTTTAAACTGACAGTAAGTAAATTTTAATAATTGTCCAAGTCATTTTTCAAGAGAGAAAAAAACTATTAAATATATGCTGAACTGCTGAATAGACAAAGTAAGACATTTGTTGTGAAAGGTGTTATCAAGAACTGAAAAAAGACCCAGAGTCTCAATATCAACACAGAACATGTTAGCTGAAGATCTACATGTGTCTGTGCGTTCTGTGGATTTTCCCCATGTCATTTCTGTCCTCACTGACCTTCCTTCCCTTCTTTCTTTACTTCTTAGTGACTTCCTGGTACAATGTGGGAAACTGAGGAAGGAGAACAACAGGACAGACAACTGGCATTCACCCATGTTGTCACTTTCCCATCACTGTCCCTCAGTTCAAATAAATACAGAGTTCAAACAACCAGTCTGTCCTCCTGACAGACAAAAAGTCAGACAGTTCAGGACTCAGTGTGGGATTTATCTGCTTATTCTAACAAGTGTCTACTAAAGGACAGTTATGGTGAAGTTGAAGAGTTACAGGGAGCAGACACACACCAAAACAGGGCTGATGTTGAATATTATCATAGATATCTCGATACTACCCCGGGTACTTACATCCTTAGCTTTCAAGTGCATTTAAATACATCCAAAGATCAAATGTTATCACATTACAAATACATTAACCTCATTAAAAGTAAATGAAATGCAAGCACGATCATAAGACATCATCTGACAGTGCCTGCAGCCATACATTGTTTTCCCGTTTTCTTTTGTATTATCATACTCTACTTTGTAGTGTGTTCAACAATGAATAATTAAGCATGCCCCAGATTTTATATTGTGGTAAGTAGGCTTCTGTCGACATTGGGGAAAAATTATTTTGAATAGGAAAAAATGTGGAAGTACACTCATAAATAAACTGAATTATGTGGTGCTGATTCCCTAACAGTCCCAGAAACGTATTAGTTAGAGCAGTACACAAAGAAAGTCACATGACTATACAGCTGCATGAATCTCAGTGTTACAAAGAACAATTGGAAACCAAAATTGCATTAAAGCCTTAATCTGATGTGTGATATACTGTGTGATACTTTATTTACCCACACACACACACCTCAGTGAAACAGTTCGTGTAACTGTGCAGGTGGCTGCATGTTCACACATGTCAGGATGAATGATCCTGTCTTGCATAATGTTTGTCCCTGTGTGTGGTGTTAAAGGGCAGACACTCATGCCTCTCTCATTCTGCCTGGTGGGGTTTGAGTCACACATGTACTAGTAACATATTAACCAGTCTTGTTCTTTAGACCTGGCAGGAGGTAACAAAAGCAAAAAGAAGCAGGAGGTGAGACAGAGACAGAAACCGTTTTCTCTTCAGTAAGCATCAACCAGATTGACAATTTTCCCTTGTAAGGTCAAGTAGTACAGGA
This sequence comes from Ctenopoma multispine, assembly GCA_034779795.1. NCBI lineage: Eukaryota > Metazoa > Chordata > Actinopteri > Anabantiformes > Anabantidae > Ctenopoma > Ctenopoma multispine. Next base: position 12,959,908 of record JAUYWH010000025.1, on the reverse strand, counting down.
AAAAGATATAACATCAGTGACTCAGATTTCTCCAGAGTTTTCTAAATGAAGAGATAATTAAGAAATTACATGAACATAAACTAAGCAGACCTACATCTGACCACAAACGAGTAAACACGCCCTCTGCATTCCCTTTTCCTTGGAAAGTGGCACAGGCAGCTCTGCCGGGATCCCTCATGCTAAATGTGATGCAACTGTGCATTTTTAGGTATCAAATATATATATTTTAATCGAGTGTCAGAATTACACAATCCTGTCTGATTGAGTACAAATGTAGACATAAGCTATGAGGAATGTCTCACCCAATTTTAACCCCCCGCCCCCACCCCTTTACTTCTAAACACACAATACCACCTCCCCCACCACAGTCAGTCTCTCAGTGCTGATAATGGGATTATATATGAAGCCCACTCTACCTTAAAAGATAAACACATTGATGTTTTAGGCTCATTCAGACATTTAGTTCACTGTTCCTATGAAACAGTTGCTGGTGTTTTCTTTGATCTGGAAAAGTACCAACAAGCTTTCAACAATTCATGTTAAAACATGAATTCATTAATTATATAATAAATGAAAAACAATGTGAATAAGTATTAAAGCACATTTAAAGAGCGTATTCTCAACAACTGACTTAATCTTCTTAATACACAGTTTTTAAAAAATGGTTTTACAGCTTCTTCACTGTGATGTTTAAAGTTTATTGTACCGTGATTAGAGAAGGTGAAAAGTATCTCTGTACTAAACATCTATCTTCACTGCCTCTGAGCTTTTCAGTGAATTAAGAGACGACTTGTGTTATGACAGAATTTGAAGCCAAGCTCAAAATTTCAATATTGACTCAAACTTGAGAAGAGAAGTGGCTGCTCGGGATCCAGGCCAGGTAAGAGGCTGAGAACCTAGATAGAGCCCAAAATAGGACAGAGCCATTGAGACTCCCTCAGCCTAATTTATCACAGTGCACACAGCTCAGCTTGGAGCAGAGGACGAACGAGAGAAATATCACACAGAATCATACTGTCATGCAGCCTCAGCCTCAGCATGCAGTGCAGACAGAAAAGTCTGTTTGTTGTTTAATAAATAAATAAAAAATAAATAAATGAAAAGTTGCACAGATGGAGGAAAGGAAGGAGAGGCAGAGTGATCAAAACTAGAACATGAGTGTGCTGTAGCACGGGCAAGAGATGTGAAGAAACTTAAAAAGTAAGTGTAATAAGTAAGACTTTGATAAATATTCAATGAGTGAGAAATAAATAAATGAGTGAATTAGTCATGGGGAGGATTGGGTACAGAGTTAATCAGAAGTGGGTTAGAAATGATGAATGTGTTTCTGCTTTCCAAATCTTTAGCACAGGCTGCTGTTACAAGATTATAAGAGTGTGCAAATGTGCAGGCACATTGCCTTAGCTCGACAAAGTGGAGCGGCTGAACTGACTGCTCAGCTTCTTACGGTTTGCTCCTTTACTCTCTTCTCCTCCAGGCTCTTGTTCTTACTCTGTCCTCATTTCATCCCTTCCTTCACTCTCTTTCTCTCTCCTCCTGTGTTGCAATGTGATGTCACCGTCAGGGAGCTAACATTGCGTAGCCTTAAGGTGCTGCATTCCTCTATACCAACTCGTATAATGCAGCAAAAATGCCTAAAATGCCCAAACCTCACACACACGCGCTCACACCCTGGATAGAGTCACTGCCACTCTTATCCACCCTACGAGAAGCGTTAGGGTACTTATTCATCTGAATCCTTTGAAATCTTTTATTGAAGGTTATTTGTTAGTGTCTGACTTGAACAATTCCAGCCAAATGGGAACCGGATCTAACAAGGACCTCGTTATCTGATCCAATACCCAAGGTCTCTGATATTGACGTCACTCAGAAAAAATGTTTAGCTTTCTAAATTGTCCTTTTAGGGACTTCCTGAAACTGCAAGCACCGAGATCCAAACAGGAAACTCCTCCAGTGATTATTTTTCTCCTAAAGGATTTTCTTGTCTGCATGTTGTCTCCGTGCACTCCACAGTCTGCAGACACTATCTAATAACCGATGAAGACAAAGAGCCCAAACACAACATTTTCCTATGCTGATAGCGAGTACAGTCAAAACAGCTTTCAGTATGACACTGACATCCTTAGAAATCATTACGGATGGAAAGTTGCCCAGACTGCACTAAGAAAGGATACCACCTCAGCTGATAAGTACAAACCCGCGGCTTTCCACAGAGTATGATTATGAGATGGAAGAATGTGAGAACCCTCTTTCTGCAGGAGTTTCTAATCCTTTGTTCACCACTTCTGAATCCTGATTATGCAAGAAAAAACACAAAGTAAGTCAAGTATTTGCCATTTCCTTGTTTTCTGCAAATGGTGATGAAATGTGATCTGATCTTCACCAAAATCACAAATATGAACAAAAATTTAATGTTCCTAGTTGAACCATTTTGGCAGCGATAACCTGAACTAAGCACAACCTGTAGCTGTGGATTAGACCTGCACAACATTCAGGAGGAATTTTGGACCATTCTTCTTCAAGGCCTGCAAACATGTAATGATTGTAAACTGCTTCAGTTCAGCCTTATTCTCAGGATGTGTGGTTTGAAGGCTCTCGAGGTTATTCCACATTAAACTCTATTGGGACAGAATGGGCTACTCCAAAAAGGTGGATTTTGTGTCTCTGAAACCATTATGTAGTAGATTTACTTCATTGTTTATTATCCAGCTGCATCACCCAACTTATACTGAACTTCAGCTCAGTCACCCTGAAAGTATCCTGTAGGACACCTTGGTAAACCTGGGAGTTCATTTTCCCATTCCACAATGGCAGGCACTTCCTGTAGCTTATGATTATTGCTGCTAAAAAACAAAAACAATTACTTTTTCCACAATCATTTATATGTGTATTGGTTGTGTTCAATAAAAACATGAAGGACCATCACTATTGTATCAGCTTAGAATATCTTAGTGTGTTTGTTTACGTTTGTGACTTTGATGAACATCAGATTACATTTCAAAGCCAATTAATCCATGACAATAAAAACGCAAACAGTTATAACGGACGGGGTACAGGAACGCTTAATATATAGAAGCCAAAATCTCCTCTGTGTGTGCACTCTTTTTCTTTTCTGCATACTAATATATGCAAACCACCTTCAGTAATTAAAACACTGCTGCTCTAACCCAGGCACAGTGACAGTCAAAAGCACACTGTGATGACACCAGCCCTGATTTCTTTACGTGGCTCTTCTACTTCTGTCCACTACCTGCAAAAACAGCTCGGTCAGCACTCAGCATGCACCATACTTTCTCTTGTAGTAGCAACACAAAACACAAACATGTCCTCATGCAGGCTTACACATACAGAGACAGGAGGGGACGGGGGGGGGGGGGTATTTAATGCATTCTTCTCCTATATGTGCCTCCTTCACTCTGCGTGTGTGTGTATGTGAGAGAGAGAGAGAGAGAGAGAGAGAGAGAGAGAGAGAGAGAGAGAGACTGTACTAACAGAAATGGGTGTAGCCCAGATGGTGCGTGACAAGAGTTTTGCGGGTTTCACTTTGCGATTGTCGCTGATGTTTGTTACGGAGAAACATACCAAGACGACTGCTGTGAGATATGCTGGTCCGGGCTACAGGAGCCGAGCACAACAAGGGTGTGGTGACTCGGAGGGAGGAATGTCATCGGGACAGGCAAATGTTTGAACAGGAATTTAATATAAACAAGAAGGACACGCGTCTTGACCACTCAACCAAATCAACCAACTCACGCACTACTTAACTAGCGAGTGACCCATTTTGTGTGTTGTCCCCCCCCCTTCACTCTTTCCAGGAATGTAGGTCCTGATAACGTGAAAACGTGATACAACATTTTACCATTACAGGTCAAACAGGTTTCCGAAAGAGAAAGAGAGAATCACTTTTTATAGCCAGTAAACATCGGCTGTGCGTCCACAGCTGAGTGATTGAATTACGTAAGAAAGCGGTCTGTATACTTCGGGTGAACACAGGACAGGGTTTGAGTGGTGGGAATGCCAGTGTGACACATTTCTCCAACTGGGTGTGGCTGGAGAGAAGAAACAGGTGGGTCACCAGTTTGTGGCACTTTCATTTTCATATTTCTATTAACCAAACCGTGAAACACTTTGGCTATTCCGCTGGAAAACTTCTAAACAAGTAACAGGTTTCAACTCGCTGCTGCTGCTGGTATCTCGTCTCATAAACGTGTCTACTCAAAGGTCGTGTAACTACTTTTCCTTCAAACCACTGAACTCGATGTATTGATTCATGAAGTTCAGTCTAGACAGATAAAAACTAAAAAGGGGAATTTATTCTCTTACCTCTGCAGACTGTGCTTTCCTCAGTGCTCTTCCTCCCCCCGTGCAGCAGCTTTTAATCAGAGTGAGTGGACGACGAGAAGCAGCCGAGCAGACACTCTCAAGACCCTCCCATACTGCTGCGTTCACGGCCACACGGACACCCAAAGACACAAGTTCACAACTGTTATGTGGTATTATTATGTAGCAGAGTAGCAGAGGTTGTAGAAATAGCCCTACACAATTTTAATACTTATATATAAGTGACAGTAGTTGCCTAAAAACTCCATTACTTCAGTAAATGCGCTTAGTCACTTACCATCTCTGCTCAGAAGTAATACAGCAAGTTGTGGAAGAAGCGCAATAATAGTTTGATTCAGATCATTGCAAAACTAATAACACATAAAATGTCTTGATTAAAAATTCTACTTACAGCTACATTCATGTATTCATTGCTATTGTTTTTAAACAAAAATATGTTCTAAATCATATTGCACATATCCTAAAGGGTAGTTCCACAATTTTTCAAAATGTAACTAGTAATTCTATTAGAAAACACTGAAACAATTTTACTTGCTGTAATGATTCCTCTTGTTCATTGTTTCTTTTAAATCTCCCAAGTGAAGTATGACAAAGGGGACAAAGGCGCCAGTCATTGTTTTTTTCAAAGTTTTATCTGAATTTAATATGAGGAATCAGCAGATAATCAAATCAAGCAGGTATCTTCTAAAATCACCTTCTAACAGACAAAAATCACTCGTTACATTTCTCATAATATTGGTTCTCTGTTCATCTTGAGCCAACAAAAACAGAGTACACCCTAAAAGGGACACAAGTTTCAAAGATATTCACTTAATTTGTCCAACTCTGTCTAAGACATCATCAAATTTATTCTGTCATTTGGCATTACTTTTAAATATTGCTTGGAATTAGGAATACATTTTTTTTTACTATCTAGTATTACAAATCTTGTAAATTTACACACTTATGTTCATTCAAGACAATTCCGGCATTAAAAATTCCTCACTAACTATGAAGGCATCACTGTGTGGTGCCTGCACATTATTGGTGGAAAGGATTTAACTGTAAAACGTCCCCTCCCCTTTACAGTTAAACAATAATTACATCATATATATAAAGAAGGGGACTGTCACTTCAAATTTCAACATTAGCTGCTTCATTGTTTTCATAGTTTTGCATGCAATTTAAATGTTTATATGTTATTATTATTATTAATATCTATGATGAAATAGGATTTGACCAAAGTATTTTTCTCCCATAGTGCAACAGGAAATCACACAACAGGGATTTGAGCTTTTTAACATGCCATTCTTCCAGTGAGTTCATGCACCCAAACAATGCAGTGTACAAAACACTGCGGCACCAGGATAAAAACTATTTTGGGATCTACTAGCTTATTATTAACATATCATGGGACAGTTCATATAATGTTAAGTCAGTTTAGTGCTTCAGTTTCTCTTCTCATAGGAAAAAGTATCAAAACAAAGATTTTGTTGTTGATTTAACTGACTATATTCAACTTCTCAGTACATTTAATGTACATTTACTGGAGAGAGATGAGAACATAACCCTGTATATGGATTTATAACACACCTATACTCTTATCTGGAGACATCTATGTTGCCAGGGACTTTAAATATTTAAATCAGTGTCCGCAGTCAGTTTAGAGTCTTAACGAATTAAACTTTTGAGTTTCTCAGATGTTTTGGTCTTAGAATTAGTAATTCATCAACATTAGGCTACTAACAGAAAAACAGAACAAAAAAGAAAAAAAGAAGCATTTGCATTTAGTCAATTTTTTATATAGGCTGTGAATACATCGGGTAGTTATTTACTGATTAATTTATTCTCTATTTTAACTAATTAATCACTGACCCGAATAAAAAGGTGCTTTTTTACATTTCATTCAGTCATATTTGGATAATTCCCTGACATTCATGGGTTTGTTTTATACATTATAAATATTATTATAGTACAAAAAGAACTATAATAAAGTAGTATTAAAAATACAAAAGTACTCCACTAAGAAAACAAGGTATTCTATACAATGTTGAATTTAATGCTTCTCATAACGTAAGTGTAGAAATCTAATCCATATTTCTTTTGACAAATTCTCAGAGGTGAAAATTATGGTAAAATGTGTTGTTATCTACAGACTACAGCAGCCGGTAAAGGTGCTGATTGTAGGGGCTGATTGTAACCACTTTTTAAATGGAAGGTGGTTAATCAATAATTGATACATCAGCATTTTATTAATGTATATTAATTATATATTATATTTATTTATATAAATTAATTCTTAGATTTTTATAATAATCTAATGCTGCAAAAAGTACCTAGTAACGAATGATTTTATAATAAATGTAGTTGAGTAAATAAAATATTTTCCTCTGATTTGTAGTGGAGTAGAAGCAAAAGTAACACAAAATGGAAATACTTTGTACAAGTATCTCAAAACAGTAGTCAAGTACACTACTTGAGTAAATGTGTTTAGTTCCTTGCTACTTCTGATATATATATATATATTTTTTTTTTTTTTGTTATTTCTTCTGAACTGAATAACTGCTAATGCAGTTTATGAAAATATCCAGCCGACTTTCAACCTGTTCCATTGATTTTTCACAAAAAGGCTCATATTGTGAAAATCAGAGTCTTACTGTGAAGGTTGACTATAAGGGTGGAGACAGGTGTGTCTGTGTATGTAAAATGATCATGAATTATCAATATTCATCTCACTTTGAAGCCGTTTACTGGATTTTTCACAAAAAGGCTCTTATTGTGAAAATCAGACTCTTCTTGTGAAGACTGACTCTCAGTGGAGACAGATGTGTGTGTGTGTATCTCTGTGTGAAATGATGATCAATTATTGATATCCAACTCAATTTTAACCTGTTTACTTGATTTTTCACAAAAGGCTCTTATTGCGAAAATCAGACTCTTATCACGAAGGTTAAATCTCAGGGTGGAGACAGGTGAGAGCAGTGCAGAAGAGGTGAGCAGGAGAAACCGTAGAGGTAACACGGATGAACTGTCTGATAATACACCAGTCTCTCTACCTTCATGTCTTCTCACCTGTCCGTCTCTCCTCAGATCCATCCATGCCTCATTCACAGTGAAATCAGATTGTCATCACTGTCCCGGGACTGATCCTGGGTCTGATCTTATCTCTTGTCTCTGGTTTCATCCACTACAGGAGGAAAACACACTGTGGTAACCACAGGGGTTGCACAAGGCTCTGTCCTTGGCCCCCTTCTTTTCTCACTATACACTCGCTCACATCATCCAATCCCATGGTTTTTCCTACCACTCCTATGCCGACGACACTCAACTCTTATCTGTCGTCCCCACCGTAAGATAGCCCTATTTTAACTAAAATCTCGGCCTATCTCTCAGACATATCTGCGTGGATGTCGACACCTCCAATTGAACTTATCTAAAACTGAGATTCTGTTCTTTCCAGGCAACAGCTCCCCTCAGCGAAATATCTCAATTCAAATTGACTCACTACTGCTAACACCTGCAAAGTCTGCAAAAAGCCTTGGAGTTTGGATTGATGACAAACTGAGTCTGAATGATCATGTAGCAGCGATCTCCCGGTCCTGCAGATTCACCCTCTTCAA
>JAUYWH010000025.1:12921981-12946223 GCA_034779795.1 Ctenopoma multispine | reverse complement strand
TGGGCTTCCCTGCTTAGGCTGCTGCCCCCGCGACCCGACTTCGGATAAGCGGTTGATAATGGATGGATGGATGGAACCCTGGCTTAAATGACTATGTGTAGTGTGAGAAGTATTGCCAACAGTAGTAGTCTCTCGAGTTCTGCAGTTCCCTGCAGCTCTAGCATTTTAGTATCTTCCAGCTCATTGTTTTGATTTTACACTTTGTAGCTTTAATATTTTGTTTTATATTTACAGCTGTCATCAAACTTGTTCCCAGCCACAGGACACACAGCCTGCTGTACACAGAAGAGTGAATTTATTCATATTTTACAAGCGCCTGGAAAGAAGACTCCAAACAAATGAAATACAACTGTTTGCTAACCTATATGACATAGAAACTTAGTATGGTCAACATACTGTACGTCTTTATGGCTTGTTTTTCTCTCCTTCACATGACACATAATCAATTAATACTGCTTAATAAGTCACATTATTCAAACTGATAACTGCAGTTTCATCTGCTTTTACCCCTTGACCCAGGTCCACCAGTTTTAAGTTACAGTAGCAACCAGTCAGTAGAGCATCATAGATGTCCTTTTCTAAATCTGTGTCCTGCAGCTATCCCTGGAGAATCTCCAGGTCCTGCCATACCAGGTAGGAGAAAGTGTCAGTCACTCTGTCATGTTGCTCATGAATCTGAGTTTGAGTTTGTCTGTGTCTGAGCCAACTACCTACATTACCGATGCTAACGTCTACTGACTTTCCAAAGCCGCAACCTGAAGCATTTTCTCGTGATTAGTCCACATATAGTGCTTTGAGCAGATTGATCTTTCTCATTTTTTCACACTTTTCACACTGTATCAACTACACTTTAGGATCAGAGCTGTGATGAAGTCAAATTTTAATTTATATAAACTACAGCATCATATGTATTGTTAACAGTGGTTCACTGTTGTACGCAATATGTACATTCAAATTAGTTTGCTCACATGTAAAACAGCGGGGTCATCAGTCCACCTTTAGTGCAAAGAAATCTCCCAACTCACTTCCATGTATTGCAAATGACATTTAAAGTGAGGGAATTACACCAAGGGGAGATCAGTATAAGGTGTGTCTAGGATGTCTGTAATGTAATTTTAATGGAGCTAACTGTAGTGTCGTTACCACTAATGAGAGTCTCAAGCAAGGCTCATCTAGCTTTCATGTGGCAATGCAAGGTCATCAATTAGCAATGAGGGCGGAGACTGGTCTTTCATGCTCATCATAGCTTTGAAGGAATTAGTCCGTTTGAACATTTACATCTTTGAGTGAAAGAAAAAAAGAGAGAAATAGACAAGAGGAGAGAGAGATGAGATGGTAGGTTGCAACCTGCTGCTATCTGAGATAAAATGTTCTTTGCCGAGGGCAGTTCTGTCTTTCAACTCAACTTACAGCCTGTGATAAGTGATCTACTGTAACTTTTTTTACATAGTAACTCACATATTCAGAGGTCTTCTTAAGAAGCACTGCTCGAGTAAAAAGGATTTTTCAGCAGTTTCAATTTTAGAAATCAATGCAGAGATTTCTAGATTTGGGGAACTTTTAGGATTTCCTAGAAGTCAGCATATATTTGAATTTCAAGCAAGAAAAGTGGCACAAAATATACATTTACAGGGTATTTGTCAGAGCTATGTGTAATGGTTGTCCACTCTTCATGCATACATGTAGCCTTGTTACACATGGAGTCAGTAGAAAACAACTAGTATGACTGACAGAAGAAGGAGACAGGAGGCAGTGCAACAGTGAACGTCTGTAAGGCGAAGGATATCAAGAACAGAGGAACTGCCATCCAAATAGAAAACACAACAAGCAACAAGTAACAACAACAGTGACGGCTACACCTTCCAGCTGCTGTCTTTTATATGCTAATGCTGGTATTACTGTCTGCCAACAGAAGACAATGTGTGTGTTTGTGCACATGCAGGGGTGTCTGTCTTTATTCTAAAATGAAGCAACGTGCTCAGTACTCGGTGCCACATGGCATTGGTAATAAGACTCATCTGGCAAGGCTTTGAAACAAATGCACATGCACACACATGATATTGTGTAGAAAGCTTTTATCTTCACTTTAATATTTTTTAAATTAAATGTTACACAGTATTGGAAGTGTTAGGATGCCACTTAGAATTTATTGTAATCAGGTATTTAAAGGACAAGTCTGATGACATTCTATATTTTTTTAAAATCCAAACACCAACAATTACTGGAACCTTACAACAAGAATCTGCCGTGGAGCCAAAGTAGCTACTGAAACACAACACAGTAAAGAGCCTCACTGTTGTACAGGCTGACATGTTCCTTCATTCCAATTAACATAAACATAGTAGTTTATCTTCAGTCGCTCCCCAGCATCTTGACGAGAGACATCACTGTGGTTTGGCATTACCGCACAACGGGAAAAGAAAATACTCCAGTGGCTGATTAAGACTACAGAGAGAATCACTTGCTCCTCTCCTCCATCCAATGAGATTTTGTACTATGACCACTACCTGAACTAAGCTTGAACCATCCTGAAGGACTCTTATCACCCATGATCTGTTCAGGTGGCATAATACAAGACACAACCTCAGATGTCTCAGAGTGTGGCCGTACACTGGACCAGATCCACCAACAGCTACTAACTAGGCAGTAGTTCATAGAATAGAATAAAATAGAATAGAGTCAGGAGGCTAATTTAGAAATTATTTCACTGTGAGCTGCCACATGATTAACACATTAATTGCATAAAGTGCATACACAGCCATGTGGTAAACTCCTCATGTCTGTAAGGATTATCTAGTAGTCCAGCAGCACTAGTCTCTATTTCAGCTGTTTTGTTGATCTGATTTAGAATTCAATTCAGAATGATAGCAGGAAATGTATGAAAAATAAATGTGATTACAGTATTTTCAGCTGCTGACATGACATACTTTATTGATGCCCTTGGGGAAACTGTTGGACAGCAGCCAGGCAGTACATGACGGCACTACTAGAGGGTTTCGCAGTCTTGATCAAAAACACTTCAACATGTAGCCTTGAGGGATAGGGAATCGAACCCCTCAACCTGTAGTTCATAGATGACTGCTCAACCAACTGAGCTACTGCTGCCCCTATATGTCCACAATGCTGTGCATGTGTGATACCCATGAGGCACTCCATGTACACACAACTGCACACACAACATGCTCCTTTCAGATAAAATGTGGGGACCCATTTTTCATTTGGGGACAAACTACAAATCCCCAGCAGACTTGGTTTAAGGTTAGGTTAAGGTTGGATAATGGAGAGTGGTTAGGGTAAGTCTCCAAGATGCAAACACTGCTAGGTGTGTGTGTGTAAATGTGTGGGTGAGGATGAATGTGTGTAAATGCCACAGACCCCAAAAGAATTAGGCTGTTTTTGAAGGGTTCCAAGAAGCTCTGGAATATAGCATGCATGTGTGTCTCTATTTGTTATCTTGCAGTCCACATGCTGAGTTTAACTGTGCTGCCAGAGAGCGGTGCAGAAGACAAATCCCGTAACTGGTTATCCATGATTCACCCATGTTACTTGAGGGAAAGAGGGGGGGTAAAAAGACAAACAGAGGAAAGGAGAATACTTAGGTACGTTTGGAAGATAATCTGGAGATTTCAGAAAATGAGGAATAAACACACAGGGACTGTCAAAAAGACGAAAGGAGAGGTGGATTGAGGAGAGCAGAGGAGAAGAGATGAGAAAAGAAGAGAGAGTTGAAGGCTTGAGAAGGAGGATGGAAAAGAGAGATCAGTTATCTGAAATCTTTGTCAGAGTAACAGACTTGCTCACTGGGTGAAATGATATACAGTATGACTGGCACCAGGCCTCCTCCTTGCATGCACACGCACACAATCACACCCCTACTATGGATCCATTACCCTGTCATCCATGTGTGCAACCATACATCATCACCTCGATTACATCGCACACACAGGCACACCATACATACATATACACACCGCTAGAACTTCAGCTGTACTTCACTGACTGTGTGTCTAGTGTTTTACAACAAAGTTCCTCTACTGTTTGACATCTATGGCCTCAATACCTATTACTAGCTATCTGTTTCTCTTGCCGCTTGAGGAGAAACTGCACATCAAATAACTCTCACACACACACACACACACACACACACGTGTAGAGTGACACACATAAATCAGAGAGCCAGGGGGGCTGCTCCCTCAAATGAACTGCACTGGTCAGAATGACAGAGTTCAGACAAAGACATCTGATGTGAGTAAACTTGTCTAGGCAGCTCAGGTCATTTCAGGCAGTGGAAGAGACTGAGACCACACACACACACACACACAGATCAGTTTGGTTGGGCATGGTGTTGATTGCCCCCCTGCTCTTGTTGGTGTAGTCTACTGGGAAATGCCCACAGCTCAGCTAAAGCAAGTTCAATTTAATTTGAACTTCACACAGTCTGGAGAGTAAGAGAGAGAGAGAGAGAGAGGTGATGAGGAGGGAGCAGTGTGAAAGCCAATATTGTTTTGTCCTTCTTGAAGTGACACAAACATTTCAGATTTTGCCCATATCCAGCAACTAGCCCCCCGAGAGGCACTGCTGACGCATTTGAGGTTGTGTGACTGAGTGTGTCTGTGTGTGTGTCTTTGGTATGGCCTTGTGCATTTTGTAGTGAGACAGCAGTCCGTGCCTCATGCAGTTTGTCTGCCACTCTACACTGACAAGATACTAATATCATATATCCAACAGGTCCTGGCGCAGCCCATATGGCCTTTTTACGCTTACTACATGCACCTCACCATGCACGTGTGTTCTCCTGAGGCCGCCAGGGAGCGCTGCTCCACTTCTGAGCCGAAAGTCAAGCAGCGCTCTCCTTCTTCCAGGCGGTCAGACAAGAGCGCACAACAATCTGCCTGATTCCCCGACCGCATCGCACCTCTGTCCCGCCACACTGAGCTACTTTCTCTTCACTCCCCTTTAAGAAGGATAAAGAGGAGATTATCGGTGCAAACAAAAGCCTGATAGGAGGGTTTGAAGTTGGATGTTTCCTCTGTCTCGCTATGGCTCGATAAGTAAGTTTCCTGTCACACCCGCTGTGCAAAAGAAGAGAAGCGGAGAGGAACTTTGAGAGGACCATTTCATGCACCGGAGTGACCGAGGGGACACGCGCTGGTTTTAACCCAGGAGGTCACATCTGCCATCGGCTCCCTTTCTTTCTAGTCCTGCTGCGGAGGTGGATGGTATGGTATAACTTTTTCGCTTCAGTCGACTCTGAGGGGCCGGTGTGAGAGAGGAGCCGTTTCATGGTGAAAGAGAGGGGATGCGAGCCTCTCCTCCGTCTCGGATAGCAGAGCGGCTATGAGGAGAGAGGTGCACCTGCTGGGCTAACAGACCAAGACCACAACGCACCAACAGGTATGGATTACTGGATTGCCTCTGTACCTGGGCAGAACTGCTTCATCCAATGGTTTGAATTCGTTAACAGTATGAAAAGTGTGCGTGACAAAAAGTAAATTAGTGGCACACCTGTCACGCATGGATGGGATTGTATAACAATCCACTGGTTCTCTCGCCTTTGAAAACTATTTACGCACGCAATGGATTACTCTTCATCTTTTCCATTTTAGGAAACAGACCAGGATTTGATTTCTGTGTTATGCAAAACAATTGCTTATGGTAACACACCCCGTCAGCTTGCTGTGGTATATGGGTTTTGTTATTATAGTTGTGATTTAACAGCAAAGACAATTGGTGGCGGTTGTTTCAGGTGTTGCACAGTCAGTATGGGTTTCCCTCATTCTTTCTCCCTCTCTTTCTGACACACACACACACACACACACACACACACACACACTCGGTGGCACGCAGGTCTTGACTGCGCTTATTCGACCAGATAGTCCTGGGTTCAGTGCACTATTTTAGGCAGAACTGGTGCTTAGCGCGCTCTTGCTTCTTGACTTGTTCTATGTAGTGTGACATTTCCAGAGGTGGTAAATAATTAGTATCTCCTCGCCAAATTTCTGAGGAACAATAGATTAGCAAAATGATTCTGTACTTTGCCAAGACACGCTCCTTTCCCATTGAATTTATTTGTCCTCAGCAGTGTGTTCTGTTGTCTCCAACACAATGCGCACTGTTTTTACCGATCAGAAATTAGAAGGTGCGTCTGGAGCATGCAGGAAAACTCATCATCCTGAAAGCAGTGGTCTACGCCTTCAGTTGGGACGATCACGGACGTACAGTGGTGAATCATGTGATAACTTTTATTGATGACAGTGGTAACACAGTGCATGAGTTTGGAGGTGGAGAAGATGCTATGACATATTGCGATGTTACCATATACCATAACAAAACTATTATTAATATTATTACCATTTCACAGAGATTGTTAAAATCCTTTATAAGCCAGACAAGCTGGTTTGATAAATAACAAAGATGGTCATCCCAACTGTGAATACATTTTTCAAATGCTCCTGCTCCATCTGTCTCTGTTTTTAAGAGCTTCTGTGAAAAACAAAGAGGAGGTGAGGCAGAGAAGTGGAGAGAGGGATTTACAAAATAAGGAGGAAGACAGTGGGGCATGACTGACAGGCGATAGTGAGCAGAGCAACAGGGGATGCTGAATGTTGGGATGTATAGAGACATACAAGGGTACATTAAAAGACCAACATTCAATGATTAGTTACTTCTAGATAAGATAAGATAAGAATGGTTCTGAAATGTGTTTTTAGTGTTGCATTCTGATCATCTCCACTTTATTCAATAAGTGCTTTTGTTTTTTTTGCTCAAATTACTAATAGCAGATGCATACATCAAAGAGAGGAAGTGGAAGGTAGACATGGAGGGAATGAAGGGAAACAACAGGAATATCAATTACGTCCATGTGATGAAGAAATAACAGGGTTCAGATTTTCTTTATTTCTTTTTTAAACTAAGTTAGTGTTACAGTAATGTGAATATTATTACATTCAGACTGAGATGGTGGCGTGTCAAAAGAAGCTGGTCTCTAAAGGGATAAGAATTTACTTTAGGTCAAGAATTTGTTTTAGGTTAAAAATATTGGGTTTGCATGCATGTGTGGATTCACACCTTTATTATGTAGTGATTAGTGGAAATATAACAGGCACTGAGGGAGAGAGATGCATCAAAGGTCACTGTCAGTGTCTTAATCCATATGCCACGGAGACGCCCCAGTGTGTGTTTGCTGGAAAATTCTAATTGTAATGTCTGTATATAAAAATAAATGACGTGGAAAATATGCTGCATTGCAAATAGATTTTAGTCAGTTGCCAATTAGTTTTTTATTGAGCCATTTCCTCCTTAATAATTTCATAAATTGATCAGTTACTCATTAGAAAAATTAGTAGAATAGAAAAAGAAACACACACACACACACACACACACACACACACACACACACACACACACACTACCCTTTCCCTGCTCCTGTGTTTAACTTACTGGATGCAGGCAAAGGCCAGATAACTTGTTCAAATTGGACCATTTTACCATGACTCCATACAGCAACATCACCAAAAGCACACACAGTGACAGTCAAAAATACAGTAAGCTTTCATGTTTCCATATCTCACACCTTCTTTATGTCTCCCTGTGCACCTTTAACAAACTCTCCACTTCACTGAATTCTCTCATTCACTTCTTTTATCCTTCTTTTCAACCAATAAGATCTCTGGGCCATGGGAATAATGCCAAAGCCACAAAGAGAAAGGGACGGAAGAAGAAAGACAGGAGAGAAAGAAAGAGGCAAAGAGAGCAACCAGCAGAAATAAAAAGTACAGTATGAGTCCTATATTTTTCATTTTCAACCTCCTGTAGTTGTGCGTCATGAGAAGATTGAAAAAGGAAAGAGCAGGAATGAGGAACAAGAGAGCGATAGACCTATGCAGAAAGAGAAAGAGATGAAAAAGAAAGATTGCTACAGGGGATAAATAAAAATAAATAAAAAGCATGTGTCCTATAAAATGTGTTCTGTATTTCATTGGCCATCTCCAGTAGCTGTGTGTGGTGTATTGAGGCCCGAGGGGGATGAATAGCCACTCTAAATGTGTGTAACCCACATAAAGAAATTGTTTCTGGGAGATCGGGCCCTGTAAATTCATTCCTAGCCGCCAGCCCTGTTCTTATCCCACCTCCCAAAGGTGAGCTATAACATCCAAACACATATATTTTTTAGATTCTGTCTCTCTCCAAACACACACACACACACACACACACACACACACACACACACACACACACACACACACACACAGACAATGTTCACAGATGTTCACACATCTTTGTTTTAAACCTCACATTATTGGTATGCAATTTTTGTTGCACACAAATACTTTTCTGTTGAAAAAATACACATTCACGCACATTGCTTTGCTCCCAAATGGCTTTTGTGGGACAGTAACAGTGACAGCTACAACAACATCAGTACCTGCTGTGGAACAGAACAGCGACAGAGTGAAACAGCAGCAGATGCTGCGCTCACAGCTCCAGGATTACCTTAGCCTGAACAAACTCCATTACTGCTTCTATTACGCAGGTATACAGAGTCTGGGAAAAAGCACTTTGCAGAACCACTGTTTACCCAGCACCTTTGTGCCCCACACACTGTTTCCCTTGACTACAGAACAAGGAAGAGATGAAGATCAGACAAAGAGGAGAGAAGACAGAGTTGCACTGGGGTAAAACATGAAGCCTCTCCGCCTGTGACTGAGTGACTTTGTCTGAGACAGGGCAGAGTGTAGTGCACAAACAATCAACTGATTAGTCAAACGAGAGAAGATTAATTATTAATCAACAAACATTACAAAATGAATAACAACAGTTTTGCTCTGTGGTCTGTGTCAGTCATTGAGGAAAACTGCTAAAAATGGGAGAATTGTCTTAGTGAAGAATTTGTTTGAATGTGTTTGGGATTTGTTTTACTGTCAGTAATTTCAACAATTTTGGTCTTTTATGAAGGAAAGAAAAATGCTACAATGCTATTTTGTTTAACTTTCGACCATTTATTGCACAAAACAAGGATTTCTGATACATTTTGCAGACTAAATAATTAACTATATCATCTAAAAGGGAGGCTAGGGAGAAGAAAAATAAGAGTAATAAAAAAAGGAATCTCTGTCAGAGTAGAAATAGCTTACTTCATCCAGTTTTAGCCATATTGTGTTGATTTAAATGTGTTTGTTAGTCAGACGTTGATATGTTTCATTATTTTTGACATTTTCTATACTAAATGACAAATCAGTTTACTGAGAATAATAAGCAAAAGGTAATAGATAATAATAATCGTTCATTGCAGAGACAGACAGAGATGACAGGGGAATACTGTGCAGCAGTTCTCTCCGTCTTTGACTAATGAGGGTATGTGATAGGGCAATGGTGACTGACGCTCTGTGTTTCTGTGTGTGTGTGTACATGAGGATTTTCCAAGGCTATGTATGTGATTTCAGTGCCAGCAATATAATGCTGAAGGGCTGGTGCAAAACAGCGTAAGTGGATGTGCAGGAGGTTAATAAAGGAGAGAATGAGCTGGAGTCCATGTGAGTGTGTGATTCTCTCAGTGGAAATGCACCATAAGAGTGTGTGTGCGTGTTTATGTCTAAGGTGAGTGATGAACTGTCATGTATTTGAGCTGAAGCCATCCATCACCCTCATCAGTGACTCTGGGGTCCTGTCATTACATGTTTCCCTTCATTTACACTGTTAATGGCCTCTCTTGACCAAACTGCCTGTCTCGCAGTCGGCCGCTCACTCTCAAGTCTTTTGTTTTGTGTTTTCCGAAGCTTAGCATTTGCATCAATATTTAAATGCAATTCAGAACATACAGCAGTAAGTGACTGCATTACTGTTTATAACACTGTGACATTTTAGACAGATTCTGATTGTCTTTAGAACTGCACTATGGTCAATCTGCTTCTAGCCCAATCTGTTAGGTTGAACCCAGTATGATCACTGTTTACTGGATTACTTCAGAAGAATCACATAATGAACGATCCTGTGGTTTTGATACCTTAAGTTTTGATACCTTAAGTTTTTGACTGGGAAGTGAAGTACAGTGAATCACATTTTATTTTGTTTGTGAATATTAGGTCTGTCAAGTGATTAATAATCTAATTAATGACATTTTGTCTGATTAATTTATCTAAATTAATCACATAGACTTTAGAAGTTCAAAATCTATTTTATTTCAGTTTATATTTATTTCAGTTCAGGAAATAAAGTCAAAAATTCTTCAGCAAGATCAGTGATAGTACGTATGATAGAGTAATAGTTGATCACAGGTACACGTACTCAGCAAGCATGTGTGTGCTTGACGAGGCTGCTGCTAGAATTAGCATCACAGGCTGTGCTAGCTCTGTCCTCTAGGATCGCTTCTAACTCCTTTGAGGCTTGCAATACTCCAGTGGTACAAAAACAGTTCTATCTGGTGTCTTTTTAAAATCAAATTGTTTCGACCAATTTTTTAGCCACATCTTTTCATGTCCCTCCATCATGTTACAAAGCCACTGCGGCCGGAATGGTTTCAATGACACACTGGGTCGAAAGACACCACGAAATGCAATTAATCATTGATTTTTTTAAACACATTCTTTTTTCTGTGATTAATTAATATGAATTAATGCATTATTTTGACAGCCCTAGTAATTATGCGATTAATAACAGTGCTGTAGGGAAACTACACCATCTCTCAAAAGTCTGGGGTCACTAAGAAATTTACTTATTTTATCAAGTTAAAAGTCATAAAACATGTTTTCATGGAAAACTAAGAAATTTCTAACTAATACCAAACATTTGAACAGTAGTGTTTGTTTGCAAATGGTTTATAATTTAGGTCATTTTTCAAACAGAAAACAGAATACGTTTCAGTTTTACATGGTTGGCCAGACTAAACTAGACTAGATTATATAACATCACCGTGGGCTGTAGGAATATATAACTAAACATTTTAATTATCTTAATTATATTTCACAGTCTGAGCAGTTAAATTAGTAAATAATTCGTAAACTAATTGCTCATGAAAATAATCTTATAATACCCCACCAGCATGTATGCATGTTCTGGCAATGCTGTGTATTCTCTGACCTTCAGCACAATATGACAGTGCAGACTGAATAGGAACGTACTAACTTTTTATCCATCTCCTGCTCAGATTTTACATCAGTTTTGTATTGCAGAACTGTAAAACTTGCACATTCACTCACACAGTTATAATTGACAGTATTTCAGAGGCATTAAATTGTGGCAGATGCTACAGTGCTGCTCTAGCTAAATTCATGGTGGTCAGGTGAACTTTCCTTACTGTTGTAGTAGCCAGCCTGCTCTGACATTTTGCAACTTATTAAGAAAGCAATTTGATTTGTAGATTTTGAAGCAGCTATAGCTTCTGCTAATGAGTCTGCAGTGACAGGACTCTCCACCAGTGTGTGGGCTGGGAGGTGGTATCACTTTCAGCAGTGGTTATAAACGGACCAACACAGAAACTGTACCTTTGGCGGTATCAAGGCTGACTCATTATGGCTGACGGCAAAGAGGAGCTCTTAGCCAGAAGTCAGACGAGCCACAGCACACATACAACCCTCTGGCTCTGGCAGCTTTCTTCATTAACAACAACTAGACAGCAATCACTGTGGTCATTAGGCCTGCATAATTAGGGCCTGGCCTTGTGTGTTGTATGTGTGTGTGTGTTATCTCTGCTCCCCTAAGGCATGTTTGTGTGTGTTATGCCTTGGTCATTCCTTCAGCAGTGTCAGGAGTAATGAAAGTATGGTGTAAATGATGTCCCAAAGGCTGTGGCATGGGACCCACAAAGCGCACAGTCACTGATGAATTGAGCCACTGTTGACAGAGTATAATGAGAGGAGTAAACACACTCTCTCACTCAGTTTCTCCATTTTTTTTCTTTAATAATTTATAGTCTTTTTTTGCCTGCGTTCTTATAAGTGGAACCACTATCTATTTTATGTCTGCCTCATTAGGTTGTCAGACAAGCCCACAACACACGCAATTATATCTAATTATGTAATTATGGATTCAGTGTGAAGCTTCATATACTGTGCATTGGTATGTTTGAGCTGGGGCCCATGCAAAGCTGTAATTAGTGCAGTTTTACGGGTGTGTGAGTGTTTTTGTGGACCTCACTAATGGCAGTTATAAAGAAAGACATGTAAAAATATGTAAGCCCCGTCACTCCACATGTTTTAATACTTCTATGTCTAAACATCAACCCAATGCAGCTGATGAATATTTACCTGGATGTGGCTGCAGCCACAACAGGTTCCTGCCTAAACACTGACACTGGCTAGAAGTTTCATTTGAATTTGCAGTGGCTAAATGTCCCTACTACTCTTGAGTTTTATTTGACTACTCAGCCAATCACATATGAATTCAGTTGATTTGTTGGTTTCAGGATACTGTGCCTGCAGCTTTTTTTATTAGATGAAGGTGTAATTGGGAGGAAAAGTTTTGAAATAGTGTATGTTGTGTAGCTATGCAAAAATTCAAAACAGTATC
The DNA here is from genome assembly GCA_034779795.1 of Ctenopoma multispine. NCBI lineage: Eukaryota > Metazoa > Chordata > Actinopteri > Anabantiformes > Anabantidae > Ctenopoma > Ctenopoma multispine. Next base: position 12,933,719 of record JAUYWH010000025.1, on the reverse strand, counting down.
TTTGTAGTTAACATTTGAATTCATTTCATAGTGCAAATTTGAATTGTTTAAAAATGCATTTTTGACTAATTTGACTAATTAATTTTTGCATCATCCATTGCCTGACCTGGGCATCACTCATTGGAAACGTACTGCACTCTACATCACGCACTTTAGTCCTGAGTGGTCACTTTAGATTCAGGCCTAATTGCCACAATCTGCCTGGTTACGAGGAAACACCTTGTTAATAAGGTTGAGAGCAAAGGGCTGGTTCATCTAATCCATGTGCTGAAACCTTCCATCACAGAATTTCTGTTTTTCTACAAAACATACTTCACACCAGCACTTCAATAGATGAGATAAAAAAACACACTCTGGAAGAGGGGAATGAGCTATAGTAGGTGGTGTGCTTCGTTGTGTCGTGTTTCTCTACAGATCCTATTGAGGAAAGCAGGCGAGGCTGCTTTGCTCACAGTGTGTGTGTGAGACGGGGCTGACAGTAATACAAGCAGTTTCTGGCACCCCCCTCCCAGGGATCACATCCTTAAGATGGTTTCTCTTACTAATCCCTTCCTAATATGACTAATATTATGACACTGCCATTAGGCACAGCACTCTGAGGGCACATGTAGGGAGAAAACTGCAGCCACGCACATATGTGCAAAAACATATGGTTTTGTTAAGTATTAACTTGCACAATGTTTTAACTCTTTGTTTCATACTAATACACAAACTGATCTAGCTTTTACGTTTTACAAACACTATGGAGAAAACCAGATGACGACGCCCTTAATATTTTCACTGATCCACAGTCCAGTTGTTCATTACAGGAACGTTTTCCTTAGCTGGAGGTAGTGATAGCCCCCAAGGCCGAGGACACAAGGACGTGACAACAGAAAACAAGCCTTAATCCACAAGAGGTGTGAGAAAAAATAACAGCAAGAAGATGTTATCTTCTATAGGAAATTAAGCATCAGATGTGCAGTCGACTTCGCCCAAGGATAACATTACATAAGTAAAACCACGTTAAGAAAAATAATAGCATGTTTAAGTGTTTTTGTACAATCAAATTTAAAATAATGCTTCACATGGAGTCTTGTCAGTAGATAACACATGATTCATTCATTTTGAGTCAGAATAAGACTGTGCTGTGTGGGGAGACAGAGAGAGGCTCTGAATACAGAACAAGAATTCTAATTTTAAAGCCATGAATTACCAAAAGGTTGCTTTCAATTTGATTGAATCCAACTTTATTAGCATTCCTCCTGCCTTTATGTGATGAGGCTGAGCTGGCCTTGTGTCCTCTCTCGGGCTGCAGCTGTGGCAGAGAAGGGCACAAAGAGGAGCTTAATTTGTGATGTCGATAGCTTTAGGGCTTTTGGTAACAAGGAATTACGTTGTCAATGATTTTTATCAATATGTTTTTTGCATGTTTTCTCTCCTCATTTCACCTAAAATGCTTTGGACTAACATCATCTGCCATGCTGTGTTAGAATTAGAGCAGCAATGTTTGGTTTTAATATGAGGTGTTTCTTTTCTTTGAAGGGCAGTGGTGGAAGAGAACAGAAAACCTTACTGAAGGATCAATACAACAATGTGCTGCAATAATACTCCATTAGTCCTGCATCCAAAATCCTACTGAAGCATTGATAGTTGCTGTCCTGTGTCATAGGACTGCGTTTCAGCGGGGAGCTGTCTGTGGTGCTGACCAGTGCAGCAGTAGTTGTTGAGGGAGTCATCTGTGGTATTGCAATGAACAGCGTGCAGCTAGGTTCAGAAATAAAGAAATATGCATATGCATTGTTTTTTTAGATGTATAAACCACACTTATTTCTGGTTCTGTTATAAATCCAGTCATTGTGGAACTGGACACTGGGGATTAACCTCATTTATACTCACACAGCCATATCATGAATGGATGTACCAATGCCCTTAAACATCAGTTTGTACAGTGATACTTGCCTGCGTCAATGAGAAGGCTGGCAAAGAAGAGCTGTTACACTGATTGTGTCACATTGGCGAAGTTCTCCAACAACACCACAGCTGCTACCATTACACACAACCGTTACACATAGCTGTGGCTATTTATAGTGCTTTTACCGCTTATTCATCACATTCAACTATAAACCATCATCATGATAAAAGCTCAAACATCAATATTAAATGTAGAAATGTAAAATAGAAAGACAGTCAATTAATAATTAATGGAGCTCATATTGAAACAGACATTGCACTTTTCATTCACCGTTTGGGTTAATATGAGTTATAATGATAATAATTTATGCTGATCAAATTAATCACTCATAAAATTAGATTTCACAGATTGCTGTATAGACTGATAACACAATCAGTGACAAACAACCTAAACAAGCATGTACAATGTACAGTTCTTCTGTATGATTATGCCTCTCACTGCATTATTAATCTTCTCCTTACCATGTCACCTGCAGCAGTCTGTAGTATGTGTGAGCTGTGCACATTCTTACCGCATATTCTTGTACTATAAACACTGCTCATATGTGGGAATGTTTTTTTATGGGACCAAATTATTTAATGTATCTTGACCCTGGAAACCCACTTGGTATGCATGACATAAATTCATCAGATACAGTCATTTTCCACTTTGAATGTGTTACGTCCTGGCCACCCACATGATAATGACAGCATTCTCCTTTCTCTCCAGTCTGAAGTAGAGGTGAGTGGGTTCAGCTGCTTTAAGGACAGATTTGTTCACATTTGAGACTTCCCAGCATGAAGAGACGTGATCTTAAGAATCTCCTTGACACAGCATGGACCTCATCACCCCCAAAGGTATTTGGAAAAGAGGAGAAAATGCAATGAGACATGGTGTAGAGAAAATCCATCTGACAAGGAGTTGTTTGTTCATGGGGAGAAAGAGAAGAGGGAAGGGCATGGGTCATTGCAAAGGAAGAACCGCTGCTGAAAAAACAAAAAGGAAGTCTTGAATGTCAACATAAAAAGATGGAAATTTGTGAAGGAACCATTGTAGGGTTTATCTTTAGGTTTAATACAGTATGAGATTTTTTTGGGACAACTTCCTGTGCCATCCTAATTCAATTTCAGCTTAAAGCATCCTGTTTAAAGATTAAATGGCCCCTTCTCCAACTTGCTCCCACTCTCTCGCTCTCCCTTCAGATGTGTGTGTGTGCTTCCTAGTGCAAAGTGCAAGTGAGTGCACTAGTGCATATATACGCAAGCATGTGTGAACTTTTGTCTTGCACCTCATTAATAAGTAATAAACTCTGGACTGGACAGAGCTGTGCTAATGCATTATTGTCCATCCCTCTTTTTCTTGTTTCTCTGTGTCCGGCTCTCACACATCAACCACATCTACTTTGGACTTAGCAAGAATTGTGAGGACTGAAATGGGAGTTGGGCATGGGGTTGATATGAGGATCCTGTGTGGTTGTGTGTGTGTGTGGTTGTGTGTGTGTGTGTATGTATGCAGGGTAAGCCTAGGGGTAAGCTTTTATAGGTCTGAGCAGAAGGGTGTGAGTGAGAAGGAGAGGACAGATTACAGAACAGTTATCTCTCCCTGCAGACCTCCTGTCCTGCCTGCCCACATACCCACAAACACACACATAAACAGACACACATGTACTCCATTCCCATCTGTAATCATGTTTAGCATGGCTTGCTCACACACACACACACATACACATACACAGCCCAGTCTGAATGCACTATCACATCCAGCTAAAACAGAGTGTCTGTGCGGACTGAGTCTGGGCGTTCTGTATTTGTTGTGCAGCAGCAGCAAAATCTCTCCACTGTACCTCCTATTGCTCACCAGAAACAAGCCCTGAGCTGCGAGCAGACAGAATTTTGCCCGGGATTGTGGGGTTGATGCTATTTTTACAGCCAGTGTGATGAGGGTGGTGCTGAGAGAAAGCTTGGCTCTTTTCCCTCCCAGATAATTTAAGTAGAACACTTACACTTCTTGCCATCTCACCTGTCTCTTACTGGAATAAAAACATGTTACAAACACAGGTAAGCGGATAAATGAAAAAAATTATAATTCACTGTGATCCTTGGTAAGGCAGATTTGCTTCCAGGAATTTGGCAACTGTGGGAACTGTGTATGCATACTGTACGTGTGTCTGTTTGTGTGTGCACGTGCATGGCACACAGCATTGCACTCGGAGTGGAAATCAATGCAGAGAATATAGTGGCAATTAGTGCAGCAGCCTGCAAGTGAACCTAGTGGAACAAACTAACTAATACATGAATAAATAACCACAGTGAAATGGAGATGTGTACGTATGTGAGTGTGTGTGAGTGTATGTGTCAGGGGAGGAGGGGTGTAGTTTTGTGTGTGTGTGTGTGTGTGTGTGTGTGTGTGTGTGTGTGTGTGTGTGTGTGTGAGTGCAGTCAGGTCTGTAGATCTTGGACAGTCCTTTGCTGTGCCAGCCAATTAACGAAGTGTGTAAACCGAGCTCATTAAAGAAACACTGCATTGACCACACACTAACACACACATTCACACACTCACAGTCACACCAACACATAGTATGAAGCCAGACTCTCTCCTGTTTCAAGCATATTATGCATAGAAAGTGAAAACCTTCTTTTTCTTTTTCACAGAACAGGTCTACTACAAAGTGTCTGGTGTTGTCTGCTTGTTTGTGGTTTCTATTGTGTGTATGTCCTTTCTTGTGTCCATGTGTATTTGTGTGTATGAGTCTGTTTGGACAAGCTGTGAAAAATTGATTTAGAGTTTGCTGCTTTGAACCAACTGCCAAGTGCTGCCTCACTAACCCTTCGTGTTCAGAGAACAAAAGCTTTTCAAGGTCCCCACCTACTAACCATTCCTCTCTATTTCTCTCTCCGACTTCCTCTCTCCACGACTCTCTGGCTCTTGGCTTCTTCTCTTGTCTTAGACTCATCTATTTCAATCCAAGTTCTCCATTTCTCTGACTCTGCTCTTTTGTTTTCATGTGCTATATGAGTGCAGCACAAATATGAGCTCTTCATATGCTTCACCGTGTAATAATGTTGAGCTGTGAAGATGCTGTTTTGTTGGTATCATGAGTGAGTTCTCAGTGAATGTCTTTTAACAGTCTCTGCTCAATAAGACTGTGACAAATAAGCAGCCAGGAGACTTAGAAAATCTTAGAGAAAATATTTTCTCTTGCTGTGCTTAATAACCATGATTCATGGAACAGTGTGGACTGTTATTAGTCATCTGAATGAAAGAAACAGAATATAGTCAGAAAACATTAAGCGTGACCGGATCAGACGGTGAGGTTTGTGTTATTCCTTCAGGGTCTGAGTGTTGAAAGTCTGTCTTGTCTGTCTCTCCTGTTTCTGCACCACATGCATTTTGTGTCTCAGCTTAATCTCAATTTTAAAATAAATCAATTTGGTTCAGTTCAGTTCATTGTGATTTATTGGCATGAATCGTAATAAAGAGTTTTTCCCAAACTTCTAAATAAGACTGCTATAATAGATTCAGAAGCGGATCTACAGGGGGACAAGGGGGGGCAACTGCTCACCTGATGTAAAGCCTTACCCCTCCAGCTGCCCCCCCCCCCAACTTTTATGTTCTTAAAATCTTTTTTCTAATTTATACCTAAAATTTGTCTTTGTTTTCTTAGCAGAGATATTGATACAATAAATAGTTTTAACATGTATTTGTGGATATTTTGTTGACTCCAACATAGTGTTTTGGCAATACTGTCAGCGTATAAGGTTATGTCACTAAAGCTATTTAAATTTAAATTAGATTTATTATTCACATTTGTACTTGTTTTGTGCTGTTCTTTTCTGTCTCACGTATACTTTTTAGCAGGGCTGTGTATTAACAAGAATATTGCAATAGCATACCTTTGATTTAATGTGATTTGCTAAATATGGTGATTTCTGAAAATAAATTAAGGAGAAATGTAAGTATGAGAACAAAGCACCATATCGATAAGATCTGAGTAAAAACATTTTTAAAGCAGCCACCTATTGTTTAAACACAACACAAAATTAACCACTTAAAAACAAACCACTTATGTCACAAACCTTTACATGTAAACTCTTCATTAAAAATCGGTGCAGCATTTTTAAAAAAGGTTACATTTTTAAGAAGATTGACCTGTAATTAAATTAGTCATTAGTTGCAGCTCTAATTAAATTGCTTTTACCATTTCTGTGTGTATTGATAGTGGGTGGTCTGGATTTGACATGATTTTTGTCAAATCCAGTGTAACCCAACAGACGTAGTCTTTTGACGAATCAATGCAGTTTCTTTGCTTGATTGCATGCAGCGTTACTCCCTGTGGTCTGGTTGATTAGCAGAAATGTAAAGGTTTTGCTTACATATATAGAAACACTCATACAGAAACTATAACTTTATGGAGGACATATGTATCCATTTGAAAAATGGTGTGTGTTTGTGTGTTGGGGAATGAGGGCAGAGTGTGGGGCTGTGTGCATATCTTTGTTTTTTGTCTATGTACAAAGGCTCATAATGGGCTGAATGAAGGAGGACAGAGAAATTAAGCTGCTGCTGTGTCCAAATGTTTGTCACAGATTCCGGTTGGTTATGCAATACAGTGCAGCCACACACACCTCGGAAAATCAGTGGTGATACAAAACTGAATCCTCTTTGCTATTCTTCAAACCTAAGAAAAGCAATTATTTTCAATTCATTGGCCTCTCTTTGGACCTAAAGTGTAAATGGTTAACCTCACTCTCACACATTCAGAGACATAAAAGAATTCTACAGCGCACACATTTACAACAAAGAGGTGGACAGTCAAGCCAAAAAGCTCATCCAGCAGATGGAGGATTTAACTACAAGCAACATGCTACATTGCTGAAGGGGAATCTCAGAATTGTTCCATTCTGAAAAGACTGACTGCAAACTGGTAATCAAAGACCCAAGAGCAAATCCTCCCCTGAGGCAAACAGCCATGTATTCAAATACACTTATGCAGCAGTATAGCCTGTGGCCCACCAATGGCTCCAGCTGTAATCAGAACAGGCGGACTACATTGGGGGAATACAGTAGATGATGTGTTCAAACGAAATTGAAGTTCAAAAATAGGCTGTATGGTCTATGTGCTCCATCTATCCATCAATTTACAGTTGAGTTCCTGTTGAACCCTCTGCAACATGAGGAGTAGGAGTTGCCAGATTGATCGCTGCAGGGCTTGGTGCCATGCCAGTAGAGCCAGGTGGTAGGAATCTGTTGGAGATTAAACTGCTTGGTGACTAGCTACCCAGCTCACCATGGCCCTGACAGACGTGGCAGCCCTGGCTGACTGACCAGTGTGGCAGGTGGCAGGGGTCCGCGTGGCAGGTCAAAGCCTTATCTCTGTGCTCCTAGTGGGGAAGAGGTCTGTGGATGTGGGAGGTTATTGCCCAATTATTAAAACTTGCAATGCCAATGCATCTTGCCTTGAACGAAATAAGTCTTACTTCTGTCCTATAGCCGATAAAATATAGAATGATATGGGACTTGGATTGTCTTTGAGTCATCCATACATTGCACACACCAAGGTTAGGTTAAGGTTAGCCAGATAGTTACACATTATGGTTCAAGACAGATACTTAAAAAAACAAATGTGCAAATTCTGGTCATATGCAGCACAAGCCCATTTACCAACTAATGCCTTGAAAGTCTTCTATCCTTCTGGTATTCATAAGTTGGTTATCTGATTACCAGTGCATTTTTCAAGAAGATGAAAAGAGAAGAGAGATTGTGATTTCCACAACCAATAAGCAAATTATCAGCAAGGACCTACACAAAGTCACAGTGGTTGCAAAACTAGATATTTCAACGTATGATTGAATATATGATGATATTTTGAGTGGCATGTGCATTTGCATGTCAAAACATAAACACACTACTCAAAACACATCTTACACATAAGTAAGAAATTTGGAACTTTAAAACTGATATTGACAACACAGATTTGTAAAAGTGTGTTTTGGCAAAAACCAAAGGAAATTTACAACGATCTTAGAAAAACAGTTGTTAATGCTCACCAGACTGGAAAGGTTTACAAAGGTATTTAAAGAGTTTGGAATCCACCAGTTCACTAGATGTCAAAAACACAGTAAAGGTCTCTCTTGTAGTAGCCAATATCAGTGTACATGAGTTTATGAGTTAATGTGCAAGGCAGCCAACCAACATCCTTGAGCTGTATTTGTTCTGTAAGAAGGAACTGGCTAAAACTCCTTCAAGCTGATGTACAGGCCTGAAAAACAGACCAGAAGCGAGTAGTCTTTATTGCTTCAAATGGGGGTCACACCAGTTACTGAATGCAAATGTTTACTTATTTGGGTACTTTCACATTAAATACATTAGATTTTATGTCTCATTTGTTTGAATGTGTTCCTTTTACCTAGTTTTAGGAAAATCTGAGTCACATTTTAGATCGAGCACAACTGTAATTTAAAGAGATTACTGGGCTGCTTATTTTCCCACTGACAATATCACAAATGTGTTGCAAATGTATTTTAATGGGGCTCACGATAAAGAAACCTTTTCAGTCCACTGCAAACGTTTTTTTTTTTATAAATATGCATTTAGACCAGGTATACACAGAATAGCCCTGTGGATATGATTATACCATTGATGATGTCATACCATTTCAAGCTTTTGCTAATATTGTCGCATGGGTACAAAGCTCTTTTATAAAAAAAAAAGGAACTTGAGTGATCTTGAAAAGAAAGACGAATAAACTCACTTAGTCTTTCCAGCTAATGGGTTTTTCATTCTGGAACTCTCCATTTATCCCAGTGCTGTATCCTTTCCAGCTCTCTGCCTTGATATTGCTCCTGTGCAGAGTATCAAGTCTATGCAAGTCACTGGGGAGCTGTAGACCTTTACCTGCTCTGGTCTGGCTGTGTTAAAGGTCAGATATGAGAGGATCCCGTACACTGGTCTCAAATGTCGACACTGCCCGCCTCGCACAGCTTGGATTAAGAGGCAAGAAGACGAAGGCTGCCAGGAAATCACTTGTCCTCCAGTCTGTCAGTAACACTCTGTATCATTGTCAGGGGTGAGGACTGTGAGTGTGTGAGAGAGAGAGAGTGATACAGAGAGAGCAAGTATATGCATGTGTGCCTGTAATATCAATACCCTACTGATCCTCTTCTCCCTGCGCTGTGTGTTTCCGAACATCTCTGATTGCCAGATGTGTTACTGAGTGTCTGTGTGTGTGTGTGTGTGTGTGTGTGTGGATGAATTTATGTTTGTGTAGGTGTGTGTGACGACCAGGTGTGTGTCTAAGTCTCTTGCTCACAGTGAGAGGGCTCTGAGTTGACAGGACTGATGCTGTTTATTTTGGCAATATTCTGCCAAGGGCTGTGGGGCACTGACTGTGTGTGTGCAGGAGGGGCCATGCACCGAGTGGGATGGTGAGTGTGTTGAATTGTACATCTAAATTGCTGTCACACCCTGTAGACAGCAGTCTGCAATCAGGCATAATCTGGTGTGAGAATGGGTGTGCATGCATGCACTGAATGTGTATGTGTGTTTTTCTGTAAGAGTCTAACAACAATCAGCTTAAATATGGACCTGCATGTGCACACAAACACACTCACATGCAAACAAACCCACAAACTCAGCTGAGTAAAAATACAGCAAATCCCCTCTACAAGACTGCATTTCTACAAACATTTTCCTAAGATAAATGACACACTGCTGTTGAAGTTCTCATATTTCTATGACCATTTATGTGTTTGTCCACTGTTGTTTTTGATGAAGTCTGTGAGAAATCACCCTACAGCTAACAGCAGCTGCTAGACAGTAAAAGCAGTGAGGGGGAAAAACGCAACACCATCATTTATTGGCATCACAGGGAAGTCCTTTAGGTGTCTGGTGTCTAACTTCGGCCTTCGACAGTGCACAAACACAGCAAATATGGTGTGGAAAAAAACTATTTTCTATATTTAGACGTTTAACGGCCACCCACTTCTGGAGAAGGTCTGGTGAAACTGATGATATGATATTGGCAAAACATAAGCAAATTAATCTAGGGATGCTGCAATCATGTGACAATGACAATAAAACAGTTAAATTGAAGAAAAGTACTGTTATTCAAAACGTTGCACTGAAAAAGAAAACAGAAAAAAAGCTTTATTATATTCATTTCTTTTTTGTATATTTTTTTTATTGTTTTACATCAATTACAGTATCAATTACATGGTAATGGTTAGTTTGTTTTAACCAGATAAGAGGCCATTTCTTTGCCTTTTATTCATAGAACTGATCTGGGCTGAAGTCAGCTTTTAACTAACGTTATGCTGCATCTCCAATGGAACAAGAGCTATTGTTATCTATAGCTAGTTAACCTAACTGCTAACTGGTGGTAAATGCTAATTCATAAGTCGCAATTTTGAATTTCTAAATTAAGCATATGCTCCCCCCAAAAAATAACTAGTTCACATTCCTTTGTAAGGTAAACCACCCTAGAAAATCTAATTTCTGTGACATACAGGTTTGGTATCATATCGGTTATCAACTGCAACTGTTGAAAATAAGACTTGTTCCAGACTCAGTATACACTGTATAATACTTGATTTTTCCGGCACTACCTTGCAGTGAATTTGGACATACAATTTACAAGGATTTCTTCCATTGTTGCTTTAAAGGTATTTTTAAGGTCTTGATTGCTTCCTTGGCTGTGCATTGTACATGGATTATTCTTACAACAAGCTGTTCTTTTGGAGAATGACCATAATGACCTGAAAGATCAGAGTCTAATACTCTATATACAGTAGTTATGTGTCTGTATTGTATGAGTAGTCAGTGTACACAGTGCTACCAACTTGCAGGCTAAACAATGGGTAGCAAAAGATTAAATTTATACTCTCTTTTCTACATCCAGGGATATCCCATGTTTGGGATTCACTGAAGTGAACAGCCATGGATGGCAACCGTTTTTACTTTGTGTTTTGTTCACAGACATCAGTGATGGTGATCCATTCTGTCTTTCTGTTTCTCTCCTTGGTCTATTTCCGTAACACACATCTCCATGCACCAGATAATTTTCAAAGGTTTTTGACCTGGTTTGAACAAACCATTGTGTTCTGCCTCTAAGTAAAACAGCTTAAATGGCTGACTAAAAATGAACTGTTTGAAGTCTGCCTTAAATGAAGGCTGTTTGACATTGAGGCTCACAGCTGTAAGTCTTTGATGAACATAACTGTGACCTGCAACAAAAGATGAGCACCAGCTAGTTACTTCAATTACCACGTATCTCACAATATAATGCTAAACTATGATGCAAGTGTATCACTCACTCTTTCAATAGATTGCAGAGTTATCTATAGGCAAGAGACTCTCAATGCTTTAAACATTCTGAAAACGAATTCATGCAGATTTGATTAAAAGGATGTGAAAACAAGTATTTGAATAATAGGGGTTGTGTATGGCAAGCATGAAGATGAATAATGTGAATATATTAAAGACTGTGGGATTGACGCATTTAAAATCCCTTGTGATGTTTGAGAATTATAGATTTATTTGTTCATCCAATTTGCAGATGCAGAGGTGACAGTGCAGTTGCTTACAAGAGGTGTTATACTGACTTGTGCTAATGTATTCACTGAAAACCTTTGATTGCAGGTGTGTGTGTATGTGTGGGAGCACAAAGTGTATTTCATTACTCTTTTATTACATTTGGTTTGTTTTGTTTTTGGTGAAAAGTGTTTTTTTTTTCATTTTGTGTGCTATTTACATGCAAATGTGTGTGTGTGTGTGTGTGGGGGGGGGGGGGGTTCCCAAATTGCCAAAA
>JAUYWH010000025.1:12899192-12909261 GCA_034779795.1 Ctenopoma multispine | reverse complement strand
ATATAATCTGTGTGTGTGTGTGTGTGCTCTCAGTCAAACCTGAGTAGGCTGTAAAAATCTGGACTCCTTTGGCTGAGAACACAATACTCTTTTCTTAACAGATGTCATTTATTTGCAAGTACCCACTACAGAACTTGGATAATCTCTGTTTTTGATCCTGTTTTCCTGTTGGCTGCCAAGATAGAGAATTAGCCACAAGTTTTCAAATACAGTTAATGATAGTTTCTTAACCTCCTCCATCTGTATATTCATCCTTTCATCCCTTTCTCTCTACTCGTCTCGCCCTCCCTCAGTGTATCTCTCACCATCTCCTCATTTGTTTGGCTCGGTTTGTTGTAAAAAATAAATTTGCCTGTGTAAATATTTTTTTCTTTGTTGAGACAGACACACTGCAGGGAATCTGTGAATGCTGGCTATGTCTATTTGTTATAGTTTTCTTATAAAGTTGTCTAAGGTTTGTGCATGTTTGTTTTAACAAAACTAAGTCTTAGTTAAATGCTAAAACCAGCATGCTAACATGTTCATAATGACAATGCTGTTTGATTTCTGGCACATATAATGTTTACAACGTTAATCATATTCAATCAGTGTGTCAGCACGCTAATGTGTGGGCACTAAATACAACGCACAGTTTAAGATAACATGAAACGTAATTTGATTAGCAGGGGCTACAAACAGAAAAGTCAATGACTGGAGCACCAAAATTATTACAATGAATGAATGTGTGAACCAATTGCATGGTAATCCATCCATTGGTTCTTGAGGCTGTGTCATTTGACAAAGTCACGAATGTTAATTTTATGGTGGCACTAGTGGGGAAGTCAGTGATTCTGGGATATATGTACAAAAACTAGATACTGAGACACAGTTATTCAAATGATAAGTGAAAACTCTGACCTGCTGGTGTGCTACAGAAGCTGTTTATCTACTGAGGACGAAGAAAGTCTGCACAAAAAAATGGTCTTACATTCAGTAGCTGAGATAGTGAGGCAGTGGACCAACTGAGAGACAGACTGCCAGTGCCCTCTCTAAAACCATTCTGATAGCATTGCTAAAAAATGTCATAAGTGGGATATATATTTATATTTACCTATTTACCAACAGTCACGTAATGTACAGGATTTAGTAATTATGTAATTATTTGTTCATGTGTATTTTTGCTTCTCTCTGGCAGAATGCGGGAACAAGGTCCTTGCATTTGTGGAGTAGGTGTGTGGAGTCTTCTGCTGTCCCTCTGTCTGGCCTCCCTCACACATGCACACAGGAGCCATACAGGTATGTAGATGTATGTGTTTATGTGTGTGCACAGTACATACTGCAGTAAATCACTCAGTGTCTGTGTACAGCACAGTACTAGATCACGCAGCCACTGCAGCCAATTTCTTCTCACGTGTTGTTAAGTTGTAGCGGCAGTGGCAGCACATAGGCAGTGTGCTACCTGAGGGAATGCAGAGGTCGGATTCACAGTGAAATACGAGACCACAGAGGCAGGTTGCCAGAAAGAACACACAAAAAGTTCTGCAATAAAATGAAGAGCAATAAGAGTAATCCTACAAAAAAAAGGTCTTTTCAGTTCAGGGACTTTCAAGTCTTTGCAGTCCCGTTGGGGTGGAGCGACTCTCAGAAATGCCTGTAGGTTACAGAACAGAGCAAGCAGTGATCCTTATGGATTAGAAATCCCTGGATGCATTCATACCCCCACCATTGTGGGCAAAGTGACTGAGTGACTAGTACAATTGAGCCCAGAGGCCTCTTAATATTTTCCAGTTCATTTCTCCTGTGAAGGTTGGGTATCGTCACCTCTTTAGTTCCCAATGATCAACTGTGTGTGACACTGAAAATTATCTACCTCTGGGAAAAAAAGCCTTCACGAGGGCACATTATACCTGCTGCCTCATATGACTAGGAACTTTTTATGTGCCTAAGGGCATGTGGTTCATTTATGAACACACACGGATTGGAAACACGAATATGAACAATATGCGTCTTTGTGAAGCTGATAATATTTAGATTTTTGCTGAAGATGTATCAGAGTTGTGAGACTCCAGGGCTATTTTATCAGTTAGTCTTGAACAGATATGCATTACAGTGTGAGATGTTATATACTATATACTGTACATGCTGTATCTATATATGCTACAAGAAGTTGCCAGTTTAGTCGATACACTTAGCACATCCTGCATACATACTGATGATTTACTAAGATCCCAAAAAACGAGTACTATATTATGTGTGCAATCTTAAAAACTGCAAACGTGACTTTTTCTTCTGGTCTACTAAGAAAAATTGTGTGATTGAACAACATGGATACCAACAGGCGTATTTAAAAAAACAGTTAGAAAAGCCATATGTAACCACATTTTGATGTTGTTGTATTACTTTACCATTAACTTTACATAACAAATAAGTACAAAACGTGACAAGCATACAGTAAAGCTCTGTGAGGCTTTACTAACAAACAGCAATGTCTGGATTAAATGTTAATGCCAGGATGCTAATGATCTCACACTGAAAATGCTGAAGATGCTGTTGTTTTGTAATTGATACACCAGATTTTTAAATACTCACATGTGTTTAGACAGTAAACTCATGTTGAGCATCTTGCTCAAAAATGGATAATTCAGATTGGGTTCTTCAACCCATTATGGAGATAACCCGTGTGCTCATGCAGCTGCTACGCTTTAACAATTGGATGTAAAACAGAACTCCAACTGTTGACTTCACAGGCCCCAAATGGCCACTAAGTCTGGACATTGATGAAATTAATGTTACAGGTTTGGGGAATTCTGGGGCTTTTATGGTCATTTCAAGATAGCTCCTCCAGCCTAGTGAAGAAAAGAAAGGACAAAACAGAGACACAACCAGCATATAGAAAAAGAACATATCAACCAAAATAAGTACGTACAGTAATTGGCTATGACAAAAAGACCTAAGGACAAAACCAAGTAGTGATGATAGTGGATGTTGTGTTTTGTTTGGCTACACATGATAGGCAGTGATGTCTTGAAAATGTTAAGCTCTGCCTTTGGCTTTCATGTCGTGACAGAGTGGCATGCACCAGCTGCCCTTCATTGGGACTCATTGTCTTTGTTTGTCATTGTTACTGTTGCCTAATGTCACAGTTGCTAAAGATGTTTATGATGCTGTTCGTGTTGTATGTCTCAGCATTTGCCTTGTGCGGCTGTTCTGTTAGTGGATGACTGAAAGGAAAAATGACTGAAGAGTCTGAGTCTTTTCTTTAATTCTTGAAAACTGAATGCACCGTCTTAAACAGATAGTGTACTCATCCTTTGACCTTCTGTGTAGAAACTGAAAATTTCTCATAACGTTATCCCCTCGTGGAGACTACAAGGTTATTTGTGTGAGTTTATGTGTGTGCAGTAAATGTGTGTGTCCTACCTGGAATGTGAGTACCTATAGCCATGGCCATGTGGGTGTGTGTTGCGTCTGTTTGTGTGTAAGATTGGCTCTGCTGTTCTCTGGCTGCCAGGCATTATCTCTTCTTCTCACAGAAAGATTCTTGACAAGGCAAGGGCATTTTCATAAATGGAAGGATGGTGAAAAGACATGGAGAGAGGAAGGAGACTCTCTTATTGTGGCAGATCAGTTGGCTTCAGTGAAGTGCTGAGGTCGGCACAAAACAATGAAAGCACTGAAAACACCAGGTGAGAGAGATGAATAGCAAAGTCACACGATAAGAAAAGTTTATCACACTATTTTGTGGAGAAGTGCCAGTCAGGGTGGCGCTAGTGTTTTGGTGACATATTTGTATGTGTGTGTATGTATGTGTAAATCTGTGTGGTCCCATTTCCGGGTGATTGATTGTAGAGTAAGCTGTAATCACGGAGTTACGGCGTTATCCAGTTGCAGGTTGTTTGAGAGGGGAGAAACAGACAAGTAATCATCAATTACTGGATACAATCCCTTAGGTCACTTCAAGGTTGACGCTCTCACACATCCAATACACACATACTGTCGCTTTCCCACGTATTTATGTGCTGGCAAATAAAAGAATCTTGTAATTTTACGGTATCGGCAGAGTGAGTGACTGAAGCCATTTGATTCAACTCTCATGGCTGTTGTGCTGCTGTCTATTGTCGGATGGCTCTGCACTGCAGAAGAGGTGTGTTGTGTTGTGATGTTTAGTCAGCCACCCCAAACATACTATGGTGAATTTAAGTGTCTCATTAGTTATAGAAACAGAAAAAAAGATGTTTATCAGAGCTTGGTCTGTACTTGTTGACTAGGTTTTTTATCGTATTGTAGTCATGGGAGTCAACAGACCAGTGTACAGTTTCTACTTCAGGTAACGTTAGGTAGCCAGCTGTTTGCACAAGTCAGCCTGAGGTCTAGTTAAGAAATACAGACAGCAGGAACAGATGCATTCTGTCCAGATGCTCATGTTCTGTCTGTGCTGGAACAATTAAAATGAATGCCGTGCTTAACTTGGTTGAGGTATTGTATGCGTTAGTTTGGAAGTTGAGTCTTGGCAACTGGACGTCTTTCTTGTACAAGTTCATTACAGTTTATTACAAGAAATAAGTCCAGTTGCCATGACTCAGTTTCCAGACAACTTCACCTGGGTGACTGAGAATCTTCACAGACACTGTATGTGGTACTGACAACAGTTTGCCATACAAGAAAATCTGTTTTTTACTTTTTAATATGAGAATAATAGTATAACAATGACCAGAAAACAATGAAATCATAATGAATATACAGGCATGAAAAAAATGCAACAGAGTTGTGTACCTTGCTGTATTTACAATATATTTTCAAAGCACTTCCACCTGTATGTTGCAGCAAAATCGTTTACACCACATGAACCCATTTGCTTCTGTCTCACTGGAGGTCGGGGAGGGGGGCAAATGTCTGACCAAATAGTACAAGGTTTTACAAGACTCCCCTAATGTTCTCTCATAGTAGACTCAGTCCTTGGTGAAAGATGAAAGACTTAAGGACTCTGAGATAAGGACTTCAAGTGTCTCAGACCAAATAATGGTAGAGTATGTTCGGGGACATCTTGGAAGTTCTGAGGATGCGGGTTTGATACTCAAGTGCAACACAAAAGTGAAAAGCATATAAAGACACTCCCAGAGCTGAAACTTAAAGTCATAATGGTGTTTTTAAAAATGTTGAAAAGCTTCAGCAACAATAGTAAAATAGAAATACTAAAGTGGATACTAATACAGTATATTAGCCTGCTAGAATAACAGCTGCTGATATATACTGCATAGTTGTACATTAATTATCAATTACGTAGTTTATGGTTTATCTAGGCAGTTTTGCCTTTTGGCCTGTAACACTGCATTACCCTTATTACTCGTATAAACAAATAGCTGCTAATAGACTGCTCACATGAACAGTAAAATGATCAGTGTTTGAAACACACCAGGAGAACCTTGTATGTTTTCATGTACCAGCCTGTGCTCACCACATGCATGTGGGTTCCCTCTTTGAGAAGCTGACATTTTGAAATTAAAATTACAAAAGCAGTTTTGCAATTATAAAAGATGGCTGTATTACTGACCCTAAGATGCCATCGTTGTTTTGTTTTTTTCAAAATGATTAGGAATTTTTGTCTACATTTGGTTGGTGAAGTAGGAAGGTTTTGTCTGTGTGCCTTATTAGTTCACGTTTGTTCGTCACATTTTTATCTCTCAGACCTGAACAGAGAAAATATATTTGAGCTTTGCAATCAGTGCCTATGTATCTGTTAAACCACCCATCTTCCTGTTTTTTTTTCTCTTGTTCACACTCTGTAATATACACAACACGTTTCTGACAACTACAGGCTTTATACGTTAACACCAGAGCTCTAATGCTTTTGGTAGACAGATCTCTTGCAAAAAATCTTATTTGTCAACAAAGTCTAGGCCTCAGTTTAACATCTCAGTGGCTTTACCAACAGGCTCAGAGAAACAGCTTGACTTGTATTTTGAAGTAAAGCGGAACAGCGATTATGCTGATCACTTTACCACACACTGTCGAGTCATTGATTCTCAGTCTATAGGCTGCAATCTCCATACATCGACACTGATTAGAGGCTCCTAAGAACTTAACCTACTCTGAAAGGCATTCTGTCTGCCCACAAGGGGAAATAGAGATGTAAGGACAAAGATGTATAGCGAGTATGTATATGCTGAGATGAACCACTCTCACACAAGCTTGAAGGAACACGGGCATTCAGTCAGGCCTGCAGTAAATGCACATGAAAAGACACACACAAACACATGCACACACACCTACATGCATGTACAATCTAATGTGATGTGCAGAGACAGGCTGTCTACTCTCCTTAGAGGCTGCTCCAGAGTTAAGCTGCCCTCTATGCTTGGTCCACAACATGCTTCCATATGGCTTGCGAATAAATTCAAGCTGAAAATTACAAATTTGAAATTTCTCATGCTGACAAATCCGCCAGCATTCCCTACCACTTTAAAATCACTGGTCAAGAGATGGAGATAGAGCCTTTGTGTTTATGCATGTGAGTGAGAGAAAGAAAAAGAGGCAAAAAACCTAAAATCCGCTAGTTATGAGGACAGATAAATCACAGCTCATTGTCATTCTGTGTCGTGCATGATAGATAAATACATAAGGCTCATATCACATCATCCTTCAAGTTGAATGTCAATATTCAGTGTCTTTATTCAGCAAGGTGGAAAATGAACATTAACATGAAGATCAACACTGGCTGTAGCAAACACTTCATATACAGTAGACAAATTGATTTGAAAGTCCATTGTGTGGTTGATGTTACCAAAACTGTACGGAATATAAAGAACATGATGCAGATAACAAAAATACAGCTAAAAGTCCCAGTACAACATTATTTTTAGCATTAGTGTATTCCTAAATAAAATTGAAGACTTTGTGAGCACAGAGTCTCAGAACCACAGCCCATTTCAGTTAGATAGTACCAGATGTAGATAACTGTTCACCTGCACCCATATCTCTGTCCCACTGTAACTGAGATGCCTGTTAATTATGATATGTCCATTTGTTCATCATCATGGGTGTTATATAGCCACCAGCTCTCTCGTTCTCTTTTTCTTGCTTGCTCCACTTCAGTGGGTGTTGACAAATTCCAAGGAACTATACTGTATTTGCATAGACTCACCTTCACCAATCAGTGTGTCCTTGGTAACACATGTTGTTTTAACCATGATGTATTCTGTTATTAAGGTGCCAGGAGTGTGTTTGATATCTGGCTACAGGCATTCTGGTCTTTTACAGTCTATCATGGGATAATCTTCTGTGTTTACTCCTACTCACACATGACTCCATTGCATATTGAAGGCATGTAGGGATGAAGAATATATTTTCTAAGGTCTGTCAGGCAGACTGCTGATTTGCTAAAATGTCGAAAGAGAAGAGCACAAAGTTGCAAAAATGGCTTTTCTACCAGTGAGAAGTGTGTTTACAGCTGTTTTATTTCACCACATGCAGAAAATGAATATCTGTGAGAGTAGAAAGGTGACGCCAGACAGCGAGATGCACTCGGCTAGGAAGCAGTATGATTCATGGACTAAGCCTGAAGAACCAGGTCGACAGATAAACAAAAGCGGCTGTGAGGATGTGATTGGGTTACTAAGAATTAGCCATGTGCTGTGCATATTGTATATCTAACTCTGTATATGGTGTTCAGTATGAATGGGTGGTTCACTGATTTTGGTCAGTGATTCTGGACTAATAACGGTGTATTGTTAATTTAGATTTATTATGAAAGTCATTTAAAAATCAAACATGGTAATAAAATTTGAAAGAAATGTGAAATAGATGAATATTATCACATAAAACATAGTTTTATCGAGTCAATGAACAATAATAATAACAGCGCTCTGGTTTAGTGGGTACAATGTTTATCTTGAGCAACATTTTATTTTATTTAGAATGATAATGTTTATTAATTATCACCAATCACATATTACAGCACATATTAAGGCTGATGGGAATGCAAGTAGTTATAAATACTATATGTTATATATATGGGAATGATACACTTAGTTATATAATAGGCCATGCATGGAAAAAAATAGGTTTTGAGGTGTTGATGGCTCTAGATAAAAAGTCAAAAAGTAATCAGAATTCAGCTTGAATTATAGTTTTTTAAAATAGTTTTTTATTTGCTGAACTTTACAGCAAGCCATTCAATAGTTGTTGAGGCATTTCACACAAAAAAGAAAATGTCAAACTTAGGGTGATGCAGGAGGAAATGTCAGAAGGTCATTAAAGTCAGTAGACCTGTCTGTCTGTATAATTTTTCAAGGAAATCCATCTAATACTTTTTGATGATGTAGAGTCATTTCACTGCAGTGATGAACTGACCAACGGAGCGACATCTCCGGAGTCACTCAGATAACATGGCAAAAATATGTGAAACATAAATGACCCACTGTAACCTAAAGACATAAAGATACCGTAAGGACAAGTGATACACCGTGCCACTGTGCTGCCTATCTACGACAACATTTATGGTTCAAACATTTCAATCCTTAATTTTCCTCAAGCGTAGAGAACCTGAGACAAATCCCGCTGAGACATGCAGTCACAGAAAACGCAGAATCCTCAGAGTAAACTAAAAAAACATTTACAGTATGTGTCGAGCTGCTATGGTCACTGTCTGATTATGTGTTAGTACTAATTGGAGTAAATGTTAAGTTTCCTCTGGCTGCACAGAGAGATAAGCTGTTTGGGGGCCTCTTGTTGCATTCATTAGTGGTAATCGTTACTTGTTAGCTCACCAGCCAACCCCACGTAGAGGCACACTGGTAGAACTGTGTTTTCTTTAGCAAAACTAAAGCCTCTATTGACTCTGTGCCTTTGGTTAAGCCACTGTGCAGAACTGGGAGGGCAGCAACAGTGCTGTTTAACAAGTATAGGGAGATATTATTAAAACATTAATGTCTAATTAGTCTTTATTGCAGTTTTTGTGAGTCATAAAATCATTCAGTTTCCATTACATGTATGTATGTGTGGGTCTTCTAAGTCTTTCTCACTCTCCCTGTTGTTCCACAACCATTCCTCTCTTTTGCCCTCTGTTTCTTATTCTCTCTTTCACAACTTTTACTTTATTTCACAGCTATTAAACCAGGAAATTTCAATCAGGTAGCACAGCGTGAATTTCTGCAGGGGCACAAGAGAAAGTGAACTTTTATTTAATGCAGCCGTTCATTCTTTTCTGCTCTCCACCTCCATCTCGTCTTTCTTTTCTTCCACAGCTGAACTCAACCTTGGGTCTTTATAGTTTATGATTCAATTTCCAATTTGTCCTCCAGAGGTATTTGCCTGGTGGGTGGCGCAGCAGTTTTGTTCTTATGTGTTTGTACAATACTTGCCTTTGGTATTCATAGGAACACAGTCTTACGGATACATGCATTTGAATTTCCAATTCTGCGTCTGCAATTCCTTTGGCTTTATTTTACATGAAAGTCACATTGAGATGGGAATCAACCTTTCAAATAAGCTCTTGGCAAGTGAAGAGGGATGTGCTGAAATATGTATAATGAATACATACAATTTTCTTTTATTGGAGTCAAGGATGACCAGAGGAGTTCACCGTAGTTTGAGACTTGAAGGTTGTTGGTTCTTCAGACAGAAAACTCTACACAAATGTGTTTGTGTTTGTTTGTAAATATACCATGTAATACAACAACACTACTAGTTCCAAAAGTAAATACAAATCAAAAAGATCACACTAAAGTTGTTTAAAACTATTTCTACTAGTATGTAAATGTAGGTCTTTCATACTTCACTGATGATATAAGCTATGACTAGAGTATGTGTTGCACATAATAGAGTTTACTTTTACTTATTATTTTATCTCCAAAAGACTGACCAACAAATGATATTCATATTTATATTTAAAAACATCTATAATCATATATAGGACAGTAGTAATTTTTAACATAAACAAATAAATTAAGATAAGATAAGATAATCTTTTATTAGTCCCACAAGTGGGAAATTTGCATTGTCACGGCAGAAAGTGTACAGTACAAAATAAGAAAGCAGCAAAAATTTTTAAACAATAGAATAAAAACTATACAAACAGTCTAAAAAATATAAA
>JAUYWH010000025.1:12887122-12899092 GCA_034779795.1 Ctenopoma multispine | reverse complement strand
CTTGCACTCCAAAAGACCTGAGCCTCCGCAGCAGGTACAACCTGCTCTGCCCCTTTTTATAGAGTGCATTTGTATGATGAGTCCAGTCCAGTTTATTGTTCAGATTAACACCAAGGTACCTGTAGCTATTAGTTATTCTGTATCACAATGCTTTTTACCAGTGTTGATAGACCTTTATTTGAGCTGTGCTTTGTAGAGAAATGAAGATGACTCCAAAAAAAAAATAAAGCAAAAACAAAGTCTGGAATATTCAAAAACATAAATCATCTGTTAAGATGTCTAGTATTACAATAAGAGTATTGTAACTTGTTTCACTGGCTAATCTGCTTATTTTGTTGTGAAGGACGATCCCATCATGCTTTGGTCAAGAAACAGGTTAGACCCTGGACTTGACTATAAGGTGATAAATATAAGCTCACATTTACAACTACAGGCTAGTAGTTTTTTAGTAGTATTTTTTCAGTCTTTAGAATGTGAAAAGAAACAGCACCAAAGAGCACTTGACTAACACTATTTGTACAATTATAAACATATAGTAAATTACATAATGTGAATGAAAACATAATCCCCACAAAGTTAAATTGTGTTTTTCTCAAAAAGCCAAATTCTGAGCATTTCAAAGAGTTTTGTTCTGCCTCACTAGGGCCCATTTGCCCCAGTTTCCGTCCCTTTTCATGTACACAGTTTGATTACAGTCTCAGGAGATTCTACAAATGACCAGATGTTTGGAAAGAAAACAAATTGCTGGATTTTACCTTTTGAACCATTCAGATATTTGAGACTGGCTTTCAGGAGGGGCAAAAATTCATCCAAAGCTTCAGCTTTTTCCAAGAATAATTTTGGATGGATTAAAGCTACAGTATGTGTATTAAAACCCAGAAATAGAATCTTTAGTTACATGTTTAAAGTTGCCATGTGTTACATGTGTTTTGCTGGATGGATCGAAAGCAGAGTTTTTTCCAGTAGAGCTGACACACTTGAAAGTATGTGAATAATGAATGCAACATACAACATACTGTATGCTACATACATATATTATGAGCTTCATATTTGTGTGCATTAAATATTTAGTCGTTATAAGTTCAAACTTTAATTTTCCAAAACAACCCATTAGAAGCAGACCTTCAGTAGTAGGTTCACACAAAGATAATGGACCAGCAGTGTTAGAAAATATCAATAAGGGAGAATGTTTTAAATAGATAAGGTCCTTGATAAACTAATCATTATTTGAATGTATGCATAAAATGTTACATAGTGTATATTTTATATACATGAAAGTAATAAAATAATAACAATAGAGCAAAAACTTAGACCAAAAGAAGATAGAGTACATAGCTAATTTGAAAACCAGCAATAATTACTACAATAAAAATATGATTGTGGAAAATGGTATTTGGTAAAGCAGTTTGAACAATTCTTGTGTGTAGTCTCAGTCATAAAAGATTAATAGCAACCCTATGTTTAGATATAGTAAATATGATGCATATGATAGTGTTTTTTTTATGTACGTGTTCACTGTGCGGAGCAGCTTTAGTATTCTTAACAGCAGCTCCACAGCCATGCGCTGATGGATGGGGTGCTCTTTACTTTACTGATGTACTGTGATCAATGCTGATGCAAGGGAAGAGAGTGTGGCTGAGAGACAGAGAAGGGGACAGAGAGAGAGAGGAAGTAATGTGCTGCCTCTGCAAATCTCTCTTTCATTTTCTCTCTCTCTCCCAGTCTTTTTGCATTAATCCTATCCTCTCTCTCGGTGAGTTTCCCACTCACTTGATCCTGCCAGTGTGTGAATATGCTACACTCTCACCAACATCATCGCCTTAACTCATAGGACGCAGTGTTTCCAAGTGGAGCTGCACAGGGCAACTTTCAGCAGATTACTAGATTATAGATTAAGTACAAAAAGTTGAACGTGTGAGAAATATTCTGCTTGTGTTTATGTACATCTGTGTCCAACACAGGTCTTTAAAGGATACAAACATCATGTTTGTAACTGTCCAGCCTGGCCTCTCATGTTGCCTAAATGTGGTTAAGAGGCTTTTATTTTTAGTCTTTTGCTGTTGTGAGTTAAATAAAACAGCAGTAATGCAGCTTCACTAATCCTCTCACACAACTAATCCTAGCAGAACACCACTGTAAATACTCTGTGGGCTGCTTTAAAGCACAAATCACTCAATCCCTCACTGAGTGTTTTATGCTTATTTTGATTCAGATTAATTAATCAGATTTTTCATCTGTCACAAAGACGTGCTGGAAATAACGTCGTCGTTCATCTTGGACTTCTGATATTTTCTGTGTGGCTTTTCTGTATACATTTACTGGAATTAACTATTCTTTTTTTACAATGTAAAATAAATATATAAGTTAAATATATAAGTTATTTAAAGTCTTATTTCCTTACTTCAGAATTTAAAGCATTGAGATGTGACTTGAAACGATGAGCTGAGTGAATGAACTACTAAAGTGAGAAGAACTACTGAATGGGTTCAATGAATTACAGAATTCAATCAAATTGACAACCCTCTGTTTGCTCTGTTGTGAGAACTGTGAGAGTTTAGAGCAACAAATAGATTTATAGGTTCAAACAACTGCCTAAGCGCTTAAGTCTAAATTAACAAATCAAAACCAATCTAAATTAAACACAAAACACAGTATTAAATGAAGATAATGATTGGTGTATTTTCTAATTCAGTGTTAAATTTATACTTATATTTTAGGTTGAAACAGTTCTGAAGTGTGTATCTGATGTACTTGCTGTGACAATCAATACCAGTATCTGGATGCCTGAGACCGATGTAAATGTAGAAGTGGATCAGGAATGATATGTGTTTATGACCATGATACTGTAGATGCTTTTCATTTTAAGACTACATGTGCTGAATCAAATCTGTACAGCATGTACAGTATCATAGAGTATGTATGGTAAGAATCAATGATTTTACCAACACCCATCATTCATTCAAACATCGTCCATATTTAACACCTTTATCTTCTCTTCAATATGCCGTTTTCTATCGCTTTCTTACTACCCAAATAAATACCATTTTTACAATTAAGAAAAAAGTTGTGTCTTCTGCATTTAAATTAATGAATCGCTCCAGTGGAATTTAAATCATAGACATTCACTGTCAGGATTATGTGTTTTTGCTTTGAAGTGTTTCTCACAAACAACTAAAATCCTGAGATTCCACAATATTGATGTTCTTGTATGTGCAAAGAAGACGTGGCTAGGGGAACACAAGTAAGGATAAACATATACATAGATAAATATGTGTGCAACGTAGCCCACAGCTTTCCTTGAAGCTCCCAAAGCATTGTGTGCAGATTGTACCTTACTGGCAAATAATACAAATGCTGTTTTTAAGAATAGGGAGAAAACAATGAAATGTGTAGCACATAAATAAGTCTTTTGTATTTTTTTCTCAGCTACCACTGAGTTCTTTAATATTTTCCCCAACGGGTGTGAAGTGAATTATACAAGCTGCCTGAAGCAAATGTAAAACATTTGTTGTGCTATACAGACTTTGGTGTGATTCCCTTTTATAAAAAACTAAATGTTTTGAAAGTGTAGTGCTGTGGGAGGGACATGCAAAAAGGAAACCATAGCAAAGACGAAGTCCTGTCTAGAAGGTGATGCTCAGCCACAGATGTAGTGTCAGCAAGTTTGCTCAGACTGATGTTAGGCTCTGGTGAAAATACAAAGTTGACCCACCTTCAAATGTGAACAAAGAGTCACGAAGATGTTCAGGTAACATTTATATAAAGTACACTCACATAGGTAAAGTGAATTAGACAAAATAATTAGGTGTACAATGAGCATTTAGGGCCTTCAAAGACCCTGCACACTGACACAGGGGCTTTTAGTTACCTTGGCTAACAGCTGAATTATCATTAAATGCTACATACTACTGAGAATGATAAAGGTGTAATTTGTCCTGCCCTAACAGCTGCAACAAACTGGAGAGTGTGAAGATATTGCCCCAATCACTTCGATAGTCATCAGATCTGTCAACAGCAGCCTCAGATATTAACCCGCTAACATTGTCTTTGCACTCACTTCATCCAGTCAGCACCTCTTTTTCTCTCCCGCTGGCATATATAAATACGAATAAGAAAAGATTACACACACGTCCTGACTGAGAGCTCAGTCTCACTGCCTCTCTCAAACTGGACTGATTTCACATGCCAAAGTTCATTCAGACTGAAGTAGGTCAGGGCTCAATTTGCAACATGAAGTGAATGAATCTTGCCCTGTTGCTCATGGAAGTAAAAGGAGGGTGAAATCTGGGGTGACCACGTGTTAAGAAGAGGTCTAATCAGGTGAATTATGAGAAAGCTGTAATGCAAGGCTACAAATGAATGAACACTGACATGTAACAAAAACATGTCTGGTAGTTAGTATTCAGAACAACAGAAAAGTGAGATAATGAAGGCAAAATATTTAGATTTTCAGAAGTTGTAAATCAGTAACTGCAATAATCTAATCTTAATCTATATACATGTAGTCATTTTGCAGTTGGTTTTTTCAAGTGTACAAAAGTACAAAATCAGCAAAATGGCAAAATCAAGGAGAAGACACAAAGTACAATGTTTGAGTTTTCTTATACATAAAGGCAAAAATCGAGGTTTTGTGTGTTTGCAGAGGAAGTTACCAGATGTTACCAGGCCAGCTGCCCGAAATTATCATTATCAAGTGAAATGTCAGAGAAGCAAAGTTTCTTTTAGTTAAGAACCACGCAGTATTCAGAACATGAGGAGCACAGAACTGAGCAAAAGTGTGTGAAGATTCTCAGTCATTCAGGTCACGGTCATCTCAAAGGTGTTGTTCAGGCGCAACTTGCTTTAACTTCTTGAAAACATTGCACCTCTCACTGATAAGGCTTCATCAGTTGTGTCAATGGGACCTTACTTATAATGCAGTTTTTTCATTACTACCCAGGTCATTTAACAGTCATTCACACCTGTTCTCAGGTGCTCTCAACGACACACATGTAAGCTTTGTGGAACAACAGCCCACGGCTGACCATGAAAGTGTTAATGACATAATGGCTACACAGAGTTTATAAGCCTGCTGCTCAAGCCAGTCAGTAGGAACTGATGAAGCCTTTCTAATGAGAGGTGAAATGTCTTCAAGAAATTAAAGCAAGTCTAGTTGCCACTTAACAGCACCTTTGCAGCACTGAGCATAACGTAATTGCTTCTCTAGGTTCATTGTTTTTAATATGAATTCAAAAGCTGCAGCAGCCAGACTTGGAGTCTACTTACGTTGTAAGTCCTGCTGTGTACTAATATGTAGCCCAAGTATGGCGGTCCTTTGGTTTCCTTCCTTCAGAATCCTAACAGAGACTAATCATTTCTCCAACGGAAACTCTCCTTTTCTGACACTCCATTTACAGTCAGATCAGGCTGCATGTTTTCTCCTCTCACCCTCTTTTCTCATTCCTCCTCTTTGCCTTCATCTGCCCTCCCTCTCGCTTCTCATCTTTCCACCTCTGGCTCTGCTGCCAGCCATCCTCAGACACACCAGGGTTTCCCTTTCATTTAGTAGTGAGGGATGGGATGACAGACAGAGAGAGGCAAGAGAAGAGGGGAAGGATGCAATGATCTGTCCTGATGAATGCAGTTAGAGAGAAAGTGCTGATGCGATGGAACAGAGTCTTAAAGAAGAGATCAGATGAACTCACCAATCACATCAACATCAGATCACCTGTCAATGTGCAGTGGCCAATGACGGTGTTAGAAATACAAATTAATTAATCTAAGAAATACTTCATCATTTAGGATCAGAAGTTGTGTGTGAATAAACATTTGGGACAAAAATTTGGTAGAGATACTACTGCTAAAATACCACTGTATTTTAATTCTGCAATTTCAACTCTGTTGTGGCATAACCAGAAACAATATATTTATAAGGAAATGGAAAAAGGACACGCTTATTTTTCTCCTGAAAGCAGCTAGTAAGGGTCTTACTTCACTTGAACACACTCACAGACAGTCAATGAAAGCAATAAAAGCTGTGGGTGAATCCCAAATTAAATAAAAGAACAAGATATTAAAGTATACTGTAGGCTGTATATCATCATTATAATAACAGATGATAAGAAGTGTTACGGATATTGTCTGAGAAGGCACAGTACTCGACAATGTACAAAAACATGCATTCTTGAGGGTATTTTCAGCAATAGTTTGATAAAGCATTAAGCTCATCAGTTAACCTCCGTTTTTTTTTTCCCAATGCTTTTTTAATATCCTCCCCAGTAACACTGATCTACCAGATTTTATTTTTAAGCAGTATGTGCTCAATATCACCAGTAACAACCATCATCATCAAAAGTCATTCATCCATCTGTAAAGCAGGTTGCAGTACGCTGGACGTTTAGTGACAAAGTGTGCAGAGGCTACTGTGGCTTCTTCTTCCCAGTTTTGTTTAAGGCAAATGGACACAAAGAAAAAAAGTTCCATCACTGCTGCTTTTCATTGGGCAGAGGACGCTTAATACTATTTGGTGCAGCACAGCTTATATATTAGCTACCTGGAAAGTGGACCTTTCCAGTTTCTCTCTTTCTCTTTTAAAGGTCAGCACTATGAAGAGGTTTCACCGTATTATTTTTCACCTGTGCAAATGTGCCTACCTGTGTGTGGATTACCACAAATTCTATGGTGTTTTACTTTAGGCTTGAACCTTTTAAAACTCACAAAATTATAATTTGTTCTGCATGCCCAAACTCATTTTAAAGTTATTGTTTCAGCAGCACATTTTATGTACTGCTTCATGCTAAAAACGTTTGCCTAAAAATCTGAATCAGGAAAACATCATCTTACAATGAACCTTTAATTTAAAAAAAGTTGTGACAATTGCTAACATTCAACTTACAAGAACTGCAGCATTGTGAGCCGCTGTATGCTGACTGGCAGTGTGTGGTGTAACATATGGGACTGTCCAGTTTTTCACAGAGAGAAAACAGGTTGATAGCAGGCCATTTATCTAGATCTGTGGAATGACACCTCTACAACCGAGTGACATAAACAACAACCATAACTCACGTGTGCACACACACGTGCACTCACGCATGTGCGCACACAAAGACACGGCGGCGTGTTAAAGTGAAATAGGCAGAGCTTGACGTTTACGAGTGTTCGTCCTTATTCCTTTGACAGGGAGAGAATTCAGACAGAATGAAATCCTCATCAGCATGGCTCCTGTGTTATAGATCTCTCCTCACCATTCGCTGACTGACAGAAGGAAAACTGAGAGAGGGGGTTGTTTGGCCTGTACACAACCACTGTATTTCTGTCTCTATACTGGTTTGCCAGAATGACACAGAGGAGGAGAAGGAGAGACAGAAAGGGGCAGAGAAAGAAAGATAAAGAAACCATAAATGAAAAGATACTGGCAGGGCTCCGAGCTGCCCCTTAATGCACCTTAGAAACCATTGCAGGTAGAGAAAAAATAAAGATGCTAATACTCCCATGCACTGGGTAGGTTTCTAATGTCAGGGGGCGAGCAGAAGAGGAAGAAGACAGAGAAAGAAGAACCTGGACATTTCCACATGGCTTTTGAAAAGTCACCTCCAATCAGAGTTAACAATTAACACAGGGCTTAAATCATGAAGGGGCTTATGCATGCATGCATACACACGTGCACGCTGGTTAATGGTTGAGTAGTAATGCTGCGTTAATACTTCTGAGCATATTAACAATTTATACCCAATTCACTGCCCTAATAGCTTGCCTGAAGCACAAATTAGTACAAATCTTCTGCTGTACGGTGGCAGCAGTGGTGATGGTGGGGTTACTAACCTAGGACAGAGCATGTGTCACCAGACCCATCCTGTCACATGAGCTAATATCTTGTATGATGTAGAAGGAGGATGGAGGTGGCGGTTTAGCGGCGGTAATTCCCTTGTCTGTGCTGCATTAAAACTGCAAAGAGATCAGTGATAGAAAACCAGAGGTGTGGTTTTGGGGACTGAGAGACAATCTGGCACAAGCTGGTTTCACATCAGTGAGGATGATTAGTACACGGATAGGTGGGAGGGTAGGTGGTGTTGCAGGGAAAGTGATACAGATGGAGTGGTTCAGTAGGCTGCTTGTCACATGCTGAATGAATCACTTTGTTAAGGTGAAAAAAAGCCAGCTGTATAACAGAACTGAGGTGAGGAATAAATTCAGTCTGAAACAGACATTATGAGTGTTTGATGATGTTGAGGCTTTTTTTTTGTTTCTGTGCAGGCTGTCTGAGTATTTCTAAATTGGTTGGGTGATTTTTGGCAAGGCAAGGAGGGATGATCCCCTCTGTGTGGACGCCCACAGTATTTTGTTTTTCCTTTTATATCTAAATTCCTGTAGCCAGATCCCAGTGTTTCTTCTCCTCTCCTCTCTTTCACTCTTTATTTTTGTCACATCATGAGCAGGAGCTGCCACTGTGCACAAACAATTTCCAATTGCGGTCACTCACTCATTCTCCCTCACGCAGGGTTGATGAGCTGAGGGATGATGGTGAAAGATTAGTGTTTGTGAATACAGAGAAATGAGTCTGTGTTTAACCCATTTTTCTAAGCTGATGCAAGTTTTGTGGCTGATTTTTTAATTCTTACTGACATCATTAATTCTGTCACTACACACAAATGGTACATATCACATTATTCAGTCATACTCCAGCTTTAATTAACATCTATGCAATCCACTTGCCACAGTAATCCACTTTTTTCCATCACTTTTGTTTTCAATCAAAAAGGTTTAAAAAGCCTACTGAACACTACAAGACAAGACTACAACAACATCAGCAGTAATGGAGCATGAGCTGGAGAATACAGTGGCGCTACTAGCAGCTCAAAAGATAGATATTTGCAACAGGAGTTGATTGAAAAAAACAAAACTAAAACTGGACTTAAATTTGAAAGGTGCCTGGCAATGAGGTAAAAACATTGCGCTCAACTAAAGGCAAGAAAGCTCAGGTTCTGTTCAATTAAATATTATTTAATTTGATTTTCTGTATTCAATTTCACACATGTCACCACACATGGTAAAAGCACAAATGTTCTAGCTGTGCCTTTGTCAGAGGTTCTCAGCTGATTCCCTTTAGCTTTAGGAGAACCTCTTCCTCTCCTGTCTTCCTCCTGTGGTTCTGCTGGCCTTAAGGATTATAACTAGAATGATTCTGAAATCTGTAATTAAAGCAGCAGTGCTTTATTGACTTGACATGCTGATTTTAACATTTTTGCAATATTATTTGCAAAAAATTTAACTTATGTGCATTGATTTTCTGTGTCTGTTCTTGTACATTTGTTTCTCTTGAAAAAGAGATTGAAGTGTAAATGAAATGTTAGAAAAGGTTCATGTGCTTCTAGTTTGGATACCTTTAACTATTTCTCTACAGAGGATTAGAGAAGTATTTGCGTCCTGTGGTTGTAATGTACCCTTTTTGAAACCTCCTGGTAATTTCTAGTTCATGAGATGGTGTGGCAGTGGAAGAGATGTGGGATGGCATTGAAGACATGTAGAAAGTGTTCATACAGGGGACAGAATTGAAAACAGAGCTGAGCAAAAAGAACACAGAAGCGGTCGAGTGTGTGCGCCTCCCTTTCTCTCCATGCTAATTTTCTTGGCTGGCTCTTAAACAGAATTTTAATTTGCTCTGTGTTTACGATTCATAACGAATGGTGCCATCTCAGAGGCCAGTGTAATCTAATTATTAACACAAATGCATGGAAGTACATGCACTGATGGGCACACACACACATGCACTGAGTAAAGTACACTGTAATCTAATTAACTTGGCAGGCATTCTGAACTAATTTTCCATTTCAAGATATGCTCTTTGTGAATAGAAGATTTTAGGTCCTGGGGAAACACTTAAATATTAATACATACTAAATATGTGATTTACATAGTGAATCTATATGCACCATGGATTTAGTAATCCGAAGCGTATTTTTTACTGTGTCAGTTATTTAGGACTAAGATGAATCACTGTTTGTTCTATATTGTGTCTTGCTACTCATACAACTGCAGTGTTTCTTACATATAGAGTTTACTTGGGCGGGCTGCCCAGGTATATTAACAGCCACCCAAGTATATTGGCCACCACTTAAAAAAAAAATCTGTCCCAGAGAAAACAACCATCTTCAATCTGTTAACTTGAGGACAATTTCTACTCACTTTATTGCTCCTGGACCTGTTAGTTCTGCTGTTGAAAATGTACTGAATGCATTATTGATGAGTTTGTGCTATGTTGCCAACCCTGTCTCCTAAAAATTACGTTTATATGGGACGAAACTGCATTCCAGATTACGTTTTTGTAGAATGTAATTGTCACGTTGTACTGAAACGTATTTTTGTGAATGAACAAATGACGTGCTACATTTATTAATGCAAAACCGTTTGCAAGGAGGTGGTTGGGCTGGATAGAGGAACATTTACTGTGCAGGATTGACCTGCCAGAGACAACCTGAGGTTGGCTTTAGGCAATAAAAGTACTGAGGCTAGGGTTAGAAAAAAGATTGTGTTTTGGTTTCATTTTTAACGTTGTGTTTGTGAAGAAACTGTGTAAAATGCCATTTTTATCCATTAAGCAGTCGCCAGTCTATCACTGACCCTAATTCACTGCAGTGCCGGATGCAGATAGGATATTTTCGCGGACAAAAATACGTCACCTGTGAACATTTCATTAATACATTAAGTATCAACGTATTTGTGAATTTTCATTTACGTTAACTGTAAACATATGATCATTACTTTAATAGAAAACGCAATCGGTTCGCAAATATGTCCTGTTACAAAACGGAATCGGGATTGCAGTTTCGTCCTATACAAACGTGATTTTTAGGAGAAAGAGCTGATGTTGCAATCAAAGGGGTTAATTTCCACATTTCTGTAGCAACATTCATACTGTCATAAAGCAATATTAGTCAAGTAGTAGTAAAAAGTAGTTATCCAAAAAACTACTCAAGTAAGAGTATAAAAGTATTTGGTGAAAAGAGTAGTCAAGTACTGAGTAACTGTTTGATTACAAGGTCTGATTTACTTTCTAGAAATTATGTAATCAGACTGAGAGAGATATAAAAATAATGTGCAAATTCTTTCCAAATAATAAAATACAAAATGACAAATAACTTACATCTTTACAAATTAACTTTTAATACATTTTCAAATCTTAATTTCTCTCAACATAAAGCTTTTGAAACCAATATCTACAGTAGGTAACGTATGTATGTTTTACCTGCGCCATCTCTCATGTGTTTTTTCATTCACTGTCTGCTATGTCCCGTAGTATGTAGCTAACGTGTGAAGGCATCTGATACTTGAGACTAGACTAACCCTTTCAGCCTCAAATTAACTTTTAGTAACAGGAAAAATATAAGATATTTGGAGAGAATTACAATATGGGGTAGTCCATTAAAATAAAATAATAAAACATATTTATGTGGAGTAATCAGGTAGTTAGTTTATAACTGTTGCAAACCAGCAAAGTCTGCGATGAGTAAGTGAAACGTTTACAACTAACAAGAAAAAGTCTAGTTGTCATGACTCAACTTTCAGGCAAATTCAGCTGGATGATTGAGAATGAGAATCTTCACTGATATGTGTGGAGAGTTTGTGCCACAATGCTGCCACAGTGTGTGGTCATGTGACTGCATGGCTACAACTGATTGGTGAAACTGAATCATGTGACTATTATTGATACATCTGATTGGGGAAACACAGTAATGTGGTAGATCCACTGACGGCAGGTCTCTGGTAGAATAAATGGTTTAATCTCCCAGTTAAAATGTTCATAACATGTCAATAAATTAAGATCAACTCTTTTTTCTAAATCCTTGATTGTTTGAAGCAAATAGCTGTTAGAAAATAAGCTGTGTCAAAGTCAATAGATAGTAATTTTATTTCATTCAGTACAGTGGTACACTCTGGGGGGGGGGGGGGGGGGGGGGGGGGGGGGGGGGGGGGGGGGGGGGGGGGGGGCGGGGG
>JAUYWH010000025.1:12840930-12877052 GCA_034779795.1 Ctenopoma multispine | reverse complement strand
ATTGGCGTGATGGGTTTAAGGTTCACGGGCGCAAGGTGGCAGGCACCTTCAAAGTTTCCCCAGGAACTTTCTAGTTAATATTATTGTTTATTAAAATAGACATTTGCTTGGTTGGCAACTCAAGTGGACATTTAAAGAACATAACAATTACAAAAAATTCACTTGAATTGTTGTTTTCATGGCTATAGAAAAAAAATATATAGAGGAAAATTGTTGACTGAAGGGGTCATAATTCATGCATGAAAGAGCTAACACTTAGTGTGCATGCATGCACACACATGGTCAGACTGACCTCCATATTGATCCTGTTACATCTCTCTCTTTCCCTTTTCTTTATATTTGTCTATGTCCTTCCTTGTTTCTATTTTTACCCCATAAGATTCTCCTTCTCACCCTACTTCTCTCTCTTCGCTTTCTCCTCCTGCCCCATCTTGGACCTAACATCAAACATTCTCAGAAGAAAAACACAGCCAACAGGAACAAGAAAAATAACACACACACACTCACAGAGTACATCACAATTCCCTTCACTCCCACTTGCCCTGCTTCTCTGCATTGGACTGGCATGCCATCTGACTCGATGCAAAAACAACTCACCACATTGAATATACTAGAGTGGTAATTGTCCTCAGATAGTCTTATGCTCCGATTCGCCCACAGTATGTGCAGTTTGTGCATGTTCTTTCCCCTGAGTTTTCCAGTATGGTTTGTCATGTCTATGTATGTGTATAGGTGTAGATGTACAGTGGACATTTTTCACTTAGCATCCATCTGCACCTGTTGGCTTCCTTTCACTGGCTTGACCTAAGCAGACTCTTAGCTGTCTGTCATAGGGGGGAATTTGTGCGAGACTCACCTCTTGTCACTGTTTGCTTTTGTTTCTATCCTCCATCCTTCTCTCTGCCTTCTCACCTTCCATTATTCATGGCTGGGTGCAGACCTTTGTTTTCTGCCTAAATAATTGATTGAAGGCATGGTCGGAGAGAGTGCATCTGCTCGGGTAAAAGAGATGGATAAGAAAAGCTTAAAGAATCACATGGTCTGTGCTCTCTTTCCCGCTCTCCCTTTTTCTAAAACATTTAGAAAATTCTCCTATATGCCAGAGTGATTAAGAATTCCTTTCTTACTTTTTCCTCTATGTACATCTCACCTAGCAAAAACGATCTCACCCCTACAAGAGGTAAAATCATTTTCTGGAGTGCTGGCCCCAGCTCTAATTTGTGTTATGCCTCTCAAAAGTGTAACTTAACTTTCACAAATAACAGCCCAGTCTCAAATAACTGAGACAATACGAGGCAAATACAGTGGTCTTAGAGAATATATGGGGGGAGATTAGATATGAGGATGATGTAAATTCATAATAAATGAATTCTGTTCCATGTTGCTTCATATATATGTTCTCATGAATTTACTTGTATCAAACCTGAAGAGTGCATTTCTAATTTCCTGAACAAGATCAAAGCAAACCAGTTTCAGCCAGACATCGCTTTATCATTGACTCTGTCGTAGTTTAAAAGAGCACAAATATTTGCTGCCTCTTGCATTCAGGTCTTTGATCAATGCTTAGTGTGTGCTTGTGTGTGCATAGACACTATTTGAACATGTTAGCTGATGATTTTGCCTGATGATGAAAAGAGTGATTTTTTTTCTCTTCTGGAGGTCAAGATGCACAGGCATTCAGATCAATAGCATCGAACGCTCTCTTATAGTCCTATTAAGACCCGCTCATAAATTGAAATTGACGACAGAGTGAGAGAGACAGAGGATGAGAGAGAAACAGGCAGGTGGAGATGGACGAGAAAGAAAAAAAATAACAAGTGGAAAGTGGAGAGGCAGAGGTGATAAGTAGATATAAGAATAAAGGAAATACTTGAAAATAAGAATATTGGAACAGGTCAACTGACAAGGAGCTTATGCTTGTGCCTGGATACACAGAGCAGGCAAGAACACAAAAGAGTGTTTGGCAGTCCATCCCTTCATGTCTGGCTGGGAGCAGAGGAAAGGAGGAGAGGAGGAGGGCAGAGGGAGGAGAGGAGGAGGGGATAGAAGACAGTTCGATCAATGCCAAATAATATCATATGGATGAGCAGACAGACACTGCTGGGTTGCCAAGCCTCTGTGCTGTCATAGACTGGAAAGCAAGTGGGTGCGTTTGCTTAGATACACATACAGCCATGACACACATCAACAAAAAAACCACAAGGTATCATGTATGTTTGTTTGTATGTATGTTTCACTTCCTATACAGCTTTTATCAACACTAAACATATGTGGCAGTCTGCAAGCACCAGAAACTGTTTTTGGCAAGGTACCCTGCAACCACTTTTCTACTGACAGAAACGATCCAAACTTTTAAAACATTTTGTTTAGTTATTAAGTAATGTACAGGTATTTAGCTTCTAGATACTTATATGCAAAAAGAAATGAATGACAAACAATGAAGATAACACAAGATACACATTTTTCATTTTCTCTCTTCTGTCACTGCATTAATGTATAACTTAAGAGTGAAGGGGACATCTGCTTTCTGCCCTTATGAACTTGTGGAATAAGAACCTGAAAACGTGGCCCATAGCTATGATAGTCAGTTACTGCTTGTGTGCTTTGTAAATTGAGATCTAACTATGTAAATCTGCTTTCTAATTGTGCACAGAAACTGCCACCTACAGGCATATTTAAACAGGCAAAGGGATGTACACCCAAAGGGACTATGACTTTGCACCTTAAAGCATATAAAGCACAGCGGTGTGAGTGCATAGTGAACTGGCGTGACAACAAACGCCTGCAGACTCTTTGATCAGGCACATGAGTAGATGCCTGAAGGCAATGGGAGCAAGCCCAGGAAGATGGCCTGGAGCCATTGAGAGCAGATACAGTAGAACAATTTCAACTGCCAGCTTGTAGGAAACGCTTCTCTTAGCTCTCTCAGAGATGGCTGGCCTTCACACTTTGTTAGCTGGCACCTGGGTCGAACAAAAGACTGACTACGTCAAGAGGAAATACAGGAGCGACAGCATGTGTTGGGGCTAAGAGGGGAAGCCACTGGGAAACTAAATCAGAGAGAAAGGGAAGCAGAAAAACAGAGGAACAGTCTGGTCTATTACATGCAAAAGAAGTGGCAGTTATACAGCAGTTAATGTTTGTTTGGTCTTTGGATGGTAGAAAATGTATCCTAATAACGTGAAACAAACCAAAACGAGTGCATGTGCAAAGAAAGTGGAAAGATGAATGGATGAGATAAAGAAACCATGTGATTAGAGCAACCGTCTTGACGATATGAGATGGCAATGGGCCAGGTGCTGGCAGTGAGGCATTGTGGGCTGACTGCCATGATTCAAGCTGCGTCTTGTTTAGTCTCTTGCCAGGAGAGACAGAGATCGTGCTAGCCATGTTGTTGTTTCTGCTCCACCAATAGTCACTTCCAATAATTATTCCAATAACAGACTGCATTATTTAAAGGGGTCATATTATGCTTAAGATAATATGATATTCAGGCTAATAGTGCAAATACATGTTATTATGCCTCTTTATGCACAGCTCCTGTAACCTTGAGCCTTTGAGACTTCACTTCAGATGGTAAAAAAAGTATTATTAGTAGTATTACCTGACTTTGTGGGAACATGCTTTCATTATGATGTGCACAGCTGCAGCAGCCCAAACATCAGCATGTGTGCTGTTGCTGGTTGCTACTGTACTCCTAAGCTCTGTGTTGTGTGCGTCAACTTAACCAGGCCTGGCTGTAACTCTATTCCAGCCAGATGATTGTTCCGGTGTGACGCTATTCACACTATAGACTGATGACTGAAGCAGCTATTTGGATAAATAGTGAAACATATCTACCTTACAAGAAAGAAGTCCAGTTGCCGTGACTCAACCTCCAGACAACTTCACCTGGATGACTGAGAATCTTCACAGACATTTTCACACTATCACTGGCTTTTTCAGTTGTCTGTCAAAACATGGATGGAATGAGTTCTATCGATGTCGTATTGACCATGTTTTTATCAAATTAAAGTAATTTCACAGTAATTATCTTTATTGTATTATCGCCCAGGCCGAGGGGCAGGTTGTGAAGTGCCGTCAATAGATAAAAATGCTACTTGAAGTCTGTTGCTGGTCTGTTGTTGTTTTTATCTTCTGAAAAAGTAAGTTAATTATCACTCACAGCCAACCCAACTTCACAGAAGTGTATATGTAACATCAGAATATGAACAGCATGAGATGACCACTTCAAAAGCATCTGTTCAATTGTATTATCAGCACTGGCTTTGAACTCTGTTCTGTCTCGGGATATACTTTTTTGGGAACTCTTTTAAGTAACAGACTTCCTTTTTCCCTGTTTCAGGTGACCCGATAGTCCTACCCATCTCAAGAAAAGAAGCAAACAGTGGTGGAGATACTGTCAGATACTATGGACCTATCAGTGGTGAGGAAATGCACTCAGATGGACTTCTATGAGGAACAAGTAATTGATTCATTTTTCTGAGGATACACAAGAAATGGCAGTTAAAGAGACAGGACTCGTACACTGCCCATCATCACCTTTAACACAACTGACTCTCCTTGGTCCTTTACTGCAAAGGGCCGCATCACCCACTATCCTTTATTGCTACTAGAAATAATACCTTTCAACAAAATGAACTATGACTTAAACAGCACCGGATTAGAAGACAAAAAACTACTTTCTTTACAGCGTTCTGTATTATTCGTCTCTCTTCTAAGGCTTAGTTGTGTTCCACACATATAGTGAAAACAAAGGGGATCTGGATTTTAGACAACTACTCTACATATATTACAAAAGTCACTATAAAAAAAAGGGAGTGGATCCAGAATGGGTGTTTCATGTATTCGGGATGACACATTCAAATTTAACTGTGCCACATATGACACAATTGATGCTGTCAAAACATTTCTCAGATCTGAAACTGAACCTTTTCTTTTTCACCTTCATAAGAATATTTTACCTTGAATAGTTTGTGGCTTGCCACATGCCATTTTTTTAAATTAGGAGACAGTTTGTCAGTCTTCTTTTTTCGTTTGTTTTTTGAGGACAAAATCCTAACCAGGGAGGTTAGACTAATACCAAGTAGATGTTACGGTATATTGAAACATGTAAACGTGTAAAAAATGGTCCATGGAATCAACGGGGCTAAAAATAAATTGATGCTCTAATGGTTTTAATATCTGTGTTTTTAAACGCCTGTTAACCGCTATTGAGTACATGTGTCAGTATTATATGAAATGAATAAAACCTTTCAAAAGAAAAGATTAATCTCTGCATTTTTTTCACCCTTACAAAGTAATCTTGGGTTAGGGCTAGCATTAGTTGCTTTTCTGGTGGTCCAGATCAGGACTGACAGTATACTGCATATTACATAGCTTGTATGTAATTAATTAAAAAAACAAAAATCCTGTATTGTTTCACAAAGAATACATGAAGCTGTAACCATTGATAAGCGTGTGAATTAATTCCCCTTTATTAAAATGTATAACTACTGGTGTTCTTTGTGTTGGCTTCAAGAAATGTCATCAATAACACTTTTCTATGTTGATAACTTTTTTTAAATCATGACTTTTCATAATTTTTACAACACTTCTGAGCATTGCCAACCGTTGTCATGAACATTTAACTCAGGTTGTCGCCAGTTACTTGTGACATATCTTTAATCAGCTGGTTAGAGAACAAAGAAAAAACATTTGCTTACCTCTGTATTGTGCTGAACCATGCACATGATTGCAAGAGAAATCTGCATTTAGTATGTAAGGAAGAATAAGGATGTTTGTATGCAGCACATTTCAGATGTTATGGCTATGTTTTTGGCATTTTGTGGAGCTTGACTAACAGGTGGGTTTTCCCATAGTGATTGTGAATTTATGAATTAACTATATTAACCCTCCTTCACTGGGGTCTATTACTATAAGTGTGTGACTTAGTAGATTAATTTGACGTTATAGGAGCAGAGCAAAGTGTTAGATAAAATAAAGCAGGACAATCCACTGGTTCTCTAATTCTCTCAACTTCGGTGCTGACACAGTAAAATTACTGTTGTTTACAGATCAAAAAAATGTTTCTTTAAGCATGGGATTAGAAAATCTTGTGAGACGTTCAACTTGGTCACATTAAATAAAATAAATATGATTCAATGTCATAACAAATTTCTTCACATCCACTTCAAGTGGACATGAACCTGATGCAAATGCTACGACAATACTGATGCTATAATGGATCACAATACCAGTGCCTACTGCCTACTATGATGTTCTGACAGATACACTATGTACTGTACCATCTGCTTTCCTATCAGGTTAAGTTAGTCTGCCCATATTTCTCAGTTTCCAATTCCGACTAAACCATCAAGTTTGACAAGTAGATGAGAAATTCTACTCACAAAACCCAGGAGAGCTGCGTACTTTCATATTACAGCAAGATGAGGTTTATCTAAGTTTTAAAATAGACTTTATATTCACAGATAAAGTATGTTGTGGAAAAATGAAAACCAAACATTTTCCTTTCTAGCATGAATCCTCATATTAAAAAATCAGTTTCTAAATTCAGTTATTTTGGTTAAATGTTTATTAAGAATGAAAGTAACTGGATAGTCTAAATAAGTTGATAGCAACTAATTCTCCTTGCACCTTTCATAGTTATATCTGAGCTACAACTGATCAGTGGCTATTATATAGATATGTGAGCCACTGAGAAGAGCATCATTTGCCTTCCAACACCTGAGTGAAGAAACTGACCAGTCAGTCTCTGCTAATGCAGTGGAGCATGTGGCGTGAATAGTCACATAGACTTCTGGGATGCAGACTGCAGACCAGGTGGAGACGGATGACTCTATTATATGGCAGTACAGACACTGACTGGCCACTTCATTAGGTACACATGCACAGTCTAATGCAACACAACACAGCAGCTCCGCCATGAATTCCACTATCACAAAGTTATAATTGCTCAGCTTGAGTTGAAACTGTCAGAAAGATCATAACTCTAATATATGCTTGTTAATTGATATTGGGTGGTGGAGTCGTACTGGAGTCCATATATCAAGATGTGGTTTTAATGTTTTGACCAATGAATGAGGGGACCAAAATATCAGAGACACCACCCATGATGACCTTAATACATGGTAGAATATCTTTTAAAGTATCCAAATTGTTACTGATCAGAAAGGAAATCGGTGGTATCACATCTTACTAGCGTACTCTACTGTAAACATCAGCTGTTAGTGGCAGATGTGCCAGTCAGTTGTGAGAGTCAGTGTGTCTTTGCTGTACAACTGATGATGCAGAGATTAAACAAGAGCACTCACACAGAGAAAGTTACAAACAAAATGTTGGGTTTGAGGCTGCAGACATCTACAGTATCTCTTCTCTCAGTAACACACAC
Source organism: Ctenopoma multispine (assembly GCA_034779795.1). Taxonomy (NCBI): domain Eukaryota; kingdom Metazoa; phylum Chordata; class Actinopteri; order Anabantiformes; family Anabantidae; genus Ctenopoma; species Ctenopoma multispine. The sequence goes on along the minus strand of JAUYWH010000025.1, from coordinate 12,869,662 downwards.
ATACACTATCTGTGTTGTATTGCATTAAAGCTGGCTTTCTCTAAAACGCTTTTCTGATTTGGCTAATCTCCTCAGGGGCCACCGCCTTCCACTGAGTCTGAGTCAGTTTGTGTGTGTATGCATGTGTGTGCTTCATGGCCTGGGCTTTTTTCTGAGCCTCATCGCGTCGTTAGTGCATGTCATTAAAAGATTACAGAGTATAAACCCACATACAGATTCTCACACACACAAGGGGTGAGAAAGAGGGACTGACTGCTATAATTACAGAGTGAAACGTGAATATGAATATGAAAGCCCTATTCTTGTTAGCTGTTTGCAAGGTGTTTCTCAATTAATCATCATTAATCAAATCATGAGTCAACCATGTGAGACTTTTTGAAATCTTTCCTCAGGACCCTAATACCAGCCCACTTTCACGTACTTACACTGGAGCAAGGTATCAGGTGAAACTCAAACAGTCTCCTCATATCCACAGTATCTGACAGTGCTGATCTTCAACACTGCTGCTAAGCATTAATCACATCATCTGTGACTACGCTCTAAATATCCAGACGATGCAGAGATTAGTCAGTGTGCTCTCTGGTTAGCAGTGGCAACGAAGTGGTCGCTGCTAACAACAGATGCCAGAGCAGATGCTACAGCTGGACAAATGGTGAGATAGGCTATCCTCAGTGCTGACACATTACCACACACTCTCTGACAGTGTCAGTCACAACCAAACATTACCATTATTGTACTTAAGTAAATAAGTACATAAGTATCATCACTACCGGGGACAATCTGTCACTTTTTATGTTGTTTAGCATTTTAAGACATTTTAATGGCAGTGTCAACTGTTATGGGGAAATTTCATAAACGGCTCCTTTAAAAGATTTTTTAACTACGTTCTCAGTAACCATACCTGACCTGCTTCATTTTAGTACTACTTAGTTCTACGTTAAGTACTCAGAGTAGTCGTAGTCTGTCATCAGTGTTAACAGAAGAGTTCAGAAACAGTTTAACCTCACAAGTAAGGAAATTGATAGAGAAAGGTACACCAAAGTCTAAACAGATTATCTTCTCCATACGGGACTGTGCATAACATGATGGCAGGACATAAAAAAGGGTTCAACAAAACCAGGAGGACAGAAACAAAAGAATAACGGGGTTTCTCCAGGCAGCTGGTTAATGGAGGTGTGTGTTGCCTTTTATTTGATGTTACCTGCCATGGTTTTTATTTCAGATGCATGCCTGCACTCAGGGAAGTCCTGGTGACAAGTTCATTTCATTATTTATTTAATAAATTAAACTGATTTTTTAAAATTATTTGACAGCAATCACTGTTCTGTTTAAAACTTGCAGTAATTAACTAATAATTAATACAGCTTTCTTTTTTTTAACTTTACATGAAGTTGTTATTCCTAACATAAAATATAAAAATTCCATTTTGACCATAGTGCTTGGCTCAGAATTTATTTGTTTATCTGTATTTATACACTGGACAGTCAAAGTGGGATGAAAATCTGTCCCTCTGTCTTGTATAGATAGTGCAATACTGGCGTTGGAGAGCTATTGTTAGACCTTGTTCAGAACAGAATCACAGAAATCACAGAATGTAGTGATATCGGTACATGGGTTTACATAGAGTTGCATCATCAGGGGTTGGGGGGGAAGGATGAGGATATGCTTACATTCAGAGTCATTTGAGTAACGTGTTCGATCGAGCAAACAGCAAATTAGATTATCTTTTGGAAGAATCTGGACTAGAGGGATGGAAACGATATCCCTCTCATTTGGTGATGAAAAGTGCTTGCTAACACATCAGTGTGAAATGCAATAGGTGTTCAACTAGGTTCTGGTGACTGAGCGGCATAATTCTTATTCCATATCATGCCAACAATAACAGAGCCACCAGATCCCCTCACTCCAGGGTTTTACATTCAAGGTTTCTCCTTTAATTTGTCACTTGTCTGTACATACACAGTATACAGCACAGTGACTGTTGGCATAGATGAGAAAGTGAACAGCTGTATGTCTTAATTGGCCTCTGTGAAAATCTTCCAATTCAATTAATTTAATTTGAAATGATTAATCCCACTAGTGGTAATTGGTTTGGAACAGCTCGCTATACACACAATGCAAAACAATAAATAATACAATAAAAAACTACAACTAAAAAGAAGAAAAACTATCTAGAAAAACATAAAGTAAAGGATATAGAAAAACATCCACCACAAATGCACTACTGAGATCTACAGAGCACTTATGAGTAGGGATGGGAATTGATGAGATTTTTACAATTCCGATTCCATTTTCGATTCTGTTTAACAGTTTGATTCTTTATCGATTCTCCTATCGATTCTCAACAAGAACCGGTTTTCAATGCCCATCCCTACTCATGAGTTGAATCCAGGGAATAAACTATTCTATATTATATTTATTATTTATTATTATTGTTTATTATATATATATATATATATAATAAACTAGAGTTTGATTAATGTTACAAGCTGGTGGCAACAGGGACAATTCTCTAATATGAGGTGAGGCCAGAATACTAGTTGATTTGTGGATGATTTGTTGGTTACAAATAAATCCAAATCGTGTGGTCTTTGAACACATTTTAACAATGTCAATGTGAGTAGCTGAAAAATATGTGGTATCTGCTTTAAACGCATTAGGGTCAATATGCATTTCACACAACTTAAGTAAACAGAACTAGAAAATGAAAATTGTCCCAAAAGCATTTTTATATAAATATAAAGGATAAAGATATATTTCCCGAAACATCTTCATCTTCAGTATGACGCAATGCACCATCCAGTTTGTATGCAGGGGTACAGCCATAACCTTTCACTTGTCTGATTCCTCTGAAAAGATGTTGAGGAAAGAGAGAGGGAAGTGAAAAGACAGAAATAAAGAAGGAGGAGTCCTGTGATGCTAGTGCAAAATGATGGCCTAAAAATAATACGGCTTCTGTCATGAGACTTGGAGAACAGAGCAGATCTGAGCAGGTTACAAATGAACTTAGCAGATCAGCGTGACATATAATTCAGCTGAGAGAGTGTATGTGTGCCTTTGTGTGTGCAAAGTGGATAGCATGCGAGAATGAGAGAGTGTGTGTGCGAGGCTGATAAGCAGCACAGACCCAAGGGGTTCGTTACATGGTGGTCTCAACCTGTCACTTCCTTCAAACACACTTTGTGTTATCTACACATACACACAAAGCCAAATATCCTCAACTTTGACTGTGTCATTCATGTCAAAGGAAGCATGAAAGAAAGTGTATGCTGCCCCTTTTATTTCCTGTGAGACGCTCCTGAATGAGCGTTAAATATGAGTCACAGTAATTAAGGTTTCACTGATGACTCACACAGATAAGACAACCTTGCTGCATAATGTGTATGTGCTTGTCTGCCTTGTGGTATTAATACCCATGACATCTAGACTCACTAGAAGGCTATTGACACTTTTTTGTCCACAAACACATCCTCACAAAGCCAGCCCACACATTGGGGTTTTTTGTGGCCTGCTGAAGCCCATGAGGCAATTGCTAGAGACAGGTAACTGTCACCTAGGCTGTAGAGCACATGACTGGCAAATGCTCTAATTCACTGAGACATCAGTGTGATTCCTATCCACCCCTGCATTGGGTGGGAGGCTTCAACCTCTGGCCTCCATCTCACCAAGAGGCCAGTAGTTGACATGATGTTGCTGTTTTTTTAAAAACTGCTCTTACCCAAATTATCAATCAAAATAGTGAGACAAGACCAAGTATTTTAACACAATTATTAAACAAGATGTATGAAGGCGTCACCTTCTTCGTAATTGTCACCCCAGTGAGCCGCAGCAGTAAAATGTTCCTTAAGGTATAAAGTGTCATTAATTTAAACTGATCTAATGCGATTTAGGTCTACATAAGAGTAACAGTCACTGGAGCATTTCTGTATTCAAAATGCTTGTTTTTCAAACCTCGAATATATTTTCTTGCAGAAAAGAGCAGAGCTGAGAACTTTATCCCTCACTCAGCTCAGTTCCACAGCAGTCAGACTGATTTCTTTCCACCTGCCAAAACAATTCACTAAAATTCTCAGTTAAGTCTAGATTAATAGTTGTTCTACACAATACAACCTGCAGTTACATAGTCTGTTAAAAACCATATAATCTTGAGAGGTTTTTAAACCTTTGGTACCTTAACAAGTGAGTAATGTATTCTTGACACCAATAACGTTTTATGAATTTCACTTTTCAGTTAATAGTACTCAAAATGGGAAAATCAGGTCATTCATTCAGAGTAGGTGCTGCTACATTTATAAAGCAGTTTAATGATAAAAAAATGTTCTAAAATAACTCAAGGACCATAACTGAAGGGTTTCAATGACATTGTGTGCTATAGACAGACTACTTGTAGTTTGTTCACCCAGATTTCTCCTGTTGGTTTCTCAGGTGCTGTATGCCTCAGGATACCTTGGCAGTATTACTCTATGCTGGGTGTTGGTTTGTTTATTTAGCTAGTAAATTATAATGTTATTACTATAGCGAGCTTCACAGAGACACACAATTTACCTACACATACTTTTTTCACATTATCTTTTCATTTGCTATTCAAACTTATGCACTTTACTTGTGGATAATGTTTTTTTTGTCTAAATGCGCACTACAGTAGTGGGAAATCTGTTGAAATTAGGTAAACAATGAGAAAGCTCTCTGATCTCTTTGAATTGCTAGGAGGAGGAGGTGGAGAAGCAGAATACTGCAGAAAATTACTATTCTAATATTGGTAATTGGTAATATTCAAATTCACTGCTGATCAGTCTCTGGGGTGAAAAGACAGATACAAAAAAAAATCTCTGTCTGGAATGAGATTGAGGGAGACAGAGGGGAGGGGTGTCACTGCTGTGATGAATATTCAGTTGTTGACATTTAGTGTGGAGCACTGAGGATGTGAGGGTGAGATGATGCCAAGTCAGAGTAAGAGCATTACAGAACATGGAAGAGATAGGGGGATGAGGAGGAGTAGGAGAGATTAGGGGGAGACAGAGACAACGATTGACAGAGATATCTCACACGCACAAGTACGGCAGGCACAGGGGAGTTTGGGTCGATTTTGAGAAAGGCCATTAATGATACTTGTTGCTCACAATTATTCTTGTCAGTTTTTTTTTATTTTTGCAGGCAGTTTAGTGACAGTCTAGAAACTAGATCTGGGTCATACTGCCATAGTCTACTCATTAAACTCATTCAGCTCCCTTGCTGTGCCATCAGCTGTTTATTTAGCTATAGAGATAGTGCGGATGTTTTCTTCTCTCGACTTCAGAAGCTCCTCACAAATTCAGACGCTCATCACCGAGACTGAAAGAACCCTGTGTTAAATTTGGAGAAGGATAAAGGGAGATGACTAATAGAGAGACAGAGGGAAGAGAGTGAATTGAGAAAAAGAGAAAAGAAAGGAAGCAACCAAGGAAAGAGTGTCTTTGTGCTGTTGTTTACAGATTCTGTTTATTAAGTTAATGACCTATTTTGCATAATTACAGTCGCACACAGTTTGTGCTGGAACCAAAACTCAAGAGAGTTTCTGTTCTAAACATAAGCTCAACCAAAAGTGTGTCTGTGTTAGCCACTGAGTGAAATGGAAGGATGCAGCCAGACACACACAACTGAATGTGTTATGTGGGGTTAAGGCATTGCTGCACAGCATGTTTACATATCTGCTGTAACTATGTCACAGGTCACCATAAAAACCAACAAGTGCATACTCAGTGATGCAAAGGCTGCTATAGTGATACCACATGGAGATCCAGGCTGGTGGAGCCTGTTCAAATATAAAACAAGACAAAGAAATGTTCTATAAGCTTCATCTTTCCAACAGCGAAGGATTTGTATATATGTGATACAATTCTTTTGTTACCTAAGGGTATTAATTTGAATGAAAACTGTGTGTTTTGTTTCTTGTGATGCACTTTATGATTCCCATTTTTGAAAGGTGCTTCATATATAAACTTAGTTTTTAACTGTGAACCAGGTCAAGTCCAGATGTTCATTCCTTGTGATGAAAAAATAAAGTTTAGCTAAAACAGAATATTTAGCAAAATCAATCATTCAATCGATGAAAGTATTTGTCCTCTTCCTGTAAAACTTGGACTTGCTTGAGGTTGTTGAAGATGTTGTGCCTCTCATCCAAAAAGCTTCATGAGTTCTAATCAGAAAGTAGCAGCTTTGCGGTAGCCATCTCCTGGATGATTTAGAATCTCCATAGACATCCACCCATCATATTAAACCACACTTGATTGCTACAGCTGCTGTGCTGTACTAACTAACATGAGTCAGAGGTGTATGAATCCCAAAACTTAAAATTAAAATTAATTCTCTCTCTCTCTTAATCTAACAATCCCTATAATATAGGTATTGGTGAAGCAGTCTTCAGCCACACCTCCTTAAGTGATCCAATCAAATCTAAAGGATTTAATTACATTTTTATACCCTGCCCACATAATTAGTAAGGAATCTAAACACACTCTAATTTTACTTGTATTAAGCGTTAACTCTGAACAAGAGACAGATGCACATGAATGCACACACACCTTGTTGATTATATTGTACCCTTGCCCCTATGAAAAAGTGAGCATGCAAAAGTGTACACATTTGAGCTCCCCTCAGTGAACACTCACAGCTCTACACACAGACTAATGAATACATTGCACAACACTTTAGAGTCACTGCAGATAATGAAGTCTATTTGCATAATTAAAGGGGATGAATCAAAAGGTAATTTACAGTACCCTCTTGTCCCCTGCTAAAACATAGGTTGACAAGCAGGAAGGGAAGAAGGATGGGAGGTGTTGCATACACTTACATCCTCGCCCTGGGGAGCGTCTTTCAAGTTGTGTGCAAGGTGAGGCATTAGACAAAAGTGAACCTTTGTACCTCACACACAATATTATTGACACCAGTCTAGTATTAATACGAATTGACAACTTTCACGGCTAAAACCTGAAGCCAGTGTGGATGGATGTATAAGTGCAATGTCATTGAAGGTGGCTGGTTTCTGGCTGCAAGTGAATCCCATTCAATAAGCATCAGTGTCTCTCTAGGAACACAGATGTAGCTATACACTAGTTAACATAATAATATTAGCAATAAGATAGTATATTGTAAATAATACATTCACATTGTATAGTATAACAGCTGCTGGTTATTTGTATTCCATTTTTGGTGACTTGCATTAGGTGAAGTTAATATTACTGTTAACTAACATTAACATTAACTAACTGTTTTCAGTACAGGCAACACGCTGAACTTTTTATTTGAAAGGTCCTGGCTCCAAGTGGAAAATGTGGCACTGACCATGAGTTGGAACTATGGGCCTGAAACGAGCTCTAAAATGGGTGTCATCCCTCACCGTGTTCATCTTTACTGTACAGTCTAGGTGTCACACACATTCACAGACACATAAAAGGAGAAGCAGAGAACATAATTCTTCAAATGTATGAACACAAAAACAGTCCACCATTTTCCCTCAATCAATTTTTCCCAACATTTCCACCTACCTCTTCTTTCATTTCTCTCTCCATCCATCCTTTCCTCCATCCATCCCCCTCCAAAGCCTCCAGTCAGCAGTCAGCTATAGAATTCCATTACAGCCTAGTGATGCAGCACTTCAAAGGAGGGAGAGCTGCATGTGTGTGTAACCGTGGGAGAGCGTACACATGCAATAGAGTGTCAGTGAGAGTGTTTTTTTTTTGTTGCTATGTGCAGGGAATCTCATCATCAGGCACACAACAGTGATGTCCCCAGCCAATATTTATCCTGCAGCGTGTGCAATCTGTTTTTCTTTTTTCTTAATCTGAAATGTGCTGTAAGCAACTTGGATTTTGCTCAACAGTGTGATTTCTTGTCGAATATCTCTGCTCGCTGTGTTTGTTAGCACAAGCAAAAGGGCTATCATATTGCCATCCAAATATTTTCCCAAATGCACATTTTGAGTTAATTTCAAATAGTAAAATATGAATCAATATGCCTGAAATACAAGTAGCCTGTACTACAATACTGTAGCCTGCACAACAACAGTCCATAACCAATCACCTGTACCTCTGCTGCATCCCACCTTTATGTCAGCTGCACAATTTTTGTTCTGCCTGCAGCATAATTTAAAAATGTGGGATTTTTTGGTGGCAGCTATTTTGGTGTTTTATTCTTTGGGCTTCCGGATGGAGCACAAACAGGATCTGGCAGGAGTATGGTGGATATCCATGCCCAAAATAAAACAAACTGATGGAAAATGCCATTTAGGTTTTTATTATGGCTAGAAACCGGATACTGATGCAGAAATTATAACTGAATAAGTGAATAATTAGCAAAACATAAATAATTATTTAGTATAAATCGCAGCCTTCCTTCAAAAAAAAGTCTATTTTGGCTGTACATTCATCTTTCATTATAACAAACAGGGTGTGTTTAAATTCTTTCTGGTAGCTTTCTCCTTCTACTATCCTTTTAAAGTGCACCAAGGTTAATTGGCCAGATGTTAACTAAGAGTTAGACAACATTTGTCTCATACTGCCTGAGAGAGTGCTGGTGATACAAACAGCCTATGAACCAGATACAGACTTAGTGAAACTACAAATTCAGGGATAGTACTCCGATATGTAAGTCACACAGGAGAAGTCATTAGCGCTGTGGTAATTGCAGACAGCTGCAGACAGAGAGCTGGAGACTAGAAAAACGACATAGACAATGGCAACCACGTCAACTGAAAAGCATTAATCTTATAAGTAAAAAAAAAAGGGAAATCTCCAGTGGAGGTCCCTTCAATTAGATTGTTCCTGCATTTCCACTGGTAAATAATTCAAATGCAGAACCATCAGCAGACAGGCACAGCTGTATAAATGTTTTAGAGTGTGCATGGGGAGGGCGGTGAGTGACGTTGGAGATGGTGGAGTGGGAACTACTGATGGAAATAGTTTTTAGTGGTGTTCCCTGCGCTTTGAAACGTTTCCTCTCTCTCCCCTTCTGATGGCCTAGACGAGGTAGATGAGGTTCTCTTTCCATGTTTTTCTGAATGTGGAAAAGAAGTCGGCTTCAATGCATGTCAACTGAAAACAGGCAGTCAAAAATAGCTCTAACGTGGGTTGGACATATGTAAGACGAGAAAAGACCTGCAAGACACCCACAATTCCTGTGCTGCTTGACTTGTCTTTATTTTCACTTGTTGTTTAAATATTTATTCCTATTTTTTCTTATAATAGTCAAAATAAATGCTTATCCAGTAATGAAATGTAACAAGTATTACAGTATTTTTCAAGTAAGTTTGAAACAGGCAACGTTTATTGTATGATCATTTCATGTCACTTCAGAGGTAAGACACAACATGTACTGCACATCATAGCTTCAGTGAATTTACATGTTTTGTTATAAATTAATCAACCGAATAATAAATACCAAAAAAAAAATGTTTGTATAGTCAGTTGATTGACAGAAATTAATTGTGATTTTCTTTTGATAATTGATCAAGTCATCTTCCTGTTAAAAAGGCAGAGAAAGTAAAAACTGATTCTAATCTATTTTTAATTATTAAAGCAATCAGTTAAAAGAGAAAGTAATCAGAACATTAATCAGTTATGAAAATCATTAGTTACAGTCTTATGTTTAATAGTTAAGATTGGCTTCACCTAAACCAGCTTTATTTAATCATAAACTGTGTATACCCTGTTTTTGTTTTTCAGTTTCAGTCTATCATAAATGTTTTCCTTAATCAACACTGTACATATTTATAATTTAATTTATTTTACCTGACAGGGACAGCACACATTAATGGACATTGCTATAAATGCATAAGTTTGCCATTAAGTAATTTATTTTTAGTTTTTAGTAAATGATCTAAATTTCCCTCACATGTGAAGTTTAGAAACAGCTTATAAACAGATTCAGAACATATTTATAGGCTCGTACCTTGGAAACGTATATTGATCATTTAAAATACATTACAATCTATGTTTTTGTAGCAGGGAATTTTTCTGTTAGAACCATTATTTGGTTTGTCAGGATGGGTCTAATTGCTGGTCACAGCATAGGCATTGCGAGTACCCTGCGTGCATTATCAGGTTGTGATATTTCAGATGATTAAACTCGGTTCTTAATACTTCCTATCTTTTTGTGTTCTGTATTGGAAAAACTTTCAGCAACTGTGTGAATGTTCTCTTTGTGTCCTATCCTTTTTTTTTTTTTTTTAGATATTTCTAATAAAGAGAAGAAGAGAAACTCAGGAAATGGCTTGGAGAGATACGATACGTGATATGAAATGCAGCAGTCACACTTTGCACCTTGCATTCAATTTAATTTTGATTTATTTTGTGCTGACAAAATAGCTGTGTGAATGTCAGTGTAACATCTGATAGAATTAGTGATCTGACACAATTTGTTGACTAATGAAATATTAATCAGCCATATTTTTGAGTGATTGTATATATTGTCGAGAAAAAAATTTATGATTTGTAGCTTTTTCCTGGTATACCTTAAATTAATTTTTTTGTCTGTTTTCTTGAATTCATAATATTTTACAGTTATTGGAACAAAAAAAAACAAACTTAAAATTAATCAACGGTGAAGACTTGCAGATCAAATGTCTTGTTTCCATCCACTAAATCAGCACAAAACCTCGAAAAAAACCAACACGGAAAAAGTGAAACTGTGAAGCCAAGATGGCTGACTGAATGCTGCTCTAACTGTGAGGCCAGAAGGCAGAGCAAGCCAGGCTAGGGTTTGGCTGCAAACAGGGTCTAATTCACGCATTGACAGGAACAACATTAGTCAACACCATTCCTGTCAGACTGGCTGTAACCATAGGAACCTCTCAAGGGGGAAGAAGTCTAAAGTTTGGAATACGAGAAAGATTAATGTTCATATACTGTACACTGGCAGATACTATTGAATTTGTATACTTAAATGTAAAAAGAAAACTAATACTAAAACACATCATCCATCATCCATCTAAAACAAATTTAATTAGCAGTCAAACTATCTAAAACTGCGAAGATTACGTTTTAGTGTTTACGATTAGTGTTTAACTTTAAATCTTTGCAACTATCTTCAACCGTGGGTGGTAATTAATTGATGGTGCATGGCCTATACCAGGTGTTAAAACATCTTACAATAACTTAATGTCCAGTAAACTAATAATTAGAAACTCCTTAGAAACTTGTCAGTCTATACATGTCTTGATTGGGACAAGTTATTCTCTACCACATTTAGCCAAGTTGTGAACTATTGTCTCAAGAGACATACTGCGAGTGGATCCATTCTTGCACTGAGGTGACAGTGCTAACCACTACACCACTGTGCCACCCGCACCATTACATACGATATAAACTCGACTGAGATGATGCTGGCAACAGCTCTCGTACAGACTCGTACTAACTGTAATTGTTTAGTCACTATAATTGTGATATAAAATTTTCACACTGCTTCATCTCTAGAGGTTGTACTGTTACTACCAACATCAACTGGACAAATCACACCCAGAACCAGATAAACCAGTTGGACTCCCATTGATCCCTTGCCTGAACAATACATCTGGCTTTACATGACAATATTTGTCCATGATCAGGAAAACCAAGTGTGACTCAGACTATACCTTTTGAATCTAAAATAGGCTAATGTGTTCCAACATTACAGACTGCAACAAATTTACTGATTAACACTTGTGAAAGGTCTGTGACCAACATACTGCATAACCATTATTTATGTGTGTAATTCTGGTAAAGAGAATATGTTGTTTTGGTTTGTATCGACTTTGTAACCAACCATGATCAATGTCTGTGCTTTGCAGCCTGAATGACACCTGCCCGCTGCTATAGTTGTTCGAGACATGGCTATTTGTTTCAGCTGACAGATGTCCAGGTTAGCAGAGTCAAAAAAGAGAAAAGAAATAGAATAGAAAGTGAAAAAAGAGGATAGAGAGGAAGTGAGAATATGACAGGGAGATTTCACTCACTTCGGGCACAACAGCTCATGTTCAGTCATAATTTATACAAATGGAGGTTGACTTCACCTTAAAAAAATAAATAGAACTGTGTAGCAGTAGTTCATTGTATATTCCACTCCGTATCATACATTTTATTTTTCATAACCAAGCAGAACAAGACCCTCAGATGGAGTAAGTCTGTGTATCAGTGCAGCTTAATTAAAACAGTTAATTGGCTTGAGTTTGATTAGTCAGAGGAATGGGAGGGAGGCACGAACTGCTGCAATTTTCCATGTTCTCCCTATGAATTTAACATTTAATATCTGCTATTAAAATAATAACTCTTAAACAAGTCATTAAAATGACGTTAGTCCTTTCTAATTGCATTGTCATAAGTTATCATTATGGCTACCTATGATAGCTTTTCAAGAATTAAAAGAGGACGTTTAGAGTGAATTCTCCAACCATTAATTCTGACAGTTAGTTGACTCAGTTCAGGATTAAGAGGAGTACACACAGCACCAGTTTAATTGTATTTTTTTCTTGTGGAAAAAAGAACAGTTAATCATGAATGATAGGTCTCTGAGTGTGTCAGTAACTGTCAGTGTGTGTAGATCGAAGCCATTGATCGGAGAAGCTATCTCACCTCACTGCACGTCAGCTGCCTGTCAAATGGAGATGGAGGGTATCTGATACAGTGCTGAATGAATGAGAGACTGGCTTAATGCACACAGAGACACACATGCATACGCACTTGGACATGCTCAGGAGACATGAACACATCCACACACATGAATACTTTGCACAAAACCTTTACTCTCAAGTCATCTCCCATATTATTTTCTACAGAATATGCATACAGTGCTTTTTATCTCACTTGTATTTATATCTCAGTTGCTGCCGAGGTGTTTATAGCATATTGGCCTCATTCTCGTCTTGCTGACATCTCATTTTTCATTTCATTTTCATCACCTTTTCTCTCACCGACCACAGAACAGCTGTCAGATGTGTCGCTCAACACCTTACAAACATTGTCCTTCATGTGTGTAACAACCTTGAGATCGTTTGAATCTGTGTCTTGTCTAATGAAAACTAAGGAAGCTTCTATATTGTTCACACTGACATGCAACCATCTGCCATCCACCTACCCCCTCAACTTACAGTCTGTGCTAAAGCCCACAGGGGGGTCAGTGGTGATCTGATAGCACTGAGGTGGTCCAAATGCATGTTTCCTCTTAATTCTGATCCACAGTCCATTCATGTTAAGAATCAACCCCTGTGTTTCCCCAGCATTTGTGCACGATGAGCTAGCATAACCTTAAAGTTTAAATACACCAGCTAAACTAAAGGGCCCAGTGAAAATAAGTTTTAAAAACTTAGATTAATTCTAATGATCATTCCTGCTGGAAAATTATTACCCAGGTTGGTCAGAGTCTTCAGGCATGGTCTGTTAGGCCTGAAGAATGTGCTTAGGATGTTAGGAACAGAGAAGTAGCCTGTCAGATGAACTCTGAGATGTCACCGCTGCAATTTTTAATGAAGAGGTAATCAAGCGGAAATTACAGAAGAGCAATCATTGATTAATAACTACATGTTTTACATGGAGGTCAGGGATTGGTGAGGCTACAGTGGATCCCACAGATTAACCGCTTTGATTGGTTTGGTAAAAACCCAGTCGGCTGAGTGGGCAATGACTGCAGTTAGATAAATGGTCTCATAACTTCCCTAAAGTTCCTTTTTTCTCCTCCCAACCCTTTTTCTTCATTTGTATGCAAAACCAATCCCTTAGGCTCCCTTTCCTTCTCTTTAATTTTCAGCCATCTTTTTTTAATCAATTTTCTTTTATCTCTGGGAAGTTATTTTAATACTCCTACATCTTATTTCATTCTCAGCAAGACTGTGTGGGGATATCAATTATTCAATGGAAAGGGAGCTGAGGAATATGTTAATATTGATTAAGCTTTCGCCACACCTAAGAAGATTACACTCTCTTATCACTATGCTAGAGTGCCGCATTAGCCAGGCAAATTAAAGGACACATAGATACACTGTGTTAGATATACAGTGATGTAAGAACATTTGTGTGTCTTTCATGTTTGGATCAGAGATCCAAAAGCCTATTTACACTACATGACAAGCAGTGAAAAGAAGGAATGCCCTGCAATCATACATGACTCATACAATGCTTTGAAGCTTAACCCCTTAATTGCACTACAGAAATAAACTTAAAGATGAGCCTGCAGGCCAGAAGAAGTTAAATAGATTGTGCCATGCTACATAAGAAAGTTAGAAGCAAGGCAGTCGCGTATCACATACAATTCTACAATGGTTCTAGAATCATCTTGGTTTACCATGTACGGTGTGGTTTTATCCAAACATTGTAGTGCCGATGTTGTTGCCGCTGTTTCTTCCCACAGACTACAGCACTGGTTTTGGGCAGTGATACCACAGATACTGTGACATTTGTATCTCATTTCCCCAGAGTCCTGTAGTGCAGCCAGGAGCTGTATATCTGTCAGGGTACAAAGCAGCCAGTCAGAGGACCAAGGGAAAAGGGACTGGAACAGAGGTGGGCGTTAAGGGGACAGGATGTCATTGTGTGTTCCAACAGTGCTGTCAGATATGCAAGTGTTTAAGACACCGCTGAGGGAGGCTTTAGATGTCAAAGGGCTGTTTGTGATTCATGAATGCATGCATACATGTACCGTCCACACCAACGTACAATATGTGCATTGCACATGTTCACCAAATGTAAATGAGAATAAATTTACACTCAACCCATTCTGCTGAATGTTTCCTACTTAACCCAGCATGCACCATCTATTAAGGCAAGCATCTGCCTTCTGTACAGTTTTCTCTCTCATTTCTCATATTCCACTTGCACATACATAAACTTGTAAACACACAGATAGACCTGCGTGGATGCACACCTCATGCACAGTGGATATTTGTCTGCTTTGCTCAGTGCAGCTTCTGTTCCCTTGTGTTCGTTAGGCCATTAGTCTGCTTAGTCATTGAATATTTGTGTGTATATTCATGAGTGACTGTTAGCTGAACTGGAGAACCCCTTTTTTCTGATGTGATAAAATGTGATCTGATTAAAAAAAATCCAGATTGTCGCCAAGACCACCAGTTGGCTGGCTTCACCAAGTTGTCTGCAGACTACCTGCAGAAACAAAAGAAACAAGGGAGGAGAGAAAGTAGACCAGAGAGGAGGAAAAGGACATGAGAGAGACAGATAAGTAAAGATTGAGACAGGAGGAGGGAGAGGGGAGGAGAGCCCCTGCTCTGCATTAATTCTCTGTTTGCCAGTCAGAGCATGCTCTTTCCTATGAGATTAGACTGATAAAATTCATGTGTGTCTGAGTGTGCATGTACACACACTCCACTGTGTGTATGCATGCATGTGTGTCTGTGTATATGCACTCACACCCTCCCCTGTGAGATTAGGCTGCTTTGTCAGTGATGCAGGAGTTCATCCATGATTAATAGCCTAGCGTGCTGGAAACAATGTTATTCTGCATTAGCTACCTGTGGGACGCCCCGTACAACCGCACGTGCGTTCATGTAGTGTATGTGCCAGAAACAGCATGAATATCAATGCTAACATCTTGTTCAAGACACGTTGATGCTGTAAATATGTTTGTACACAAGTCAACTATGTGTCAGTGCAGATGTGTGTTGTTGGTGTGTATTATTCATTAGGGCTCTTATGTGTGACTCTGACAGGCTGATCTCTAACTTTGCAAAAGTGTTTCTATCATCTCGGAAATCATTGGGCATTTAGGGTTAAGTGATGTGGGATGGTAAGAGACTAGCTCCAGTGTCTGCCTTTTATAGCACTGTTACTATGTCAGCAGGAGTCGTACAGTGATTTGTTACTGTGAGGTCGTAATCTTACCTCTGTATATTAGTACTACAAACAATAACCGATAACTTATCAAAAGTTCTTTGTAAAGTTTATTCTCAGAAAAGACGAAATGTGATAACAGTTGAGTTAGACTTCAAATGTTAGATTAGATTAGATTAGATTAGATTCAACTTTATTGTCATTACACATGTACAAGTACAGGGCAACGAAATGCAGACAAGTGGATGTGATATTCAGCTGCAGTTCTATGAACGAGGAGGATGCAGAATTTTTTTTAATTACTACGAAACATTTACATCACACACCACTCATTGATCCATTTACACTGACATACTGAGTTTTTGGGAAACAGACATGTTGTATCTTTAAGTGTTTATATGTTTTTATTAACTTGTAATTATGGCCCTGTCCCAGAGAGATTACATTTAAACATTAGGAAATTGTTTTCCTAATTGCGCTGTGGTGACATATCTAATTAGAGGCTGAATTAAATTATGAGGTAGCACTTTTTCAATGAGGACCTGAGGTGAAATAGTTGGGGTGGACTGAGGTTCGCCTTGGAAGAATAAGTTAGTTGATGATAATCTTTCCCTGACATTGCTTAAGTGATTACTGCCAGTGCCTAAACCTAAGCATAAAAAGTTGAACAATCCCAATGACACAAGAAGTGGATACTTTACTATACAAGGACTATGTTCCTGCTGCTCCTGCTGTTTAGCATTTTATTTAAATATGTAATATTATTGTTGGTATATTTTTATTTACACCAAAGCATTAATCGCATTAATAAATACAGGCATATCATGTTGGTAAGACCTGCACCTACATCCTGTAATAAAAAACTCAGCATAATACAACATTCTAGATGTGTGCGTGTGTGGGAGAAAGATAACAATAATAATAACAAGATAACGTAAAAATAATAATATTAATCCTAGTAATATTCATTATAATTATAATAACAATAATAATAACTACGCATTAATGTATTAGTACTTGTTGAACATTTTCAAAACCCTATTATCATAATAATACTGATAATACAGTTAATTTTGGTTACTATAAGTTTTATACCTCTTTCACTTGTTTTAGACTTAATTTAACAGAAACACCTTATTTAGCAACAGTTATGTTAATAGAAAACAAAGAGTTGCATACAAACATCATTTACCTGTAGCACGCAAGCCTAAAAGTGTTTTATTGCACTAAATATGACTGCAGAACATTTTGCTTTGCTTTGCATTATTAGGTATGTATTATAAACTGCACCACCCATGTTGCCTGACTGTTGATAGTTATTAGTAGACTGCAGTATTCTTAAAAGATTTAAAATGTAAGAATTCTCTAAATGTATATTTAAAGTTTTATATGTATATTTATATTTAAAGTGTTGCTCCTTCTCCAACTAAACTCTAACCAAGACAAAGTCAATATCACCTGCTGGATATATTACTATAAAACCTACAGTTTAGAGACTGTATAACGATCTGCTTTTAAAGGAAGTGAATGCAAACTTAGCTTTTTGCTTTTTTATTTGATTTTGAGTCACACCAAAGCTAATTGCGAAGCATTATAATTAACAAACAAGACCTGCAGGACTGGCTGTAACAAATTATACCCAATTTAATTTAATTTAATACAATACATCATAAAGAGGTACTATTTAAGTGTTCGCGTGTGTGTGTGTGTGTGTGTGTGTGTGTGTGTGAGTGTGTGTGTGTGTGTGTGTGTGTATGAGGCCAGCTGATAGAGACACCAGCAGTAGATGGGATAACTATGGGAAGCAGTGCCTGTGAAGCCAAAGAAAGAGGATCAATACAAAATGTACTTTGTGGAGACTGAGAGCTGAGAAACTCTGCAGCCAATTAAATAGAAAGATCAGAGAGAAAGAAAGAGGGAAAGTAGTAGAGAGACCCTCTGATGATTTTTTTCACTATATACAATACAATGATCCCAGCACACCTCACCTGCTCGTGAGTGTACAAAACGTGTCAGTCTCATCAACCTGTAGAATCCTGAGGTCAAACATGGAAGAACACACCTCTCAGTAACGGTAATTGTTCATTCATTCACTGTCTCAGGATAAGACTGTGATCCTTAATTATCTTAATAATCTTGCTTCATCTAAAGTGGTATTATGTTACCCTGATTTTCTCTCAGTTGTCATACACAAACACACACATAATCATACAGTACACATCATCCACATCTCCTGAAGCGATGGTTTGACTCAAGACCCTCTGTCACTTTCATCATGTGAAAGTATCTATCAAAACGACTAACTTTTCTCTCTTCGGCTCCTGCTACTTTTGGCAGAAGCATTCATTTTTCAGAGCCGCGCATGAATATTTTAGGGCTGAGTGACAGATCCAGTGAAGAATGAAAAGGGAGAAGGAGTAGGTGGGGGTTGGGGAGGGAGGTCCAGGGAGGTATGGGTAATTACATTTGGTTTTGCAGATCTCATAAATGACTTAAGCCCTGCAGATTTCAATCAGACTACCTTAGTCTTCATCATCTTCCTCAACTTCCCTCTGCAATCAGTCATACTTTATTTTTCTTTCCCTTCTTGTCAGTAAGTTATCTTACATGTATAAAAACTTTGATGTTGACTGGGTCCAACTTTACTGTGCTGCATCTGTGGAACTCAGGATGCTCGGGAAGCATGTTAACTGGGAACACCATTACCAAATGAAGACATGCAACCTTGAATTTAATTCAGTAAGCGTATTTAATAGAAAAATCTGAATTTCCAGCTGTAATTTATCTGTCTAAATGTAATTTATTAGTTTTCATAACGACTATGTTCCTTAGCTTATGATGTGTGGGGATATTGGTTCAAATAGAGTGATAATTAATCACAAAAGATCTGGCAACAAGGTTAAAAAAATGAATCAGTTTTAAAAAATGGCAGGAAATATGTTTCTTTATTCTGTTTTGGGCCTGTAATTGATTTATTCCATTTAAGATATAGCAGTTGTAACAGGAACGACATGTTCCCAAGACAAGCTAGCAGGAAATCTGAGGAATTGTAACCTATATTGTTGTGCTTTTACAAATACAGTGAAGGAGATAAGAGTAATACCCCCTGCTTTCTTGGAAATGGAGGACTGATTTACAAACACACAACTGATATAAAATCCATTTCCCTGGAAATAGAGGAAATAATCTCTCTGCCTTTAATGCTGCAACAAAAGAAGCTGTGTCTGGGGGAAGGCAAATAGAATTGTTTGTTGGCTGTTGTGTAATAGTTGTATGCGTGTTTGTGGATGTGATGGTGGGGCCCCAGAGAGTTTTGCACATATTTGGCCCTGAAGATACTCACAATAAAACCACTGCTAGGCTGATACACACATCTACCCCCACACAAAAAAAATAAAATATATATATATATATATATAGATATATATATATATACATCTTCATACCCATTAGTCAACAGTCTGAACTTCAGGGATATACTATATAAAGATAAAGTTAACTATCCCACAACAACCTTTCACTAATAGATTTTGCCAGTGTTGAACTATGGCGCCCAAAGAATAAATCACCTTGGTCATCCCCAAACTTTCTCTAGCTCCACTGAAGTTTGAAGATGTCTAATACTTTGACTTATGACCCAATACCTGCAAACAAAGCAGCAACAGCCTCAGGGGTACCTTTTGTTTAGTGTCCTACTAAATAGGATAGTTCGATGTCAGTGTTAACAGTGCAGTGGAGGAGCCGAGTAGTCTCAGGATGCAAGCATTCTAAATCGAGTCTAACCCAAGAACTGCATGGATGGAATTAGAAATAATGCAGATAACACATTCTATCAGGGAGATGCTGTCTAGGGGAAAAGAGAATAAATTAAAACCATATAGGACTATATTTAAATCATAACGAGTTAAGTATAAGCAGAGTTTTGTCTAAGTTAACACCTTGTTTTTATCTACTTTACTGTTTTCCCTTCTTTACATTTTAGCATCAAGTTCCGTCCTTTCAAAGTAAAGCTTCAGTTTTAACAGAAAATTACAAAATAAAAGCGATCACCTTAATTATATGAGCAAAAGCCTTAAACAAGTTACATATTGATCAGTGTATTGATGTCATTTATGCCAAAAGATTTTTCACAAAATAATGGTGTGAGTTTTTTCTATATTATTAAAAATTACCCTTTTAAACAAAGAGTAAATCCAAAATAGTGATCTTACTTTCAAAGCAGACCTTGTGAAATGTTTGTATGAATTCAGAGCAGACATTAAAATCTAGTCCACATATGTCAAATTAAATTCTAATCAATATTTCACAATAATTTAAACTCATGGCAACTGGACTTCTTTCTTGGTAGGTTGAAGCTACTTGGATGAATAGTGAAACGTTTCAAACCAACAAGTACGAAATTCAGTTGCCAGGACTCAGCTTTCAGATATCTTTACATGTAGTCTACGTGTTACATGACGTAGCAGACAGTGAATGAATAAACAAATGAGAAATGACACAGTTCAAACATACATAAGCTACTGTAGGTGTTGGTTTCTTGTGTTCTTAATTTTGTTATTCAGAAATACTAGAATTTGCACATTCTTTTATATTTTGGTCTGTCTGATTACATCATTTATAAAAGAAATTTAATTTAATTGACATTACGATAAAACAGTTACTACTTGAGTAGTCTTTTTATCAAGTACTTTTTTACTCTTGAGTAATTTTTTTGGATGACTACTTTTTACTTCTACTTGAGTAATATTACTGTGAAGTAACGCTACTTTACCCACCTATGACCTCCTCTACTGCCCTCCAGTGTGACTGGGCCCTTTTACTCTGCCTGTTCAAGTCAGGTTAATTGCACCACTATGTTGCCTCACTGTTCTTTCCAGAAGGTACCAAACCAGCATGAGTCCATCGTAATCCTCCATCAGACCACCATGAGAGGCAGGGTGGTCTCACCCAAGTGTCTGTGTAAAAGGTCTGAGATCTGAGGCTGAGTGATGTTGGGGGAAAGGAGTCTAAACTTTTTGTGACCTTTTAACTCTTATCTAATCCAGTATTTTTTTTCCTCATTTAGAGCTATACACTGTAGCAGTCATAAAGTCTCCGTTTCTTCTCTAGCTTCTCATCATTCACATGCAGCTCTTAGGAACTGAATCTGTGACCATAACAATTTAAGATCATGTTGTACTCCATGTACATTAACTGTGTTTGTGTCCAAAACATGTCTTGACAGTGCAGAACCAGCAAAAACGCATCACTTAGAACTCATTTGCTGTTTAGTTATACAGAACGACAGTTTTTTAGGTGATAGCACATTAAGATACCACACAGCCAACACGGCCTTTGTCAGACATCTGTGTAGTCTGAGAGTGCATCAAAAAGCAATAATATAAATCTTGTGCATTTGATATTCCAAACCCCATATCCAGTAAAAATGTTTTTGTTCTGTTTTTAATTATGCTCACTGGTAACCTGGTTTTTGAAGCAACAAAGTGAAGTAACATCATAGCACTTTTTGGCCCTCAGCATGATGACTGATACTGTATTCTGATCGGACATTCAGATATTATATACATGCTAGAAATTTCTTTCTCTAATCAGTTAATTAACTGATTAGAATTTAGCAACTCCCATCCATGAAAAATACTTGGTACTGTAATATTAGTAATTCAGTGTGATCTGATAAGGCATTTGTACAAACAACACAGAGTGTGCGGAACCATTCAAAGATCCTATTTTCTCTGCCAAAGAGATCTTATGTGTCCTCAGAGCATCAGTATCACTTTTATTCAGTGCTTTTCCTTTGATAGAAATGAAAGATCTAAGGAAAAAAATTACAAATCAAATTAAATATCAGATGAAAGGTCCTGAGTTTGTCATTTCACAGCTCTAATATCTAAAAGCATGTCTTGCTGAGCTTTGAGTGCTTCAATTTAGATAAGAAAATATTTGGTGTTTTTGATAACTTTTACAGTTGGTTCGATTTAAAAGATTGCTACAGCCACTGTCTACTTTTAATGAGTTTCTTGTCTAGCAAATGTAAGAATCTCAGTACTTTTGTTATGGAGAAAAAACCTGAAATGTGAGCTATACCCTTATGCTCACTCAAATTCCTATGAAAACCTTATCTTTGATACTTTATTGTGTTCTTGTGCTATGTGTGTGTGCAAAAGCATGAACATATATAATCAATCATTATTATTATTATAATATAGTTGATGCACTTCTGCCCTCTATATAGATGCACACCTATACCATGTGCAATGAACTAACACACTTCCAATGAAGAATGAAGACAGTTTCTACTTGCAATTGTGAAACTATGAAAACTGTACTGGATAACTAATTCAATGACAGTGGTTACAAATAAGAAAAAGATGCTAAATGAATTTTAGAGGAAGAGTAGTTCAAACTGCCTGTATGCCAGGGCTTTCAGATTTTGCTTGTATGTATTTAAACTAGTAAAAGCAGACAGACTGAATGAAAATAAGACAAGGGTCAAAGTTTCCTGACTTCTGTGTTGAGTCAGGCTGAGCTAACAAACATTTTCTCACCCACATTCCACACATGCATTTTTAACGAGCTCTCTGCTAACATACAGTTGTTTTTTATCTTGTTGATTATATTACAAAATGCATCTTGCGCCTGTTTTTAATAATATTATATTCATATTAATAAATGTACTATCCTATCATCAGCAAACATTAGTAATGTCTTCTAGCTCAATATAAAGCTAGTGCAAATTTATTTATTTAAAAGGAGATGTGATTATTAGAAACCGTCTTGCAATGATAACACAGCTTATGACATGAATGTTTTTTACGAAAACATGGTATTTCCTGTGTGTGTCCAAACTTATGACTGGTAGTGTATTTGATGTTAAATATAAGTTTGAATAAAATTCAATTCAATCGGCTACTTATTTATTGACATGTATGTTAGAAAGCTGCAAATCAGATTTCAACATGAAATGATTGAGATAACCGCTAGTGCCTTTAAATTTAAAATGTCTTTTATAGAGAAATTTGCAAAAGGGACCAAATCAATGCAGATAACACAGATAACAGTGGCAGAGCTGTTGAGGAACAGTCGCAGTGCATTCGCAATGCTGTCTCCATGGTAACTGCTGAGTGGAGCCAGCAATGTTTTCACCGACCTGTCTTTGACATCATGCCCTACGTAGTTAACCCTTGAGCTTGGAAGCGCACACAGAGGCACATTCAGATGTGTAATCACACACATGTGAACCCATGTGCACACACAGCTCATGTACATTCAAACTGTGAAGGCTGAGTTGAGCTGGAGTTGACTGTAAGCCATCATTAAGCCTCTGACATGTAGCATACAGCACTCTAGTATCCCCCAAGGCCCTGACTTAGGTTAACCAGGCTTTTCACACTCAGCTTTCCACTCACAGAAAAGAGTAAAAGAAAATTCCAGTAGTGCAGGAACAAATGCTTTGCTGAATTTCACCAAATTTAAGGTAGAGGCAAAAAAGTCCTTCTCTGGAAGATTTGTGAGAAGAGTGAATGAGGACTGTGACGTTAGCTCAGGGGCCATTGAAATGCACACTGTTACAAAACCGGATATTACTCACACTTCTCTGAAATCTCACTGAGGATTTCTTCTCTTTTTTACATTTAGAGGGTGCAGTGAAAAAAAAATCAAGTGTGCACACTGGGAGCTGTTTTTGAAGGCTGAATGAGACTTTGTGCACATCTTCTTCTCTGAAAAGACTTTGATCCTGAGCTGCAGCAACAGAGTGACAAGAGAAAGGTTACCCCAGCCTTTTGTTTTAGCTGAGCTCATTGGCTAAAAGTGGCGTCTAAATTCAGCGTGAATTAGCATATATTTGCATGTGGTTAGGGACTTGACTGAGGCACTTTCTTGTAAACTTTGAGTGTGAAGGGAGGGAACTTGTGAAGTGAGAATCAGGTTTGGCAGGGGGTTTATGCCAACACTATGCATTTGGATGCTACTGTTCAGACTGACATTTAAAATTTGAACTCTACTAAATATACACTGGATATCTTCCACTGTTGCAGCTGTGTTAATGAATAAGTATTTTGCTTCAGTCATCTGCTAATTCATAACACCTTAGTTTATAACATACAAAAGCACAAGTCACTGAACAGATTGCGTTGTCATGGTAATCTGATTTCACTGTTGTCTTCCAGCTGTCACCGTTTTTATGATTTGTTATAAAAAATGTGGTTAGTGCCACATTGGATTTCCATGTGTTGTACTTCATCAGCTGCAGAGGAAATTTAAATGCAGATTATTATTTTTTTTATTTTTGATACAGAAGCTTCGATCAAACAAGAGCTGTACAATGAGTGGCTCACAATATTTTCAATAAAATGGCTGCATGTCTATTGGAGTGTTCTGAAATCACCTTACAGTTATACAGGTAATGACGATCGGTATTCCACATAATACATCAAACTGCACACCGCAGTTATAAGAATAGCCTCTGAAATCACCCTAAAAATCTGACTGATCTTCCGCTATTTCTCTTAGTAAAAATATCTCTAAAACTATTTAACAGCACCACCTTCTCCCCCCTACCTCTCTCTCTCACTTACTATCTCTCACATTATTAGACATGCTGTCAGGAAAAGTTTCTGTCAAAGTCCATCTTCATGTCAGCATTATTAGGTGTTAGAAGGCTGATGACCAATGAATAATGTCTCACTACTTTAGTGGAAGCTATGGTGGACTTTGCTGTACTATAGTGTGGACATTGAAGTGACAGGCTGGCTGCTGTTTTAGGCTACTCCACGGGGAATTCAACTGGAGCTAGATTTAGCTAAAGAACTACAGTCAAGTGAATCAAGTGCCTCCAACTCCCAGGATCCCCTGAGGCATTTAGTAGAGAATTGTGTATAAGCCACGTTTGTCAGGGAAAGATGAGGAAGCCTTCTCTACTTTACTATCTCATTTGAGAAAGTCATTTGTCTCATTTGCTCTTCCTAATAATCCGCATTCAGAGAAGGATCAGTCAGACAGAGCATAGCCCTGGCCCGCACAGCTATGCAGTGCTAGTTTGCAAAATCCCAGCCAACACAACACATGTCTGCAGTGATGTGATTATTTCTTCTTTTTTTTGACTAATAAAGTGCATTTCACAGAAAGTGCCACCATATACATAGGGTTAGAGAAGGGAAACTGGAAACTATTTTGATTGTTAATATTTATAGGCATTTTTCAAGTAAAAACTCCAAACATCCGCTGGTTAAGACTTCATAAGCGTCCTTCTTTGCCACATCTGATTGTAAACTGAATATTTTTGGATGTTTAACTGAATAAAAAATGTAATTAATTATCAAGAAAAATAGACAGATTCATCAATAAAGACAATAAGGAAAGGAGGAGTTGTGTCATAGGACACACCCAAACTTTTTTTTTTTTTTATTCTGCCACTTCTTGTCTTCCTTCATTCTCTCATTTCTGCGCTCTTTACTTCTAATCACCTTTTAGTGTGCTCTTTGGATCCAGAACTTACCAGAGCCTTAAGATGAGAAGACCAGAGAGAACTATACACCACTTGGCACCAGTTGGCCTTAAGAAGTGATGGAATAATTACTAAATAAATAAAAGATACAAAACTATGTGCTCTCTTTCCGGCTGTTTATTGTATATTGTACAGTGTATTGTTGAATCTACAACATGCTCTTATCGTAATTGCTACATTACTTGTAATGTGGTTAACAAACTCCATACTAACCAAATGGACCATGTCCCCCATAACATATTTCTTTTGTGTGACTGTACACACAAACTCACACACAGCTGTAATATGGTTTATCATGCATCATTGACAGTTTTACTACTACTAATAATGTCCAGACATGCAGGGAGAAGAAATGAGTTAATCCTGGAGCTTCCCTACTGAGAGTCCGAGTTTTTGGGGCAACTTGGTAGAAATGTGGGGTAAGAATGTGGGTCATATAGGTTGCATTAGCACATCTGTGTCTATTTAAATGTGTATGTGTGGGGAGAGAACCTACTGAGTGTTACCAGAGCACATGCGTCTCTCTCTAATGCTGCAGATCAATAAAAAGGTGGAATTTTTTTTTTTATGTAAGTGCAATTAACAGCTGTCATTCAACAGGCTTCAGTGCGGAAATAATATCCAGCGTAAAGGTCATGCCTAAGCCAAGCTGAGCGTATACTCAACTCACACTTATAAAAGGGAGTAAATCCTCTACTGAGTGGGTAATACTAAGTTGACAACTTCATCACTGCACAACCTCAGAGGATGGGCTTATGATTCTGGAGAGAAGCCAAGATACTAAACATTCCCATAGCGCCTTCTTATTAAAGGATGTAACTCAAAAGCCTCATGAAAACAATGGACATCAGTATGGTGGGGGGCAAACGGAAGCACACGTAAACTTACAGAGATGCTAAATATGTATCACAAGACATATGAGCTCATTAAAGGTAGGGTTTTCGAGGACACAATGAAAAAACAGTCACTTGTGGTTTGGTGCATTAGAACTAAATCAAGTTGTATGACCCAAGTTCAACAAGCACACCACTTCTAGTTTCTGTTTGTCTCAAGTGAATCATGAAAGGAGCCGTAGCTAAATGCTCAAAATGTAAATTGTTAATGCCTTTTGTGCAGTCTCAGTACTTTCTTTAGACCCTGCTGTGTATGACTGCGTGTGTTAGTGTACAGTTGTTTCTGCGAGTCATCTGTCTGGTTCAGATAAGAAACTCTTTATTGGTCCAGCCTTTTAGGACCCTGTTATCAGCCCCAATTCTGAAAGGATTTTAAAAGGTCTGTTTCATCATTAAAAAGATTTATTTAAACACAATTTCCTGCTACAGGTAAAACAAAAACCTTTTAAAAATTGAAGGAAGAAGACCCTGTTTACACTTAAAATGTATCTTGGGGATCAGTCGAATTACAATTGGTCAGCCGAGACACATCACTGTTCCCATCTTTCCATATACATGAAAGTCCATTAAACTATTTGTTTTCTGTTTCTGTTACCGGTGTGTAACCTCCACTAACATATGACACACAGTTGGATTGATGACAAGCCTGAGGTTTGTCTGCACCTACCCTGCCTTCAAGCTAGGAGTCAGGGGGGACCGTTTGGCAAATAAAGGATTAGCACTTAACAGTCTTAGTTTCTGAATTAAAGAAATAAAAGAATCAATGGTACAGTCAACTAGCCGAAAAGGCTCTGGGGTCTTTAAAATCTTTTAAAATCAGGTGCATAATGTTGTTAATCGCATCATCCATGCCTGGTCCTAGTCTATAACAAAGCATTTCTGGGTCTTATCTACTAACATCTGCCTTAAGCAAAGGCAACACACAAATGTCAAAACATTTCATCACAGCTGATGTTAGTGCTTCTGGTCTAAAGTTATTATATTCATTTGCATCCATTTTCTGATACAACTGAATGAACAATAACACATTTCCAAAGGGAAAGAATATTGAAAACTGGGGCACCATGCTGGGTTAGCTCTGCAAATTCCCTTACAAGAAATGCCATCAGAACCTGTTGATTTCTTTGAACAGAGGTTTAAAACAGTAACTGAACCTGGGGTGTCGATCAACAATTTATCATCAGCAGTTTAATTGGAGGAAATGGTGTCCAATTCAATTTACGCTCTGCAGTAAAATCACAACTTTCTTAGATCATTAGACATTTGTATGTAGTCTGAAGTGACTAAACATGTCTTTCCTGTGTCGTGTTATTAATAGCCCTCATGGAGTTTTAAAACTTTTTGAATTTCACCTTTTGTACAGTGGTACCCTGGATTTTGAGCATAATTTGTTCTGGAAACATGCTTGTAATCCAAAGCACTTGTATATCAAAGCAAATTTCCCTATAAGAAGTAACCCAAAGAAACCCAAATGATTAATACAAAATGTAAAGTGAAACCAGTAAAACCAGCATTCACTTTCTGGACAAAAACACCCCAGCAACCGTAGTTTCACTATTTCATTCGTTAATTAAATCCGTTTCTGTACTTTTGCTGCAATCATTGTGCAAATATAAATATACAGACATCCCTCACACAGCACATGAGGACAGCGTACGGTATAATTTACTGTTCTGACCAATCCTGACTAATCATCATCACAAACGTATTACTGTTATTAATGTTCTGAAACAACTTAGATTACGCTGGATTGAGGAGAGTCTGATTCATCTATTACGCTGCAGAAAGAAGTTGTGATCACGTGAGGCTCAGCAGACAAAGCGTATGCATACTACTTGTACTGCAGGACCTTGCTCATTCATCAAGTTAAAAAAAAATTTAATTTCTTGCTCATCTTGCAAAACACTCGCAGACAAAGTTACTTGCAATCCAAGGTGTATACTTTCATCTAAGACATTATTCTGTTCAATTCATTCTGCACAGACCTCTTTGCTTAAAGACATAAGGTATAATCATATTAACAAACTCTGGCAGCAGATATAACAGTGCTAAAGTGGTGGTGGTGATTGATGATGGTTCAATGTCAGGACTACCTACAGTGGCTCCCTAAATTGTCTGTACCAGTTATTATTTGAAAACACAAAGATGACACCACTCCTGAATTTTCCCAGCATTGTCTGTACAAAAAAGAGAGAGGCCCTCCACCCTAACCTGGCAAATGTTGATGTTCAGGTGAGGGCACGTCCCTATGAGCACCACACTGTATATCACCTATCGTATATCTTCAGGAACAATCGCTAAAGCCTTATGTTATGTCATGTTCAAAATCTATAGTAACTTTTGAGCTGGCAAACAAGACTCATTTAAACACGCAAAGCTGAGAAAGGAAATTAAAAGACAATCAAAAAGAGTGGCAAAACAAGGTGGCAATGCAAGTCCAGATCACCAGCAGGGCATAAAACATCTAGTAAAAAAGAATGACTATAGAATAAAACGTACACACATATGGATACACAAGCGTGCATACACACACACAAACATATATA
>JAUYWH010000025.1:12827265-12840830 GCA_034779795.1 Ctenopoma multispine | reverse complement strand
TCATATATATGTATATATATATATATATATATATAGTATACTAGTATATTTACATACAAACATACATACACATACAAAAGCACAAAGGCCAAAGTACAACATATCTACGTAAGTACAATAAAACGATTGCGCGCACACACACATACTATATTATACTAACATGTCTTGTAACCGGTCTAAAGTGTGTTACAAGAATGCTGTCCTGAAGAGAATAGTTTTAAGACCAAATTTAAAATCAGACACAGATGTTAAAGACCTGAGATCCTCTGGTAGTGTGTTCTATAGCTGTGGAGGTTATATGCTCTCATCTGTTTGACTTACTCAGTAATCTTGCAGCTGCATTTTGAATTAATTGGAGATGTGTGATAAACTTTGGAGGAAGCCTGGAGTAAATTAGGATTGCAGTAAATTTCTGATGTGAAAAAAACATGATTGAATTGTCTGAGAGATTTGTCAGTCAAAGCAGAGTTTGGAGTCAAAGATAACACCCAAGTTTCGTGCAGAGGCCAAGACTCCAAGATTCCTATGAGTAAGTGCAGTCAAGTTAGGTGGACCAAATACCAAGACTTCTGATTTAGTGTCATTCAGTAGGAGGGAATTTTGAGACATCAAGAAATCATTATTCCTTAGCGGGACATACAACTGGGTGTTATTTCTCAAAGTATTTAGATGGATGGAGAACGGCTTGCTTGTCCCCAAGAATTTCCCCAAGAGCATTAATAAAGTGTCAATTATAATTACTTTATATTGTAAGGCAACTTTTTGCTTTGCCAGCTTAAAATAAACAGGTTATTTCCCTGTGTGCACTTGTACATTGTGACCAGTTAGGCCCATTATATCTCTTTTCTTATTTTGAAGTAAAACTTTGCAGTAAACGGCTGGAGAAGTCAAAGAGACAGACATAGTTTTGTGTATCATAATTTGTTTTTCTTCTTTATTCCCTACCTGTAGCCTTTGAAGATCCTGATCCCCAGATTGAAATCACTGGCATAATAGTCTCTGTCAACATAGCAATATGACGAGTTGTCACTTTTACACATGAAGAGCTCTAATCAATACCTCCATTCTAGAATTGCCAAATGGTCCACCTTACAAAGTAAAATACACATCTATATACTATAAGTGTAATCGTGACGCAATTAAATAAAGAAATGTCTTCAGCGGGCGAAATACATATGCGGATGTAAATACTGAACAGAGCCGCCCAGCAGGAGGAAAAGAGGAAGACCTCAGAGGAGGTTCATGGATGTAGTGAAGGAGGACATGCAGACAGTTGGTGTAACAGAGCAGGATGCTAGGGATAAGGTGAGATTGAGGCAGATGATCCGCTGTGGCGACCCTTAAAGGGAGCAGTTGAAAGAAGAAGAAGAAGATTAAAGTAATTCTGAAGATGCTGTAGAAGGAGAAAGTATCACCCTAACACTAGATGTTTAAATGTATATTTTTAAATATTTGTGTATTATAAATATTCTGTGTAAAGGAAGGTTAAAGGTAAAAACTAAACAAAGTAATAGGAAAAAGTGTAAGTGTAATGTGCTGCACTGTTTATACTATTCATTGTTGTAAAAGAGGTCTTGAAGATAATTAAATACTGCTTGTCTTACTGAATGACTGATGTATGCTGTATTAGCCACATTACCACTGACAGATGTGCATATGCCTGCACATGAGAACACGGTACATGTGTAAAAAAAAATATTTAAGAAGGTATTTTGCATCTAAGCGTGCGTAATAAAACACACACACACTTAATGGCTCCAAGAAAGTCACTGGATTCATTACTTCAGTAATGAAACCGGGCCAGTGGTTGTTCATAACGGTGTATTGATTATTGTTGCACGTGTGATGATGTTGCGAGGGAAAAAAGTTTTCTCTTTTCTGACTTACTGCTAAGTGAAACTAAAAGTTGCCGACCAGTGTTTTGGGCTTAGATGGTGAGTGCTCTTGTAAGTTATCAGTGCTTCTAATGAATCATACTGCACCACACACATGTGGCAGAACAATTAGAACAATGCCAACAAGTGGGAAGCAGAACATTATGTTATACACTTGTAATGAGAATCTGATTGTTATGTGTAGGCTGTAGTAGTAGTAGTGTGTGTTTGTGTCTTTGTGAACCCTCCGAACAATTTCAGTACATGATGTTCTTTATGAACTCAGCTGCTCTCCATGTCATGCTGTTTATATTCTGCTTATCAATCACATGTTGCTGCAGGCAGAAACAGGATAGCGTGATGAAAGGCAAAGAAAGATGAGGTGGTGATAAAAAGAAGAGTGTGAGGAGAAGATTATCACCCTTTGGCCCTTAATACAGCTGTGCGATGACTTTTTTCCCCCAGGATACACATACACAAATAGATACATCCCCTGTCTAATAATGACAATCTGTATAAAGGAATTTCAAGCACTGTAGGGTACAATACATTTGAGTGGGATGCAAAGCACTGAAAGATCATCTGGCTGTAGGAGGATGAGAACATTTCCACATACAAGATGAAAAACATGTGTCACCAACATGTGTTGTATGTAATAATGATGTACCAACAATGACATGCAGTAATCACAGTTGTTTTACATAGGGGGGCTAGAGTGCAGATATTTGACCACCCACTGAAGCAAAAGAGGAGGAAAGAGACAAGAATGACCTTTTATAACAAGAAAAATGGAAGACTTGGCAGACCCTGTGTGTGTGTGTGTCTGCGTGTGTTTGTTTTGCAAGTGAGACCTCTTACCATCAGTTAGCTGCCTGGTGCTGACAGTGCTCTACAGCTGAGCCATAGCAGAGCGATCTGGGACCTGCTTTGACATTTTCAACTTGATTCATTAATTCATGGTTGGCAGCCCCGGTGACATGCACACTTAAATGAGCTACACTGTCTGGCTGTGCATCCACTTGAAATACACAGTTTATGTTTTATGACCTCTTTCACAAAGGCTGGAAGTGTATAAATACTCGTCTTGTCTATGATACAAAGCTTTAGCTTTAGTACTTCCCATACAAATGTGCATTCTCCTCCTCTTTTTATCCTTCCTAAAAAGAGATTACTTATGTTGAGACCCTGTTATTGAGATCCTCAAACAATCTTTCATGAAAAATAAATCCTTCTGCATATGACTGTGATAGACACAAAAGTGTGTTTCCTGTCTTGGTAATATTCTTGGGTCAGCTGCAATTGTGCTAAATCTAGATTTCTTTCCCAGGGGCTCCTCTTTCTAAGCCACTGAAGTAAAGCTGCTGGGGTGGGGGGTTCTCAGGATAACTCTTAATTCTGCTGTGTTTACAATAATATTATGGGAGTCTGTCTACAGGCCAGTCTATGTGATTAACAAAGGGGAGGCGGCTCATTTTCAAGCTGATGACATGGTAAAGGTATTACTCCCTGTATTACTCTCTTTTGAATCCATCGCTGTTTCATAGAAATAACATTTATTTCATAGTCATTCACAACAAGCAATAGGTGATGAGGACATGGTATCTGGATTCTGTTTTCTATCAAGGTAACAAAATGTCCAATCTTTACATCTGTCTGTCTGTCAGGCTCTTCAACCAAAGCATGATTGCAAAGAAATAATTCACATAAAATGGATACTCCAAGAACTGTGGGCTGCCTTATTGATTGTGGAACTGCACAGAATAGAATATCTCTTCATAGCCAGTAGTATATCCAACACTTATTATTCATTCAGTATTTCCTGAGGCCATCTAAACATGGATGCGTTATATGCAGTTCAATATGTGACATGCATTTATCATTCTGATGTGATGATGTGAGGACACATACAGGCTCTCTGCCCGCTGTGCCACTTCTTGTGTGGTGCCCAACAAAGTTCTGAATTCAAAAGTGATTGTGGAGACAAGAGTCATAAATCTGTGTCCCCTGGGTCTACATCAAAGACAGATATATAACCACAGGCCAAACATTATGTGTGTGTTACTGTGTATATATCTGTGTGTGCTGGTGTATTTTTGTTTTGTGCTTTTACAATGCAAGTAACAAAAACGTACAGCTCAGTTTTTATCTCTCTATGTTTTCACTTATCCAGACAGTTTCATAATAATATTAGTAAAGGTAATAATAAAGGCACAGAGTGCGCTCCATCTCTCTTTTGGGTGCAGGAGGTTGAACCAGAGATGCCTGATTCACTTACAATTGTTAGAAAAACAGGCTATGACAATTGCATGTGCATGTATGAGAGAAGGACACAAGGAGAAGAAAAGTGAGTAAGAAACTTGCATCACACGTGCATAAAAGTGCAGGATTAAATTTATCTGGTCAGTTAAAACATGTTTACCATCAGACTAATGCATTCCTGTTCATTCCCTTTCATTTGGTTGGATAATTGACTAAGAGGATGGACATGATGTAAGCAAATGTCACCTCAGTGCTGCTTCCAATCCCATCGGATGAAGGAAGTAATTAAGCAACGCTCTCAACCATTATCCAATTACCTCACTGGTTGTCAGTCATCTGGACGTTACTGTCCAGCAGTAGACAGCCCATAAGGGTAAGTGCCATCAGCAACATGTACATGGCTCTCAGATAAAAAATGGTTATGTATCAATGACAGTTTTCAGCCTTATGCAAGACATGGATCATCTGATGTTATAAAAACTACATATACAGAGATTCTTGAAGTCACTTACAGGTAATATCTAAGAAGAGACGCTGTAGCAAAGCAGAGTAAGTTCAGTAACTGAAACAAAAGATCTACTGTTAAGCTGAGTTTCAGGACCATGGATAGAGCCTTTCATCCATGGCTTTTGACAATCAACAGTCCTGAACAGTTTTCATGCCATGCCACAAGCATGGCATTTAAAAAGATAAGGGCTATGTGAAAAGGGTATACCCTCAAGTAACTTTCAGTTATGTAAATGTGTTTAAAATTGTCTGTGATATCTACTGTTGATGCTTCCTGGACCTCCGTAAAAACTTCCTCCATGGCATCACAGATGGCCGCCTCAGCTGGCTACATGTTGAGATGTTCTTGGACATCTGGACCCTGCTACGGTATATTGTTATGTTAATTGTGATATAGTGTAGGTAATTTTTAATGGCAAAGATTTAAGTTTAAGAGACAACCAGGCTTTTAACTCAAACAGGCATTATTGGAATTACCCATTAGCAAGGGTTATGTTGAGTATGTTGGTGAAGGTAAAGAGGCAGGTGAATTAGGGCTGCTCTTGTTTTCTCTTTTCTACCTGAAATTCTTACACTTTTTTGTTTTCCCAACCAATTAAGCAAATTTGAATACAACACTTGCAGCAAAACAGTGAAATAACTGGAATAGTATGTGGATAGAATGTATTTCTATTAAAAAGGGAAATTGCAGAGCTGTAGGCTGGAAACAGCTTCAGCTATACTGCTCTTATTAGAATTCTGCACTTTATAAAATAATATACAGTAGATATTCAATTCAGTTAAAGCTAATTGAATTAGCTTTAACTAATGTCAATGCACACAGTAAGTACCAGTACAATAATACAGCATCTAACCTTTTAAATCAGTGTGCTATAGTATGTCATATTACACGTTCTGTCACAGAAAAACACACTCAATCTTTAATACATTTAAAATTTTTATCCTTCATATACTGTATTACTGACAGCATAGAGTAAGTCTCGATCCTTTTCAGAAAACATCTGATCTGTAATCATTTACTTCCATCTTCATCTCACCGACTGAAGTGAGCAAAAGTGTCAGTCAGAGGAATTCTTCAATAACGCTGTGGAAGTTGAGAGCGGCGTCTAATCATCCCGATCTAATTTCGATGCGTTTGCCATCTCCATCTCTATCTTTACCAGACTCACAGGCCACTCACACAGTCTGCACAGGAAACTGAACAAGGAACAGAGAAATCAAGGACCTCCCATTTGCTCCTGATGTCTTCTCTTCTGCTCCTGATGAGTGGCAGCGTGAGGGGGTTATTTTCATAATCTGAGCATTTTTCATTACTGTTCAAGCAGCAGCTAAAAGAGAACCTTTGACATTAGTGCTGGAACATACTTTATTCCTTTGGATAGCAAATAGACATTTGACTGAAATTGTTAGATCAATAGCGATGCTTAATTATCTTCATAGATCTTGTACTGCCGCACTCTTTTCCATTGTTCGCTTCTTTTTTTTTTTTCCATTTTTCTTCTTGTTAAATTTGCAGTTCACTTAGTTCCTAAACAGTTTCATCCAGTAACTGGTAACATCAGATAACAGAGACAAAGCGTTATATGGAAGTGCAGCTTGAGGATATTCTTAGGTTGTGGAGGAAACCTTTACTTATCAATGGAATTGTTTTTATTTAGGATTATTTTGGATTATGATGAAACATTTTTTGTCATAACTTTTCATATTTTTTCGTCACATGGACAGACTGTATAAAACCCTTATTTACTGTATAACCCGTTCACAATAACTGGATGACAGATGGACAGACGAAACAACAACCTGAAAACACAATGCCTCCACCCCTGTCTATCACCGGCACATAGTCATAAAAACAGAACAAATATTTGACCATTTAAAAACAAAAATGTCCAGTTCTAATGTAGTCTGCAGAACGATAACTGCAGTGGCTGGCAAGGCGACTCTTAGCAGTAATTACTGCATAGACACTGAAAGTACTCTAAGTACACACTCAGAGACACAGATACAGAAATAACACTCAAGCACAAACATACTGCAAGTGTGCAAAAAGCATGGTTTTGGTGGGGTTTTACTGTTGTTTTTTTTTTCACAGCAAGAAAAAAGGAAGAAGAACTGACTTAGAAGAAGACAACTAATATCTGCCTCACAGTGGCTTTGCAAAATCTAGATTTGATGGCTAAGGTTACAGGGAGCTGTGCTTTCTGTCAAGCCATATTTTAAAAAAGGTAAAACGTTAGATTTGGGAGAGAGCAGACAGAGAGGAAAAAAGTGGAAAGAGGAGAGTTCTTTTCAGGTCAGCTCATGGTTGCTAGCATTTTCCTGCATTAATTAGACAGGTGTGTGTGTATGAGAGAGAGAGAGAGAGAGAGAGAGAGAGAGAGAGAGAGAGAGAGAGAGAGAGAGAGAGAGAGAGAGAGAGAGAGAGACGGGGAAAAGAGTGTGTGGATATTTGTGCGTATGCTAAAGTGCAGGTAATTGGACAAGGAAGCAATGTATGTAGAGGACATCTACATACTGTCATAAATCCAGATACGGGTTTACTTGACAACAGCAATTGACCTTTTCCTTCATTTAGTCCATACTATATCACAGCAGAATACTGAGAGGAACTTACTGGATAGACAGTGAAAAAAAGTATCTGTGAGACAGGACAGCAGGGATGGATGAAGTCTGGATCTTTCAAGCTGGTTTAGTCCCAAGGCCCAAACCTGCAAAAGTTTATTCACTGTTTGGTGGTAATTTTTTAACATCCTGTGCTTCCTAGAAATCTAAGTAAGTCGCTTTCTACTATTGCTTTCTTTTATTTAGAGCTGTGTATGAGCTCTCTTTTCTTCTCACTACACAAACACAGCCAAAAAACTAATATTTCCAAAATAAGTTCAGTAACCATGAAATTCTGTCCCCGACTACATGAGAAAGGTGCTTTAAGTAACATGCTTACTGAAGTGCATACAAACAAAGTCAAGGACAGTAGCTGACTGGAAAAAAATCCAAATTATTTGATTGCACTAATAACTTCAGTTGCTTGCAAGCTGCAATCACTGATAACATACAATGATTTTTTTCTATTTTCATAAATTTAATTAAAGCAATTTCTTTTAAAAAATTGTGATATAATTTTGAGGCTATTTTGCATATTCCTTATTGACACACAATAACATAACAATTTTGAACTGAGAAAATAAGTTATTTAGGTAAAATGTTTAAAAAGACCTACAAAATAAATTTCTATTATCACAAATGATGATAATAACTAACAATGGCAATGCAAACCAAATGAATTAATTAATAATCAACAGGAAAGGTTTTACCAATTTAAATAACAACTAGAGACAATACAGGTATCATCTCCCATGATTGAACCAAAAATAATGAATTGTTTGGTCCAATTTCTGCCAATTCATACACACAAGACACTTATGGAGTTCTGCTTCCACAACCCAGCAATATTTACTGTATGGAGAAGATTTGACTTTAAAACCCCTCTTTCTCATGCAAACCAAAAGTCACCTGGAGCAGATTTATTCACAGCAGTATATTCTAAACAGTTTTGGTCCCGTCTTTCACCTGCATTCTTCAATGCTCAATCTCTCAACATATGAGGTCTTCATTATTACTGAAATTTTACCCCACATTGTTCCATACAGCCCTGCTGGAAGGTTGTTTTGATGGACAAGTGCATATTAATGAACAAGTTACCACATTGAATAATCAACCATATTTTAATATTTTAAAAAAGTCTTAACAATAAATTACCCATTCAATATCACTCCTGTCTTATCATCAGCCCAACAGTTTAATAAACAAGAAAAAATAACTGCTGTATTGTATTGGAGAAACAAAAAGACCTCAAACTAAGCACACAGCAGTGTCTCTTGAAGGCTTAGAAACACCATTTTCCATTATCATGTTCTTCACAACCTGTTGCAATGGACACACCACTGGACAGGAGAAACAATCCACCAAAGATGGCAGGATACAGAACAGCTAATATTCACACTGCTCATTGAAAAACTTGTCATTTATTGACACTTCAATTAAAACTCATCTGAATTTTAAAACCAACAATTAACACTCTTACACCCTGGTGACAAGCTAGTAAACATGCTGGCATATATTTCTCTTCTTTCTCTCTCACCCCGCTGTGGCAAAACCCCATGTTCAATGCAAGCCACACACATTTGAAAAGAAAAATGACAGACATTTCATGACCTCCAAATATGAAGAACAGTGTCCTGGTGTCTGCTAAATAAAGGATAGTATCTACAAAACAACCTGCAACCACAGCAATGTGAAACCACATCTCCAAAATTAACATAGTTCTTATTTTTATTTGAGAAATTCTGGCACACAGCATGCCTCTACAAACTATTTATTTGGTTTCTCAAATCCTGCAAGAACTTTTCAAGTCAAAGGAAAAGTGAAGAATAACTGGTACCCATGGTGCAGACATGCAATTTACAAGCACTTATTTCTCTGCACCCTAGGTACCCAGTTGTTTGAGATGTTTACAAGATATGCATGGGCGAAACACCAACCAGCCACCTACAAGTACAGAAAGCCTGTGTTGTGTAGTCTTCCTACACTACACAATTTAGAGTAGATCAGAAGTAGACTAACAAATTATAATATGGCATGATATTATAAATCAAAACTTTTAATTTCAAAACTTTATGAAAGTCTTTCGGAAACCCAGACAAACAAATCAGCATTTTATTTATTTATTTATTTTTTGTTGGTGGGCCATTATCTCGTTCACACAGACGGCAAGTGTGAATATGTACAGGCAGTATGAGAGGAAGTATTGATCTAGTCACAGAGATGGAGTTGTGTTTACTTTCACAAGAGCTGATGCAGATATGCATACACACCGGAGGTGTAGTGAGACAAAGCACCACACATCCTCTCTACCTCTGCTCTCAGTATCAGCCTAGTGTGTGTGTGGGGTGGGGGGTGGGGGGGGGGGTGAGTGAGTGAGTGAGTGAGTGAGTGAGTGAGTGAGAGAGAGAGAGAGAGAGAGAGAGAGAGAGAGAGAGAGAGAGAGGTAGCCAGAGAAGCAGAGAGAGGCTGGCAGGGAGCATCTGGCACTGGTTTCTCGCCCAGCTTCAAATTAATCTGGTTTTATGGCACCTCATTACACTGCCTATCATTGATAATCAAAACCAGTGTGATGGGTTACACATATACGGGTGCACACATATGAACACATGCATAGACAGTAAGTAAAGGTGTACAGAGATGGCTCATCAAATGAGAAAACAGAGACAGAGTTTGAAGAAAATGAACCACCTGTATTTCCTCAACATCATTAATCTAAGTCGTTTATGCTTGTCAGCTTCTCATAGCAATGGTGTGTGCATGTTTGATTGTGTGTTTTCCTGTGTTTGTGTGTGAGAGAGTATGTGAATATGTGTGTCCTGTTCCAGACACTGCTGCCATTACAGAGTCCCATCAGAGCTTGAATGCCTCCCAATATTCCATACAAATTCTGCACAGTAATAATATTCAAAACATGCATTATTCCATCTATCTGCTCTCCCTGAGGATCGTCTCTCTCCTGCCATCACTAAACACACACACACTCACACACATGGCACTCACACTTACTTTTAACTCATAGCAGTAAATAGGAAGGTATTGAGACATTAGTGAGAGTTATGTGGGGCACCTGGCCACTGCAGTGCCAGGTGAAAAGTTACCGGAGCCATAGGCTGATGATACCACTGTCTCCCTATCTGTGATAGAGTCCTAGACACACACACGCACACACACAAATAGGACCATTAGCCCTTGCTGCATCATCTCACTAAGCAAAGAGCGGAAACAAATGGCAGACCATTAGAGTTTCATTACGAGGAGTTGGCTCGAGTGGAAGGTGGAATAGAGTGAGAGGGGAGGGGGGGAGAGACGGACAGAAAGAAAGAGTGATATATAAAGAGAAACCTGATGAGAAAAGAGGATAGAGAGGGATTGTGTGTGTGTGCGTGTATGAGAGACAACGGTGGGTGAAAGAGCGAAAGGGAGAGAATGTAGAGCTATTTTATGGCATGGTGTCTGTGGGTATGAAAGCTGTTGTCCGTGACCTCTTGTCCTTATTTGTGGAGCAACAGTCAATTTCAATGCATATGGCTGTTTTAATATGTCCCACCTGTTTAGACACATACACACACGCACGCACACACAATTAAAAACACATAACATACACACTTACTCTCTTCTACGTCTCTCACTCTCTCACACATGCTCACACAGAAACATACGCTGACAAGTCAATGCATATGTACACCACACACACACACACACAGTCCCACAGTCTCTCACTCACACACAGAGAAACACACACAAAAACACACATACACGTCCAAGGTTAATAGTAGCTGTCATGGGCAGGGTGAGCAGTAATGGAACACACAAATGCCCTGAGGAGAAAGCAGTCTGCAGATAGACAGAACGTGGTAATGATGAGGAGAAGGACTAGGAGAAGAAGGAGGGGGTAAATGTAGGGGAAGGTGTACAGGGGGAATGAGGTAGAGGGGGCAAACTATTCCCCTGAATCAATTACCCCTAATATAAATGAGGAGATTATTTATCTCTGCATTAGCACTAAATTATTCACACTCTCTCCTGTTTCTGTGTGTGTATTCATGTGCTTTTGGACTGCTGATTGTAGAGGGAGGAGGGTATAAACCTGCACAGGAAAAGCGTGTCGGCAAATTAAACAACAAGCTATTTACATCTTTCATCAGCGATGCTTGTTCCTCATTAGTTAACACTTTTAAATCAATATGCCACCCCCTCGCTCACTCATCTCACAGAGATCTCCATTTTGCCTCACACCTCTATTTTTCGCACGCCCTCACTGTCAGTGGAGACTGCTGATTTAGGCACGAAACGACACAGTATTTGAACATCATGGAAGGCAAGTAAAGACCAAAGTGTAGTTGCCTCAGGCTTACTGAAAAAAAAAAGACTGTCTAATGCTTGCAACAACACTCGTTCAGTTGTGCAAGTGTGCAACAATTTGTAGAAGTCTTTTGTGTAAAATTGCAAAAAAGGAGAAAGAACAAATTATCTGGAAACAGTTGGTTA
This sequence comes from Ctenopoma multispine, assembly GCA_034779795.1. NCBI lineage: Eukaryota > Metazoa > Chordata > Actinopteri > Anabantiformes > Anabantidae > Ctenopoma > Ctenopoma multispine. The sequence goes on along the minus strand of JAUYWH010000025.1, from coordinate 12,829,101 downwards.
TTTCAAAGGCGTGATTTGTAAATTGTAGAGCCTGAATGTAGTTTTTTCTTTTTTCCTTTTTCTGCCTTTGTATCCTCACTTACATCTGTATCACTTTATGTTGACAATGTCAGTCTTGCTTTTTCATCTATGTGGCTTCTCACTGTAAACCAGAACTCGTTGTGAGTCCGTTTTGTAGGTTTCTCCGTTTATTTGTCTTTTTAGATTGTTACTGTGATTATTTAGGGATGAAAAAGCAGAAAGAGATAAAAATACAACAGTGATAGATTGTAATAGAAGTAAATGATGAATGAGCAGTACAATATGCTGTTAAGAAGTAATGTATGTCTTTGCTATAGCTTTGTGGGTCGGTCTGTCTGTCTACAGATGTACTGTAGGAGAATTTAAGATAACCGAGCTGTGATCAGAAAACGGAGTGATATTGGCTGTAATGTTTGTTTTACATGAAATGTAGGTTCCTTGTACGTCTATTTCCAGATGTAAAAGTGACATTCGTTTTAATGTATAATGTTATAGTGTTTTTGTGTTTTTATGTTCCAGCGTTCCAACACTGGAACTAATTATTGTCCACGACAATATTAAGGCCAGCGAGTCTTGTTTCTTTTGTGCGTAGTCTGTTTATAGGTTACATAAGACATGCGGGATCATTTCTCCCATTTATTCAAGCAAAACACTCTAGTATGAAATGCAAATGACGACAAGATAACATTCAACTAACTAACTAACTAATTAACACTGCATTTTCAATAATAATTAGACATGATATAAATTCAAAGTTATTTAAGTTAGGTAAACACGCTACCTGCCCTCACCTGTGATTTAATATAAATAATTTTTTATATCCTGGGTGAACTGTGGGTGAACTGCAAACTATGGCAACCTGTTTTGTTTGTAAGGATGTCTTTCCTCCATGGCAGCTAGTCATGGAAACTGATGTTCATGGCTATTCTATTAATCTGAGCAAAATGATGGAAAATAAAACATAATTGTTTATGTTTCTTTGTTAACTGGTGAAGTTACCGTTACATCAAGAATGGGGCGAAGCGCATTAATTTGGGCCGTCTTAGCTTTAAGGTTAACATTATTTTTCAGGCATTGCTGTGTAAAATATTCCCATGCAGTTTACAGCTACTACTACATTCTGCTTTCTGTATCCTTTGAAAAGCTACAAACCAAATGCTTATGTGCTTTAAATACAATCACTCATATTTTTACAGGCATGGAAAGAGTGTATGAAAAAGGGCTTATGGGGTAAAATAATGAACATGAAATAACATGATAAAATATCCTTTCCAACAAAAAAGATCTGATGGCAAACAGAGAGGGGGAGAAACAGATCAAAACAGATATTGGAGAAGCAGTGGATACAGAGTAGATGAATCAAGAAGTGCTTTTTTCCAGATATCAGAGGTAAATATTATATCCTGAACATATCCTGAACATCAGACACTGTGCCTTTGATATGCAAAATTGAAAAGCATGCCTATCACCCCGAATAAAAAAGTAAACCACAGATCGGTACAAGCAACACCCTCACAAAATTTCTTCGATCACTATATTTTATCACAATTGCTCTGGGTTTCGCAACACTATCTGTCTCTTCAGGCACTAAAATAATAAGTAACAATAAAATTAGTGACAATATCAAAAAGTGGTCTAACTCTGAAGGTTCAGGGTGCTACCACCTTTTCTCTTCTTACCCAGCATTGTTCAATATCTTAGCTTAGTATTCACTAATTAGCAACAAACAAATGACAACTGATACAGTGCCTTGCGAAAGTATCCGGCCCCCTTGAACTTTTCCACATTTTGTCACATTACAGCCACAAACATGAA
>JAUYWH010000025.1:12806191-12826750 GCA_034779795.1 Ctenopoma multispine | reverse complement strand
ATTCATGTTTGTGGCTGTAATGTGACAAAATGTGGAAAAGTTCAAGGGGGCCGGATACTTTCGCAAGCCACTGTATGCATGGCATTACATTTGCAGGTATTTAACTGGAATGTAGACCTGGTGCTAGATCTAAATAAAACATACAGACATTACAATTCATCCTGATGCTGTGTTAGACCTGTAAGAAAAGTCAGAGCATCACTAAATTTTGATGACCCTTTGATGGCAACGTATGTATAAAATTTAACGGCATGTTATGTATGTTACTGACTGCAGTACACTATAGGATTTGTAGGGTGTAATGAACATATAGCATATTCTTATATTAGATGTTACATTACTGCAGGATTATCAACACTAATTCAAGTGGAAGGTAGCACAAATATTTACATTGTATATACTGTATTTTAATTGTTTTATTTGGAGCTTTCAGTCATCCATGCCAGTTTGTGACAATAATTCTTTTAAAGCAGTCTGTAGCATCTCCTAGGAGAATGTATAGAAGCTTTTGTACATGTTTCTGATATAAATTATATCTATGAACAGAGGGGAGCAAGAATGTGGAAGTTAGCCGTGTTAATCCTGGAATTATCTTGCCATGTACTATTAGTACTCTGACAGTACAGATCTAGTTCCACCCTGATTTTTTGACTTCCAGTAGTTGTAGTTACATATCTGCCTGCTGTAGTGATAGAAAATGTACCCAGGATAAATTCATTATACTCGAGCGCAACCGAGCAGATCATCGGTTTTACATATAATTACTGATGATTATATTTGATTTGTGCATCTTTAATTATTTAAATGCTTCGGTTAATTGTGTTGGTTACTGCTCTTACTGGTGAATTTATGATGATATGGTGCACATTCTTTCAGCCTGCAATCTAGAACAGTTTAGTATACTGAAATACAAATAGTATATATTCTCTGCAGTGGTAGCCACACATCTTCATGATGTGAAAACTGTATAATTAAATTAATCATAACACCATTACCTCTGACCAGTCTTATGTGACTAACACATAAACTAGAGGTGCAATGCATCACAAAGTAACAGTTCAGACTGCATCATTGGATATTTTTATTCTTATCTCCTATAGACAAGCTTTAGCTATACATATAGGGCTGTTGAATTCCATCTCTCAACCACTTTGTGTAAAGTGCACACACTGACACCTGCACGTTTGTTCTGTCATTATTTAAAATTTTTATTTCATCACAGCTGATCCGGCCTGCTGCTGATATTTAAAACAGCAAACATATAACCTACAGGCGTGACAGAGTGCGAAGAAAGAGCTATCTAGTTCATTGATCACAGATAGTGTCGTTCTTTCAGATGAGTTGGTGAGAAATTGGTGGCTAAATATAATTCAGTCATCAAAATACTACGGATTGCACAAGTAAAGTCTAAGTGTAGGTTCTCACTGTACTTTTTCATCTTTTCACTGCACCTTTGTTTGGAAATGTAGGGAATCATTAGGCCTACTTTAAACAGTGGCAGAAAAACTGCATGTTATATTATGATGGCTAAACTTGGTAATTGATCCTGGTTGACACACATGATTACCAAAGTCTGTGGCAAAAGAAAATATTAACAAGAATCACAATTCCTATATTACATAGACAAATGCCAAGTCCTGCGACAGACTGGTGACCTGTTGAAGGTATACACCACCTTTTGTCCAATGACAGCTGGAATAGGCTATGGCCCTCCCATGACCCTGAAGAGGACAAGTGGTTAGGATAATCAATGGATGGATGGATTTGGAACCAACCATCACACTTTACACTAAACTTTACAAAACTGAAGTTGCAGCTTGAAGAAAATGCCTTGGTCCACAGTCTGTTCCTTTTCAAAAGCCCTAAAGCCAACTTGTCATTGATGATTTCCCTCATTTCCTCATTGTATGCTGCCCCTGCCGGAGTCCAAGGAAAATGCCCAGAGCAAAACATTGGCTGTAACGTGAAGGAGAGTTATTTTAACAAACTATGAATGTTAAAATAAAAATCATAGTAACTAAAAGTAATGTGCTGTGGAATTTATTGTGCTAGAATGTGGCATGAACACAAACACATTCCCACACATCTTGACAAACAAGCACATGCACACACAAATTTCTAACTGCAGTTAGGAAAGAGACTTAATGGGGAACCAGGGACATGATCTAAACAGAGGGGAACCGAGAAAATGTTTGCTTGTGCAGGAGGAGAGCTATTGCCCTGTGTTCATCCCTATAGCTTACCATGCTCTGCTAACTCACAGTGGAAAAACAGTCTTCTTTCTCCTGCATCATTATTGAAGAACTGAGCAACTGTATAGGCCACTGGGGCGCAGTTAGGCGACTGCATCGGTAGAAAATGTTAACTTGGTCCATTAAATGGAGGTGATGTCTGTAGGTACAAGTGTTACTAAACATTACCTGTGAATGGCAGATCCTTTCTGTGAACCAATGTATATGCACCATGATTACTATTGTAATGTATGCATGCTATATTTTAAACCCTTGCTGGCAAAAGACACACAACAAACACTACACAGTCCTGCTTTGACGAAATGATTTACCATTTTTCAGTTGTAATTCGTCTTGTCTCAAGATACATATCAATTTGTTGATTAGCCGCTGGTCTGTGGGTTTTGATGACACCTTTCCTTTAGTTCCGTCTTCCACTATGACCATTGAATATTCTGGATTCCACTGGATATCTATGACATACGTAAGTATTTGTTTGCCAGAGCCTATGTTAAATTGCAGGTAAAGACAACAACAGCTGAGCCTTAACTAAAAAGCTTTGAGTTACATTTTTTGCATTATCAACAACATCAGTTTAAATACAAATAACTATAAGTTTAATTGTGCATGAAATTTAGATGTATCCAATCCAAATCAACTAAAAGTAAGAAGAGAAAATTAGACTTTAACAGGGGAACTGAATAACATTGGGCACAGTGAAGTTGGCAGCCTGAGTGTAGAGATGATGGGCATGTAGAGAAGACCAGAGAGGAATGACATTAAATCTTCACCAAAAATAAAGACATATGATATAAAAGTCACAGGTAAGAGTGAGTGGATGAGAAGACAAGGGCTTGTGTGACAGAATGGGGAGAGAGATGCAGCCGGGGAGAGTGCACAACATAACAATTCTCTGCTGGACAGATGGTTTTAATATTGTGTATCACTATTTTCTGCTTTTTGAGATTGACTGCAGCTACTGACATTCTCCTTTCCCACCTTCAAAGTGTAAGAGTAATGTAAAGCTCCTCTTCCTATTTGATGCTGAAAATAGGACAGCTAGATCAAAACCACACATTTCTGATATAAATTATAGTGCAGTGTTTTAAGTGTTAATACGACAAGTTTTCTCTGGCTGTGGAAAAGAAGCAATATCATTACAGGTCTCCACTTGTTGTTGAGCAAAAGTGATTGCTTTGTCTCCTTGACTATTTGTCTTTGAACATAAAGTGGCAAGATGCATAAGAAATCAAAGGGTTAAAGAGCTTTGCAACGAGTCACATGGTTTAACAAGGTTTTTTAGGGTCTGTGGATGGAACTGTAGGTCAAGGGAAGGCCAATCACACAGATTACTGTGCTGCCTTGTAGTAAAGCAGTGGAGGTCTGTAGCAAACACAGCTCTTTTTCCACATGGCTGCACAGCCTGTCTGGGAGGCTGGAAAGACTTGCTCCACTTTGCTCTCTGTGGCAATGGCCTGCTTGAAGACACACAGCTATCACATCCAGAGTGAAAGCACGCTGTTCACTCGACCAAAGGTTTCCAAAGTCAGACACGGGCCTCCAGGGGTCTGGCTCACAAGGGAATTGTTTAATTTCACGCTTTTTTCACAAACTACAGTTCAACACAATAAGATAATGCTTTAGAATTAAGACCAGGGAATAAATGGTCGTTTGTTATATGATGATAATGAAAAGCAACAATAAAAGCAACATATACTGTTTGATATTTATCCTCCCAAGGAAAACAACACCATCAAGTCTATACAACACCTTAAGGTGCTTATTGGATCACCCACAGGTAACACTACATAGACGGCTCACAGCAGGAGACATAGTCTTACATAGACCAGGAGAATGTGGTCATTAGCATTAAAAACAAGCTCAAAGAGGCCGTCCACATCAGACAACAGCCACCTGCCCTCAAGAGAGATTGGGGTTATGATCTGCATTATAACCACTTGGCTATGTGACACAACAAGCAAGCAAGTTAGACTTCTGTGCTTAGATACATTTTTGATATATTCCCCTAAGTAAGTCAGTTTCGTGCAAAAAATCTAACTAAACCTTAACCAAAGAGGTTTCAAATGCACTTTGTGTGCAACAGTTGTTAAAAGCTATTAACAAATGATCAGATTCTACAGGTCAATAACAAATATTGTATTATTTAGTTTGAAGGGCCAGTTACTGCTTGATATTCTCTTCCCTCAACCCCCTTTTCTTCTTTTCCCTTCTATCACTCTGACTTTATTTGTTTATTTGCCTGTTAATTCTCACCTTCTGCTCTTTTCCAGTATTCTATGATGAGAACGACCATTGCTAAGTCCTTTCTCCCCTCTATAATACTCCAATAACCCAACATAACCCTGCAGCTTGGCAGAGAGAGAGCAGGAAATCCTCCCTGTGCTTACCCTGAGCCCACAGACTTTCACCCTCCCTTAACTGGCTCAGACAGAGGTCTTTATTACAGAGAAGGGGGGGGTTCAAAAAGAGGAGGAGAATGAATGAAGAAGTGGTAACTGCTTTTTGACCTAAGGTGATTAAAAACCTATGCTGTGTCAATTAATAATAATAATTAATAATAATAATTATATTACCTCAATAGCCCAAACACTACAATACTTCATAAAATATGAATGTTCTATATTGTTATATTTCAACCTGTTCTCATTCCCATGGCCTCAAATACTGACATTTTGTTAAGCCCTTTGGCACAGACTTTTCAATTGATTTCTGTATTAGCCCACTTGAGTTAACACTAGAGTCAGTTGAAAAATATGTCCATCTCATATACAGTGCTGTGAAAAAGTATTTGCCCACTTCCTGATTATTTTTTTTAGCATCTGAATGTCTTATGTCTATTTATCCCGCTGACTTTCTAATTTTATTTCACTCTATTTAGCATCTGAGGCTAATTGTAGTTTTGGAAAATCACAACACAATAGACTGCACTAGAATCTGACAATAGAAAATGATGTAGCTACAGTTTTTGATAACCCTCTTTGTCTAACATGACACTTTCAGCACAATGTGCTCTTTGGACAGAAACAATAGGGGAATATAGATTGTTATACAAAGCAATTTTAATGTAAGGTGCATTATATACTTCAACTCTACTTCGACACACTGACATCATTTTTAACACACTACAGTTAGTAGGGAAGAGACAGTTGTACTTTGATTGGGCAGGTCAACCACACCTTTTGATTTATGCATTTTGTACCAAACTTGTTTGCTCTATACCCATAAGCTGTTAAGATAGTTCAGTAAAAGCCAAACACGTGTAGGGAATTCAGTCTCTGCAGTCTGCATAAAATGACATAACATTTAACCTTCAGTAGTCAAAGACTCAAACTAAGGTTAAAAAAAATTCACAGATCACACTCTGCTAAAGCAGGAGGGAAAATAATGTGATCCGGCAGTAAATGCAAATACTTAAGCCAACTAAGTAAAATTGTGATGCAAAGCATTATGCAACACACTAGGATTTCCTTTCAACCATACACTAATAAACTTTGTCCTGTTGAGTTTATCTATCTGTCACACACACCAATATTGCTGCTGGCATAACTCAAATTGAGTATTAGCTTGATATTGCTTTGATAGCTTTAGCTGTCTAGTTAGCTTTCCCACATGAAATTGTGTCTTTGATGGCCTTCCCTGCTCTAATAATCACACCACGCCATGATTGGTGGTTCGATTCTCTGTTTTTCCCGGCCACATGTATAAGGACGAGACACTGAACCATCCTTGGAGCCTTTAATGAAGCTGCCTGTCCACAATAATTTTCCTAATGGGATTCATTTATCAAAATATAAATGCTTCTACTACTACTACTAATAATAATTATTATCTTAATTCTTATTATTATTATTGTTGTTGTCTGAAGGCTGAGTCGTGGCAACTGGGCTTCTTTCTTTAAGGTAGAGACATTTCATTCTGCATCTACAGAACTTTTTCAAACTGAGGGAAGTTGGCTAGTGACAAATCTATCCTCCAGGTTGGTTTCACCTCACACCTGCCTTGAATAGGCTCATTAACTGAAGAAGGGAGGCCTCAGACACAACTTATCTTCAACCTGCCATGCTGCCCTTTCATCCATCCCCAGGAAAGTAAGGCCCAATTCACACGTCCACCAGGAGGGCCACACCCAACATTTGACCTTTAACTTAAGTCACCTGGATGACTGAGAATCTTCAGAGACATTATTATTGTTATGATTGTTATACAGCTAATTTGCAACTGTAGTGCAAGTACCACTAAAAATAGACATTTAATATAGATAATTTAAACATATAGCATATTAAAATTAATTACACGGCGGATAATAAAATTTGAAAAATTATGATGCTCATGAAATATTCTAGAAATCTATTATGATACATATACTGTATGTACCATGTTTGTATTTGGAAACACATTTGAACACATATTAGGCTGCAATTTAATTTCAAAACTCAATAATGCAGTCTATAATGCAGTTTATTGCATTTTTAGGTAGACTCTTTAATTTTGGAAAGAGCTATGTGCATTTAATTCATACAAATCGTATTCATGTACAGCCTCCAATTTGTATTCCCTATATTTTGTTCTGAACTGCTAAACTTGCTGGTGTAATTATTTAATTTCCCAGGCTAATAAATGTCTTGTGCGTGACAAATCTAAAAACATCTTAAGCATATTCCCATGTCACTAATTTAGCACAGTATCCTGGTTTGTTTAAGAAGCAAAGTAAAACCTAGGCTGAAAGTAAGCAATCTTTCATAAGACAGAAAATTTGCTTCTTGTGAGAAACACCAACAACTGCTGAGAATGAAAAGTCAAAAGAGCAGCAATAAAGTCAGAAGTGAGCAAGCTCATGTATGCACTAGTGGCATAATTTTTTGTACCACCTCTCTTATGCTTCTAGTGGATTCCTCAGCACGGATGTGATCAGTAAAGAGATTAATTGTAATCTCAGAAGGCATTTCTGCACATGAATAAGTACACATACGTAGTCTCATGCATACACATACACACAAACAGGATCACAGTTTGATGATAATCGTGAATGCATATGAAAGGGCACACGAGCAGTCGTATGGAAAATATGTACACGGGTAGAGGGTTGGCAATGGAAAAGAGAGGAGAGGAAAAGTAGGGGAAGTGATGGAGTTAGAGGGAGAGGAAGGAGCTGGGCTTTATTTAATCTTAGCAGAAGTGTCGATAGAGCAGAAAGTTCAGCAAGCTGGATCGGTGGTTAAGCCTCGAGTTTTACTTTAACTGTTCAGCTCTTCTGGCAGCATAGCGTGTGTGAGTGTGTGCGAGAGTGTGTTTGTGAATGTGTGTGTTTGAAAGACTGTGTTGAAGACATTAAACAAAGTGCAAAGAAGCAAGAACAGGGTGCTGCTGGAAGAAATGTATTTAATCAAGTCAGAACAAAGGAGTTGTGTAATTTTCTCCTGAGGGCAAAGAGAATACTAGCTCCCTCTGAAAGAGAATGGTATTTTATTGCATAATAGAGACATTTTCCCAATAACTTGACAGTTTTCTTTTCTTTTTTGTTTTTCCCCCATTTTGTTTGGTCCATTTTGAGAATTTATCAAACTTGTGCTGATTGTGTTGAACACCCATAAGAATCCCATTTTTAAACAGAAATGTTCTGTAGATATCCCAAAAGGAAAGTGGAAGTGTTTTTCATTTATTATTTCAATGGCAAGAAATGGTATCACCCAGCATTACTGCATCTAACACACACCCAATGACAAGATATATAAACTGCATATATCTTCTCAGATTTTAACCTTTAATCAGGCAAGAAATAGTGGGTGAGCGTAAATGCTCCTTTAAAGCAAAAATATAGCAGAAATAATTTAAAAAATGAGTGCATTAGGGGTGTAAAATTAATTGATTCATATGTATCAGTTGAAGAGTCAGAGATACCACTGCATCAGTTAAAAAGCAGACAAACAAAATTCTGTACCAAAATTGATACGGCTCTTGAACATACGTTATTACTTCTCTTTGTACTCTATGTTCCTGTTCCAGTAATATGAAGCAGCAGGTTCAGTTACAGTATTACTGTCTATGAATAGCCACTGTTTGCTGTTAGCAAAACTTTAGGTTTTGTACTGTATATTTGTTTTTTGACTCTTGTCTATTGTCACAACACTATGGTGGAAGTATAAAATAACCTTCAATTCATGAAGGTGAAGATGAATTTCATTCATGATGAAATTCTCTCCAAGTGATTCTAAGATATAGCACTGATGAGAATAGGACAGACACTATGCCACAGTGAACTTGAACTTTGATCAGCTCGTTCTTATTAGATAAATATATCTTTAATAACAGGCTATGTACCACAGGCTTTTAAGGCAGCTGTAGTCAAGCCTCTACTGAAAAAAACAGCACTCGATCCAGGGATTTTAGCCAATTATTGACCGATATCCAATCTGCCCTTTATCTCTAAAATCCTTGAAAAAGTAGTGAAAAAGTGCGAAACAGCTATGTGACCATCTGTGCAGAAACAATCTGTATGAAGATTTTTTAGTAAGGATTTAGAGTAAATCATAGTAAAGAAACAGCGCTGGTAAAACGATCACTAATTATCTTATCTTAACTTCAGACAATGGACTTACTAATTGCTGCATTTTACACTATTGATCAAAACATTATATTACCCAGACTGGAACATAAAGGAACATCACTAAGCTGGTTTAAATCTTATCTGTCAGATAGATCCCAATTTGTTCATGTTAATAACAGGTTTTCCACACACACGAAAGTTAATTATGGGGTCCTACAGGGTTCTGTCCTTGGACTAATTAATTTTACTTTATCCCTCTTGAGGCAGACGTTGCTGGTTTGCAACAGTTATAAACTAACTACCTGATTACTCCACATAAATATGTTTTATTATTTTATTCTAATGTACTACCCCATATGGTAATTCTCTTCAGATATCAGATTTTTCCTGTTACTAAAAATTAATTTGAGGCTGAAAGGGTTAAGCATGTTTCCACTAGGCAATATTGTAAGGGCCCATTTTATCATAAAGACCTCACAGAACCTTTTTATTCCAGCAGAACACTTCGTTCTCACACTGCTGGTCTACTTGTGGTTCCTAGAGTTTCCAAATGCAGAATGGGAGGCATAGCCTTTACTTATTAAGCTCCTCTCCTGTGGAACCAGCTCCCAGTTAAAGTTCGCCCTCTCTACATTAGGACTAGGCTTAAAACGTACCTTTTTGATAAACCTTATAGTAAGAGTGGGCTCAGGTGACACTGACAATTTCTTAGTTATGCTGCTATAGATTTAGTCTGCTGGGGGACCTCCCTATACACCGAGCTCCTCTCCTTGTCTTCTTCTCTCTCTCTCTGTCCACTATCATGCCATCATTGCATGGTATTAACTTTGCTTCTTCTGTCTCCCCTAGTTGTGCTTCATCCTCTCTCTGTCTCTACCTTTCTGCAGGTGTCCTTGGCCACAAAGCTGTGTCACCGTGTTTGCGTATACTGGTCTTACCAACCTGTCTCATCTGCTGCTCCTTGTTTCTGTTATGATCTCTGTTGCCTGCTGCTCTTTTCTCTCTCTCCTCTTTTCACTCACCCCAACCGGCTGAGGCAGATGACCGCAAAACATAAGCCTTGTTCGGCTGGAGGTTTCTTTTGTTAAAGAGAGTTTTTTCTCTCCACTGTCACCTAGTGCTTGCTCAAGTGGGACTGGTTTTCTATATCGTTCTGTATATACTTATATTTTGCAAGGTCCTAAACCTTGCTATGTAAAGTGCTTTGAGACAACTTTTGTTATGATTTGGCGCTATACAAATAAAGATAAATTGAATTGAATTGAAGTTTTAACCACAAAAATCAAATAAATTAAGTGGCCCTCTGTGCCAAACATCAAGACATTCTTCAAGGCTGTGTATCATGTTTCTAAATATGGGATGGACAACCAAAAAACATAATTCCGCTGGCATTGAGGCATATAATCAATACAACAACATAGAATCAGTTGGAAACAAAAAAAAGAACTTATTCTTAAGTCAGATTTTTTTGTCCATCCACCTCAACTTCCTCCTTAAGTAGGAGGCTGCTGGAAACTTGAAAAAAAAACCATCACCAATAAGATACAGTAGCAAGATCTACATACCATGCAAGGATATGCAGCCCAGTTGTATGACATCACACAAGAAAATATATGTGCTATATGGGTTGTAACTGAATTACTTATTAGATATTTCATGCTAGTTTGAATTTCGTTTGAAGTAAACTTTTTGAAAAAGTGATAGCCCTAGGCAAAGCATGATGATTCTCACACCTGCAGTTCAATTCTGAGAACTTACTAGTCAACATGTAATTGTGGGAGACAAGTTCTATGTTAACTATTAACAGCTTTTATGTTCAGGCAATCAATAGCAACAGCAGAAAGAAAAAGTATGAAGGACTTGCTAATGCTATAGTTTCAGATGCATGAAGAATTACTAGTCTGTTCTTCATTTTTGTTGTTAAGTCAGGGTAGTCGCTGCACTTCTGCAGTTGGACACTGGACCTCTGTGGTGGAGATTATTTATCTTCTGATTGTTGTAAAATAAAATTTTCAGCTCTAGGACCCCACAGAGCTCCTGTAAAAACAGTACCCATAGCACATAGGCAGTGTTCTCCACAGTTAGATGTACATGTCCAGAAACTCAAGGTTCAGAACTCAAAGGTTCATTTTGTTTCAACAATTCTCCTATGTCGCAGAGGGGCTGATTTAGTTTTTTTTTTTTTCAGGGTTTTTCTAGCTTTTCTACAGTACATGATATTAAAAAGAAAATTTTGTACACAGTGATATACTACAATTTTTATTCTGGGAAACTCACAGTATCAAAAATGGTCATAGTGGAAATATGTTAAATAATAATCTACATGCTTTTTATTTTATAAAAACAGAGCTTAGCCTCAACTTGATGCCTAAAAAATATACTGTAATATAGAGCAAGTGGTGGCAGGACAGACAGAAATTGAATAATTTCATCAATGTTATTTATACCTTGTCTTCTTTTAAACAATGAATTCTAACTACACTAAAATCTAATCAGTTCATCTATGACCCCAATTTGTGCCAAATTTAAAGAAATACTGACACATTGTGAAAATGAGGCCACCAAAATATAAAAAGTTCACCATGGAGTTCAAGTGGACAGTTATCACAAATCTGAACACATACCTGACATGTCAGTTCACAAAGATTAGATAAAGTAAGGTCATTATAAACTTGACCTTTGACCTTTAGCCACCAAAAACTAATCAGTTTATCAATGACTCCATTTGATGAGTTGTACCAAATTTGAATATGAACAGTATTTCCAAAACTCCATCAGTAAGTAGACTTTCCTAATAGATAGTCTATCCTCAGCAAGCGTGGAGAAATCACTTGCCATGGTTAACCCACGCAAGGCTGCTGGTCCAGACAACATACCTGGCAGAGTCCTTAAAGATTGTACTGATGAACTCAAGGATGTTCTCATAGACATCTCCAGGATGTTGTGCCTACCTGTGCCTAAGAAAACACATCCATCCTGCCTAAATGACTAACGCCCTTTTGCACTGACTTCCACAATCATTAAAAGCTTTGAGAGACTAGTCAAGAGACACATCAAATATTATTATCGGACCAACCAGTCCACGGATGATGTCATCTCCTCTGCACTCCACCCAGACACTAAGGGCTCTTATTACCATAATCCCTCAACAACTAATAGAAAAACCTGACCTGCTGAGCTTAAACACCTTACTGTGTAATTGGATTTTGGACAGTGGAACACCACAGTCAGTTGGGATCGGCAACCAGTCATCGAGCATCACCATACTGAACACAGGAGCCCCCCAGGGTTGTGTGCTCAGTCACCTGCTCTTCACCCAGTTGTGAACCAAGGCACAGCTCCAACCAATTTATCAAATTTGCAGATGACTCAACTGCAGTTGGACTCATCAGCAATGATGATGAATAGTGCTACTGAGAAGAGGTGAACCAGCTGGCCACATGGTGCAAAAATAACAATCTCTCAATGTTGGAAAAAAACAAAGGAGATTTTCCGGAGAGCCCACTTGCAGCACCCCCTGTTAACCATCAACATTACTGCAATAGGACGTGTGAGCAGCACCAAATTACTGGGAGTGAACATTACAGAGGATCTCTTCTGAACAAAAAAACACCACAACACTGGCCCAAAAAGCACAGCAACGACTCTACTTCCTGAGGAAACTAAGAAGGGCAGGACCCCCAGATCCCATCATATGCTCCTTTTACCGGGGCACCATTGATAGCATCCTTTATTGCTGCATTACTGTGTGGTTTGGGAGCTGCACCACCTCAAGCCGCAAGTCACTGCAGTGCATAGGGAAAGCCACAGAGAGAACAGTTGGTGCTTTGCTGCCTTCCCTCCTGGACATCTACGATGCCCACCTTGCTCCCAAAGCAACCAGCATTGCAAGTGACTCCACCCACTCCATGCACATCCTCTGCAATCTCCTGCCATCTAGAAGGAGGTACAGGAGCCTGGGTAATACCAAAATGGGCAACTGCTTCCTTATCAGACTGTCATGAGGCTGAACTCTCTCTCTCCCTTCTCTTCCCGTCTCTCTCTCCCTCCCCTGACAAATCTCTAGCCTATCACAGACCTGACATAAAATTAGTCCATTTCGGACTTAATATAATACAAATAACTGGTGCATATTGCTGCCACCCTATTGTGTTACACTCACCATACTTGGTTTTGTTTATGTAAAATGAAAATGAAACAACCATCTCTGAACTGAGGAGGGGCGCCTACGGATACATCTCTCACCATCTTACAATGCTGTGATTGCACCCATTCTCTAACTGTCTGTGAATGGTACTCATGGCCATTGATCAGTGGTCATAACAGTTTGCATACCATTGATCGCACAGCCTGTTAGTCAGTGGAAGTAGTTTTACTCATTATGTAAAGGTACTGTTTATAATGTTGGGTAAACCTGTAGTCAGCTGAGACCGAAGAACTTGGATAAATGACAAAATGTTTCTCGCACAAGAATATAAGAAGAGAACATTGGATTATTTTAAAGAGCCTGCTATGAGTCCTGGTCTTTATCCAATTTAACTTGTCTGGACAAGCTGGATCTCACAGCTGGAAGAAGAACTATGAATGCCAATTACTTTTGTCATTTTCAATTTCTGACAAAATCATGTTATTTTAAGTGGAAGGGTATTAACATGTCCCTGTAAGCCAGTGTGTGGTAAGTGATAATTATTATCTCTCCCAACCAATTTATTATCCTTTAATCTTTCATACAGTAATATGACTGTTCAGACATGAAAAATGTAAGGCACTACCATATATTTGGAGGAATGGAACAAAACCACACAAAAAACTAAATCTTTTTGTTAATTATTCACTCCGGTTCATTCCTAACAAAGTTCATATTTATTTAATCAACTTTTTTTATATCTATAAATCTGTCCAATATTTTGTAAAAAATATTCTACCAACTGTGTTGCTGTGTATTTCAAGCATTATGAATTCTGCAAATCAATAAACATAATCAACCAAGTGGTCAAGTTTCCTGTTCTCTTTTAACTATTATAACCAAAAATATTGTATATGTAAATGACAATAGACACACACACTCACTGAGCCGGTACCAGATATACCAGATATTCACGTTTGTTTCATAATAAACACTTTTCTCAGATTGTCAATATCTGCCTCAAAACATTAACTAAAGAAAAAATATTTTCATTGGAATTTTGGGAGTGGTCGGCACGATGGTGTAGTGGCTAGCGGTCGCTGTCGCCTCACCCCTAGAAGGACCCAGGTTCGAACCATGAGGTCTGTGTGGAGTTTGCATGTTCTCCTTGTGTCTGCTTGGGTTCTCTCCTGGTACTCTCCACCATCCAAAGACATGTGTGTCAGGTTAATTGGTGACTCTGAATTGTCCATAGGTGTGCATGTGAGCAACCTGTACAGGGTGTACCCCGCCTCTCACCTGAAGACAACTGGGATAGGCTCAGGCACACCTCGCGATCGTTACAAGGACAAGTGGTTAGGAAAATGGATGGATGGATGAAATTTTGGGAATGATCTGGAAAAACTAAGGGAGTACAACATTAGTACACAGTTGAGGCAGAGATTAGCATTATCTTTTTCTTTCACAATTACTGGCGCAATTTGATCTATTTTTAATAATACTTTAATTGTTCAATCTAGAAGAATTTTCAGTATTTCAGACTGGAAAGAGTAAAGTGTGTTTTGTAACAAGAAGAAAGTCCAGTCATGACTTAACATCCAAAAAAGCAGCCAAGTTATGCCACCCTCCGACACACAGTGTCAGCTGTATGTGAGCAGAGGCCCCATACATTCAAACTTTAGGTTTATATTTAAATTTCCAAGTTCAGCATAAAACCTAAATTTTCACATATTCATAAATCCAAATGCACTAGGCAGCCATAATATAGAGAGAGGCTGAGACAGGTTTTCCCCACATAATAACAACTTTTATTTTACAATTTAAAACACTAGCAACTACAAAGACAACTTTAATATATTTAATACTAACCTTCTTATCTGAAACAACAACAAACAATATGTTACTAACATGCCACTGTACCAATACACAAACAACACTGTTCTGTTTAACATTTAACTTTCTGTATTTCATGGAAATGTGTTACAGTCTGCGTTACTGTAGTACCAGTACCCAGCATCGTCACATGCGCGTACAATGCAGCAGATTTACAAACAAAATACAGGCTAGTGCACAGACTTTTAGTAATAACTTTCAGCATCTACCGCTCATAATGCGTATAAAGTGTAACTCATCACTTCTTAGAGGAGAAGAGCATGACAGAATGCTGGGCAGGGCAGCAAAGCAAAACATCAGAAAAGAGCAGCATAGCGAGTGTTTGGTGCCATGACTTATATCTACCGCTCAGTTGTACACAGACGTGAAGGGAGGGAGAATCACACAGCACTGTCTGCCGAACAGTAGCTGAGAAGGGACACCAGGCTACTGGCTATAGTACTCTCTAGTGTTGCACACTAAACAGCAAAACAGCAACTCTGCTGTGTATATATATATATATGTGTGTATATATATATATATATATATGTGTGTGTATATATATATATATATATATGTGTGTGTATATATATATATATATATATATATATATATATATATACGTATATACATACATATATACATACATAAATATATATATATATACACACACTGTATATAAGGTAATTATATACATATAATTATGTATATGGGTAATAGTGGATGTTTTGCTTAGTATTTCAACTGTAGTTTCTCTATGTACCAACTATTACATGTGTTAATTGACCATTACATTTATAAAAGCTTCCATACATTTACCAGGTAAATAATTAGTAATAAGGGGAATGTAAAAGGAATAGTTATCAAATAAAGTCTGTATCTGCATGTTCTAATTGGCCATTACTCCTTTACATACTATGTACAGGGTTTAACATTTAATGTCAAACATTAAACAATAAAACTAGAAAATTCCGTTTTAAGTGTACTTATAATTGCTATGTGCACATAATGCATGTTAAAGATAATGTTTCAGTTTCAGTGAATGATGCCAGTTAAATGTCATCCCTAAATGTCAATGTCCAATTAAATTTTATACATACCTCAAGTGTCTCATCATTTTTTCTTTTAACAAAATCTTATATTAAGGTTACAAATAACTTTGATAGTAATTTTAAATATATTGAGCAATGTAAATTTGCCTTGTGGTTGGATTTCAAGGCAAAATCTTTCATGATCATTCCACATTGAGAGAAAAAAGTCAAAAAGTTTTCTTTCTGACAAGGTTCAGACAGTTTGTTCATGCATACTAGCCACCATCTCACACAGGAACACAGACTGACCTTTTCTAAACTCATCTAGAGATCATAGTGTATGTGCTCAGAACAGATGTTGAGTGTGTGCACACCCACGTGTGTGCAGTGCATGTACGTATTAAAATTTACTTAAATCAGATAAAGTGAGAGGCAGAGATGAGAGCAAACAAACTTCTTGTGACAACTTACTTTTTCAAGGCTAAGGATTCCTAATTCCTTTCTTTTTAAGAACTATAATTGAGAGCATACACAAATATCTGTGTAACTTCTTTAATAAATAATTACATTTTTTTTAACTACTAAATATCTTTACATTTCTGACTGAGTTTTCTCTCGCTCTCATTTGGACAATTCCCAAAATCAAAGTACTCCAGGTTACTGACAAATGTCACAGTATAAATGAACTACAGTATTTGTACGTTTCCCAAGGTAAACAAAAGGTAACAGAAACAGAAAAATATAACAAAAAAAAAGGAGGGGCCATCACCCTACATCCTACTCCAATTTCACTCTGGTACCTCTCTCACCACGTGCCTGAATCATGGCTAAGCCCGACCCAGAATCAGTTTAGAATCTGATATGTCAGACTGATCACCAGTCGTGGCCGATCAACTTAAAACCAGCCAATTCTGATCTCCAGACGATCAATTAGTGCATTACCAGATTCATGAACAACTATTGTCAGCGATAAGAAGAACAAGTAGTCTTGCAACAGATAGTGTGGACTCCACAGAGACAGTCTGTCATTACGTGAGGAGACAAAAAACGCAGACAGCCTAATCCCACAGAAAAACATAGAGAAGTTGTCCAAAGTGCTTGGAACAACCGACCTGCAAAAGTTCCTAGAAACACTGCAAAAATGTAATGAGGAGAATTGGTGCTCTTTAAAAACAAAGGTTGGTCACAGTGAGTATTGATCTTACTTTTTTTCAGTCTACAGATCTTTGTATGAATTCATGAATAAAAAATGTATTCATGGCATTATTTTTTGAAAGCTCCTCACTTTACTCTGAGCGCCTGAAAGTTTTTCACAGCACTATACAGTGGATACTGTACTTTCTGCAGGTCATCACAGTGAGGGTATTACAAAGTGGAAGCAGACATCAAGAGATCAATGAGCAGATTGTGAAAAATATAATAATACATTTAGAAATAACACACTTGTAGCTTCATTTCCTGGTGGTACTAAGTACTTGCTGTGAAACACATTTCTGTTTCTGCCTTTGTGTGAAACTTGATCCCACTTTTGTTTTTGGCCCTCCCATCAGTTATTTGAAAGCAAACCACTTGACATCACTGCCAATGCAGAAGTAACACACACAGTAACAGAAGCAGCCTTTGTAGAGGCTCTCACACATTCACACATTTGGTTGATCACTGTAAAACCTTGATGAAACTGTTGGATTTTTCAGAATAATTTTAGAATGTTTTCAAACACTGAGTGATGCACATTCCCTTTGTCTGAACTCAACAAGATTTTCTCACTTTCAGGTTGTACAAACAGAACTCGTGAGAGAGTATTCAGTCTAATTGGCTTTTAGACAACATAGTGGATAATACCTCTATCTATTATGTGACTGCAAAAGCAAAAAAAGCACTGTACTGCTTATAAGAATTTAACCTGCTGAGAACACCATCGACAAGTAGCAAAGCTACCTTTATGGCAGCAATTTGTGTTGGTAAGAGATTTAATAAGAAATTTTCTTTTTAGAGTCCATCTGCCAGGATCCATAGAGGAAAATGCCCCAAAAAATAAGTGAACTGTGTTTGGTTTGTCAAAAATGGAGATGCAAAGAAACACTTGTCAAAAATTACATGTAAGGCATGTAATATATAACACACAGTCTGAGTATCTGATCTGAGTATTAATTAACTTATTAATCAATAAATGTATCTTTTTGATAAAGAACTGCTATACTTGAAAAAATGGCAACCAATCTTTCATTCAAGATTATCCACTGTCAAGATGTGTGGCTTTTGTCTGTATAATATACTATATATGTAATTGTAATAATAATTGATGCAATTATATAATAAATAAAAAAAATAATAATCTGTTTGGGGAAATTCTTGTGAACCGACTGTCCCTTTATAAGGTGCTTCTATTTTGGAATTCAGTGTCTTCTCTTACATGTGGCCAGAAATCGGGCAGGTTGTAGCAGCTACTCCACCACTTGCTGCACCACTGTTGTCCCTAATATTATCTCAGATGGAATATATATAATTGTGTAGCACGCAGAAACAATGACATAAGTTTAATGTCTAGAGCCAGAACAGCGTGCTAGGGATTGTGAATGAAGGAGAGCTCGTTGTATAGAGATCATTATGAAGTAATGCCAACTTGTTTTAAATCAAAGTTCCTGAAAATGAAGCTAACACAAAAATGCCTCATAAGAAATCTAAACCTAAGTCACTTTTCACTGCAGATTTCTTTTGAGGCAGTTTGCGCTGTGTATTAGATGTGTCTCTCTCCACTCTGTTTTCCTCTCTCTCTCTCTCTCTCTCTCTCTTTCGCTTGGCAGCTACGTGAACACAGCAAAAACTAAACAAATAAATCATTTTTAAAAGACAGCATGCATGTAAACTCTGTTCCCCGACTGATTGAGAAAGCTGTTTTCATACAGTAATCTGGTTACTTAAATGCATGTAAACACGGTCAGAGACAGGAGCTCACAGGAAAGGAAGGATGAAAAATGCCCTTTTGTTTACATTAATAAATGTTGCTGCCTGGAGATTACATACACTGAGAAATGTTGTTCAGTAATTACTATAGCTTCATAAATATCATCACAAATTCGCTTGAAATATGTAATATAATTTTTAAGCTTTATTGCCCCCCCAAAAAAAAATTTCTAAGCTGAAATTTTAACAAAAAAAAAACTAACAAAATCAACAACAACAAAAATCTATAATCTCTGCTATTCGTCATCCTTTCTTAATGAAGACTTTTCCTGTTTATCTGTGCTCTGTGTCATTTTTTGTCAGTACATCTTGCAGCAGTTGATTTGTTTTTACTTCCACTAGAAGGAAATAGGGATAAGAAGAGTCAAAGAAAGATAAACAAAGATAGCAGGAGAGAAGTCAGACCAGTGTGAGAGTCAGAGTACTACTGTACATTAGCTGAGGGAGACTGGATATTGACTCAGTAAGTTTTCTCTATTCTTCCCTTTTTTTTCTTCTCTTTTCTACACCTTTACTGTTCTCTTATCTCCCTTACTGCTAGATATTTTAGAATAACCTCTCTGCTTTTTTTTTGCCATTCGTCCATCACTGAGTCTCCCTCAGCTTTTAACCTTCTAACGAAGGTACAAGGTTAGATTCTGACAGGCCTCCATTCAGCCTGTTTAATACAAATGCACCTTGCATCCATCTGCAAGCGAAACACAAGTGTGGAGAATTTTGGCTTGAAGAATTCTTAACACATGCTTTTACAAACACACACAAACACAAATCAGGTACGTTCACAAGGAAAACTTGTCACAGGATTGGCACTATCAGAATATTACACAAATAAAACATACTGTCCACCATCAAAGGCTCTGACTTTGCCTTTAAAGAGCTTTCTAGTTCACTTTCTCTATATTCAGTCTCATTTTTCCACCTGCTCCCACAAAATACTCTGTGTACTTTTCATTATTAGAGCTTGTACTACCTTATTCAATGGCTGCCCTTGTCAATGAGTCTTGTTCGTAAAAGTCAAATACTGCTAAACACAAAATAGATATCCAATACATTTTTTTTCTTAATTAGCAGGCTCCTTAGGGTCCTATATTGTTTTGTACAGAGTAACTGATGATTCATTGATTAATTTAAAAAAGGCTATACACAGAGGAAGCACAACACATTTCTCTGGGTCCAACATATGTTATAAATAAAATGGCAGACTAACATTCTTAATACAGAAAACTCCACTCTTGGCCACCTGGGTAAAAGTTTACCCAGCGGTAATGCTGAGTGCCGCGGGTGATCTGTTGAACAGAAGCTATAAGCTTCTTTAAGCCTCTAGTAGTTCATTTGAATGTGTTTTTTGCTCTCAAAGCAGAAAATAAAATTTTCGTTAAAGATCAAGCAAAAATAAATCGAGAAACATAATGTATTTCTGTATAATGTTTAAACAGAACATCTTTCAGTCTTTGGACTAAACACAACAAAACTACAAGTAAATATAAAATGCAGTTTTTACATGATTTAATTAGTTGTGGGAAAAAAAGCTGTCCAAACACACAGGCTTGATTACTGCCAGACCTGTGAATTAAGATATCGCTTAAATAGAAGCTGCATGACAAAGTGAAGCTCGTTAAAAGATTTGAAAAAAGAACACAATGACTTGGTCTCACATTTGCCAAAAAAATTTATTTTCCTCCAGGCTTTTTCTCAAATATTCTAGATAGATAGATAGATAGATAGATAGATAGATAGATAGATAGATAGATAGATAGATAGATAGATAGA
>JAUYWH010000025.1:12777723-12806091 GCA_034779795.1 Ctenopoma multispine | reverse complement strand
ATAGATAGATAGATAGATAGATAGATAGATAGATAGATAGATAGATAGATAGATAGATAGATAGATAGATAGATACAACTTGCCATAATCTATGAAACCACACATTCTGTGCTCTACCAGAAAATACTAAACAAAAATGTTCAGCCATCAGTTCATTGCCTCAAGCTTAAGCACCCTTGGGTTTTGCAGCAGGACAATGATTCAAAACAAGCCAGTAAGTCCATGTGTGAATGGTTCAAAAAAACAAAATTAAGGCTTTGGAGCGACAAAGTAAAGTCCAGACTTAAATTCTTTTGACATGCTGTATCATGACTTTAAACAGGCCAATCATGCTTGAAAACCATCTGTCCAAAAAACCGACAGTCATTGCAAACACTTGATGGCAGTTGTTGCCAGCAATGGTTCCACAACCAGTTCTTATGTTTGGGGGCAATTGTTTTCTCACGTAGTGCCAGAGAGGTTTGGACAGCTTTTTTTTAAATTATGTATTTTGTTAACACACTGATGACATCCTGACATTTAACATAAATGACAAGTTCAATATACATTGATACTGAATATGTTCTCAAACATATACTGCCATATGCAGTTTAGTTGCACAGGAATGTAACTATTAGTGGAGAGACCCATTCAACAGCCACAGAAACAAATGCATTTGTGACACTCTTATCCCCCTTTCTCTTATCATTACCTGACTTAATTTCAATTTAAAATCTAGTTTAAGTTTCAGTGCAAATACAACAATCGTTCTGAGCTCCTTACATACACAACAAAACCATTTTTTATGAGATAAGTCAAATCCACACATACTGCACCCTCATAAAGGGTTTTATTTTTAAAACCATAAGCAAAGACAGTGGTAGAATTGCCATAAGAAATCAACACAATGTGTGGCTCGCTTAGTAAAATTCAGCAGGGTTAGGAGCAATTGCAGCAACCCTGATTAGACCCTGAAACAAAAGTGCATCACTGGTGAATACTTAGATCAGGCACCTGTTGAAGGCCAAACAAAAAAAACGTCTACCTTGGAAAGCCACTTGAGACAAAACTATATTGAACCATGTCCTTTTCATTATAGCAAGACAGTGTGTAACAATCAATGTTCTACCTAAACTACTGCTTTAACCTTCACACTACCATTGCTTACACCTTGTCTGCTAAATCATTTAGATAGCCTCATTCAGCACACATCTTTTCCTCAGCCACCGTACCTCCAATTCACTAGTGTTTAAATGAGAGTTTGATGTAAACAAACTTCCCAGGTATGAATGAAATATGGTAAGTTGCTGCCCAGGGCAGCTCGACAAAACACAAAGGCAGCATGCCCTGTGGGTGTGTGCTAGACTCCTGTTCAACCAAAAATGCAAGTAACATAAATGAAGGATAAAAGAAATATACAGTAATTAGAGTTTATTAAAATGCACTGTGGTGCACTGGGATGGATTTGGCCACAGAAGAACAAGAGTAGAACGAGTTAGATTGGTTTTTCAAATGTTTTTTGGGAGATATTAAAGTACAACTGAGTAGGGTGCATAACACCTTGAGCTGCTTCGAAGAGTATACACTTGAAGTACGTTTCACAGCTGAATTAAGGCTGTTAAATGCCCAGCACAGAACAGGGAATCAGGGAATAGATGCACTGTATCAAGTCTGCTTGCAGGGCAATTCATAAAATTATGGTACTATCTTCTTACAGAAATGGTTGGAAGGGAACATCTAATGAATGTGAAATTACACAGTAGTGCTTCTCCAAAGAGCAACTAGTGGAACATGACCTCACTTTAATTGTGCACTTGGATTTATGGGCATACATGCATACTATTATATACAGAGGCATACATATTTACATTGTACAGGGTCATTGAGGCATATATAATATGCATGCTTATTGCACACAAACAGACACATGCTTGAAGAAACAACCTAGAAGCCGACACAATGGGGGAAAAAACTGCATCAAGTGGTCTTGCATGTACTGTCGACTAACAAAAGCAGTGAAGCAGTCTCAAACAAAATGAGTATGTGGGTTTGCTCTGAGTTCTGGGCCTTTTTCTGCTCTTTTGGAACTTCATCCATCAGCAGGGCCCAAGCTCTGAATGCAACACTCCTCAGGGAAGAGCTTCTACTAGTGGGGACAAAAGCAGGGGGCAAAATTCCTCCAGGGGAAACCACAGACACAGTGTAGCAAACACCATACACAGCTTAACTTGCACACAGGTGTGGATCCACACAAACTGACACACTGCAGGCTGCGTGGAACATCATAAACAATTAGATAAAACAGTTTTGCAGTGTTTACATCTATTTATCTCCTCACTGTTACATCATTCTTATATGAAAGATATGCTGATTTTTCTGGCACTATCACTCTTCTGTTCTGCTCCTTTCTATCAGTTCAAATAGTCCATCAGTTAAAAGAGACATGCTGTCATCATAATGCTGGAGATGGATGGACAGAGAGCTTACATATAGTGTAAAAGCAACAACTGATGTGATACTAAACCATATAGTAGGACCTACAGTTGACATTTTGCACAACTGCATTGTGTTTTTTTCCCTTAATCACATTTCATGCTCACATAAACTTCAAAACATGTGAGCAAAGACTGCAACAAAAGCACCATGTTCATGGCTGGTACTGCGGTCATGGGACAAATGAACTGGAAAATGAAAGGCATGTTCGTCTGTCTGAGGTGCACACTAGCACAGGATCCAGGCTTTGAACAGCACACTATAGGACAAAAAAACATGTACCCTACCAATCAAAAGTTTGGACACACATAGGACTTACCATGTTTTTCATGAAAAGATACATGTCTTCAGTTGTGTTACCATCACTGCACATGGGTTTCTAATGATCTTATTATTTTAAATTAATACATTTGCATTAACATAATATAACATGCTATTGGAAGACTGTACTAATGTTTGCAGAATTTAGGCCTCTGTATGTTTATGTAAATATTCCTTAAATTAAATCCTTAATATTACTTTCAGCTACAATTCATTCAGCTACAATTCATTTACAATATGAACAATGTCTACACATTTATTCTGATCAATTTGATGTTATGAAATCTGCTTTTCTTTCACAAACATGCTCATTGCTATGTGTGTCCAAACTTTTAACTGGTAGCATACATGCTAAAATACATACACACAGATAGTAACAGTATGTGCTCCATATAATTTTTTTTGGATCATTTAGTGGAACAGATGAAGAAGGATCATTACACAGATAGAGAGGGGAGGTGTAATAACACCAGACTGTGTAATCCTGTGCCAAACTAGGCTCTTATAATGACGATTAGTTGATTAGAAACCATTCAGAAGCCAGCTCCAGCAGTGACGGTTTATAGTGGATCACTAATAAAGTCTCTGAGGACTACAGTCTATAGCATGCACGGGGCTTGGCAAGTGTAGATTACAAACTATTTCTCTTAATTGTTATTTTACTGGCATCCAGTTAATAAATTATGTATGTCAACCACAGAGAAGTTTCTTATGACAGTGTAATAAGGAAATTTTTCAGTTTCCCATATTTCACATTTCACACGTAATGTGATAAGTACAGCAATGTTCAGTAGGTGAAAGTTTAAATGTGTAATTTCTCAAGCGTGGCCTAATAATTGTAAAAACTACCATGAAAAATACATTTCACTGATGAAACTACAGTTTTTAGCCTTTTATTAGAAATTGTTAGTGTGTGACATTAGACTTGTATGAACGATGAATTATGTTTCATATGAATGCATATAAGGTATAAGGAGAGGAGGAGAAAGGAGGAGGAGAAATCAAGCACACACACATATCAAGGAATCACATACATGATAGCTTAATTTTATTTTCACTGATTTAATTTCCCTTCCTGCTTTCCTAATTAATTTATTGTCACAACCCATGCAGTTTTATGAAGATAAACAGCTGTCTATCCACGGAATGCTGACTGTAAACTATACTTTGACTTCCCACCATCACTGTTCCATAAAAACATTATTACATACAATTTTTTTTTCTGAAAAGCATTACCTTCTGAGACCAGCGCACTGATTTAATGTAATTTATTCATACCAGCACACTTGCTTCAAAGCAGGAAATTCACATCTTTTAATTTTACATATTTAATTTCACACTTACAACCTTGAAGTTATTAAAAACATTAGACATAAGTGAGCTGTCTTACTTGCTTTTTACTGTTAAAGCACTGTGTGGAGCACACCAGGGTTACCTGGTCCATACATAAACACACACAGTGGACCAATTGTTAACATACTGTTGCTTTAGACAGGTAATCATTTTAACCAGGGGTGTCATCTAAAATATAGATTCAAGGGGCTAAGCCTCTGCTAGGAAGGTCTGAGTAACTCTGTCCCAGGAGAAATATTTCTACAGCCATAAAATGGATGTTGTTGCTCGTGAGTTCTAAAAGCAGCAATAGACCTAAAATCAATAAATAATTTGGCTTTGTTGATTCAAGGACTGTTGGTACAAAATTCTTATAAGTAACCATAGTGTCCAGTGATCCAGTAACATTTTGATATATTAAATATGTTTTTATATTTAAAAACTGACACACATCTAGATTATTCTAATTCAACACTGTTTCACAACCTGTGAAAAAATGTTACATACAATTACAGATACAACAGGAATTAGTATCTGTTAATAAAAACTTAGTGACATGTTGTTTTATGTTATAATATTATGCCTGTAAAACAGCCGTACATTCAGAGTAACAACACAAACTGTAATATGAAAACAACACAAAGGGTAGCTTCACAGACTGTCCACTAAATACCAGAGGTTCTAATTTGAGGAGAACACATATGAATTGTTTTAAGCTTCTCTCAGTTTTCGCTATATTAAGATATCTCTGGGTTTTTAGCTAAAAAAACTCTTTTGATTATAGGGTTAGGGTTAGTCCGGCTAACATAGTGAAGGCAGAGGAATATTTAATAATAGAGGTGCGACAATATACTAAGCTACTGAGTTTAGATGATACACCATATTGGGTTCACAAGAACGAGATGCATTCTCAAATGTTTTAACTTGTCTTCTTGTTTTGAATGCCACTCCAGCTCTACTTTCTGAGTATAAATTATCATAGGCACTAAAAGACAAAAATATGCACACAATGTAAAAGTTATTTTCCTACAAACTTAACTGACTTCTCTCCTGTATGATTTCATAGGAGTTTCTACTTTATAAGCCTGACTGACTGAATTGTGCATGAACTATGGACGAGTTTCTGATTTCTAATTGAAGCTTTGTTTGACCTCACTGGTTTTGGTGCAAACAATAAATACAACTACAATATAAGTACTCCCCCAATATTCAGTGCAAACAGAGACTGACCAAATCTTTCTTCAAATATGATACAGAGCTGACAAAGACAAAGAGATGGTCACAACACAAGTACGCACCTTTGAGCAGCAACTGTCTCCTGCACTGCAGTCAAGTGAGCTGCCATTTACATGGTAAAACCATCTGCCACTATAGTTAAAGCATGCATAAGACATTTATGGTAATTGTGTTACTTGTGAAATGGCAGAGAGGAGCCGCTGGAATATCTGGTGTCTTTGCATAACCTACTGCTTGTGTTAGCCGTGGTGTACAGCACTATTTTCTTGTGGTTAAATTTCCTTATGGTAACATTTTCTTGTTCATGTCTTGTCTGTTTAGTGTTTCCACTAGGTACCCAAATGATGCCACATAAACAACAAACCAAAGGCAGCGGCATCTACTATGCTAATTTCCAATTCGACATGTTGAAGGCTGCGATATCATCACATTTTCACATCTTGTGGAATGAGATCTTGTCAGAGTCAAACTTTAAGAGTTGCTTAAACTATCTGGTGAGCTAATTTTACAAATATTTTAACAGTTTGCTGCCAAGTAAATTAATAATTAGACATTTCCACTGTGAGTGAAAACATGGCAATATGGTTATCTAAACTGTGTCAACTTCCCACTGCCAACGCCACACGTTTCCTAACTGAACCCCAATCCATTGCCGATAATTACCTTCCTCCCATTCCTTGACTTAACACAACAACCATAACTGGTACATCACTTTAAGTAATTACCACAATCTGCAGGGGTTAACACATTAGTGTCTAGCCAGTGAGCTGCCTCTAAATCTGAGTCTCTATTTCATGGTATTAACCTGTGCACCTTTGTAAGCTGTGGTTAATGTGCAGCCTTTAGCATATAAAGTGGTGTGTGTGTGTGTGTGTGTGTGTTTTGTGTGTGTGGGAAACCCTGCTGACCTCCAGTAATAGTACCATTAGTGACTTATCACCAGCTGAGCCACCCATAAGGGCAGGTCTCTCTAGTAGACCCATCACTGAATATACCATTTATAGTAAATATGAAATATCCACATAAATGCTCAAATGTGCCTACACAGCACAGGCTGAAAAAGTACTTTTCATTTCATTGAAAAAAAACTTAGTGCTTCTCTAGTATAATTGACATTACTAGTTAAACACTAGAGATTATTATAGAACAGAGTACATTGGATAACATTGTTACCAACAACGTCACTGCCATTCTTCAACATTAAAAAACAAAGATTAACTGACTAAAAATGTCTTAGTCAGTTAATAACTTTACAACAGAATAGTTGCCTAATCGACAAAGACAAAGAACTTACGAGTGCAGGTATGTTACAAGAAAAGGAAAAATGGTGACCATCTTTATCTTTTAGCATTGCTTTTACATGATTCTCACACAACATTATTTTTATAAAGACCTGTGCTCACTAGGGCTGCAGCAGTCTAGCTCCGGGGCAGCTCATTTCATAAAGATTACACTCTTGGATGTCACAGAGGGACTCTGCTTAGCTGAGCCCAGACCGACTTCATCCTTCTCCCTGGTATTCTTACCACACCGCAGGCCCTTAACCAAGTGGGTATGCTCCTCTTTCCTGCAACAAGGAGTCTTCATACTTACGTTTTACCTCCTGTTGAGAAAGTGGTTGCTTGCAGTTAAACTGGGAGAGGATGTCTTTCATCAATGACCTATCAACTGAGGTCTGCAAATACTGAGCGATTTGTCTCCTTTTATTTAAAAACTTTTTCATGCAGAATCAAATATGTCATCACCTCTCATGGTTTATGCTCTGTTGCAATTCTTAGCATTAATCTTTTTTTTGTTATCTGCTCCAACATACAAGGGTCTCTCTCTTTTGTTAGGGGTCATGTCAACACAAGGATTTATGCTAGCGGGTTCCCCTTTGTCTTTGGTAAATATTGCTGTTGTTCCTTCATGGCACAGATTTCCTGTGCTAAGCCCTCTTTAATATAAGTCCCTTCCTCTCCAAGCTGCCTCATACAACACACTGTCAAAGTGCCATCCTGTCACTTTACTCTGTACAGCATCTATCGATCCATTTCTCACAAAGCACAACTCCTTGTTGAAGCTCTCACCATCTCCTGGACCACTACAGCTCCCTGTTGGCAGAGCTACCAGCCTAGCCTGCAAATTAAAGCCCAGCTAATACATTGGCAGACTGATGTTATCAGTTGATATAAGATAATGGCAGATGAATCAATTTCTGCATTCATAACAGCCAATAAGTAACGACAAATTTAAATATTTTCAATACCAAATTAAGGTGCTTAAGCTCCTACTTTACTACATGTGTCAGTGTCCTCTACAGAGCACTCCATCACATTAATCCTGAGAGGTCACTGAATGCATCACGGCTGACCACTGCATAACAGAATGGAGTTGGTGATTCAAAATCTGTGTCTCATGATAGATCTGACCCTAACAAGAGCTGGTAGCATGGCTTTAAATTCTTAGCCTTATCTCTATTTTTGCCACGGTGCTAACTGCTCAATTGTGTTGCCTAATCATATAACAATAATAATACCTGACATGCCAGAAGTCAATATTGTAAAGAAAACTAACAAAATACTTAATTAAACAATAGTTTGCTAATGGGTTTACAGCAATAGAGCAATTTGTAGTTGTGTTAAAAGAGTCATCATACTGCCAGCACTACAATTTTAGAAAACAGGGTTGTTGTGCAGGCATGTAAATACTGTATAATGTGAGCATTTGTACTTGAACATGTGTATGTTATCACTTGTAAATTCTGGCTTTCTGTCACACTTCAGTGGTCTGCAGTGGACCAGCTGACACCGATTCCACTCTGCTTCATCATGTTGCATGTTGCTGTCCCGCTCTGGCCCATCACAGTGCAGCAACAAGGCCAATGTGACGCTAACTAAAACATTTGTTAGAGCAAAGAACAATGAGTGACAGAGAAACAAAACAAGGTGCCGCCATGCGCTAACACATTCACAAAAGCTCACATTCAAGCCTAAGCGCTCTCAACATGACAACACAGACTAGTTGTGTATAATCACACACACCATGCATAAGCCCATAAATAAAACATGCCAGGTTTGAGTTTCTGATGAGTTGGAGCTAAAATGGTGGTCCACCTGAGAATGAGGAGGAATCAATATATTATTAAGTTTCCTTCCAGCATCTCAGGGTGTCTCACACACACCAGACACACATGCTGTGCACTGACATTTCGATGAAGCAATAAAGCCTTGTTCCTCCAGCTGGCATCTGCAAACTCAGTGGGGAGGAGAGGTGTCTCATATCAGTTGTTAAGACTGATCATATGCACAAACACACTGGCGTGAGAATGTGCAACTCGCATGCAGCAAGCGCATAGATGCAGAAACAGTGCAAAAATCACACACTGCTACACAGATAGCCCACTTATGTTGGATATCAGCCAATGTTTTCATCACACGTCTCCTTGAACTCTCCCTCTGTTTTGGAAAAGTATTTTGAAAGGATGTGAGTATTTTTAGAAGACTATGCCGCACGTTTTCTCTCCCTGGTGGTTAAATTTGCTTTCACTTCAACTATACATAAGAAGAATGCTCACAGATACGAGAATATGTACATCACTTAAGTACACAAACAGAGGAAAAACAGTCTCACACAGATGCATAAACACAGAGACTAACACACAAGCACAGCAGGACCCAATGCAACCTCTCCATCAAGCCAGACTAGAGGGACATGTAGCTCTTTAGGCAAGGTCACCCATTCATCATCTAAATCTCTCCCTGAGTCACCCACTCACTCAATCACATACACAGAGCGTGTTCTCTATGCGCTGTTATCTTCATCAGCCCTAAGGAGCAGGGCAGTGTAGAAAAGCTGCTTCACTCATTTATTCCCTGATATCCCATCACATGGGTCAACCTTTTAAACGCATTTTCTAGACCAGCAGCTGTAGGTAGAGGGTTTTAGAGAAAACTGAGTGAATGAAATAGAAAAAAAAAAAAACAAAGAGCAGGGCAGAGGCTAACCACGAGCACATGTTTTGGCTTCAGGGTAATAATATCAATTTAAGGTTCACCAGATCAGCAGCTGTATTGTTGGAGCAATATGCCAGTTCTGCTCAGGTGTTACTGTACTTGTATGTGTCTTGTGTTTTTACTCTTACATCTGAAGTGGCTGTACATACATTGATTAAAAAAACTTAAACATTAGAAAAAGAGCTCTGTCAGATAATAGATTTAATTAATGTCTTGAAAATCAATTACCGTTCGTTTCAGTGGAACGAGGTGCCCCTTTATCTCTCACCTTGTATTATGAAAGTAGAGAAAATTAGATGCAGAATAAGAAGGGTTTAGCCATGTCCCCTCCATCGTAATGACAGGATTCATTAAAGCACTCAGCCGTGTATGTGTGTGTGTGTGTGTGTGTGTGTGTGTGTGTGTGTGTGTGTATGTGTATGTGTATGTGTATGTGTCTCAAGCAAATTGACCAGCATTATGTTCTATTCAGAGTCATTTGCTGTTACCTCCTATTCTAAGTTCCGCAAACAATAGAGGAGGTTGTTCTTATTTTCTTTCTAAGGTTATCCATCCATGTTCAAGTCATTATAACAACACTAGAACTAATGATTACTGTCATTATTGATTAATATACTGATTGTTTAAAATTTGGGGTCATTTTCCCTTTGATGATGACAAGCAGAGAGTAATAAGAAATGTGAGTAGAGAAAGTTAAAGTACTGCAAGCAACTAACACTGTTTTTCCACTGCCTGGTTGCGGCTCGACACAACTCAACTCTACTCCACTCGCCTCGCTGAAATTATGATCCAAGAAACAAATAATTACATGAAATTCTTAAATATACCACAGGATTGTAAAGAAACTTGAGACTTGGTAAAAATGTGTCCTGTCATGATGTTAAAGCCTCATAAAGATAGCCACATAGCAACAATGATAACATATAGTGTATCATTCACCATTATCACAAAGTTGACTCATATTTGTTTACTAATCAACTGAAAAACAGCATGTGGTGATGTTCTCTTTTGATGCAATTTATTTCACTTAACAAGTTAATACATAGAAGCAAATTAAATTTGATTTTAAATTAAATTGGGTTGCATAATGCCTCTACTTTAATAAATTAGTAAAACGCTTTGGCAGTGATGTCCAAATACTGAATGTTAAATGATGTTCTCCATGGATTAGATAGATTTGTTTAATCGCTCTAAACATGTAAATAAGCTTTAGCTGTTGACGTCTGTGGGTAAAGGCTGAGAGAGGCATTTGATTTGCAAAATGAGGGCATACAGTATGCAGATTCTGCAAACTGAAAGCCCTTCGCTGTAGAAGCAATGATGCCAACTCTGTACAGTCATCGTCATGGGTTGTTTCTTTCAGCTGGAAAGAGGACTAATGAGATGAGAATCAATGTAGGTAATATAGTAAGCCATGATGAACAAAAACTTAATATATGCAAAGGAAACTACTGACTGAATGTGAGGGAGAAATAAAATGACAAAGCTACTGTCGTTAGTCACTATCCTGTCTTCTAATTTTGATGCATGACTCAACTGAAATAGAGTAAACTTTTGTGTGAAGTGACCCCAGAGGACCAAGAATTGTGCACTTCACAAATGCAAAGTTGAGAGCATATGAGAGCCATTGTTAGTGGTTATACTGGGCTTGGGTCTGCATTAATGGCACATTGTGCTTTAAAATGGTATCTAGCAAAATAAGGTTTCCCCTTGGCATTCATTAGATTGTTTTTATTCAGTGTGTGTTCAAGTTATTCCTCCAGGGGACCAGCATCTGGAAATTAGATTGGGTGTGTATCTGCGTGCGAGTTAGTCTGTTTACTTCTTAAGCAAGTATTCAGATGGAAAACAGGCCTGCAAATTAATGAATTGATAAATAAATAAATAAAGTAGAGAGTTTTAGCAGAGGCTAATAAATTTTTTGAATCTTGAATCTTGATTTAAGTATTTTAATCTGTTATCACAAAGTGAAAGTGAAAGTTATCACAGCAGCATAATTTTCTTGCAGTTGCTGAACCAACCAACCTGTCCAGTATTTTGTCTGCTGCTTGTTGTTGTTGTTGTTGTTCTTTCGCTACCATAATGATTAATGATGATCAAATCATATAATGTACATAGTTTTACATCAGGTCTGCATATACTACAGACAGTGATTTTCTTATGAACTGAAACTTCTTCA
The DNA here is from genome assembly GCA_034779795.1 of Ctenopoma multispine. NCBI lineage: Eukaryota > Metazoa > Chordata > Actinopteri > Anabantiformes > Anabantidae > Ctenopoma > Ctenopoma multispine. The sequence goes on along the minus strand of JAUYWH010000025.1, from coordinate 12,794,556 downwards.
GAGTTGGTTACCTGTCACTGCACCCCTTCACCAAAACTCCTAAACCAGCTTAGACAGCAACAATTCAAATTAATGAATGGTGTCACACCCTAACATGAAACACTATAAAGAGAGGTTTCATCATTTTACACAGCTGCCTCAGTGCCTTTCACAGTGTATCATCATCAGTAAGCAGTCTAATCAAAAAGTTGAACGATGTAAACTGTTGTGAGTGATCCCAAAAAATGCTGTTCAGTGGCAACTGGACTTGTTTTAAGTTCTTGATGTTCAGAACTGATGAAGACTTCTTGATAGTAACGTCTTCAAGAACTTTAAACTATACACAGGTTTGCACAGTAAACACATTTAATTACACAGTACATTCTATGTACAGTACCTGTTCTAGCAACATTTACAACACATTCCACATTCACACGTGCATAGAGCAGATATGCAGGTATGAATAATCACACCTTTAGAGTGATGAGCCTTGTCAAGAACAGATAGGTGGAATTGAAAAATGAATTACATTTTGTGAAGTTAGAAAGCACACTTTTCAAAGGAAAATGACATCTATACTGCACACTGGTCTTCGAAAGGTTCGAATATATATTTTCATGTTTGTCAAATATGTGCAACTGTCTGTGAATAGGAAGCATGAACATCAGCAAGTTACTGCAGAAATCCAATTTAAAAAGTAAGAAACCAGTGTGTTATTTCTGTTTTGTTGACCTCAATGTTATCTCTTTTCTTTAATTGTCAGTTTTAAAAAATGTTTTTAATTGATGCAGCTATCCAAGACCATCTTTTTATAGGATATGCCCAGACGATATTTCATTTTGCTATGTTCTTGGCATATGTATTTATGCTTACTCCCTGTGTGCGCTGGTTGTCCCAGTTACAACTCATTTTTTTCTGTGCTTTAATTACTCTACTTAATGATGCTTTTAATAAAAGTAGAAATCAAGGTATGCCACCTGAGATATACATATTTGGATACTCTTTTTTTCATTTAGAAAATGTGGACAGGTATACTTAGAGCTTGCATGTTGAGGTCAAAAAGCTAAACATGGGAAAACTGTACATACTATATCGTTAAATGGCACTTTTGGGCACTTTCTTTCATATGAAAGATTAAGCATTTGCAGTTTGAGATGCCTAAAATCAAACAATTCATGCAAACAAATACACACACATTAAGGGCAGCAGAAGCAGTAGCGAGCTTGTTAGCAAGGTGGGTGACAAATGAGCTAGAGCACATTGTCCTGGCATTAGGGATGAGCAGAGGTGTGAAAATGTCACCACAAATAGCCACTGGTCACCAAATGTCACCTTTCTACTCCACACTTCCCACACAGTTCTTGGATCCCTTCTTTCTAATCCACCTCTTCTTCTATTTCCATCTACTCACGATTTTCACCATACACTCTGCTCTTTTCCTCTTTCTGTCCTCTGCTTCTACCCTCTCACCCTTTGACACCACTTTCCTTTTCATCTCCTCAAAAGGGCAGAGAGGGGAAGAGAATAGAGTAAAAGAATCAGAGTTTTCTTAACTCAGTTCCTCTCTTGTTTGACCTTCCCTGATCTCTATCCTTCTCCTATGATCCCATATTCTTTCTTCTTTCATCCAGTATATCCATTTATCTTTAGAAGTATTTATCCATCTATCCATTTTCTATCAGCATATCTGGGTCATGTTCATTTGTGCAACAGGACAGCTCAGATTTTCTTACAAAAACACTGACTGCGTTTACATGCACTCAAGTAACAGGTTTACATGAACTAAGGAACCTGGTACCAGAAAATGCACGTATACATGCAGCAGATGAGTAATCTAATTTCTCCTTTACCTTATTTTGGAAGCGTGGTTTACAGATTTTAACTGTATAAATATAGAATAGGCGGCTTCTTGACTGCTTTTTCTGTGTGTCAGCGGAGGCGACTGACAGCGCTCCGTGAGAGAGACACAGACAGCCACAGCGCTCTTTCAGCACTAAATGTCTGAATTAAAGAAATACACAGTGTAAAGTGACATATTTACACATCTACAGGGCACTTTGTGTTGATTTTAGTTGGATTTTGGGAGGATTTAAAGACGAGGCAGCATCACTCGGTGGAATGATCTCCCGTTTCATCCAGCCACAGTTCTCTGCTGAAAGCAGCCTCTGTCATCCACATGCACTCTAGTGAAAAGCCAACTGGAAACCTGGTTACACATACACAAATGTTTAGATGACCACATCGCTTGCTTTATTGTCACAAAAAGAGGCTTAGGAAGGGCTTGTGTTGACATCTGAGTGTTAATCATCTATTGCAGAGCCTGCATTACGTGCCCTCTCTTTTGTAAATTGTTCTCACATGCGTTTACAAACAGTGAGCCATGAGACCAAACCCCTCCTTCAGCATTCGAGGCCCGTGGCTCACAGGTCACCTGCCTTGCAAGGCACTGATTACTCATATCACAGGAGTTCATGCTCATTGAAGTCTACATAACATAGATGTGATTAATGACCACACTGACACTAACCAGTACTGTCATCAGACTTCAAAACCACATCCTCAAACACACACAGAAGCTAGGGACTCTCATATCCTTTGCAAGGTAGAAGATTGATATGACATGAGTAAGAAAAGAGGGGAAAGTCCATAAAGCAAACATTAAAGGACTGTATTTGGTGTTTTCCTCCACTAGAGAAGAGCAGAGCAGTCAAAAGAGACAGATGGGTGTTAAAATGCAAAGACCGAAGAATGAATGTGTCTTCATGTGAAATGGAGGAAAGAATTGATGGAGTGGAGTGAAAAATTGTCTAGAAACATAGAAACTGAGTGATAATAAGTTCCTAAATGATAGTTGTAAAGCTTTTCAAAACAGCTGTTGTAGTGCACATAGCAGTGGGTGTGTGTGGGCCTGAATTTGCCTCTCTCCCATTAATAATGCAATTTTTACCACCTTCAAAAGACCAGACACACTCTCACTGACAAATTTAGCCAGGAATATCAATAATCAAACACCACCTGAATGGAGCTGGCAGGTTCACTCTCTAAAATTCCATCACTACTCACATCAAACTCTCACAGACAGCTTTCAGTATGAGGATGTGTGTATGTTGTTTGTGTGCTTGGCCCTGTTTGAGCACATTCCTCTCTGCATGTTGTATCAGTAATAACAGTGTAATAGGGCTGGGCAATCATCAGTATTTTCATATCATTACATTCACATTCAGCAATCGACAACTGAAGCAGTACAATAGGGTTGAAGGGGTGGGGTGGGGCAACTTTATTTCTTATCATGCATTTTAAATGTCAATATGTCAATATAGCCGATCTCACAGCAGAGCCATTGTCATTAACCGCTAATCTTGTTTATTTAATCGGCCACTTTATTGATTGTAAAAAGACACTAATATTTTACTGTATGTGAATGTGTATATGATTGTCTGCAACTCTGTAACTTCCTTCTCCCTTTTTTCGTCCTTGTTTTTGTATTTGTGTGTCTCTCTCTCATAATTACACCAGCAAAACCTAGTTATGCAGGGCAAATCTCCAAAAACATTAAGTCGGCTGTCAGTAATTACATGCATGTAGTGTGTATATATAAACTAAATATTCAAACATTAATTTCAGGCTTAAGCTAGAAATATAAGCCACCCAGGCAGAATCAGACCTGTGCTAGCTTAATAAAGCCACAATCACACACAACCCATGGACCATGCAAATACACAAACAAACACACGCAAAGACTAGAATCAGGTCGTAGCAGCAGGCATATTAATTATGCAGACATGGGGTCTTTCAAGATTGCACAGTGCAAACAGGTTGCTTTACAGTAAGGAGTATTTGGGGTGATCAATATGTGATTTGTATGTTCAATTGTCAATAGTCAATTTCAGCACCAGTCAGGATGAGCCTACAGCACATTATGCACTTCTCTAAGGGATTTGCTTAAAGAGTTACAAATTGACTGATCAGTCATTGATCAGTCAATTTGTAAGCGTATGGAAGCATACTGGCACCACAGTGTCACTATTGATAAGTGGATCGATCGTGTTGATAGGAGCCTATAAGAGCTTGTTTATTGGCACATAACCTATTGAGTACTCTGATGGATTAGACAGTTTAAGCACTGTTTAAGCACTAGGCAAACACATGCATGGGTAAAGTAAAATTTTTTTGGTTTACCAGAAAAGATTTTACCTCTACTACTGGTTTAGTTTATTTTTAGTCTATTTGCTTATTTGACAGGGACAGTACACATCAAAAAACATTGTTGTAAATGCGTCAGAGTTAGCCAGAAGGCTGTTTTTCATATGTAGTCTCGAGACAAATGTTACAAAAATAATACTCTCCAAGAGTGAAGGATAAACACGCTATTTTTTTTTTCAAGTAACCAGCCTAAAAGAAAGGCTGAGTCTGTGGGAGGAAGGAGAAGGATAATACAAAATTCATCCTGTTTAATTTTATTTTTCAAAATTTAATTTTACAACAGCTGGTAGTAATTATAAATCATATCATGCAACTCATAGGTCAAATTGGTAAAATTGTTTGTTTTGTATCGGAACAATTTACAAATTTTAACACGGTTTGACAGCTATGGTGAAATATTCTCAGAATTAAATTAAAAAGAAGCACAGACAAAAAGGTGATTTAGGTCATGTCATTTCTAGGACACCAAATGCTGATAATCATATTCCAAAAGTGACTTTGGAACTCATTATAATTGAATGATTGGGAATTCATGTAATTTAACATGATTTAACAAAGTGCAGTATGGGCTATGTCCCCGCTTCTATTATGTATGAGTTCAATATACCAAAACTCCTTGTACTGTACATCTGCCATTTCCAAGTGTGGGCACAAGCATTTGGTGCTTACTATACTTTAGCTCATATTTGTAGAGCTTTTAGTTGTCTTATAGTTTTTTTAATGTTTGCCTGTCTGTTGAGCGGTCTGACTGGCTCTCAAGATTTTGGGATTAACTAATATATAATATACTAAATAGTGTAAAGAGGATAACTTGCTACATAAAAATGTATGCACACACAAAGTCATGTATGCATACATTGTCCCCATATATACTTTTGTGGGTGAAGTGCCCCAGAATTTCCAATTAAGTCTGCTTGTACATTTTGTAGCTGTCAGGCTGAACAACAAGCACGTAATTGAAAATGTACAGATAGTGCTTTACAGTAGAAAAAGATATCACACTATAATGTCTAGGGTTTGAATGAAACTCCCTGTTTACCCCGCTCTCCTAAGTGTCTCTAAAATTAATAAATAACCTTTTAAAACAAGCACTACCAGCTCCACATTTGGCTGTGGTTTGTCAGTGTAATGGTATGAACACATTTATGCACTGGGTCAGGGGTTTTTGGACTGCTGGCAGCTATAAGGTGGCTAATTCCAGCTTTATATAAAGTGAATAATTATGGAAGCAATCAATAAGGAGTGGAGAGAGAGAGATAAGCCATTGGCTTATTGACTTATCAAGTGTCACCATCAACACAGTCTTTTCAGAGTAAGTGCTTGTGTGCCATGTGTGTATATAATTACTCTATAGTGTGACTCTGTTCCTCTTTGTCCTGGTGTGACAGCTAATTAGTTGTGCTGTCTCATGAGTAAACTCAATAGGGAAAATGAGAAAATCAGTGGATCCACCTATTTATAAATGCAGCTGTTACTGTGGTGGGCACAGGTCAATACAGGCCAACACTCTGTGGGTATAACATGCTGTGCAGCAGTGGCAGAAAACACACGTCAAAACCAACTTCTTTATATAATAACACAGTCTGCTGTACAAAAGTGTAGCAAAACCTAACTAGTTTCATGCTCAAGGATTTAAACATTACATCTTCACAATCAGCAGGCATTTTAAGTTCATTTCACTATAGCCAGTTTGCTAGCTTGTCGACCCGCATATTCTTATGTGGCAGAGGAATGTCACATGAACAAATAATGTTAATTTAATAGAATTAGTCTGGTGTATCCAAAATAAACAAAGAGAAAAAACACCCCAGTCATTTGTATTTTTGGAAACTTCTTAATTTATTAACACATATCACATGAAACATTAGACAGGACCAAAAACGTGTGTGTGTCAAAGAGAGACAGACAGTGATTAAGGTGGGGAGGCAAAGCAAGGCTACTGCCGTCAAAATAACATGTTTTGGGGATTATTCTGCATGGGATGTCATCTACCTCTGTCAGGTCCATAATTATTTCATAATTCAAAATGATTAGATAAAAATATTATTCAGATCCTCCTGTCTCACTACAGTCCTAAATTTCTGATGAGGACAATTCAGACAGATAATCAAAAGGTGAGAAGGTTTTATACTCATCTTTAATCCAAAAGGAAATAGTAAGAAAAAGCACACCTGCAAATATCTAAAATACATTTCCCAGAGTTTAGAGATAATGAGATAGTAGAAAATGGTTATGGTTTTGTAAGTGTCTGATGGATCATCATGGTCTCAGGCAGCCAAACTCATGCATGCAAACTCTTTCTCTCTCGTATACACACACAAACAAACACACACACACAGTCGATAAATAGGATAGAAAGAATGAGCCATGAGACAGACCTAGGGAGAGATATTAGCTGCATCCCTCCGCCCCCTACCTGTCTCATCAAATATGATGTGACCATATAAAGACAGTCTCCAGCAGCGGGAGAGGACTGCTGAAGCAAAGACTTTTCACTGGATGAAGTAATAGGCAGGAGAGAGGGAGCCAAGAAAACAGACAGAGGGAGAGCACCAGACAGAGTGTTAGTGAGAGCAAGGAAGTGTTAGTGAATCCCTGTGTGCATGTGCAAGAAACAGAAACAGAAAAGACAGCAAGAGGCTCTGATGGCAGGAGGACATAGGGGGAGAGAAAGAAAGAGCATGAAGATGAGTGAGAGCAGAGCAATCCTAATACAGGATAAAACCTGAAATATACCATTCTGTCTGATCTCAGCCATCCTGTGAGTCAAACCAAGAAAGCTTTGAGATACTCTATGCACATTAACCTCTGCTCATCCTCCACCCACACTCCTCCTCTGTCTCATCCCTCTTTTCTTTCCTACCCACACTAAAGTGAGCACTTCAAACATGCTGATATCAAGAGCATAATAACTGACATTTAGGTTTATGTTTCCTTCATTAGTAAGTACAGAACATATGATTACCCTCACAAAAGACAGATGGAAGCATCTGTTCTTTGCCAGTTCATCATAATGAGTTTCACAGGAAATCACAGAAAGAAAGACAGATCAGAAAAATATTTATGTATAAATGATATAAATACTTTTTAATGGCTATGTTCCTGCAATATAGCAGTAAAAGGTAGTCTGAGCAGCTTTATTTTGCCCTTGTTACATTCAACTTCAATGTTTTTACCTACTTACACTATAATAATATTCCTAAATTTTCTATTTCTAAATTTCTATTATTATTAACATTGCTAAAATAATTGAGCATTTCAAAAAGGATAAGCAGTCCAATTCAAGGCTTGTCCCACTCAAGAGATGGAGTATTTGCAGTCCCTTGTGGCCTGTTTTACTATAAAGCTTCATGTTTTGGTTAAATTTATGTTATTTCCACTCAGCCTTTTAGAGGGAGGGCTATGAATATTTCACTAATGTCCCTCGGCCCATTTCTAAAACACACACACGTCCTTGCAAGCAACAGTAGTTACTCCAGCGGTTTACATTAAGATGCACTGTGATGTTTTCCTCAAATGGTGTCCACATAGAGACATAAAAGATAAACATTGATATTGGACTTATTATTTTGATGGATAATATCACAGAAATGTGACTACACCTGGAAAGCAATATGCCTGTTTATAGGTCTTGGGGACCACGGCTGCATAGTATGTGATAAAAGCAGTACAAAGGCTTTTGTCACTCCTGAAGGAGATGCACAAGGTCTGATAAATTGCCACAGTAATGACACTTGGACCACAAGTTTGAAAAGGACAAAAAACTAGCAGTATGGAGTGGAAATTTGATCTCTGTAGTGCACTCCTACTCCCGCTATGTGCATAACACTGCTGAGCCCCGTTGTGGTTAATGTAGGTGCACTCTTCCACCATGCTTGTTCATTGTGGTGCTGAAGTGTAAATGTCACCCCAGTAGTGTGGATTCTGGAGCAAGGCTTTCTTCTAGGACCCTTTAGGTATTTAGCTACATTCATCAGTCCTTCATTTCTGTCCAGTCTTCGTCTCTCGGCCACTGAGATGCACCCCATAGCAAGTAGTTGCCACGACCAAGCTTCACCATAGGGCTGGTATTAGCCAGGTGATGAGCAGTGCCTAGGTCTGGCATCAGACATACTATAGAGCTCAGAGTTCTGCTAAAAGAGTTTGTCTCACCAGAGCAGAGAAAAATTTTCTGTTGTGAGATGCATGTTGAAAAGAGCTCTGAACTGCTTCTCTAGACGTAGTCCAGAGTTCATATGTTATGTTGATTAAATATAGAAACTTGCATGTAATATACTGTAAAAAAAGAGCATTAGTGTTAAGTATACAGATTGGGGCGATATGATTTTTTTATTATTAGGCAAATTCTACCAGTTCATGGAAGAATCGCAATCTGCTGTCAGGGCTTTGAAGTGAGGGGTGATTTTTAATTTATAAAATTCTGATACATCAGGAGAGACAGATATTTCCGGAATTGAACAACCATTAGGAAACCACTCAGAAACAATTTATTTTTAGCTACATCAGACATCACCAAATTGATTTCAGGGTAAAAAAAACAAACAAAATATCATTCATAAACTAAAATGTATAAGTCAATTCATTCAACTCCCACCAACAAACTACAAAGAATCATATTTGCTGAGCTTGAAATGCCCATAGATAAGGATAGGGATAAACCAGAAACTATTTACAGAGAACATAATTCAAAGATCGAACAAATTCATATTAAATCACAACCACATTCAAACTACAAGGTCATAAAATTATCCATCAATCACCACATGAAGTTATTAGGTTTATTTTGCATAGAATATACAAATACTGACCAGTAACAAGGATCAAAGCTCTTCTTTGTTCCTAATGGTGTTAAGAGTGATATATTCTGGGAGGCTTTGAGGTGGAATTTGTGCTGAGACATCAAAGGCCATATTTCTTATGTTTATAATTTAAACTGACCAGAAAATAAACATTTTATTGCTCAGTGTGTAAGCATAACTCTTTACATTTATGATGTAAGATCAGATGTCAGGCATACAGCTTCAACAGAAGAAGCAGCCAATTGCTTAATTAGTTATGGTACTTAGGATATTAGTCAGCTCACTTCTAATAAATGCAGTTGCATACACTCCAGTCAGGGCAATAAACTGAGCCCAAAGGACAGCAGCTGAAGATGTAGGTGACACAGTAGGGAAATTTAGAATCGCGATTGCTGGCAGCGGCCAAGGCAAGGCAGGGATGCACACATATCATTATTTTCTAGATTGATTACTTACCAATATCTAGTATCAATACATGTAGTTAAGGGCAATAATCCCAAATATTTTTTTTAATATTGTACATGTATTTCCATAGGGTTTTGTTCGGATAAGCTAATCATTATATGAGTTTGGCTTTTGGAATTGCTCCTATAATCACATTTCATAAGTACTTTGGATGGAATGAATTACACAGAAACCTGGTCAAGTACCCCTTTAATGATCGTGTGGTATTGCTACCATAAATAATACAATTCACATAAAAGGACATCATTAGAAACACTTCTTATTTTCATAAGATTTTGTGATTAAATAAAATCTACAACAAACACACACTGCCACCATTTCAATTAAATGTAACATGTAACATTTCCCCACTAAACAACATACTGTAATACAGTGATCTATAACAATTTAAATCTAAAATGGATGCATGTCTCTTAAGCTGTATCTGAACTGTCTGTGGCATCAGCTTCTCTGCTGCTGTGGAGAATTCTTTACAAGACAACTTTGTTCAGTCTCAAATTCAAACTAATTTATGAATATCTCAATAGACTCCGCCTTCACATAAAATTAGTGTTTGTTTCCTTCATTCAGGACAATTCACTACAATTAGCATAGCAAGTGCCTTAAAGGTTTAGTGGGTGAGCGAACAGGGAGAGTGAAGATGTTGCATTTCTGCTTGTTCAACAGGGGTTTGATAAATTGCTTGTGCTCTCTCCATAATTACTGGAAGATTTTGATGTGCATATTGAGCACTGTCATTTCATGCTAAATACACATCATCATCTTTGCTCCTTTTTGTGTGTGTGTGTGTGTGTGTGTGTGTGTGTGTGTCAGTTTTCTTTCCCTCTCCAACACAGAAGGCAGAGAAGCAGAGCTTGCAGTTGGCTTTTGTCATTGTTGTGTGTCTCACAATATCTCCAAAATGCTGGAGTTTCTGCTCATGTTTGCCTCAGGTACATAGGGGCAGTATTAGAAGATTACCCAAGAATACCCAGTACTGGTGTGCATACCTAGTTACAATCCATGTAAGCAATATTGTTCATAGAGCAGAGCAGTTACTGGCTTAACATGATTTTACATAGACAACAATGCAATTTGAAGATTTTTTAAAATCCTTAATCACATCTAGTTAGCTCGTCCTGATTACATCTTAGACTCCACATAAATGCCTAAACTAAGGAAGATATGTTTTCCGTATTGTAGTGTACGCTCAAATACAGCATTTTGCAGCTGTTGCCTTGACTTTAGAATGACATTGCTGAGCTTTAATCTATATGTATACATTATTAGTCTTTTTTCTTTACTTCTTTTTTTTACTGATGCCTATTTTGTAAGAGACACGCATAAGACTAGACACAGACATCAGTGAAAAACCCAAAGAAGGATTTGTTGGCTGCAAAGATTAAAAACTATTATAAATACATCAGGGTATTTTACCAACTTGTAACCAGATCAAAAATGAAAGCAGATTTTGGAAATCCATCTAGCACCACATACTAGCACCTGTTACCAACTGTTATGCCCTGAAAAGAAAAGAACATAACAGAAAGGGGGAAAAAGATTAATTTTACATGTGTGTAACAGTGTGTAACATCTAAAAGACTCGCCATCATCCCTGTTCCTTCACAATACCAGTTCTATTAAACCAACTGGGCTGCACCTCTTAATTTAAATATATAATAAAACACAGGACTGTGCATTTTTTCCATTACATTAAGAGCTTATTTGTACAATATCTGTGCCTGTATCAGTAGCTTGCGCCTGCAGATGTAGCATTTGACAGTCTACCCCCCCCCCTTTCCCTGTTTCCCTCATGTGGAATGTAATTCTTTTACATGCATGGTTAATCCAAATAATAATGGCTTCTCATATCTTCATTTAAAAACTCGATCAAAAACGATCAACCACTCCCCTACCCTGACACCTGCGATCACAGAACAGAAACATCTATTTAGTGTTTGAAACACTGAGCAGAGTGTTAGATCTGCTCTGCACGTACGTACCTGTGATTTCTAATCATCTTCAATTAATATGTAACAGTCTGGTGGCAAAAATCTCACAGCACAGCACAGACCAAGTTGTCCCTCACTTTACTTCTCCCAGTGCACGTATTGTGAACATGGACAATACTTTGCCAGTGGAACACCAAAACCATTATTTCTCCAGCAGCAACATTTTGCTGCAGTATTTTACGTTGTGATTGAGCGTGACCATAAGCTATGCAGGGAGCTGTAAATGTATGGCTTTTTCATTATAGATAAGAGCCACAGAGAGACAGAGAAGCAACATAGTGCATGTCCTTGATTTAGCTGCATCGATCCCTATCTACTCTCTAGCCTCTTTGATTTGCTATGTGTAAAAGTGTGTGTGTGTGTGTGTGTGCGTGCGTGCTCACGCTGCAGGGGCCTATGGCCATGCAGAGCTTAGGCAGAGATAAGGTTATCACAACACACCTAACTGATATGATTGGCAAGGTGACAGGAGGCCACTGTGGACCTTCAGGGGTTGACTTAACACACACACACACACACACACACACACATGCCCCCTCGGTCTCCCCAGCTACCCACACACACACACAGATACACACAGTGGGTGACCTTACAGTAAGTTTAATCTTTTGTTTATCCCCATCACAAATGGAGGCAATATCTGCATGAAACTCTACTAAGACATCAAACAGCCACTGCAGACTTCAAAAGATACTGCTTATTATTTTCAGCTAGTGAGCTATTGGTTTTGATAGCAACACTCCCAAGAGAGACAGAGATGGAAAAGGGGGTGGATAATGAAGGAAACAAGGAATAAAAGAAAAATTGAGGGAGAAGGAAGGATAAGAACATGGATTGGAAACATGGAGTTCCTCTGCCTCTCTGAGATAGCGACACCAAGTAGCAAAAAAAAAAAAAAAAACACACACAGGCAGAGAGATGGATCTGCAAAGCAACACCGGGACAAGAGATACAGGGATAGCAATAAGATGGAGGAAGGGATGTGGAGAGAAACAGAGAAGAAGATGTGAGAGAGAGGGAGGAAGAGATGGATAGGCCCTAGATACTTGATTGACTCCAAGACAGATGGGCACACGCCACGAGAGGCAGGAAAAGAATAAAAAACATAGGACTAGACAGAGCAAGGCAATGGACACACACATAAACTCAAAGCTCACTTCCTACTGAGTTTCCCGCTGTGTGCTTCTTGAGTTGGAATGAAAGCTCTGCACAACTGTAGGTGAATCTTTTTTGTTTAGAGCAGAGGTAGATAAGAAAATAAAATAAGATGCGTTTTGTTGACTGATTTGCATCTGTCAGTGATTGAAGAAGGAGATAGTCTTGCACAAATACACACTGTATAACAGTCTATTGCACCTGAATAAAATGAAAGAAAATAAATACATTTTACTCTTCTTGCTACTCTATCGCCAGTGTTTTTGCTGCCTTATTTCCTATCTGTATCTAAATCATATTTCCACACCCTTTATCCATGCTGTGGTCTCTGCTGCTGGTAAAACACATTGCTGATAAATGGCCCCACATATTCATCCCTTCACTTTATCAGAGTTACACAGGACCAGGAGAAGAGGCAGGGAAGAAGAAAGAGGCAAGACCTGCAGGGAAATGAAGTATATGGGTGAAAGATGACCAGAAAAGTATATAGAGCAAGGGGCGAGGGAGGAGAAAAGTAAGGAAATGAGAATGGTAAGCAACAGAAAGGTGAATGAGCAAGGGATGAGTACAAGCAGCGGAAAGGATGGTGATGAGATGGATACATAAAGCAAAGGAAGGATGGGTGGTACAGTGAGGGCAATGAGATGAAGGAAAAACCAGGGGAGCAGGGCAGATTAGTAATAGGAGCGGACAGAGGAAGGCAGGATGGAGAACAAGACGTATTGGTCCTACTTGAGCGAACCTGCAGAAACAGATGAATCTATGTGATGCATGATGGGAGTCAGTCCAATAAGACAACCAATCACAGTCTCTGGTCTAAATGGGATAACCAATCATGGGCCTTGGCCGCCATCATCATTCCCAATTTCAGATAAGCCCCAGCACATTGTCACCATCTTTTACCCCACAGCAAGCTGCAAGCTGCCATGTGTGTTTTCATATTGGCAAATTGTCTGTGTGTGTGTGTGTGTGTGTCTGTGTGTGTGTGTGTGTGTGTGTGTGTGTGTGTGTGTGTGTGTGCCTTTTGCTATATTGTGATACCAGTCCATCTTAGATATCACTATTTGTGAGAAACCTGGTGTGGCACTACATCTCTTCTATTGTCCCTTTATTGTGACAAAGAGAAGTGCTGAACGAGCAAAACATAGCAGCAGATTGTTTAACTTGAGGTTGCACTGTGCCTGATAATGCAACTGCAATCTAAGTCAAGTGCCCTGAAGCACACTTAAGAGATAGTATTATTTGATGCACACATTGCAAAAAGATTGTCCATCTTAACAAGTAATTTAATCTACACAGTGCTGAGCCAAAAAAAAAAAGTTGACCATAGGGGTTGAGATATTTCCATTGTACTGAACTCAGTGCATCTAAAGTCAAAACTACAAATAAGTTAAAAAATTAGTCTAAAAGGTAATTCCAGATTTCTACATGTAGTAGATGGAAGTCATCGACTGGTTTTTCATGAGCGTGAGTTGGTCCACTTCAGCCGCACGATGATGTAACTCTCCAAAACAAAAACTAATTAAAAAGAAAGCTATTCCTAAATGTTCCTCTTTGTTCAACTTGTTTGTAGCTTCTCCCTGAATCTCTATGGCTTGTGAGTGTTTTCCTGATTGTGCAGATATATGTCTTTACAGTTCATTTGATGCTTTTGGCAATACGTGCGTTAAGTTACTGCTAATACAAACTGAACCTTTCGTGCTTCACACCAGAAAATGTTGTTAGTGAAAATGCTGTCTGTTGTTTATCACCATGTTAGCACAGCTTCATTAGCGACGCTATTCTTCAATAAAACATGTCTAATCAACTAGATAGACAGTCTAGATAGACAGTCTGTACTCTAGTGAGCAAAGGGATTTTATATACAGCCAGCTCTGCGCAATTCTGTGATCACAAATATTCACATACTGCTTTAAAGAAACAGGAGCAGTCAGATGATCGGAGGAGTTGGCCAAATTTACAAGGAAGGACAAAGGCAAATTAGAAAATTATTACCTGAACTGTCTGTTGCAAACTGAGTGGTGAATATTGTAAACATCCATCACAGCTCACAATCTGGCATCCTGATGTCATAGTCACAATTTTCATATGCAGTGATGAGTTAATAACATTTTGGGTGTACTTTCTTTCAGTTTTATCTCCAAATAAAGTGGTTTACTCATCTGACCAAACATTTGGCATAGTGACAACTTGTAATCTTGCCACTTGTATTTAGCATCATCATAGCAGCAATGTCCCAGCAACATGTAAAATAGTGATAGTAACATAATCTTCGCTAAACTACACGAAGCTACAAAATAATCTGACTCTGCTTGCATATATGATATGAAGAACTGATAGCACACATATTAATTATTATTAAAACTTGCTGCTTTTCACACACAAAACAGAAGTTTCAACATTCAGACTTCACAGCATCAGAGTGTGTGTGAGGAGAGTGAGCGTGAGAAAATAGAGTGAGGAAGAGCGACATCGTATGACACAATATTCATGGGAGGTGTGAAGGTCAAAGCATCGAGATGTGCTGTAATTGTGGGAGACGTTTTAATTAAAGCGTTTTGAGAAGGTTTTCAAGGGGTTGCAGCCTGTGGGATGCAGACTGATCCTACTGTCACATAAACTCTCACAGACTGACGCGTGCGTGTCTGTGTGTGTAGCGGTGCGTGTGGGTGTGTGTCCATGTCTGTGTGTGCTCACGCGTAGCAACAAGGGGAGACAGACAGCTCGAGTCTCCTGGCACTGTTGTGACAAGCTTGTTTGAAATCATCCAAAATAGATTTTTTTTCTTTTGCCTCTCCATCTCCTAATTGCTTTTTTTTCCAGTAGAGTTTCCTGCTCTCCCTCCTCTCCACCCAGACCTTCTCCCCACATTTCTACAAAGCAGCATGCTTGGTTTCCAGAAGACGAACTGCCTCTCATTGTGAGTCAGGTAAACATTTTGGCAAGGTTTGTATGTTTGTTGCTATTTATAAGCCAACAGCGAGATGTGGCATATAGTGGTTTCAGAAAAAAAAACTCAGCCCCCACAACTTGACTTCAAAAATTAACTCTAAAAATCTATAAAGCATTTGCTAAACTGTATTTAAAATATGTATGAAAATATGAACTGTTTCCACCTGTTAGGTTTGCAATACAACAATAGCTCAAAGGAATCCTTAACATGTAAGGTGCCAAAATGCTGATGAAGTTCAAATAAAAATAAAAATAAATCACTTACATATGTATGTATTTCTTTTTGAAACCTCAATGAAAACAAGACTAGTAGCAGTTCTGTGATACTCTGATGTTTGAGTCTGAGGTTTAAACTACATGCGAACTGCATGCGAACACCCTTACACAAGGCAAACGTGCTGCAATTTAAATTTATAACATTGTTAGACTTTTTGTTTCTGGAAGTGTTATTTTATAAATGCAAACTGTATACTACATTTTTCTGTGTGTTCACTGTGTGAATGATACATGGCAGTGACACAAAACAGTTCACTCCTGCTTTCATATGATCTGCCATCTGGATCACTCGAGGCCAGGACTGAGGTTAGCTCCAAATGGATCCCTTATCACGGTCCCCAGCATTACAGCAATCATTTACCGGGTATGGCAGTAGTGTGTGAGTGTGTGTGTATTTTGGCATTGTGCTGTATGGGCATCCACTGTATGTGTGTGTGTTTGTCTGCAGCTTTGTTCTTGCTTTGTATCTTCACCATGTGCTGCAGTATTGATTCCTGATGGCCAGAGGCTGGCTGCCTATTGATCCAAGTGCTTCTATAAACATTTTGAGATGACTTATGGCATGTGTGTATTTGTATATGTGTGCATGTGTGTTTTTGTGTATGCATGACAGCAACAGCACAACTGTGTCTGGATGATGGCATGGTTAACTGTGAGGGTGGACAGCCTCCATGAAATACCAGAGTAATTTTACCCGCATAAAATCATGAAATAATGTGGCCACATACAAACAAGCTAAACAGCACACCAGGGAAATAAAAGCTTTGACCATTTAGCCAAAACAGAGTATCTTATTAAGAGCATCAGTCAAAAGCCGGGAGAGTAGACTACCTTCATTTCAGATAGTGCAGCCTAAGCACTTAGCTGGACTGATTCCTTTCCACCACCTATGAAGGCCACTTGCATGAATCTAAACAAATGAGCTGTACAGAGACAAAAGTTTGTGTGTGTGTGTGTGTGTGTGTGTGTGTGTGTGTGTGTGTGTGTGTGTGTGTGTGTGTGTGTGTGTGTGT
>JAUYWH010000025.1:12765942-12777623 GCA_034779795.1 Ctenopoma multispine | reverse complement strand
TGTGTGTGTGTGTGTGTGTGTGTGTGTGTGTGTGTGTGTGTGTGTGTGTGTGTGTGTGTGTGTAAGAGAGAGAGAGAGTGATGTGTTTTCTGTATGCTGTCGAACTTGTGAATATATATGTCCTTGGTAAAGACGAGAAATGAAGACAAGTGCCAGGTGTTACTCTTAAATGCTTTCAACATAGACAGAAGTAGAATCACATTAACATACTGTACTTTATAATAACAGTAGGTTCCTCACTTAAAAACAACTGATTCTGTCAGTGAACACAAAAACAAGGTCACTTCTGCCAAATCAGATCAGGAATATGGCTTCTCTGTGCTTAATCATATTGTCATTGTTGCTGGTGAAATAAGAATATACCCAACTTTATTCATAAAAAGAACTTGTTTTAACGGAATTTCTGATTGTATATTTGCTACATTATATATGAATTCATCAAAATACAGTATATTGGAAATATGCATTGGTATAAAAATGTGAGAATAGAAAGAGATTTTAAACAGAACTGTTAACTGACTTTATTGTTTCCATTTTTTTGTTTCAGGAAATAAGAACTAAGAATTCAAATAAAACATATTTATTAGTAACATGTTTTCACAATTTTAAGAAACTATCAAAACAAAGTTCTATTTTTCAGAAAACTGCAAATAAAAAAAACATTAAAATAAATGTTTCACTTTTAAATTATGATCCAAGAAAACTGAATCCCTGGTGCTGCAATGAACATGTCCTTAACATATTGCCTTCACACATAGTAAATAGGACAGCTCATGAGTTAAAACACTTTTTCAAAGATCAAAGTGTCAGAGCTGCTGCAGACAGTTAGGTCATTAAGTCTCTAATGAGCATGTGAAGTTTGCTTAACAACATTGGAATTTGGGTTGTACAGCCAGATGACCTATAAATAGAGGTTCAAAAAAAGAAAGAGGACAGTCATGAATCAAAAATCTAATCCCTGCAATGAAACACTGCTGAGCATATCTGGGATTGAACTTGCAAATTGCAAATTTTGTTGCAGATTAAAACTGCATCTGCAACTACAGTCTTCTAAATTTGCAAAGAGATGGTTTACAGCCATCAAATGTTTCTCAATTCCTAATCAAACTGTCAAATAGTGGAAAGTCCAAAACCAAAGAGCAAACAATAAAAGATAATACAGGAATGGTTTTAAGATAGCAACACTGCAGCAAATCAATCTGCACTGCAACTTCAGTTAATCCTTTCAGATAAGCCAAAATTGCATTGTAGAGTTTTTACAAAGACATTCTGAACCTCTGTGAGTGAGTAAGTGGGTGAGTGTGAGTACACGTGTGCATGTGTCTGTGTTTACCTGCTCGAGCCTCAGGTGGTAGGTACATATTTAAAGAGCTCCTCACAGGAGGGAGTATTGATGTTGAGAGAGATATGATCTCAGTCTGAGAAGCTCTCACAGAACAACATCATTATAGAAACTGCTCTTTGCGCATGCTGTGTATGTTGCTTATTTGCATGTATTTAGGCATGCATGCGTGTGTGCTTGAACATTTGTCTGTGTGTTTGTGTGTCATACCAAGGGAAATTACACTGATTGCCTCAATGAAGGAGGCATAAATCATAATCTCCACTGTAATCATCTGCAGCAGTTTATGTTTGCAATAAATCTTCTTATCACAACTGTGCTGGGTATCTTACAAATCAAAATATGACACCTGTTTCACTTGGAGGGGGAGGGTTAGATATATACTACATCCAAAGTCAAACAGAGATATTTCATACTTAAATAATCATCTTTTTATGGTTGACATGCTGTGAGAGACTACAAGTCTGTGGCTCTAGGGCCATTTTCAGCTCTGGGGGAAAATCAATATTAAAGTGTGCGAATTAATGAATGTTTAAGCATCTGCTTCAGAATCCTATTGATCAAATGGTCTTATCAGCAGTTTTGGACCTACAGTATCTGAGTAGAACACACCGGGAAAATCTCCCTAGATATATTAACACATGGATAACTGACAGATTGAACATCTGTTCTGCAGATGCCAAAACTGAACTGGTTTAGCAGATGAAGATAACTGCTCCTTTCCAAGAGGAAGCATGGATGTTAATACAAGTCCACATCTTGTTTTCATATTAAGATTATTATTTTTTTTAATTTTATTTAACCTTTATTTAACCAGGTTTGTCCCATTGAGATCAGAGATCTCTTTTCCAAGAGAGACCTGGCCAAGAAGGCAGCAGCACAACCATAACAAAACAACACATTAAATGAACACAATAAAACCCTCTCACATAAAACACTTGCATGCAGACAAGGTAGATTGCAATGACATCACCATGGCTTTAAACTCCTTCAGTGTAATAAGAGCTTGAAGTTGAAGCTTAGATTGTAAGTCATTCCAGGTATGAGGTGCTGAAAATCTAAAAGCTTTCCTGCCAAATTCAGTTCGTACTTTACGAACAACAATTGCAGAACATCCATAGATCTAAGATTGTAACTTCCATGCTTCCTTGTTAAGAGATAGGATAGGTATGAAAGAGTAGTACCCAGAATAGTTATATAATAAACACATACATCTCCATAGTCCATAATAGGTAAAAAGGTTGTTTCCACCAATTTCTGTTTCACAGATAAGGAAAAGCATAATTTATTTCTATAATAAAATCCTAAAATAACTCAGCTTTTTAACAACATACTGAATATGCTCCTTAAAAGTTGTAATAAATGTTAATTTATTAAAAATCCTAGATATTTAAAAGTAGACATCCATCTCTAGTTAAGATCTTCTCATCCAGTGCAGATCTCACCATTTTTGAAGCAGTTTTGTTTTCTCTACATTTAAAACAAGTTGCAGATGACAAAGTTGATCTTGCACTCTATCAAATGCCAAATGTAAAGACTGAAAGTCTTCAGCAGAAGTGTGTGCTGCACAGTATATAATATCTGCATTAAAATGAAAAGTTGAATTTGGAATATTATGTCCGATATTATTTATATAAATAGTAAATAATAATGGACCCAGTACAGAGCCTTGAGGGACACCCCTTTTCACTTGCAATACCTTAGAGGAAGCTTATCTGGTCAGCCTCGATTCTGCTTGTGAGCTAATTTGCAACTCACCCATCTGCTTGTTGAGAAAAACCAATAGCTGAAAGACCTTTGTTTAAGGTAATATGATCAACAGTGTCAAATGCCTTTGCAAAGTCAAGAAAGAGGGAGAGACATCATTGCTTCTTATCAAATACTTCACTTATATAATTTATAACCTTATAGCAGCAGTTACAGTACTGTGATTTTTGATTTTTGAAATGAGTAAAAATAATGAGTTTGTGGCCAAACATTCTTTGACCTGTTCACTAACCAGAGATTCAAGCACCTTTGCAAGGACTGAGAGTTTAGAGATTGGTCTGTAATTGTTTAAAATACTAGGATCACCTACAGCTATAATCTCAGCTGCTGTCTTTAGGAAAAAAAGTTCCAGACTTTCTGGGCCAGCTGGTTTTCTAGAATTAAGGTCTTTTAGAGCCCTCATGACCTCTATTGTCGTAAAAGGAGTTAAGTTAAAAACCTGAGTATTGTGAACAGTTCTTTCAATACTCAATGGTACTTCAGTAGGATTTTCAGGTTTGTATATAAAGCCAAAAAAGATTAAGTAATTCTTAAAATTATAAATTATTATATAAATTTCTTTTCTATCACTCACTCTGAGACCATCAACTAGTATACTAGGTGGGACATTTGCTGAATTACATCTAGCAGATAATGTTTGATGGTTATCCAAACCTTCTTTGAGTTCTTGAGATTTTCTGTTAAAAAATAAAATTCAGATTTTGCTTTATGGAGGAGAGAGGTACATTTATTTCTCTATTGTCTAAAATTTAACCAATTTGCCTCTAGTCCTGACTTACATGCCCTAGCTCATGCAGTGTTACAGTCATGCATTACATCTGATAAATCCGTTGTAAACCATGGATTATCAAGTCCTTTAATTCTAACTTTGCGGAATGGTTACATGTTTGTCTACTATACTCTGGACGTTTTTGTGAAAATATTTCCAGGCCAACTCATCATTATCAATAAGAGCAATTATATCCCTATTAAAATGATACAGATCATGGAAGCTTGGGTCTCAAAAAAATTTATATTACGTTTTTCAACAAATCAAGGCTTACTTTTAGGGACTTTGTGTCTCTCACTGCTGCAATCACACAGTGATCACTCAAATCATTAGGGAAAACACCTGATGCAACAAATTGAAAAGGCATATTCATTAAAATTAAATCAATAAGTGTAGATTTTTTAAGTCATTTGAGATTAGATGTTGTTGGTGAGTTAATTAACTGTATCAAATTTAAAGATTCACATTGTGCTTTCAATGGGTCAGACACAGATGTGAGTCAGTCCCAGTTCAAATCACCAACCAGCATTATTTCATTATATTTCAACTTTGACATAAGTTTCACAGATCTAGCTTTAAAATCAGCAGGTATAAAACATTGTACAGGTGTGTCAGGGCCTGGATTAGTCTCAACATTTCCTGAAAGCAATAACAACAATTCAACAAAAAGTTTGTACTTTGTGTTTCTATATTTTGAATCAGCCTTCAATCTACAGACAAATGTACTGACAAAAGGGGATGCCGTATTAATAGTGAAATGCTGTCTCAAAACAAGAAAACAATAAGAGTCTATGGATTCTCCAACTGTATATAGCCATTTTGTTTTATCCATAGTCAGGAAACTCCTTAGGTGAAGTGCAGCTGCCACAATGATGAAATGTTAGATTATCAATTACCAGACCCATTTTGGGTTCCAGATAAAACCACACAGAAGTACATATAAAACGCAATATAAACATTTGTGACATAGGGAGAGGAAAAACGTTCCACTGTTTTACCACTACTAGTGATTACTAGGTAGATGCTTGAGGCTACCAGTCAAAACCAATGGCTGGGATTTAGCAGGCAAGGTCAAAGCCTGGAGAAGACCAGCCCAGTAAGTAAAAACTACCAGGCAGGTAGTTAAATTAACTTGGCTCAACTCAGTGGTTATTGATTATAGAAATGCTCAGCAGTGTTTTATTTAAATTAAAACAAAGGTTGAGCTAGCCGACAGGGAGACAGCACTATGTGCTGCAATACTGAGATCATCTGTGCACATGTTCATATTCTACATACACTGGTATATAAAAGTACGAAACTACATTGAAAAGCTGTATTGTTTTTACATAAAGATTATCTAAAAAATAATTGATGATGATAAATAATTGACAATTGATCATTTTGAGGCTGAGGAAGAAACACAAGACAAATCTTATTATATTGACCTGATGGCTTTGTCACTTTGCTGTACCTGATCATGCTTTGTGGACAATTGATCTAATTTCCCTCAAAGTGTTTTAGCGTACTACACACTGCCCTCTTAGAAACCTTTAGTCTAGACATGATTTGATACTGAGAAAGCCTCTCTTATAGTTACAATAACAACTTGACTGCTGAAACTTTGTTAACTTCATGTGAATGTTATTTGAATGTGTGCTTCAAGACACTAGAAGATCTGATCTTTGACATAATGAGTTGACATGATCAATGCCACCCGACTGCTTACATTTTATTGCTGAGAAATATATAGTGTAGAATCCAAATATTTCTTGTTCATATTACATTAACTTTGATTAATTCCAGGTTTACATGGAAATATCAGTCTTTTGAGGTCTCAGACTTTTGGGCCCCAATGGACATACAAAAATATGTATACATAGGCACACAAATACCTTCAATTTCTCTGCTCTCTCACCGCTTTACCAGGGATTGGACAATGTATTTTTTTCTTGATTCAATTTTATACACAATAGTTGGTTTATATTTCAAGTCCACTATTCAGTAAACAGATCAGTGATAACTACAGAATGCGTGTGCTTTATTCCTCCTTTTCCCTTTTCTGGCAGTGGCTTAATTTATGCAAAGCAGCAAAGTTAGAAAGTATTTCAGGAAATATAGCATCATTATAAAAATATCTACACGGTTAGCTCTCACATGTGATTCAAACAGTGGGTGGGTCTACAAACTGTAGTACTTTACTCTCATAATGTCACAAACGTTCACCCATCTACTATTACTGCATATTCTAAAACATCTTGTTTCATTTATGTGTAGAGATTTGGAATAACTACACTAAAGTAGTGTTTACTTTATGGAACTTACTATTTTGGCTCCAGCACTGCATACAACTTTCTAAAGTCTTTGTCTTTTATCAAAGAAATTAGCTGTAGGGCAAATACAATGAGGGTGATGATCACCGTTATTGTCTTGCACAACACGCAGATGCAAAATGTTTGTCATCTACAAGTCTTTCATTACTTTCTTCACATTTTACAGGACAGTTGAAATACAGCTACATTCATGACTTTAATGCACATTGACTTTCACTGCTGCCACAGAGTGTAGGCTTTGTGACTTGGTATAATAAGTCAGGACAGAGTATCGAATGGGTGAGGAAAAGAACATATGCCTAGTGACTTCTACATTTTCTTCAGCATGCTAAATATTACCCCCCAAAAAAAGTCATTCTTTCACTTACTCCAAAACCAGGAAAAGTAGAGGATCATGTGAATTGTAGTTATTAGCCTCGCACGCATGATGCACACAGCAAACGTAGGAGAATGTTTGCAATTTGTGTGCGTAGGCTCTGTAGAAACAGAGTAATCTCTACTTGGGGCGTAAGGAGACAGTAAGTAAGTGATGCAATTATGGGATCTGACATTTCAACACCCACCCTTGTTTTAACACTCACACATACACACAATACACTGTATGTATGCACTCTCTCTTTGAAACAAAGGATTGACGTGTTCGCCTGCAAGAGGAATAACAAAGATATGGAGTCTTGCTTCTTCCCACACACGGTCTCTGTTTAGATGGCATTTGTGCGATAGAACAATACAGAGTGGCTCTGAG
Source organism: Ctenopoma multispine (assembly GCA_034779795.1). Classification (NCBI taxonomy): domain Eukaryota; kingdom Metazoa; phylum Chordata; class Actinopteri; order Anabantiformes; family Anabantidae; genus Ctenopoma; species Ctenopoma multispine. Next base: position 12,770,688 of record JAUYWH010000025.1, on the reverse strand, counting down.
AGAGGAGATTAGTGTGCCTGCATGTGTGTGTGTGTGTGTGTGTGTGTGTGTGTGTGTGTGTAACTATCTGGAGTCCATCCATCTCAGTTTTGCTCCTGGTCTGTCTCAGCCAGACTGATAGCTGGCTGTGGTTAGCAACCAAATTCTTGCTTTAGGCATACACTACTTTCCATCAAATAAAAGTGTTGCATTAACTTAAACTTTTTCATTGACAATGACAAATCTGACAAAGTTTGCATCATGTAAAAAGAGAAAAAGACAAACATAATGCTACATGAAAATGTAATAAATTCAGCCCGTGGAAAGAGAAGTAAATCATCAACATTAAATGAACTTGATTTTTTCATACTTTAAGATAGAAATATGAAGAGGAACTGACCCTGTTTGACTGACCGAAATGAGGTTTGGAGCAAAACACAGACACTTCACATGAATATATCTTCCTTGCTATCAGGTCTCTAGTTTAATGTTTTATGTTCACTGGCTTACAGTGAACAGTACACAGGTTATCCTGCAAATAGGACAGAGGAACAGAATCAGCAGGAGGTAACTAAGGAAGTAGGACTAATTAAAAATTTGAGCTTTGGCAGCTTGTATACAGCATATACCAACCATTTATACAAGCTACAGATATTCTGAACCTATTTATATCAGTTTATAAAATATATAGTAAGTAATCATGGCTCTCAACATTAAACTCTACAAGATTTCATAGACTTTATCCTTTTATAATCTTGCTGCATGTTATATTTTTCCAATAATTTCACCCATTCTGCTGTTTTCGAAATCGAAAATAATAAAATTCTTAATAATTTATGTACTCTATGTTTCTGTGTAAATGGAGAAAAAGCTCATAAGCAGTAAATCCACGTCACTTTTAATGAAAACCATTTATAGGAACAGAAACAGACCACTTAGCTTATCAGCAGGCTTCCGATTATTAGACTCAAATTACCATGTATTCTCAATCACCTCTGGGTATTTGTTTATCTCTTTCTTTTCTAAAAGCTTGTTTGTGCTCTCCCGCCATTCATTTAGTCATACTGCAATGAAGGATGGATGAACAGGTCATGCTGAACGGATGATGTTAGAAGTGATTGCATATGAGGAACAGCGGGATTTGAACCTTTTAGACTTATCTAACATCAGTCAAATACTGTTGCCAAAATAACTCTTTACATGATGTATAATCCGTAAGGCGATGGGTGCATAAACATATCAGAGATAATATGTGTTTAAAGTACTTAAATTCAGCACATATTTGATACAGCTGGGTAAGAAGATTGCCAATCCCAAATGCTTCACATTGAAAAACACGGTACTTGGTTGCTGCTCATGTGTCCTGTCAGGTTATCCCAACAGATGTTCATCTCTGTCTGTCTATATTTGTATAGCTCCCTCAGGCTATAACACTCCACAGCAGTGACCCACAGCTCCACCACCCTCATGCCACACAGCACACACTCTTATGACACACTCACACCCCTTGCTCATTGTGTGACACTCGCACCAATGGGTTCTGACAGGAATGGGGTATAAATGGCCCATAAGTCAATTGCTAGGTCACCGACTTCAGGGGGTGTCAGCTCCATCATAACTAACTCACGCACACACAGAGACACACACTAGCCACATAGTTTTTATAACTTACTGGGAAACTAATGTAAATCCACAAAAAAATTCACTAAGCACTAAAAAGTCAGAAATCTCCCTATCCTTCTAGATGTACATACAGTATCTTGTGTATCTCCAGTGACAACAGATCAGTATTAGAATAATATTAGCAGCAAATGAACTGACTAATTTACTGACTAAATCTCTACTGAACTGAGTGCAACACATCATGCTGAACTGGTAAAGTACAGCCTAACCACATCGGTGCGTCTTGGTTTAAACCAAGTTTAAACCATTCACTACAGTCTTAAACAACCTGAGCCACTCTGGCTGTGCGGCAGTTATTTTATGATTCCCATGTAATGCATATATATTTGCACACTCATAGTGTGTTAAATTTGCTCTGCTGAGGTGTGTGATACGTTCAAAGTTTATAATTAATCTTTATATTCTTACACAACACTGTCTTTCTGCCTAATCAAATTAGCATCTCTCTACACTGCATCCAACCAGATTAGCATATCTGCTCCCTGTGGTAACATCAGCAGCTTTGACCTGTTCTTCTCCGGTGGGGAGTGTGCTTAGTCTAAGATTGAGCCCATGGTGGCAAAGGTACAGTATATTTCTCTCTCTCTTTGAAGTCAACGAGCTGATGGATCTGATCCAGGGAGACTTGCTGTCTGTGAACAGCACACCTCTTTGAGTCTGTTTGGTTTTCTCCTGCAGAAGAAACGTAGCTCAAGTGGACACACTGTCAGATTATGTCTTAGAAAACAGGCCAAGGATGCAATGCTGTGCTTGCTCTCTCATGTGTATTGTCATCCCCTCTGTCTATCTGTCTGTCTGTCTCTTCCCCTTCCTCACACACACTCATGCCACCCACTGTAAGATCTGTCTATGATGGCTGCCCTTTTCTCTTGAATCACAACACAATACACTGGAGAGCACTCACCAGACAATTGTTCACTGAGTGTGAGTGGATCACTTTTCAGTTCTGTTCAAAAATCAAAGGGGTTCAAGCGTTTAAAGCAGATACCTTTTATGTTGTTGGAAAACTATGTCACACCACAATCTTCCAATATGCCACTACAAAGGCAGATGACATGTAAATGAGATGGAATTCATAGGGATTTTCTATCTTTTAAAGTCCTTGTCTTTAATAAAAGAAATTGGCTGTAGGGCAGATACAATGAAGGTGATAATTACTGTTGTTATCTTGCACAACTTGCAGATGCAACTTGTTTGAATTATTTCATTTCATTATATTATGAGTATCGGGGGGTGGGGGTGGGGGATGTCAGTGAGCTTGTGTCCCTTCAAATAGGACATTCATCTGGGATATTTGAGGACTGCATCCACAGAACCATTAGGAATCCAATGGTATCTCAGACTTTCATTGATTGTGGGAGAAGAAAGTCACTGGCAACAAAATGGGGGAAGATAAGGAGTTATGGGCAGTAAGGGTTAGAATTTAGTGGCTCCCTTCTCTCTCTACTCAACTCCCTAATGCCCAGTTCATCTCTCTTTTGCAGCGTCACTCTAGCACTCTAAATCCACACATGCAGAAACAGGTATTCACAGGTATTTGAAATGCAGAGCAAAATGCACCGTACATACACATCATCCTAAAATCATTTTCCTGGTGTTTAATAAGGTTACAATGATGTATCTTTATTGTGGAAGTAGACTGTACAGTAGCCCCATATTATAAACAAATTTCTTCTTCATTGAGCTGATGAGGGCAGAAAGCAAAGGAAAAAGGGGTCACAAGGAGCAGGGTGATAGAAAGGGGACAACAGTATAGAGAGAAGGATGAAAAGCAGCAGAGCAAAAGGAAAAGATGGGAATTGGGGTCAAAGACTAGTGTGTCCAAGGAATACTGAGAGGAGGAAAGAGGGAGTTTTGGCACTGATCAATATGACAATAAGGAAACGACACCTTGGGTCTAAAAAAACGATATAGAAGAAGCAATCAGTCAGGAATTATTAAAAAAAATCTCCTTCTGTCATTGTCTCATACACAAAGATAAGCAGTTTCACATTTCAATATGGCAAGTTCCTTAGTTTGGATACTAGGCCAGATTTGACTCTTCCCAAGGTCTATGCATTACTTATAAATACCATCTGCTCCAGTAATACAATCAGAATAGTTTCTAGCAAAGAATCTGGTTTCACTTTGCTTTTAATCTGTGCCGCACAGCCCCACAGCAAATACTAGATACCAATTAGACAAACACTTGTATGATGTGCATTTAAGAATACCCGAGAACTAGACAAATGAAGTGTTTATTTTAAATTTATCTGAAAGCCAATGTTTTCCGAGCACCTGACATACAACCTTTGTGTTTTATTATGTGCACATGAAAACTGTCGTTGTGTCAGCATCAATCACAGTATGAGTTGCTCCAACAGACAGAGAATATTTCATAAGCTTTAGTTACTATTGACTCATTATTTCATTCACAAAGTATCTAGTAGTAAGGGGAAATGTCAATGTGTGCAAAAGTCACACTGAATTCAAGTTTATCAAGATGGCGGCGCACATGTATGCAGCAGTTTTGCGCTCTCAGTGGTTGTTGAGTCTGGTCTTGTTAGTTTCTTTGTCGAGGTGCACTTTGACATAGAAATGGAAAGATTTACTAAATGCACAAAGCTCAGAGAAACAGCAAGAGCAAAAGAAAGCAAGAGTAGTGAGCTAGGACTGTGCATCTGCTCTAACAACAGGGGTATACAAACATTGCAGTGATTGAAAGACACTGCTCACCAGATCTAGAGTTTGTTAAACTAAGATGTCAGCCCTTCAATCTGCCAGATGAGTTCACTGTTGTTATCATGGCTGTATGCATTTCCATCCAATTCTAACACTAATATAGACTTGCTAGTTGCCGTTTAAAAAAAGCAGTCGGTGCATCCCGGATTTTTATCGTGGCCTGGGACTTTAATCATGCAAAAAAACAGACTGATCTCTCATCAAGAAAGCTATGCCTAGAGTGAGATACATAAAGACTTGGCCTGAGAATACAATTCCACAATTGCAGGTCTGCTGCACCATTTGGGACATGTCTGTGAAGATTCTCAGTCATCCAGGTAAAGTAGTCTGAGGATTGAGTCATGGCAACTGGACTTCTTTCTT
>JAUYWH010000025.1:12685502-12765842 GCA_034779795.1 Ctenopoma multispine | reverse complement strand
AGTTCTGTGGATGCAGAACGAAACGTCTCTACTTGGAAGAAAGAAGTCCAGTTGCCATGACTCAATCCTCAGACATTTGGGACATATTTGCACCGGAGGATTTAGCAAACTTTACATCTACTGTTAGTTTTTTTTTGCATCCAAACTTATATTGATAATGTCTCTGTCGACAAATAGATGTTATCAAAACAACAAACAGTGGATGACCAGGATTGTTGAGTTGCTGGGATTGAGACAAAGACTTCAGGTCTGTAAACAGGGAAATGTACAGCGTTGACAGTTAAAAGAGCCATCAAGGAGGCAAAGAGGAGAAGGAGTCAGGGACACTGGCATCCAGAACCTCATAAAATTTAAGGGATCCGATGATCCAGCTTTCAGTGTCTAGCTGAGGAGGTCAGCCATTTCTTTGCATGTTTTGAGGTGACTGAGACAGAGACCCTGCCCACGCCAACACCACCTACAAATTTTCTGGCACTCACTACGAATGCGGAGGAGTGGCTCAAGAGAGTGGTCCGTGGGGTCAAACACAGAATAACTGGAGGTCCTGATGGTACACCGGGGACAGTGTGCAGACCAGCTGACCGAGATTTTTACTACCATCTTCAACATCTTTCTGCCTATTTGCACTGTCCCCAAATGCTTTAAATCTGCCATCAATGTGCCCATCCATCTGTGTGAGTCACTAGACCTGTAGATGAATCAAGGACTTCACTACCCACTACTGGCCCTCAGTACTGGGGTCCCCCAGATCAGGGTACTGAGTTTTCTGCTATACACCCTCTACACCAGTTACTGTACACCAATCTGTGACAGCAACATCAACATTATTAAATTTGCAGTTAGAACTACTATAGTGGGACTGATACATAATAATGACAAGTCTGCCTACAGAGATGAAGTTGAAAAATCTACTGCCCAATGCCTCAAAAACAAAGCAACTGGTGATAGGCTTTAGAAGGAAGTTGAAGGAACCTACCCCTCTTTACATCAAAGGGGACTGTGTGGAGAGGGTCTGTAATTTAATTTTTGGGATGTACATCTCCCAGGACCTCACTTGATCTGTAAACACCACTGCACTTATGAAAAAAAATAGCAGCGACTGTACTTTTTGAGGTCACTGAAGAGAGTCAATCTGTCCCAGGAACTGCTGCGGTCTTCCTACAAGTGTTCTGTGGAGAGTATCATCACTCATCACATGCTGGTGTAATTTAAAAAGTTGCACTACAGCTGAAAAAAAGGCCCTGGAGAGAATAAGGAAGTCAGGAGGAAGTCAACATTATATGGACACAGCTTCATACACTGCCAGTTGCCTGTTTCCTGCAACACACATAATCCAGGACTGCTTTGACTCAGGAATCAGTCTGTTCACACTGCTGCCTTCTCGGAGGTGCTAGGTCCATTCAGGCCTGCAGATCCAAATTTATGATTTTTAAAGTGCCATAAAAAAAATGAAAGTCATAGTTATTTAAGAGACTGTAGAATATATTACACATTGGATATCTTTTACATTGTAATGTGTGCTTTTAATTGCTTATTTATTTATTGTATTTAACTGATATGTTGAGTTGCTTGTGTGTATCTTATTTTGTGGTGCTTTGTATAATGTTTGTTGAATATTACTCTTCACCTACATACTACCGTATGTTTTCAGTAGGTTAAGGACAGGAAAGACTTATTGTAATAAACATCTTTTTTTTCTATTAGAATTTGATGAATAACATGGCGTACTTTTGCATGTCCGTTTTCAGATGCACTCTAACCACATTCAAATGGTTTAAACCAAAGTAACGTTATCATGCGTCACACTGCTTTAAAATATAAAATTAAAGTGAAAATACACCGTCTGTGCTTTCAGTCATTTACTATAAGTACATCTCGCCTGTCTCTCCTTCAACTGAGAACATGCAGTAAAGCGGCTCACTGCTTAGTAAAACTATAAGACGCTAACTGGACAATCACATTCACTTAAGTGTTGATAGACGCTACTTATTTAATTAGCAAGCCCGCTAATATTTAGCAGCAGGGGAGGGTAATAAACTGTATGAGTCTTCACTCCAAAAACTCTTCATTCTTCAAAACACAGTAACGTAGCTTAAACATAATCCTCTGTCAACACAACACAGCTCTCTCTCTCTCTCTCTCTCTCTCTCTCTCAGTGACGATGAGACACTGACTTAACAGACGAACTTTCTCTTCTGCTATCAAACTACACATCTGCCTTAATATACATCACAAAAAAGGCTTTTATTTATTTACACAAATTCGTCACGTATTTGTCAGATTATTAAATTAAATTGTATAAGTGGTTTCTGACAGCAGTTACACTGATCATTGTAAGACAGTAGCAGTTAGCATTTCCCGTGTAGCTGCTAGTCTGTATATGTTTTCGCACTTTATCAGGAAAATGTATTAAATCCGTTTTACCTGTCTGAATCCAGACTTGTTCTGTTCCTGGCAGCTGACAGAGGAGGCAGAAGAAACAAACCAAAACTCCGGTCTTAGGACAAAAACACAAGCTCCGCGGTGAGTTTCCGGTTGAATTTCCTGGTCTGGAGCTGTAACGTCGGTCTTGTGGGAGGGGTTTGGGCGCAAGATTTGGTGCCTCAAGGTTCTCCTATACCACGGGTCGGCAACCTTCAGCATTAAAAGACCCATTTGGTTCTGTTTCCTACCAAACGAAACCTATCTGGAGCCGCAAAACCAGTTGATCCCTAAAATGGCGAAAACGGAGCATATATAGTTTCATTATACTAACAGGATGTTGTAGACCGGACAGTTTGGCGGACAAATATACTTCATCCGTGAACATTTCAGTCATATGTTCAGTATCAACGTATTTGCGACTTGTCATTTATGCAGATTGTGAACATATGATCATTATGTAATCCGGTCGCAAATACTTTCTCTAGCAGTTTAATTGTATATGAACGTAATAGGAGACAGAGGACAGCAGAGTTCACATTTATATCTGCACAAAAGCGCTATTTGCTCAATATCACTTGCATCTATTGATTCGTAGTTGATTGAGTTCGCTGGAGCCGAATTAATGCTTCACCACCAGTGAAAACAAATTCTTCTTTCCATTAATCATTAAATGTTCCATTTTCTTCTTTTGGATTTTGGATACTTTCTTTTGATTTAAATCCATGGTTGATCGTCACAATGTTGCAACACGTATTATCACTGAATAAGGTAAAATGTACACAAATACAAAATGTAGAAGGTTCAACATGAAGTCTGAGCTATAACACACGACAGCAGAAACAAGTTTGTGAACGTGAGCGACTTTTTTTCGTTTTCATAGTGCTGCTGTGAACACATGCTTTGTGTTACGTAATGACCCGAATATCGCCGAAAAGAGACGAATTTCCACTTTAAGAAACTGGTGCATTTTTTCTGATCGCACAAACAGTTTTTGTACTGTGTGTGTACCATTGTTAAGTGAATAGTATTATATACTGTAATACGTTGTACTAAACGTATTTGCTTACACTGAAATGCCTTTACAATTAACCATTTTACTTTTTTTGATAAACTGTATTTGGCATGCTTCTAATTATGAATACATTTATGTGTAGTGTTAAGTGTAGCTTTGAAACTGAATGAGTGTTTAAAAAAAGCTTTGCTGAGTTTTATCTGGCATTACATGAACATAAATATAATTCTCTGAAATGGGTTGTAATTGTTTTCTTAAACAAGGATTATTACAAAAAAAACTGACCAAATGAAGCTCGCACCATAACTGTTTGCCAGTCCATCCATCTGCTACGATGGTATATGTTAGTGCCAGGAGCAAAGAGCTTTACATCAATGACTAAAGTATCTTTCTGCTATTCCTTCCAACTTCATTATCCATACTGAAAATACAGATTTATCAGTTTGAGAAGACTTGTTTGTGCATGACATTGTCTAACTTAAAATAACACAATTTACCTCAAACAGGAAAACTGTTTGACCACTACTGGCCAAACGGTCCTATGCTTTCAGCCAGGCAATGAACATTTAGCTGCTTTCCTGCTCTGAATTGCCAAAGCTGACTAATTTGATGCCATATTAATAACCATTTGTAATTAGAGTAATGAGACTTTGCAATGCCAGTAAGATTAGTTCAATTTGGCCAACATCTAAACCAAAAGTCACATTCCAACCCTTCTAACAGTTTCTCTCATATAGTCCCAAATTTATTCTCCTGTTTCAGTGTGATGAATAATAAAAAAACGGGAAAATATGAATGTGCAGCAGTTAGTTAATGCACCATCTTTTCTATCTAATGAAGAAGCATGTCTGCTATTTAATTCTTTCATCTTTAATTTTTCATAAGTTTGTCCCAAACTGCTCTAGTCAATATTTCTAAAACAGTCCCCAGTTCACTCTTAGGAAAATTTGCCCTGCAATTATACCTGTGACTCCAACAATGATTGTTTTACATTAACACTTTAACACTGTAGTTACTAATTTGCCAGAGGAGAGCAGGGAGAGTAACTATTGTGAACCAAGTGAGTTACTTATTGTAATTTTAAGTTTGTAAAGTTTACAAAATGCAGATAAACATTTAATGTAATGTTGAGTGAATGCTTAAGTTGCTTCTACACTAACACTCACTCTTAGTGACATGCTTGTCAAATGTTGCAACAGTTTCAGAGCTCCAATCCTCATAAACACCTTTGCAATATTAAATTGTGTGGGAGGTGTCCATTTCTTTTCCGAAGCCAGTGATCTGACCAAAGGGTACTCCAACCACATGAAACTATCACTGACCTCCAGGACAGACTGTGTAAAAATGTGTTTCGTTATCCCCATATTTAAACAATATCATGTGTCCCTCTCTCTGTAATGCTCTGCCTTCAAGTAATTCCAGTGAGAACTGTAAACACTTCCAACACATTGCCTGAACCACTTCTTTTCTAGCATAACCCCGCCCACTCTGAGTCTGGTACAGTATGTCAGATCTACTGTCCAGGTCCAAAAGGGAAGCATCATTCTGATCTACTGATCTTTAAGAACCGTGTGTTGCGGTCTGTTTTTAATTGACAATTGTGCAAGATGATAGTCCACTCCAGACAAGAAGCACTTGAAGGGAAAGAAGGATAGAATTCCCTATAAAAAAACAAAGGTTGCATTTGAATCAGAATCAAGTCAATCAGGGGTCCGCTGATAGTCTTGCACAAATGGAATAGATTGATATGTCTTTTAAGAAATGATCACACAGTACTCAACCGCAAATTATCAGAATGAAAACAGCATTTGGATTGACTGATAGATTTGCCTCATGCACTCACCTGTAAAAGAGTCCATCCTTTATCCCTGAGCCTCAGACCAATCTCTGAGGTGTGGAAGGGGGCAATTGAATTAGCCCCATCCTCTCTGGCCCCTAGCAGGCGATATGGGACTGGATTCCATTACACAAACTCTATCTAACTCAGACTGTGGCCTATCTAAACCTCATATCCCTGACAACACTCCATACATCAGCCACAGGCTAATACACTCTAATAGGCAGGGGCCTCACCCACAGATATACCACATGACCTGTCTCTCTTTCTCACTCACCATGGCTGCAATTTGTTTGCCTTTCTTTCCAGAGAAGTTTACTATTGCAGCTCGTACTTCTTTGGCACAAATTGCACTTTCTATTGCCATTTGTGTTTCACATCTTTCGTTCATTTTCGCTTTATTTGTTGTCTCTAATAATTCAGGTTGCTCATTTGTTATCGCTAATACTTCGATTCACTCTCACTTCCTCTCTTTTTCATCCCCTACTGCTATCACTCCCTACACTTCCATCTTCATTGTAGTGTGTAATAGTAAATTACTCAGGACAAGTGATAATTTGATGCAAAGTGGAGACTCTTCAGGAGGGTTGTTCCTTCATTTGTATACACCTTCTATACACTTGTGATTCAAGTCATGCCATCCTTTTGTCATTGTTTGGTGATATTATATATAATTAGGAAGTAGAATAAAATCTCCCTACTATTTTTGGCACCCACAGAAATGTTTGTGCAGCACTTGAAAACTGTTACATACAAAAAGCTGGCATCAAAACATCTGGTCAGATCAGTAATCTATTTTTTGATCACACAGTTATATAAAGTGCCCTTTCTACATCTCATGTAGGTTGGCATAAAAAAAGCATTTTCTAGTCTAAAGCCACTACTGGCAGGGTGACATAATTTGTCCTTGTTTCCCATTAGGCGCTATTGTGTGGGTAACTGAAAAATACATGAGATTACATTTTTTGAAACCTCTCTTTCAAACCTTTACAAAGTACTAATCCACACACTTACTGTATATTCACCAGTCTGAGCATTGCAAATTTATACATGACACATTTCTCCAGCCCTCAAACCATCTCTTTTCTTGCCTCTACTTCTTTTTTCAAACACACTCCATCTCCCCCTCTCTCCTTTCTTCTCTCTTCCTCCATTCCCAAGATATCTCTCCCTCTCTTCTGTTTCGTTCCAAGCGTACATGCCTCTCTTCCCCCACCCCCCCACCTTCTGAGAAAATCAAAGAGCTGTGTCAGTACCAAGGCTCTTCTCAACAGTGGAGCAGTTGACCTTGGATGCTCACTAACAACTCAGGAGAAAGGCGAAGAGAGAGATAGGCAGAAAGCGAAAGAAGACAAGGAAAACGAAAAAAGAAAGAAAGAGAGAGATCACATATGTGCAGGAATACTAACTAATTTTAAAATCATATGCAGTGAGATTTGTTAATAAAAACAACCTTTTGACTGAGTTAAAAGAACCCAAGAGCACACTGCAACAATCCTGAACACTGTGTTCATACATTTAAGTCATCTTGTAGTTTGGACACTGAATTTTTTGGGTGCATTTTTGATTTAATAACATAGTCATAAGCTTTGCTAGAGTTTTGATGTGAAAGTATTTTGTGCAGCACAAACAAGACCGGCTGACCTCCTTAACACTGCAGCACTTTAAGAGACTCCCCAAGTCATTTAACTAGTGATGTTGGTCAGTAAATCACACTTTTCTCAGTTAATGTGCTTGTTAAACCTGTTTTCCGGTTTGTTGACTGAATGAACTTTATCATGATCAGCTACTTAACTATAATTTATTTTTCAAAACGCATTTTCAGTGAAGAAAAAGGCTGATACCAGAGCATCCTGTTTATTTATACAGTCAAAATTTGAATCAGGTTTTTAATCAAAAATTTATTTTAAATCCTTTTGCAGGATACCTAAAGATTTCCACCCCAGCATACAGGTATTACTGTCACTGCTTTTTGAAGCCCACAGGGTGTTACAGCTAGTTGTTTGGTAGCAACTTTACTTTCAGAACTACAAGTTTACAGTTTTATATTTATAAACAGGACTTGGGCAGAATGAGCTGTCATGAGGATACTGTCCCATTCAGACACACATCACACTCACTCAGTTCAAGTTGTTGTTCGTGGAAGCGAAGTGACACAGAGAAAACTGATTTTGTTTACAGACCTGTTCACATAACCAAAATCCCAGCTGCTGTCAGTAAGATACATTCTCTATTATAATTAGATGTGATAATATTGTGCAGGCTTTATCTTTTATCTATTTTCATTGCTCTTTTGTGTTTTCATTCTCATTCTTATCTTGTCTGTTGTCTGCCATCATTTAGGCTACCTGCTACATAATTTTTGCAGGTAACTCACAGGATAACCAACCCCTTTGAAGAACTCCATTATACTTGTTTTTCTTAAGTGCTATTACAAAGACAAAGTTTATTAAAAGTTCAGCTTTGACTTAGTGTTGTTGTGGTAGGATAGTTCAGTTTCACAATAAATGCACTGTATAGAGTTTTCAGGTTCTTTTCAGCTTGTCATGATGCCAAACTTTGTACTTTTTTAGATTTCTCTCTTCAGACCCTCAATATTTTCACTCTCTCTGTAGCATGTTGTGCAACAGTAATAACCATCTGTGGGAAACACAGTGGACTGTGTATTAATATATAAAATAATATATTAAACACAGCTTTGAGACAAAGACTGCATCCAGAATTTAATGTAATTGTGTTATTCATATTTCTCAGTAAGTAATTTCAGCCCTAGTAGTTTCACACACACACAAAACCACAAATCTTAAATATTGCGTAGTGCTCTTGTTATAAGCAGCATAAACATTTTCATAAACACGCAAACATTCAGTTACTGCCACCAACCAAATAAATTATAATCAGATTGCAAGCTTACTAAGCCTTAAACTCATCCTCTACACTCTTCCTGTTGTGGGAGAGGATGATTAATCAGTTCACATGCTCTTATAAAGGTGAACTTCAGGTTTTGGTCATTGTAGCAGTCTTTGAAAAAATGCACCCCAATGTGCTTTAAGTGGCCGGATAACACCGGTATGCAAAGACAATGTTTATGGTAGCGGGTTCCAGCGTCCAAGTGAGCCAGGTTGGACTTTTGTTGTGTCTCTCAAACAACTTATTGCTCCATTTCCATTAATGCTAGTTTGTCACCATGGTAGGCCAGTTTCTAATGGCATATTTGGCACTGAGGCTTTGTCTCATCATGGTCATCAAAGTGCTTCTACCTTAACTGCAGTGAGTGAGACTGATGTCAGGCTACCAAGCAGAGATATAGACTATGTGTTTCCACATTTTAACAGCGCAATTACAGTTAAATTATTATTATTCAATATCTTACAATTAGGTGAAAAAAAGATATCAAAATCTAATAACTTTCTAACAAACAAATATTCTGATAGCTGAACATTTGGGTCAAGCCCTACTAAATGCATCAACCATTTGTTCAGAAAAAATATGAATTTAAATAATATTGAAGTCATTTGTAATCACAATTAAGTGAATTATTATTCACCAAGGTATTTAGTTCAAAACAGAAAATCCTTTTAGAAAATATTTTAGAGGTTGATAACAGCATTGGCATTTTGCTTGAAAAATTACCTCAATAATTCATCAGTTATCAAAATAGTTGGCTGTTTATTTTTCTGACTTTTGACTAATCAATTAATTAACTGATCACTGCACTCGGAAAAACCACCATCTGGACAAAAGATAAAAAGGATCCATGGACAGAGCAGTGTGCATGATCCATTGTTATCTCACTTTGAAGAAGACATTGTTTTCCCATCTCCTCTTCTTCCTTCCTCTTTTCTCCTCTCCCTGATGTCAGTGGCTCCTCATCAGAGACCACATTCAAACTCAATCAATTACACATGCACGCACGTACACACACACACACACACACACACACACCTCCCACTGACTGTCTCTCTATGTCATCCCTGGGCTTAATGCCAGCCTCTCTATTCCAGTCTCTATCTGTGCATAGTTGTCCACATCACTCTCATTGTGATCCTTTGGCCTTGTTGGCCCTGGCTTTTAATTTAGCTGTCATCCAGACGCATCCCTCTCTGCACATGCACACACAGACACACAGATGGATTTCCTGTCAGGACGGTTTGAGACCAATCAGACTGTGGTATTGGAGCATGCCCAGATGAGGTCTAAAAGCCGTCAAGGGACCCCCTACCACACAGTGAAATACTCCCTTTAATTCAAGACACATACACACACATGCATACATGTCAAAATGCATATGCTTCATAAAACACCAAACAGGACTGCACTTACTTTTTTCCACCAAACATATTGCAGTTGGATGCGTGCTTATGTATGAGAACAGCATTTTTCTTGCATGATCATGTGTTTGTATGTGTGTATGCACCAAGCTGCCTTTAGGCGCCATCAGGGTGTTACACAATATGGCTAACACAGGTCCCACAGGAACTGAACAGTGTCTACTCAGCTTCCAAGACATTAGCAGAGCCAGGCAAAGAGCAGAAAGGAGCGAGACACGGAAGAAGGCACAGACATACCGAGAATGACAGGGACAAAAAGTGAGCGACATAGATAAAGAAGGACAGACACAAAAAGACAAAGTCAGTGAGACGGAGTCAGTGAAAACAGACAAAAGGGACATGAGGTGGACTAGAAGAGAGGCCAGACAGGAAGGAGGAGGAAATAATGACAGTACAGAGTAGGAGGAGAACAGACAATGGAGCACAAAGTGGAGAAGGATCTCCTGAACGGCGCACTGTCATACATGGGCAGCTCTTTCCATTGTACAGAGGAAGGATGAATACAGAATATTAGGGGGAAGGCTATTTCACACTTGTCACAGAATGATTCATCTTTCAATATGGTGCAACATCCCAGAGCAATAAATTCAAGCGAATCATATAGGACATATTAAACATGTTATATACCAAATCACCCTTCCATTCTATAGCCAGTAGTTTGTCTTTTGAATTATTGATTTTGCCCTGTGTAGAGTTTAAATTAACTTGTGTAATGGTGATGATACACACAGATAGAAACATTTTCCTATCTGTCCCTTCTACACTTTTAATACAAATCTGCACAAAACAATTTACAAAGCATTGCAAAGCAAGTCCGACAAAAGCTAAAACTTTAAGTAGATTAGAAAGTTACTGAACCCTTATACGAGGCGTTATAGTATGAATTATGTTCTCAACTCTTGGAAACACAATAAATACAAATCAACTCTCAAATACATGCTCAGAGAATGAAAAAGTATTGCCCATTTCCCTACTATGTTTTCATGTTTATCTTAAAATATATGACACATGTGCACAATGCACACTTTGTATGTACATTTTGCTATTAGTCATCCAAAGTTGACTTATATCAAAATATTTTAACATGTTAAGCCATCTAAACTGCATTCAATTTTTTCTTTAATATTGCTGTAATATTTTTTTGTTTCCTGGAGTGTGAATGAAAAAATAAATGTGTAATTTCTGGAACAGGACTCAGGAAGAATTTGGATGACCTTGCTTCATCCCCACCGTGAACAAAACATTGAATTTCAAATTTAGTTTATAAACAGCCGCAGCACTACCACCACTAGTAGTGCTGTTGACCAGCAATACTGAAATTGATTTTTTTTCATTACCCAAAAAAACTGTTTACATCACTTGCCAGGATGAGCTGTCAGTGTAGATATCATTAATTGAGGCTACCTGCTGCTATTTACTTGTTTGTGATGCTTCGCAGTTCACTAACTCCTAATACTGTGCATTTGAAAATAGTTTGTGATGTAACGCAGCACAATAATTACAGCACACCACAAAAGCAATTGGTTACTATAAAGAAAGTATTGGAAATTCATTTGATTCTATTATGGGGACTGATATCATACTCAAAAACATCTGCCAGTGATCCCAACCAAGCCAGATCAGACCAGACTGATCGCCCTTCACTCACTCCACACACATCAGTGAGACTTAGGCACCCATGACCTTGATGTCACCGCACTGTCCTTCTTTGGACCATTTTTGGGAAGGTACTACCAGGAGTACACCACAACATCTGCCATTTTAGAGATGCTCTGTGCTTGTGGTCAAGCTCTTGTCAAAGTCATCCAACCCATTGCCCATTTTTTCCTGCTTCGACAATATCAACTTCAGCTACTTTACCAACATATTTAGTGTTATTAATGTCACCTGTCAGTGGTTTTAATGTTGTGGCTGATTGGTGTAGTATATAATGTTGAGACAAATGGGTACTGCCTCTTAAACTGTGAGAAATACACCCAGATGATACACAGCAACTTCAACACTTTCAACACTTTAATGAACTTGATGACTCAGTTAAAAATACTCACACAGCACACAGCAGCTCTTGGAACTAAATATACCAGCATGAGGGAGACCGTATAGATGTATCCACTAGATACTAGACACTATACACTGAAAACAAAATCTATTTGGCTTTTTCTACCAAAAACAGTTGGAGGTAGAGAAACCAGATTGTCATTATCACACATATCTCACATTGTTTCCCATGTTTTTCCTTTAGGTTTCACTCCCACACAGAACACCACATATAGAGTTCTGGAGCTACTGACTGACACACAATGTCTCAACTGCTAATATGTGTTCAAGTAAGGTGTTACTAATTAATTATGAGACTAAAACCCATTGGTCATTTTTCAGCTTTATTTTCCAAGTTGACATGGTGCCAGTATACAGCTCTTGCATGCACATTTCCTCTTATTTTAGTCAATTCAACTTTGCTTTTTCAATTTATTTTTTTCATTCTGTCCCTCCATGCGTGCGCACACACTCTTTCTCTCTCTCTCTCTCACACACACACACACACACACACACACACACACACACACACACACACACACACACACACACAAACACACTAACCTTTCTTCCTTCTTTCTCCTTTAATGCTGCAGCACTAATTAAGTGGGTGGTCTAGATAACATTTGCTGTTAAATTAATCTAATGTCCTTTTCTTTCTATTAGTTTTTCAGCTGCATATGTTGTGTACATTCAACCAAGAGTATACATAAATGCAGGTGTACTATGTATAAATGCAGCCATGTTTGTCTTCCGTAGTGTGTAGGTGCTTGCGCGTGTTCGCACCGCCCTGTTTGAAGGCTAGAGGTGCTTATTGCCAGTTGACTGTGGGGGCTATTTTAAGGCCCAGTTTAATTTGTGGTGATTGATTGTGATAATTAATTTTCCGTAGGTAGATGATTGCGGTAATTAATTTGCTGCAGCTTGACGATTAAAGGTTGCTGGTGTCCCGTTGTGACCAGCACTGTTTGGCCGATTAGCTCCTTTGCTGCCATATTCATTTATTGTTAGTGTACATCCTTGTTCACAGCTGCAGCTCCGACCCACAGTCTCCCAAAGCATTTGACCTAATATGAAAACTTTGGATATAAGTAGCAACATTATTATAGTATAATAATAATAATAACAATGTATAATAATTTATTCCATTCTCACTGAAACTTGCAGAGACCCTGTGTATATAGTTTTAGGTTTTATACAGGCAATGTTATCACAATCTCCTTGTTCGCACTGCAGCATTTAAAATACTGTACACCTCATTCAGATACAACAAACAACAAATAGGTAACTATTGGATAGCTTTATCACAACTGTAATCTCAACTCACAAGTTCACAGTATTACTAAGAATTTGGCACGCATGCATAAAATATGCACACTGGGAGAAAAATTAGTTTTAATCTGTTTTCCATAAAGTTTTCAATATATTCTCTCAATATAATTTTTCTTTATATTGCAATACAGACAATTGGAGATCTGCACAGTAAGATAGCTGAAATATTGCTATTTCTATCCTTCATTTGCCTGGTATTCCCCAAAGTCTAGGCAGGATTGGTGAGGTGGAGAGCTACTCCTGCCAACCAAATGAGACTTGCTGCTCAAATGAGAACGAATGACTTTTCTAACAGTGATATTATTAAACACACAGCACTGGTGTTTCAGACACATTAGTGGGACTGATATGAAGTTGTTCGGCTGACTGGCGGAAACAATGAACTCTGGCTAACGTTATTAATCTGAATCATAAATCTATTTCTCATCTGGTCTATCAAATAATGAGGTAGGGGAAACCAAGCAAGGTTTTCCATTAAACCATGGGTAGTCACACAATAGCATAGATGTTCACACAGACGCACACTCTTGCACATACGGACACACACATTCACACACAATAGACAAAAGAGAGAGCAAAATGAGAAACAAAATGGGAAACAGTAAGAGAGAATATTTTTTTCACAGATTTATGTAGGAAATTCACTTATGCACGGCCTAAGATGGACTTTATTGACCTTCTTTATTGGTTTCTTTATTCGGAAATAGAATGCAAGTCAGAGTAAAGGAGGCAAAATCGAGACAGAGCAACATCTCTGTTTGCATTGGGGAAACAGTGTGAAGCATATTTAAAAAGCTGTAATAGAATTAGTGCAGGGATTTTGATTATCAGTCTTCTGGGGCTGCAAGGAAAACATCTCGAACAACAAATTAATCATTAGCAATGGGGGTAAAAAGTATTTACCAGACTAACAAGTGCTGCAATACTTCACACAGATACACACTTCACCCACTACTGTTTGCTTGGGGTTGGTACTTCTGAGAGTCTGACTAGCCCCAATCTGTGCAAGCTCTCATACGGAAACATTCCAGTGCATATTACAATAAGACCTACATGGCGTTTGTGTATGTGTGGCGCCTGTGTGTACGGTAAATCCTAGAAAGAGAGGCCAAGAGACGTAAGAGGTGTATGGAAATAATCTGAGCAACAGGAAATATGAGTTTCTTTGAAAATGATCAAACAATCTGTATTACATTTAAATAAGGATTCTGCACTTACACTGGGAGCAGAATACCTGTGAGTTATTTTTGTATCATTTCAGCCTTGGAGCTAACCAAAATACATAAGTAAGACAAATAACTGAGCAAAAGTTTATTTGTCTCTGTCCATATTTCAAATATTGTGTTTTTCCGTTATACTCTACTATATACAGAACACATTACATTTGGGACTGTCCAGTTTTAGTCCTGTTCTCAGAAGACAAACACTGCATAGTGATAGTTGGCAGAATTTAGGCAGAAAGGAAAATAAGACAAAATGAAAAAGACAATGGAGCAGCTGGCACATTCTGTTAGAAAATATAAATGTTTGTATGACCCCTGTAAGAGACATCCCAAAAGTAATGAAATCACAACCAATTCTGTTAGCAGATTTATTCTACATCTTAAGTTTAATAAATAGAAATTCTAGAAATAGAATTGTGGTTTGCTAAACATGGAGCAATCGAAGTACTTAGATCATACAAGTATAAGAGAAACAAACAAATGTATTTGAACATAACCTGTGTATGTTTGCTTACGTGCAGCACACAGAAGCCTGATTCTTGCCTTTGTTCAAGTGCTTTATGGTTAAAAAGTAATGTAGAAGTCTATCAGCTGCTATTCCGCACTGCGTTCAGGGACAGTACAAATTGTGAATCTGAATTTCATACATTTAGATTGGAGACTATTTTTCCTGGAAATATGTTGGGAGATAACAAATACAGCGTTTCAAGTTGATTTTTGTAGTGCACTGAACCTTCATCTAGCACTGCAATAAGTTCAGAAAGTTGCCTTGTGTCCAACTTTGATTACATGGTCTTCAAAACCAATGAGTGGATTTTTATCAAACTTGCTCATACTTCTGGTCCTCCAGAGGATGAATCATACTGTTAGATGATCCTCTGATCTTTTCTCTTGCAACACAAAAGGTCAAAATTTCTACTTGTACTCACGAACAAAAATAAAAAAGCTAAATCTACTGGTTATAACACAATGGGTTTTAGTGAGCAACAACACTGTACTGACACCACTTTCTGCCCTCAGGGTAAAATGTCAACATTATGCTGAAGATACATTGCTTCATGATCCTATTGGCAGATTGCCATTAGCCTTTCTCACCAATTCATGTTCTCAAACGTATATAATTTTTAAAAATACTCAGCTTTTCCTAAACCCGAGTCAGAATCAAAATGAGTATTTCAGTGTCATATTTTCGGGCAAAAGTGGAGCACTGACATTGTAATCATCATGTAAAATGCTCAATGAGAATGCAAACTGCGTGTGTTTTATTGCACCGATGATGCAATCAACTACTCATTTTTCATGCACTTTCACTGTTTCAATCTCATTAATCTTGAACTAAAGTAAACACCTAATCATACTTCAAACAGGTACAGAATCGTTCATGTTTTCAGTGTGAGAGGTTTCCAGAGCATCACTCTAATTATAGCCCTTCTCACCTGTTGACAATTCAGCATTAGTCGATTTGATATTTGCCACCTTTATGAACATCTTCAGCAGAATTATTTTGCTAAAGTTGAGTCTGCATATTAAACTGACTCTGGATTTTGGATTAGCATTTCATTTGAGTGAACTTTAAAATGTGCAAATGCAATTTGCCTTTGTGTCACAGCAGAGGGTTTCAGTGATTCATGCGAAAAATGTTAGATTCCCTTGACGTATATATGCAAATATATCATCAGTTCAATGTCTGCATGAAAGACGTGTTAAAAAATGATGTTATAATGTTGCTGCTTGGAACACACATACATGGTTAAATGGATGCAGACACACACAAGCCTACACAGAGTTACCATGATTTGGCTGATGAGGCTGTTATGATTAATAGGGGTGAAAATCACACACAATCTAACAGGCTCATTTGACTCTACTAACTCCTCCAACACACACATCACATGCCGAGTGATCAGTCCTTGGTGCTTAATGGAGCCCTCATATGGGTTATTGATCGGGCGGACCGCAGCTAGATTAATTTATTCTTCCAATCAAGCTTTAATTAATAGCAGGACACTGGTAAGACCCTCATTAAAAAGTCCTGGCCATTAGTCACACCAGGAACACAGAGGAAACCAATAATCAAAACATGGCTGATGCTCCTTTGTCTTATATTCAGGACTTCACATAGTTGACCCAAGGACACCACATATGTTTTGTTGTTTTTTGAACAAATTATTACAAAGTAGAAACAAGGGAAAATTTTAAGATGTTGCAGTTGTTTGAAAAAGTGAAACAGACAAACTAAAAAACTGACATGAAAAATTCAGATCCACAAAATACAAAAAACAGAGATGTATGCAATTATACACAAATATGAACATAGTGACTCCAAGAATAAGTAGCAAGAAATAGGGAGTGTGATAGAGATGGCTGGAGAAAACAGCTAAGAGGTTCTCATGTGAAAGCTGGAAGTTTTGCTAGACTAAATTCAGCAAACCATAAATCTCTCATGTTGCTGCCTATGTTCAGAATGATTATGCTAAAAGTGGATACTGGGTCTCTCCATGAAGTTGGTACCATTAGTAGGCAGGAAGTAAATACTTAGATACACACAGAGAACGAGAGAAAGAGAGAGAGAAAGAAGCTTCCGTTCACTGAGATGGGTCTTTAGCCATAAATGTGTATATAGTGGGGATGAGAGAAGGGAGAACTTAACAATTAGCGTTCATAATGAGATCAGGGTTATCAGACAACTCGCTGGTCACAGACGATGAAAAGAACACTAATTCAGTTTGTCTCTTCCTTTCTTCCGCTGGCCCCTGCTGCTTGCTAAGAGATGGAGAGTGAAAAAGAGGGTGGGGAACTGTCCGTATTAAGAATAACTCCTATCAGACGTGCTAAATTATCTCTGCAATGTAATTATATTGTTTACGCTTGTTACAATAACTGAAAGCTTGAAACAGAGCAAGTCATCATGGTAATCCTATTTTTATCTCTGCTCTTGCAGCTGTTGGTCACTGACAAAGTTTTGACCCCAGGATGAACCTGCTGTTTTTCCTCTGTAACATAGCATTCCTCTTGAAAAGCAGCATAAATTATGTCGACAGAATATTCCTGCTTTGTTCTTTTGTTTCTTCTCTTATTCTCCTGCTGCCTATAAAAACCTCAGAGCCTACCATAGCTACACCTCAGTTGGAGCTAAATGAGTGTAAACAGCCCTGACTGGGGCAGAGACAGATGAGTGGCATCACAGAGAGAGGAGAGATGAGGCTGAGAGATGGATGGAGACACAGATGAAAAAAAGGAGGAGGAGAACACAGAAAAAGGAGGTCCACACTCTCTTCTCTATTGAGTTCCTTGTGACTAACGGCTTTAGTCCATCTCCCTGAGTTAAAGCCAGACAACAGATGTGCAGAATCACAGATTTAAACATACTAATCATTATCACACATGCAGAGACATTGTGATTTGCTGTTCAGTCTTAACTGCGCCTTCTTCAAAATATTGTTAGGGGTTTATTTACTGTTTCAGAGAGTTTTGTTGCTATGTCACACACTCACAATCCCATTCTCATTAATGCACCTCGTCAGTGGAGCCTAATCATTAAGACTGATTAGGAGACATCTCAGTGTGAAAGGACCCACCACACAATCCATCTATCATGAACGCACGCTGGCACACACACACACACAAACATACATATAGAGAGGCTTCATCCATCACCCCCTGCAGCTGGTCTATCTGAGGTCTCAGTGATTAGTTGTCGTGCCTGGCTGAATTATGATGTTAATAAGTCACCATTAGTTTCTGGGTCCACACTCGCTTTACACACGAGTGAGAGCGCATGCATGCACGCACACAAACATACAAACACACATCACTCGGCTCTCTTGTCTATTTGGACTGATCTTACATAAAATTGAAACAATAACAAAAGTATTGATCCTGTTGACTTCATACATTATTTTTTCTACTACAAAAATCTTTGCCCCCTAAAATAAATTGATTTTAGCGATCACTTTAAAGCTGAAATGAAAGCACAATTACTGATCATAAACTTTGTCACTAGCAACATATTATAGGTCCATATAGACCTTATTCAAGGTAGACATTGTCATTGTCCAGGGAGAAAAATAACAGGTCTAATTTGTACTTTTTATAACAATTACATTGTTTACTGGGGCACGAATTTTAGTAACACCTGTGATTTTCCCTTCTGACAAGTTAAAAGTGTGTCATGAGAAAGGTTGATGCCAAGTTGTGATGACTAACTAACAGTTAGCACATAGTCACTAACTCAATAGTCACTCAATAGTCCACATAAGATGGCTAACAAATCTGTGCAACTTTTCATTGAAGAAAGTCACATCAGGATTAAAAAAAATCATAACATTTCCTTTTCCAGAATGTCAGTAAACAGCCAAGTAAAATCCAAAGGATAGTAACTGAAAAGAGGTACACCCCTACATCATTTATTTTGTTGTAACATGTTTATCATTATAGTTCATGTCATATCTTATGTATTGTTTCTTTGGCACATCTTACTTTAGGCTTTGGTTTATACATCTGTGCTCCAGTATCGTGTACATAGGCAACAGCAGTTTATTTTTCAGGTAGAAGTTAAGAAGGTGTTGTTACCTATTTTTGCCACAAGAGAGAGTTTACCCTTTATTCAGTGCCTCTGTCAGTGTAAAGGCAGCACCCACACATTGTAATGTAGCGCTGAGACAAGATGCAAAACAGAGACGTGTTAACAACAATGTACTGCTAACCTGACCCCCTAACCCTAATGCTATGTCTGTTTGTAGTAAAAAGAACAAAAGAACAAAACATAAAGCGCACCTGAGTCTTCATTCAAGTGCATGTACATGGCACTGAAACAACAGATAAGAACTTGCTAATTTTATATGAAACTAAAAGCATATACAAAACACAGAATACATGTGATACATCTGATTTTGCTTTTGATCCAAATTATTATTTTTTTATTAGGGCTATTAATCTGTCATTCAGTAAAAGTCACACACATTTTTGTCTGCTAATAGCAGGGTAGTCACAGAAAGACTTATTTATATAAATCCAACCACCATGTCAACACAAAGTAGTGTCATTGTTGGCAAGTTCTGATCACAACAACTCATCAGCATCTGAAATATAGCTAGAACACATTCAACAGGCCACAATAACTACGGTCTTATCTGATCATGCTAGTACTTAACATGCCTAAAATGTGCAAACAAGGACAGAGAGGACAGTGATCACCAGGGGTAACGGGGGTTTGACTGGTGGACCCTAACTGGGTGAAATGGAAATGGTTACTTTCATATACAGTTTTTGTCAAGGACTCAGTCACATGTTTGTTTTTTTGAGCTTGTGGTATAGTTATATGCAAGTGTATACATCACATATGATTATATGGCAAATTATCCCTTGAAAATATGACCAAAAGCCAGTGGTGGGTCGTGCATTTAATACCTATGCCTCCAGTGCTATAATTTAATGGTTTTAGCATAACCTCAGCATGACAGTAGGACTATAGCAGTGTTTCCTCTACCATTACATTAGATTCACGGGGGCACACAATAACACAATCAGGAGCTAAAACAAGCCAAGCTGTCATGCCGACAAGCCAACACACCAGATATATGTCATCTAAATATCATTTAAACCAGCAGTAACAGTCTAAAGCAAAAAATAATCAATAGCTTGTACAGTCTGATAACCATCCATCCATCCTTTTAAGTTTAAGTCAAACTCTGTTCACTTTCCGTGCTAGTTACATCAGTTAGCTTAGAGTCAGTTAGCCAACTGACCGCCGGTGGAAACTCGTGACGTGAGCGGCTAGGCCATCAAGAAGACCCCGGCAGGTCAGAGAACATGCCTAACATGGCAAAACTCGTAATCTGAGTGGTTAATAATATGACAACCCACAAAACTGTCCCTATATACAATCAGTGGCTGAGGCTGTCACTCAGAATCCTGAAGGACCAATATGACAACAGCACAAAGGAGAAATCTGATTGGATAAAAGTTATATCCAAGGAGAAAGTCATAATGAAATGACAACAGATTGATGTTACATTTGTTAAAAATACATGCAGTATTGATATAAATGTATAATAAATAAAGATATAAAGATAGAATTTTCTGATTCTATCTCTAGGCCAGCAGAGAAGGCTTTGAAGGCCCTTACGGCCTACCTCTGCCAAAGGCAAATAGTGCAAGTAACTAAAACTGTCCAAATAACTTTTTCACAACAAACCACAATGTCAATGTAGTGATGGCAAGCAAACTCATCAGTATATTAGATCTAAAAAGGTCACGACAATTACTGCCAAATGTTCAGCAAAGACATGGCGACAATAACACAAAACAAACACAATAACACAAACATTTTGAAAAGTAATATAACTCTATGGGTTTATACTGATATTGGGCTATTTTAGCTTATTGTTGATATATGCTGATTTAACAGGACATTTCAAGACAAAAATGCTACATATTGGAGGTTTAGAAAACATAACCTACTAAGTTTAGCCACCACTTCAACTTTAAAATCTTTATGTTTATATTTTTTTAAATATATCAACAAATAGTTAGGCTACAAAAATTGTTCTATATGAGGCAATAGTTCAGTATCACACAAGGCCTACAACAAATTAACAGCAATAAATGTGCTGTCCTTTTGCAGTGATATTGATTAGTGTGACCTTGACCTCATTCAGTCGAAACTCACCAAGATAAAGCTTCATAATAACCTTCCATATTCATATATGTAAACTCTTACCTTTCCATTATGTTGACATCCTGACACTTTTCCATATGAGCATATAGAAACATTCACACCATCTTCATTGATTATATTTGTTCATAATGTTTGTGTGTGTGCATTGTTGTGTTATTCATTGAAGACATTTCACTACCAATGGGATGGACTTTGATATACACCAGCAGTCCAAGTCAATTTCATTTTAGCCAGACATTGTACAACTCACTGCCATCATACCTCAGCTGTGGCTGAGTCAATATCCGAGAGATGGAGGGACAGAAAAGTCAGCAACAGATAGATATGGCCATTAAGGGTTGTAAAATATGTAGGCATAGCCTAGGTTTTAGGATTGAATAATTGATTAGAATGGGTCAATGGTGATATGTATCATTGTTGTTTGATAAGCTCTAGCATATTCTCAAGATAGCCCTAGAGAAAATCTATAGGTAAGGGTGGGCTATTGATCAGTACATATCTAACGACTAAATGTGTGTTAGTGAAATGTACGGAATAATGCCATTTATCAAAATAAATCAATAATAAGTCCTCATATCCTATTCAGTTTGACCAAATTTTTAATTAATTACCTGGATGAAGTAAGCCTTCTTCAAGGTGTACTGAGTGTTATAGTTTAGTAGCTTTCCTGCTTCTGACATCTCCCGTTCTGTAGGCAGGAGTTTAACTCCACATCAGTTCCTATAAATACGCCTTGGATGCTGGTTGATTTCCTAGTTATATATCATAAATATATGGTCCATATTCTATATTTTTCCACATTGGTTACCAGTTTAGACAGTATTAGACAGTGGTCCTCAAAGCATCTAAACTTTTGTTTTTGATTGAGAGTTTTTTCATTAGTAGAAGGCACCTTTCTGAGCAGATCATCTGAATAATACAGAAGGATTCAATCATAATCAACCAGCACTACTTGAATAAATTGCAACATATTGCTTTTAAGTGAAGAGTCATCTCATCTCTCTTGCTTTTCTATACCCAGGGGTCATTATCTACCAAAGTACTGCATGAGAAATATTACAGACAATATGTCCTAGTAGTGGTTGTAGGAAGCAAATTCCAAGCAGGGCTTTAGGGGACCATCTGCTCTTGAGTTCTACCATAATGACCAGCTTATGAAAGTTCAGTACTAAAATTTGGCTTTTTGTATATAACAGCAGACAATGAGCTGTTTGCCATCTGGGAATCATAGCAAGTCCACTACTCAACGCACTTACTTGCTGCTTTGGAAATTATCTGAAGAGGTTCTTCAAACAACCACACCACATACTACTTTTTATCTGGCACCAAAAAACAATCTGGATTCATTGTTCCACTTGTGCAACACTGGTATTTCTGCATGTGTCCCTAGTTTTTCTCATCAGACATCAGATAAGCCCTCGTTTTATTCTGTCCCCTCTGTCTCTCACATGCACACTCTCTCTCATGAGGAAGTTTCAACTTAACAGAGCATGAATGTTTGAGTTTGAACAAGGTGTTGAAATTTCACAAAAGCTGTGAAGCCTGGGTGAAATGGTATTGACACTCTAAAGTAAGCTGGGATCATAATAATATACTTTGACACTGTGTTGATAGGTTGAGTTGCAAAAACTGAACTGAAAACAGAACTGAATATCCCAGTGGGCTAAAATGTAAGGAGATCAGCATTATGCAGCTCTCTGGCACACAAAATTAGCTGAGGTTAATGTCTGCACCTCAGCTTAGAAAGAAAATGGAGAGAACAGTGCATCTGCGCATGTGTGTGTGTAAAAGAGCACGGCAGGGTTGACCATTTTCTCCCCTTCTGTAACTTCATTAAAGAAATATAAAATGGCAGACCATTAGGGCAAACGCATTCACTAGGCTCTTATTGAGAGATGCTTTTAGAACAATCTAATTCTCCATGAATTGTATGGCACTCCAGCACTCCACACACACACATTCTGTGAGCTCAGCGAGGGCTGTAGGAGGAGGAGATGGGTGGCACCACGCTTCCACAGTGATGAAGTGGCACCTCAAACATGGCCGTCTGTTCGCCCTGTCCTCTTATTAAAAAGAAAGAAAGAAAGAAAATGAGGATGCAAGAGACCAACAGAGATGGCAAAACAGACAAATTTATATGTCATACTAATTTTTCTTTCTTCTGCCTTTCCGCTAACAGCATCCACATTCTCACCTCTCTCTTCTCAATGTGTGCTTCCATTTCTTTCCTGTTTGTGTGAGTTATTAGGGATGAGAGGAAGTCATTCTCTGTGTGTGGTTATTAGTATGGATCTGTGTGCCATTCAACAGTCATTTCCTGCTGATTTTCTCTCATTCGCCCTCCCTCTTGTTCTTATTTTATATCCTTTAATAATCCCATCCCCATCTATTCATCTTAGCTCTGTAGGTGCGCCACAGTGGAGTTTTAACATAGTGATCCCAAAAAAGATTATTCAGTGGCAACTGAATAACATAGTGCTTTGTCCACTGTGTCTGACTGATTTACTGAGTGTTGTGGCTTTAATACTGCTTAACACACACTCATGCACATGCAGCAAACTGACAAAAACAGTAAATTTACACTCTCAGACCTGAGAACTTTATTGGTCAATAAAGACCACACACACACACACACACACACACACACACACACACATACACACACACTCCATTCCAGTTGTTTGCACACCATGCAAACACACTAATAAATACACATTTCTTTTTTTAAAGTCACTATTTACTATGGGGTCCTCTGACTCTCCACACAGGGATGCATGTAGTGCTGTGCCTGGTTTGCTGCTGTTGAGTCTGTTGTTTGCAGACTTACAGTAAACAGAATGACATTTCAAGGCCTGACAAATAAAAGTCCATAAATCAGCTAATTGTCTTCTAATTTAGTTAAATAAAACAATATCAGTTTTAATCATTTTTTGTGACTCTGCAACTACAAATACCACTCCATTGATGCAGACTCATGCATATGCCAAGTTAAGCATATGCTGAAGTGCTTTCTGTGCATCTAATAATCACTGTACAGTATATTATATATGGAGTATTTAAAGAAAACAGGTTGATACATGTGTATTATTATTAGTATCTATTAGTAGGGATGGGAATTGATTTTTACGATTCCAATTCCATTTTCGATTCTGGAATCGATAGGGGAATCGTTGAACCGTTGAAAACAGTGGGAACTGGTTCTCAACAAGAACCAGTTTTCGATGCCCATCCCTATCTATTAGTATGCACACATCTGAGCAATTTCAAAATAACACACAGATCGGTAGATTAACAAACAGATTCAAATCTAGCACCCACATGGTGTTTTTGTTTAGTCACTGCATCATCTACTTACCTTTTTTTGCAACCGGCAAACAGCTGACAATGGCTACTTGGCTATTTATTGTGGAGACACTAAATGCTATTTATTTCTATTATTTTCAGAATCAGAATCAGAATCACAATCCTGATCAATTGTAACCAACCCTAACCTCTAGTCATAGTCTTAATCTTGCCACCAACCTGATCTAAACATTATCTTTAGCATTGTTAGTGCTATTGGCATGTCCAGTCTCTCTTTATTCTATTCTAGTCTATTAGCCTTGGCTAAAATAGCAACCATCAGTAATGAAGACACACTACACGGTTCCTAATGGCTTGTGGAAGGTATGTAAACAAGGTCAAAAGTACAACATCACAATGACCATCATCACAGTCAGGAAATAACTTGGCTCATTGCAGCAGTAACAAACAAGGCTATTTGTAAAAGGAAAATGGGAGCAGGAGGCTTGTTCTAGGGGGAAATCATTTTGCCAGGTATGTTATCTACAGTGTAGCTTGGCTGTCCTCTGTTTTTGAGAGGCAGATGAGCACGGTGAGTGTCTCTTCTAAGCATTGTGCTGCTCAGGAGGACTAGAAGGACAATTTTTACAAATACAACTTATAAATAGAGGCCAGTTTTTGAGGGACAGAAACAAGGACAGTTAACCCAACAACCACACTGTCAAACAAATATGCAGGGACTGACAGAGACTAATACTATACATGGGCTGTGTCTTAATTGTTCATAGTAAATAAATTTATTTGACAGTGTGCAAGAGGAGAAGTTGAAGAGATATGTGAGGAGTCGTTTTTGATTAATCCAATCATGTCATTATTATTTTAATCAAATCAAATTTATTTATATAGCACCTATAAAACAACACCGAGTTGACGAAAGTGCTTAACAGGTACAAAAAACAGAAATATCTATAAAAGAGAAAATAAAAGAACTTGTAGGAAGAAATAAAACAATCACAACAAAGATAAAAATAAGCACAATGAAGTTAAAAGCAGATGAAAGAATACTTAAAAAACACAATGAGGCAAATTTCACTAAATAATAAAAGGTCCAAGGAATAAAAAGGTTTTGAGCTGAAATTTAAAAGATGCCAAATCAGGTGCAGATCTAATGTATAGGGGCAAGCTGTTCCAGAGTTTAGGTGCAGCTACAGCGAAAGCCCAGTCTCCCCAGTGTTTATATTTGGCTCTAGGAACCACCAAATGACTATGTGCATACAATCTAAGAGATCTATCTGGACTGTACGACTGCAGCAGGTCTCTGAGGTAGATTGGAGCAAGACCATTTAAAGCTTTAAAAACAAAAGTCAGGAGTTTGAAATCAATTCTATAACGCACTGGAAGCCAGTGAAGAGACGCAAAAACAAGGGTTATGTGGTCAGATTTCTTTGTGTGCGTGAGAAGATGGGCTGCAGCATTCTGAACCACCTGCAGGTGCAAAAGGGAGGACTGGTTAACCCTGGACTAAAGGCGTTAATAACAGTAATCTAGACTAGAGCTGATGAAGCTGAATTGCTATCTCAAGCACATTGGGAGAAAGAAAGGGCTTTATTTACTAATTAACCCAAGCTGGAAAAAGCTGCCCTTCACAATTGTGTTGATTTGCATGTCAAATTTAAGATTGGAATACACCAAGACTCCTAGATTTTTTACAGTTGGCTTTAGGTGAGGAGCCATAGGTCCATGGCCCTGGCCACACTCAGTTTTGTTTTCATTAAGATGCAAAACATTTTGGTCTAGCCAACTTTGTAACAAGTTACAGAGACAGTTCAAAGGAGGCTGTAGCGACATGCCACAGCCTCACATAGAACCATACTGCCCCAGCAGAGCACTTTGCTCTCAGGGTGCTGGCCTACTTGTGGTTCCTAGATTTTACAGATGTAGACTGGGAGGCTATCAAGCTTCTCTCCTATGGAACCAGCTCCCTCTTCAGGTTCAGAAGGCAGACACCCTCTCTACCATTAAGATTAGGCTAAATACCATTAGCCACAAAATACCACCTTTTTCATAAAGCTTATAGTTAGAGCTCATATGTCGATACTGCCATTAACTGTGTCCTCTATCTCCCGTAGTTCTGCTTCTTCCTCTTTGTCCCCTTCTCTCTGTACCTCTCTGCAGGAATCCCCAGCTCGAAGCAGTATGTTATCCAGTGTGCAGCTACTGGCCCTACCAACCTGCCTAGTGTTTTGTCGACCGCATCTTGTCTCTGATTTGCTTTGAGTTGTATTTTTCTCTCTATTTTTTCCACTCACCCCAACTGGTTGAGGCAGATGGCTGGCCACTATGAGCCTATTTCTGCTAGAGGTTTATTCCGTTAAAGGGTTTTTTTCCTCTCCAGTGTTACCTAATGCTTGCTCAAGTGGGGTTTCCACATTTTTCTGTATTTTCTTATAATTTGTAAGGTCTTAAACCTTACAATGTTGAGTCCCTTGAGATGACATTTGTTGTGATTTGGCACTATATAAACAAAAAATGAATTGAATTGAAATGCCACTCAGCGCCTTCAGATGAAAATATATATAAATATATATCTGAATGTCATTTGCGTAACAATGGAAAGAGAGTTCATATTTCTTGAAGATTTTGGCCAAAGGGAGAACATAAAGAGAAAAAAGAGCTGGACCAAGAACAGACCCTTGGGGGACACCATAGGAGAGGGGGACTGAGGAAGCGGAGCAGGTACCAATGCTGACAGAGAAACTTCTGTTAGTGAGGTAACCAATCTAGAGAGATACCACGGATTCCCACATAATGTTCTAGGCGAGACAGGAGGAATTCATGATCCACTGTATCAAAATCTGAAATCTGCTGAAAGTTTGGCCTCTTAAGAAGAGGATAGACAATAGTCAGGCGGATGGACAACAATTGGCCTGGCCCTTAAACAGGGCTAACAGGAAGATCAGTTGAAATGGCAATGGAACTTAACCTAATACTGGATATCTTACTGGTGAGAGGAAGTCTTCGAATAATACTGTTGATGGCTCAAGGAGAGAAATAGGGCATGGATTAATAACAGAGTTAATTGTCCTGAGGAGCACCTAAGGGTTTGTCATGATTATTGATAACAATATTAGAGAGATACTCTGAAATACAGTCCCAGAGTGAGTGAAGATAAACTAGGAGTTTATCTTTCTTCTATTTGCATTGCACTTGGTGACATCTTTGCCTAAGTGCAAGTTGGATCATTCAGCCAATGCTCCTATCGCAACCTAGATTATCTGGGACAAAGTGGAGCCACAGAGTCCAATAGCCCCACAGGAGAAGGTTAATAAAGATAATAATTCCTAAAGCAGGTGAAGAATTCAGCTGTTGTACCCTGGGCAATCACCCGCCTGTACTCCACGGAGACAGGGAGTTTCTTCGATACAGTGGGGGCTGAGATACTGAATAAAACAGGCAAATGATCAGAGAGCCTGAATTCTTCAATTTCACTAATAGACACAGGGAGGTAAGAGAACACAAGGTCCAGTGTGTGACCATGTTCATGTCTAGGACCGTGTTCTGACTGTGTTAAACTAAAAGAGTCAATGATATTTAAAAAATATTTGACCAAAGGGTCATCTGGGCGATTAATATGAATATGAATAGAATATGAAAATCTCCAAGAATTCAAAGTTTATCATATTTAGGTAAAATAAAGTCCAAAAAATCTGAAAAATCCTGTAATAATATTTAGGAGGACGATAGAACACTGCACACAGCAGTGGGGAGATAAGATCATCCACAAATAGATGAAGCTCAAAGCTAGAATAAGTGTCCACTGGAACCGATACTGAAAACAATTCTTAATAATTGAGGCAAGGCCTCGACCTCTACCTGCAGTACGTGGAGAGCTGAAAAAGGAGCAGTCAGGAGGGAGAAGCTTGGAAAAAATGTAGTTCTCAACATCTTTTAGCCAGGATTAGGGTCGGAGATAAAAACTGACTTCCCGCAGTTATTAAAAAACTATACAGGTTGATAAAATCCTCTTTTTGTCAGCTCAGATTGTTGACAAACTGTATGACATGATCCTACATGAACGATCACTCAGCTGATAGAAGCAGGAAGTGAGGTCAGTAGTCCCAAGAGCTTGTCCAGGATAACCGGGACAGTAGCTCCAGGGAAGCAGTAAGTGACTGCTTTCAGAAAGCATATGTTTCTGATAATAGCATCTTCTACTGTTAATGTGGTTGGGGGAAATAGTGGCTGAGGAGAAGGTGGCGATTGGTAACCATGGGATGAGTGCTTACGATTGGAGCTCATCCTGGGTGTTGGAGCTGGTGGGTGTAGTAGCGGGGCTCTAGCCTCAGGCATTAGAGGGGAAGCCCTTACTGAGTCTGTGCTAGTAAGGTCTCCAGAGCGCCTAAGCACAGCCTCTTTCAGGATCCTCCAATGTTTGGATGAGGTCGTTGCCCGTGATTGGAGGTGCTGGTTGGGCTTTCCGGTGGGGTGTCGGGCAGGCAGGTGAGCAAATGCCGATATCTGCGAGAGATTTAGGTCTGGCTGGGCTGGAGCTGGAGGAGCATCAGCTGGATGGCCCGGGGTGTCGATGGTGAGGGCTGCATAGTGGTTAGAGAGGCCTAAGCAGGGGAGAGGAGCTTCCTCATCCAGGTTTCTCTTACGCCCACAGATTCTTTTACGCTCAACTTAGTCATGCCCCTCTTTCCACTCTCACTCCTTGCTTGCCCTCAGCTGCTCTAATTTCCAATTAGTCCCTTTACTATTTCCTGCACTCTTCACTTTCCTTTGTCAGTTCATCCCTGCTATCCACCCTTGTCATCATCCTGGTCTCCGCTCCCTCTACCCAGCATTCCTCTCCTCAGATTCTATCCTCACTCCCGTAAGTTTGTTTGGTGTCAATCTCTGTTCAGTTATTTTTCTCTTCCTTGTCTACATCACCCCACTTCTGTGGAGCTCAGTGCAAGAATCCATGGCCTACTGGTTTAACTGAGGGTGAAGTGGAATTGTAGGCGGGTCACATGAAAATGACAGCTGAAGATAAAACATGGTTTTAGCACAAGAGAAATCTGGAGATCTTTTTTCACATTATATCTATGGCAGTAATATGTATTATACTGTGCATATTTTGTTCTAGTTTGCAATCTTCAATAAATCCTATAATGTATCTGCTACCAGTTCAAAAACTGTTACATATACACAAAGCTGACTTACAGATATGTACATACACTAAAGCACTCTATTCAGCAGAACCATCTGTGTGAATATCAACGTGCAGAGACACAAGCACTTAATTATCAAGATCTAACTTGCCTCTATATTTAGAAAATGTGCAAAAAGGAATCTTTTAAATTTTGTGTGAAAAAAGGAACCATCATGCTCCACAGCAGCAACGATTTGCATTGTTGACAAACCTGGATAACAGCCTCTTGTGTTCACGGCAACCTACCAGAGCAAATGAGAGACATATCTGTCTCTCATTTGTACTTGTTCAGTCTCTCTCGTTCTCACCATCTCTCTCCCCCTCTCTATGAATGTGAATGATATTCAATTGCACGTTAATCTGCCTTGGATATTAATTACAGTCTCCATTAACATCTAATAAATACTTCCCAGGTGGGCTTGCTGCTGAGTGAACTGAGAGCCTTATCAAATATTAGGCCTTTAATTGGCCTTTCACTCCAATGAATGGCTTTTTAATTAGCATGCAGTTATCATCCTTCTACCAACCACAGGCCCAGGATGATCAGCACCCGCAGATGTGCCAGTTTTGCTGAGTGAGGGCATCTTAATGACCTGAGGTAGGCCACTGGTTGCATAATACTCCATTCCTGTGGCCAAGAGAGGAATAGTGCAGTTTGTGAGATACAGTAGACACTAAGTGGTTGTCTGGTTATAACATTAAAATCTATGGGAAGATATACATGTTGATGTGGGTAAAGTCAAAAACACATCCATTCATGTGCAAATGCTACTTGCTGATGAAGTCACAATAGCAATTTATTTTGTGTCTGAGATGAGTCACAAAACAACAAACAAAAGGTGCTAATCTTGCCTAAACAAAACAAAACTTCAAAACAAAAGATAGATTTACTAACCTAAACTACCACACAAAACACTTAACGAAATGAAAAACAAAATCCAAAGTTATCTTATTAAATCCCAAACTGTCACTTGTCTACAATTTGTTACTACATGCTCAACACACAGATTAGATTTTGAAAAAGGTTCGGAGAGGCAGAGGTGGAGAGAATGCAGGCAGCTGCCATCTGGATTAAAAAGACTAAGACCACACTTACGCAAACACCAGCATACACTAACACTAAGGGGAGATAACAGTCATAACAATAGTCAGGTGCACATATGTACATTAAAACAGTTTTTGTTTGCTGTAATAGTTTCTCTTATTCATACTGACAATTAAAAGACCATTTCTGAAAATTCATGCATGTGATGGAGAATAAAATCCAGTCATCATTCTGTGTAAACATCAATTTACATGCAGCCATTACAGCGAGCAGAATTTGAAAAATGTGAATCTATCATTTTAATACAACTGCTGTTATGATGGGAAGCAGAGAACCATGATGAACTGATTTGCAGCTCAGAGCTAAAAAAACAAACAAAAAACAGACACAACACACACACACTATGACTCCAGTCCTGTGCACTTGTCCTGTATTTATCTGCAGAAACTGGAACCTGTTTTAAAGAAGTACTAACCTTTCAAATAATATAAGAAAACATTCCTAAGACAAACGTGAAACTCACAACTTTAAAAATGAATTGAATTTGTCATAAAACACCAACAATCAGCAATCTGCATCATGGATTTTTGCTTTCAGAAATACTATACAAAACAAATATGAGAATCAAAAACTCCAGCACATTTTATTAACAATCAAATTTCCTAAGGCTCTCAAGCAAAGCTTTTTTTTTCAACTGAATCAGACTTCCTCCCACTGGGAATGTTGGGTGTGATGCAACACTCAAATGTGAATCACTGCCATATCCGGACTACCACCAATTATTTTGCGCACATATACACCCAGGCACAAATACACATATTCACACTAAAATGCAGTAGAAACACAGCAGGAGAGAGTGATGGCTGTCACCAACACTTAAAATCACAGAGACATGCCCACCACCTCAAAGCTTTGCAAGTACACACTAACACTTTCCCACATACAGTACACACTCACTCACACATGCATAAATGACTCAAAGTCAAAAGTCAATCTCCTGTCTCCTGTATGCTTTAATTAGCTTATGTAGAGCAGGTTGATGTCAAAAATGCAAAAAGGAGAAATACACAGAGCACATGTCAACTGGACATAACCCAGTCAGCCTTTACTGCTTCCCAGTAATAGTGGGATTATTAGAGTATAGTAACTCTAACAGAAATGAGTGTCTGAAAGTAATGGTCGTGGTTGAGAGGTGGCTGAAAAAAATGACAGATGATTTTCCTATATAATTTCTGATGGCACAAAACTGCCAGCATGGAATTTGATTTAGTCACAAACAGCATAGTTTACCTGTATTGATCAGATCATTGGAGTTCAGCTGGTGCTGAACACTGAGGATAATTTAAGTCTTGAAAACTATTGGTCTGCACTTGATAGTACAGGCGGAAATATAGCTGGAAGCAATGCAAACAATTGGGTCAATAATAACACCTCTTTAAACATTTTCATTAGTGCTGCAAAAATATTATCAATTCAGATAAGTGCAGTGCAGATATGTGTTCGACTGTGCATATGCAACTGGAAGTTTTAAGCTTTTATTTATTTATTTTGTTTTACAAAAATTTACCAAATCTTGTCTTTGATAGAAAGTAATGTAACTTAGTGAAGAACCATCTCTTAGAACATCACTGGTGCAGCCAGTTGGTTTAAATAGTCACATATTTAGTTAAATGGAGATCATCTGTGTGCAGTGCATGTGTTTCAATAATTCTAATATAAATATGTTTGTGTCTGAAAGGTCCAGTAACTGGTTAATCAGTTTCTTGGCCAAAAATTTAACTGCAAAAACAAAAGAACACTCTAAGCAACTCCGAAGAAAGGTTTTAGAAAAATGCAAATTAAGGGATGGACGCAAGAAAATTTCCAACTCAGTGAATATCCCTTGGAGAACAGTTAAAGCTTATACAAGAAATGCAAGGAATATGGCATACACATAAATCTGCCCACAGCAGTTCGTCCTCAAAAACTCATGCAAGATGGGGACTAGTGAGAGAGGCCACCAACACAATCTCCAAGGAGTTTCAAGTTTCCATGGCTGAAATGGGAGCAACTGTTCATACAAACTGTTACCTGGGTTATTCACCAGGTGATGGCCAAAAGTTCAAGTGTGGTCTCGTCAGACTATAAAACTTTCTTTCAGATGACTTCAGAGTCCCCCATGTGCCATTTAATATGAGTTTTTTTCTCTTTGCCGCTCTGGAAGTTAAACAACCAGCTTTGACTGATGAAGAATAGTCAACCTAGTGCACCTCTCTCCCATCTTTAGAAGCTTAAAACTCTTTCAGACTTGTCACAGGTGTAGAGTTACTGCACTCTAATTTATTACCCACTCAGTTTGTGAGGATGATATGCTGTACGCAGATTTATACCTGTGCCATGTTCCTTCCATTCCTTAATGATAGATTTAACTGAACTTCAGTCATTCAGTCCTTGAAAGATCTCCATTTAACTAGCTGTGTGACATCTCATAAATGTTGGCTGGTGAATGTTTAGATGAGCTACTTTATTTTCAGTTGTCCCCTTTTCTGTAAAAGTATATTTTTTGTAATTTTTGTCAAAGAGTGAAATTAACTCAATCATTATTAATCTAATGTCAAATGTCAATGTAAAATAAATAATTTTTATATGCACCATTAATCATAAAGAAATTAAACAGCATGCAGTGAATTCAGCTACAACTCAACCTGTAGAGCTTATGGCTAAAGACAGAGAGCAGTGCATCCAGCGTCTGCAACTCTACATCTGCAATCTTCACTCTAATAATCTATAGCTGTTTATAGTATGTAAGCAAATTAGGATTTGAAAAATAAAATTCTCTTAAAAACTTGTTTTGTACAGATAAAATGCTATTTTCTAAACTAGCATATTCTTAATTCAGGTCATGTCGGGTCTTTCTATATAACAGAGATACATATACAGGACCATCCACAATATGCCAGATTAATTTACACATTCTATGTGATTATCAGTGTTGGGAAGCCAAAGAGGAAACACAGAATCTGATAGAGATGTGTTGCTGCTGTCCTTTTATACACAGTTCTCAACTAAAATATCTCATTAGGATTAAAATAATCAACAATGAAATACATTCTGGCAAATGTAGCCTTTGAATTTAAACCAGTCCACTTTTTATTTTGCTGTATTAACAAGATTTGATTTGATTTCTGCTAACACAGCAGATGT
Source organism: Ctenopoma multispine (assembly GCA_034779795.1). NCBI lineage: Eukaryota > Metazoa > Chordata > Actinopteri > Anabantiformes > Anabantidae > Ctenopoma > Ctenopoma multispine. The sequence goes on along the minus strand of JAUYWH010000025.1, from coordinate 12,732,260 downwards.
CAGTGTCATGGTGGGGGACAGTGGTTAAAATGATCAGTTGCTCAGAAAACAACACAGTCAGACTTCAGTAAGTCCAGAATCGCTGCAGTCCCTTCGTAGAGGACAGTGGATTAAGGAGACAAACAAACCAAAAAGCCAGCAGATTGTGGGCCTGTTTTTGCCACCAGAAAACCTGGTTTGCTATTTTCTGCCGGAGGGACTTTGTGTTGTGTCATGTCTAAAAACAGACATGCTGCTGGGTTAAGAGAAGTCTGAGCTTTATGGGCAGCAGTATAAAAAAGGCTTGAGTGAGGAGGCCAACAGAAAGGGACACAAAGATTACTTAAGAATGATAAGAGCGCCCTCTAGAGGTCAAGTTATGCTGCAGGATGCACACCACCTCTTTCTCTCTCTTTTTTTATTCACTTTGTTCCTTTGCGGTTGTTGTCATGATGCAGGTGTCCTCTGGTCAAGTCAAGTAGCTCGATAAATCCTGGAAACAAGGTCTTGACACAAGACTAACTGCTGACTTCACTTTATTGCAACAGCTTCTCTAATAAACCAAATGCATGTTTTTACTGTATGAAATGCTTACATCAGATGACACCTGCCTCTCCTGGGGTGCAGGTGTGGTGATGTCAGAGTTACTCATGCAATAAGAGCATCATTTTGTGTAGTGACCCTTTTTATCCTTTGAACTCCACTCAGGCCTCTTTTTTTAAAAACCAACCTTTACCTACTATTCCAAAAACGCCCCCCACCCCTCCCCTCTCTCTCATACACACACACACCTTTATGGCTTTGATGTAGTCTGAGAATGTGTCTGCTCTATCATTCAGACTCACCGTGTTTTCCATTCATTACAATTAAAGGTAGAAAAATACCTGTGTATGTGTTTGCCATTTTCAGTATCCTCTCTTAGTAGGGATGTTAAGGAGCACGCAAACTTAAATTATTTACACTTCTATCAACATTAATGGCCCCATCAATTACTTTATGTGCTTATCTATAGGTCCCCTGTAAAACTTCTTCAGTATATGTTCACTCTACTGTATCTAGCAGCTTTTCTTTGTCCTCTCCTTCACTGCCTTCCCAGCATCTGTCTGTTGAGCAACATCTCTTTCTTTCTCTCTGTCTCTTGTGCTGCCCTCTCGCCATGTTTTATCCTCCCTCACACCAGTATTTCATATATAATGCACCTTAAACAACCAGACATGTCAGAGTTACTCAGATGTATAACTGTCCCCTTACTGCTCCTCCATCCACCCCTGAGTGGAGGTGGAGTCATTTCTCTGCAGCCCAGACCCAGCTGAACTACAGTGTTCTGCATCAAACACAAACTGTACACTTTTTACACAGGAAAAATCAATATTGCTGCACTACCAGACTCTATTTATACAAAACATTTAAGAAGAAAACTCTTTTATCACATAAAATAATACTAGCTGAATCACTGCAAATGTGGACTTATATCTAAGTTTCAAAAAATATATAACAAAGCAGTGTCTGAACGAACCCTTTTATTCAAAAGGGAAAAGTCTCCTTTACAGCTCTGTTTATGTGCATGTATGTATCTGTATGTATTATGTTAACAAAACAGTGTTTGAGCGCAGCTCTGCAAATGCAGTGCCATATTGTCTGCTATGGCTCAGAGTGCTAAAGACTGTCAGTAACAGTGATTTCCCTTCTTTGTTGTTCTTTATGTAAATCTAATTTCTCTGTTAAGGCATGTAGGGGATAAGCTGCTGTGCTGGCTCACTCTTGAATTGTATACATGCATAAACAAACACAGGCACACACTCTCATCTACAAATTCCCAATTTTCCAGGTGCAGAGGTCTGTAGAATGGAGCCGGAGCCACTCACAAGAAAACTGCATTATTCTCCATCAGCAGTGTGGAGCATCCAAGCTATTATACCATCCACCACTAGCGTGCACACAGAAATGGAGTTTACCACTTGACAGAGAGTGTGATGGGGCCTGAAAAGCGCAAGGGTATGATGGGGATTGTGCTTGATCTGTGGCAAAGTAAGTTCATTTTTCATACACAATATGCTCCACTTGTGTTGCAGTGATATAATTCAAAATGACTAAGTGCACACTTCACAAGCACGTAACACAGTATTTGCAGTTGAAAGCTCCCAGAATATCAACATGTGTATAATTTCCTTATTTCTGTAGGTCACTTCGGCGTTGCAAGTCTGTTTGACTTTGAGAACAATGCTAATTTATCGCTTAATGACGTTGTTACATAAAGGTGAATGAATTGTCCAGTCCTCTTTTACACATTCAGCTTACCTGGGTGATAGGATTAAATAATGCGAATAAATGATGGTTCTCGCCTCTCTTTCCACCCTTTGCAGGCAGAGAGAAAACTGGATTTATTCAGACAGCTAATGCACACAGTGACTCAGAGTGTTATACTGTGTGTGGATGAAATGGGCTCGAGAGGCTTTTCCTCTCACACAAAGCAAATATCTGTCCAGGAATAAGATATTGATTTGTCATTTCCCAGAGCTGGAGCTGAGTAAACAGGCTAAGCAGGCATGTGACCGGTGGTCACTGATAATTGTTGTCCGGCATCAATCAGAGACACTTTCTCTGAAATGACAGACCACACACATATGTACAGTTGCTCATCATTCACTTTGCTTTGCATGTACCTGAGAATGCACACACATCTAATAAACACACACACACACATCCTCTACTTGGTATTCATACAGTGATTATTTTTTTTTGCTTGAACAAATCAGTCAAATATTTATTCCCATGTTTACAGGATTCCACTTCACCAGAATGAAGAACAACACGCCTATCTGCGCTGGCATGAGTGTTTGAGCTTCTTGCTTTGAGGAAGCATACTCAGGCAGAGAAGCATTTCACAGTTTAACAATTTAAAGGAATCACAACTGCAATAAACATACGATGATTTTCTTCAATTTTCAAACAAACTTATATAATAAATTTATAATATTTAGATGATGTAGTTATATGATTATTAATGTTGCATTTGCATTTGTTCGTTTATTTATCGTGATAATATATGTAGTATGTGCATAGGAACATCTGTGTCAAGTATGGGTGGAAGTCCCAAGATCAAAATAGGATCCACCTCCAAAGGTTATTGAGAATGACTGTGAGAAAACTGATCCTGTGAGACCACAGATACACTCTGACAATCTGTTAATGACTAACCATTGTTGTAGTGGAAGACGAACAGGGGAAGAAGGCCGTAGTGATAGATGTAGAAATCCCAAGCAATGGCAACATCAGGAAGTAAGAACACAAGAAGCTTGAGAAATACCAAGGACGGAGAAAAGAGCCAGAAAATATGGTAATCTGAACACTGGGAGAGTGACTCCAGCAGATTCCAGACACAACATCTAACAGACACAACATCCAACAGTTCAAAAGGCTGCAGTCCTAGGAACAGCTATGATACTGCGCAGGGAAGGAAAGAAGTGGTGACTGCGGAATTGTGGACGACATCATCTCTCATTTCATTTCATATTTATTTCATTAAAATATGCCTTTATTTATTTTATTACCAGTCTGTCTCTGCACTCCTGTAGCGTGAGCTAAAGTGTTCTCTTATCTATCTTGTCTTATTTAAAAGGGTTTTTTTTTATACTCAGCGCAATGTACGATAAACTCCGCCAGATGTCACCAAATCTTCATCTCCATCGGTGCATTACTGCAGTTAAATCATCCTTCCACTGGATGGAAGCACGGAAAAATAAGACGCTGGTTTCAGTGCAGTTTATCCAAGAGAAGAAGAAAGAAGAAAAAGTGGTAAGAAAAAGTAAGGAAGTGATATGTTTGCGATTTGTCTTCAAAAAGACGTTTTTATTTATCTGTTTTTGCCCTACTATTAAAAGGTAAGAGTCTTATGAGAACATGTCATATATATCTGGAGCTGGACGAGTGCAAGGGAATAGTTTATATTAGTTAATAGTAATAATTATTGTTCCTTTTACTGCCAGTATTTGCTCTTCTTACCTCTTCTTTTAACGAAGTTACAGTCAGTATCATTCATTTGAGTCATATTAAAATGTATATTCTCATGCAAAGAATTAGATATATGTATATATTCTGCTACACAGTAGCCGAGGACATAACCTGTGAATTCTGTGTAGAAGTCACAGGCAGTTAGGGTTTTGTTGTAAAGCATCGCCTCACTTTGAGAATCTAAATGGAAAACAACTGATTAAAGTCTAAAATGTGTTCAGTGTTTGGTTTTGCACTTATTTCAGATTTTATCTGTGCTTGCATCAAAAGAAATTGTCATAACTTTATTTTCTCAGGAGCTTTAATAATTGACAATCAGTGATGGCCGGACTAACAGCAATCCAGCTGCTGAGGAGCCAGAAGGCCACGCTAATAGAAATTCTGAGTGGCGATGCTGACTTTGTCCTACAGCACGCAGACTCTCGCAATCTGCTGTCTCGTCCTGGCTACGAGAAGGTGAAAGCTTGCCGTATTCCTAATGAAAAGGTCACAGAGCTGCTGGATCATGTCATCCACAGAGGACATGATGCAGCGCAGGGACTGCTGGAACTACTGAATGAAAAGGACCTGCAGGACACCTTCCCAAGACTTGATTTTATTAAGCATCTCCAAGTTAACATACTATCTTCAGGTAGACTTGTCACAATTTTCAGTAATGCTATCATTAAATACTGTTTAATTTTCAGTATTACACATTACCTATGGATATTTTCTTTATTTACAAGGGACAAAAGCAAGAAAGGAAAAAGAGAAGAGCAGAGGAAGAAAGAGAAAACAAGCTCCTGAATTACAAGAGCCAGGTCCATCCAAACAAATCAATGGTCAGTCACACTACACTCAAAACTAATCCTCTTTAAACACTGTCCCTTTATCTCATTACCTTTATCTGCCTGTATCTTGTTGCACAGCTCCTCGTTTGGTGAATGAGAAGCAGTTGATGACTGTCGCCAGAGCCATTGGCAAATGTTGGAGAGAGATTGGGAGATTAGCTCTGGACATCTCCTCTCTGAAGCTGGAGCAGATTGAGGAGGACCACTCTCTCCACGTGGAGCGAGTATTTGCCATGCTGCGTTACTGGAAAAACTGCGTGAGGAAAAAGGCCACAAGTGCTCACCTGCACTCCCTCCTCAGTCAAGGAGAATGGGCGCTGCCATCAGAAAGCATTGACTTTCTGTTGGAGACTGATTAAAGCCTTCAAGGTCTGGTATCTGTTGAGACTATAAGCCTTTAAAGCGGAATATTTTTAGTGGAAATTTTTACTTAATGTTTTTCTCATTTGGAAAATTCCCAAAAAAATTACATGCAACAGACGTTTTTAAACATTTTATTTAATTTTATATAATACATTATTATATATGATCAATCCACATCCTTTTATTGCTTTGCCTGTTTGTGCATTAAAATGCACAAACAAGTGTATGACTTGTTTGGACATTGTAGCATTTTTGTGTGTGTGTGTGTGTGTCAAGGTATGAATGTACGTGTTTTTGCATGTGGATTTCATGCATTTATTCATCAGTTTGACATCTGTTTGCAGTATGTGTACTTAAATACACTCACTGGCTACCTTATTGGGTACATCTAAGCAGCTTTGACATGAATTTTACCTTTACAAGGTTATAATTTTTCATTTTATGTTGAAAGTGTCAGAAAGGTGATCATTCTTGTTACTGAGGTCTGGAGAAATGCTGGTGTGCATTATATTAAGAGCTGTTTCTAATGTTTTTGCCACCCTATTTACATAAATCACTATGTAAAAGTCAGAGTGACCAGTGAGTGTATATGCTGTGCATGTATATGTGCTGTGTCTATAGATTAATTGTTGTTTTCTTTGTTTATGTTTTTGTTTCACTTTGTCTTGTGATGCATTTTCTGTTAACAATGTGTCTAAAAGTGATTTTTACTCTCAGCAAATTACTGAGCAGTGTTTATTTCTGTTTAAGACAAATACATTAAAGCAGAATGTATTTCATATGAAGATATATTATCTTTTACTTAAAATGTAATACTTTTTCTGTTTGGGGAAAAACACATTGACAGATAACCAGGAATCACAGAAGTTAAACTGACATGTTCCCTTACATCTTTGAGATAATAGTAAGATTCTTGTGTTGTCTTTTCATAAATATGATAGAAGCATTCACCGTGTTCTTCCAGGGCCATTACTCTGTCAGAAAAAGGGCATTTCTAGGTATTTGGAACAGACAATGAATGGTGACAGTGGATAATGTTTTGTTCGATGTCAGAGCGGAAATTATTGATTAATTAATAATAGCTCAAATTTCATACTCATTAAAAACAAGTTGGGTCTTTGGGTTTTAGACTGTTGATCTGAAAATTGCTATTTCAACTTGTTCTATTTGTTCTCAGGGTCCCATCAAAATTATACCTTGATTAGATTTCATGCTCCTCGTGTTCAGGAGAGGCTGTGCAATTTCAGAGGATCAGAATGCACACATTAAGCTGTCAAAATCTCTGTTAAGTACTCAATGTCAAATGTTACATTTGGCCATTCACTTGTTTTCATTTTGCAGTGATTGTGCACAGAGAGAAGTACTTTTCCGAAAGTAGAAAAAAATAAAGGGTGTTTCTACTTGTAGTGAAGTACTTTTCTGGGCTAGTACTTTCACTGTTACTTGAGTTTTGTGTTTGTGTACTTCAAAATGTGTACAGTTTGTTAATCTTGCAAACCAGAAAGCAAAGGATTGCCCTTTGCTGCACAACTGCATTCACATTCAGTCTATTTATTCCAGGTACAGTGCCAGTCTCATAAGCAGCACATCAGGGATCCCAATTCAGGGTACCTTTGAACAAGTGGAGCACATAGCTGATGTCTGTGAGAAACACAAGCTCTGGATGCACATACATGACTCCTCTGGTGGAAAACAAATCTAGGTCTGTTGACATGCCATAGTTTTGTGTATGCTTGTCGGATTTATTAAAATTTAAGACCATACAGAGTTTTGTCCAGAGAGAGAATGTTCGATTTGCTGAACAACAAAGTCATCTGATGAAAGGGTACTAATACGCATGAGATGCATTTTGCATTACAATGCCATTTTGGCTATACGCAAACAGAGCTGGAGAACTGGGCAGATAAGGTCACATAAGGACAATATGTAGATACTGTAAAAGCTACAGTGTGAGGTTGCACATACAGAGTCACCCACCACCTAACTTTAAGTACAGCCTGGTGATTGGACTGTGTTGATCCACAGGGTGATACTTAAAGCTCTTACAGCCCTGCTTACCTCCAGATCATCAAGGAGTCACAAAGAGGACAAAGGTGACGTTGGCATGTCACCAGCTGAAGCAGCAGTCTAACCTTAATATTAGTGGCCTCCTCACACCAAACTCCTTTGTGGAAGTAGGTCAATAAGCACCAAACCTAGGGTGCTGTGACTTTAGTGCTACACCATTGCCTCTACAGTCTACAATACATAATTCACACGTCCATGCAGTCCCTCACCGTAATGGCCGCCAATGTGGGTCATTCCGCTTCAATCATGTGACTCGGCGTCTAACCAATCACCGCTCTTCCCGGGAAGCACTTCCGGTGGCGTTTCCTGTCAGTGTTTGTAAACTGAGGAAAAAAATTGGAAGTGCGACAAGAAACAATAATAAACAAAACTCTAAATACCGAAAGGTAAGCAGTGGGTTTTCCGGTACATTTCACTCGCAGCTCTTCAGACATCGTATTGTCTGCTAGTTGTTTGTTTGTAACATCTGTAGCCGGTGATGGAGACGTTATTTGTGGTCGGAGCTGAGCCCGCACGCCCTGCCCGCTGTTGTTGTGTTGTCTGGGTCGGGGGGTGGGGGTTCAGTCATACAAGAGTTGTCCTAAAACCGAACTACTGGCTAGCTAGCCGGTTAGCTTTTTCTGTCGCTTTCAGCAGAGACTCTCACCATGCTGCACGCTTTTTACTTTCTAACAGTTTATATGTATAGCAGTGTATATGAGGCTTTTCCACTGTGCTGCAGATAGAGTCCAGTTTTAATATTAAAGAACACTTGAACACCAACACAAAAACGCTATGAGAACAAGTCACCAGCTCTGTGCTGCTGAGTGCAGAGGTGGATGAGGTACATGTAAGTAAACGTAGCAGTACCATAGTGTGTTGTACTATGTTACAAGTAAAAGTCTTGTATTCAAAATCATATTTGACTAAAGGTACAGAAGTATTCATATGTTCATAACTTTAATCTTGTAGCTGGTAAAGGGGGAGCTGATTGTATTTACTTATTCACTGCTTTGATGATCATATGTTTTGAATCTACTGTAAGAGTTTTACATGTGGTTTTACAGTTGTGTGTTGTTGTTGACCACTACTGGCAAAAGGGAAATCAAGCAAATGCACTAGACATTTAAATAGTGTGTATTCAAATGTTTATGCATTTAATTTTTACAAAATTAATACACAAAAAAACAGTGTAATAACACAGTAAACGCTAAGAATGACGTGCTAAAAACCATAGACCATTCCTTTAATGTAAACTAACTTCATTATCTGCGTGAATGTGCTTCTTCAGCTTTCTTCTTCTGCTGAATTAGGGCAAGCGTGGCAACTCTTAATCAGTTTTTCTGAAATGTTTTCAGCTCGCTTCTAAAACACTACTGCCAGTATAAGATATAAAACAATATTTAAAGTAGTTAAAACTGTGTTTTACAGTACACATGCAAAATCAGTATAAAAAAGTTTCAAACAGAAACTTTTTTATATTGTTATTTTTTATTTTTATGCACTTAACACATATCCGTTATCTGACTATGATGTTTTCTTCAAAAAGCCTCCCCTGTACATTGCTTTTGATGAATAGAAATGTAAAACATTATATACAGTATTTCAGTGTCACCTCATTTATACAGCATTTCTTGAAGTTTGTTTGAATTTCTTTCCATCAGACTTCATTGTTTTTCTTCTCCCTCTTATGTTTTGTGTTGATTATGAAAACACATGGTGTACACCAAACCATTGGGGCGTTCTTGCCTGTTAAGCTCCTCTTATTCGTGCTGGACCTAAATTTCTGGTCTTATATCCAGATTTGGTGATTTGAGAAATCTAAATAGATTGGTCTGGTTTTCCAGATCCCTAATTCCAGCATGTAAAAATGTTAGTTTTATGTTGTAATGCCTCTACTTTCAGGCTTTGGCCTCTGATGATTTGGGTGTGTGTGGTCTCTTCTGTCATCTTTCATCCTGATTGAAGCCCTCTCTGATCCCCACACACGCATTTAAACCTCAGCGATGACACACCATTCCAACAACTCTGTACGAGACCATATGAAATGGGTCAGTGAAACTTCATCTCCAGAATCAGAATCGTGGATTCAGTGTGTCCTGATGCCAATTCATTTCACTGTTTGTCCCGTTACACAACTCTCCTGGCTTTTTCTTTCTGTGACAAGTCCTGTGAACCCCTCTCTGTGCTCTTTGTGTTTTCAGGCTGGGTTGCTGGGTTGTGAGGCGGTGCTGTCCAGCATCGCCCTGATGCAAGCTAACAACATCCCAGGCCAGAAGAAGATGATGCCACCATTGGGTCAGGGTCAAAGGACCAGTCCCGAAAGCCACCACTCTCACTCACAACACAGCCACAACCACCATGGACACCAGATTCACCATGGACAACCCCACCACAGCCACATGGGCCATTCTTCAACAGGCAGCTGTCCACCTCTGGTGAGACAAATGCCAGCCACAGCTTCTTTGTTTATTTTTTAAAGTAGATGAAAGTGGAGAGAGACTCTTTGCTTCCACAAAGTGGACTGTTATGCAGTCAAAGTAACCTTAACAAAACCTAAATACTAATAGGCTGAAGACAGCTAGTGCAGCTCCAATTGTGTGTTGGAACAGGAAACACTTTAAAATGTGTAAATGGTTTATAACACACTATAATGTATCTGTATGCAAATATACAAAGTCTTTTAAGTCTTTGCTAATGGACAGTCTTTACTTAATAATATCTCATTTATTACAAAAGCTAATCCGAAAAGACGGTGATTATCACTCATCAAGAATGTTGGATGGAAAGGACATGCAGGCAAACCAGAATATGCAACCCAAGAAAAAGCACAAAAAATCAGGTCCATCCAATAAAGTCAAGGAAGAAGTAGAGGTAAGGATTGTTTCAAAGCTATAGTGCAAAGATATACTCTTAATTTTGTGTTGAATTTGGACTAATCTTGTTATTGTTGTTAGCATTTGCTACCAATCGATATGGATGATGACAGTTCTCTGAAAGTTCAGAAGAACTTCATCTGTGACCACTGCTACGGAGCTTTCCGGAGTAGCTACCACCTCAAACGACACATCCTTACACATACAGGTGGGATCCCACAGAGGCCCTTCCTTTCTTCTTTGTAGTCCACTGAATCTCCATCTCCTTACAATTAAATACAGAACAAAGGAGATAAGAATAATGTTTTTTGTAAATCTTTATAAATGCTGTTTCTCACAGGGGAAAAGCCATTTGCTTGTGATGCATGCGATATGAGGTTCATTCAGCGTTACCACCTGGACAGACATAAGAGGGTACACAGTGGAGAGAAGCCGTACCAGTGTGATCGCTGCCATCAAGTTAGTAATTTTTAAGTTAGTAATCTGACCTGGTGTGCATTGTTTATGTTAAAAATATTTAAAGTCTATACTTTTAACTACAACATGTAAAATACAGAGTGTTGAAAGAAATTTTAAAGCTAATTAATAAAAAATATTTTGTTAGCAGTTATGTGGGAAATCATACTGGGGAATTTCCCAAATTACACAATGAAGATACCAGATATTACATGTAACTACACAACCATCTCAGAGTCTTTACATGTTCTTTTGACTATCTGTGTTTTAGTCAGGCTCTTACACAATTAAACAAATCCAGCTGTCACAGCAGCTGAAATTGCACTGTTCACTGTACTTTGATTGAAACACACATTTTTGTTTTCCTGAATTCAGAACTTCTCAAGGACAGACCGGCTGCTGAGGCACAGACGGCTGTGTACAGTCGGGTTGGGCAAAGAGGAAAACCAGTACTCACAGGACACATCTGCAAATCCAGCTTCATGGAGCCCCCTATAGCCTTCTAACAATCGTCTGACTGTCTGATCCTCAGCTTCCCACAGAGATGCTACAGACAACAGCAGTCTGCAGCTCAGAAACATTGAATGCTGAAACTCAACAGTGCAGTTACGTAAAACCAGCCTAGTTTAAAAAAAAACCCACTTTAGCTCATTCACAGAGCTTGATAGTGGATGTTTGTACTTTTTTTAAAAATCTGCTGTTACATTCATGACACAGGCAAAAGTGGAAGGACTAACTTGCGATCTTGGACACCAGGTCTTGGTATTATAGCAATAGCTGAATGAAAGGTGCACACATCTCCTGTTTCTGTAAGGTTACAGGGGATTTTTGGTATTGGTGCCAAAGGGATTTCAAGTAATTTGGTGGCATGGTATGTCAGTAAGTAGGAATGAATGCTGACCTGGAATCATCATTATGCCTCCACCTATAAATGGACAACTTGCTAAAGGACACAAACACAGAACTGTTCTGTTTTTACTGGGTGCTGTTGATAAATGAAATGACACAGCAGCTTTGAGGTCCGTGCTATAAGAAACTATGAAGAAATTAGTCAGCCATCTGTCCGATACTGTAGGTGTTTTGGGCACAAAACACCTGAAGTTAAATCTAATACACTTTTTAATAACTCTGATCTTAACACAAAAGAGACTCATTACAGAGTAAAATACAAATTATTTATCCATTTGTACTGTGGATAAACAAGATCATAATTACAACGAACAAGTCTTAAATTAAAATAATTCATCACCTGCTTTTTGTCCAGCTCTAACACCGAAAGGGTAGCTACAGATGATGTAACACTAGGTCTTAACTAAATGTTCCAATTTCAGCTTCTCTTGGTGTTAGCTCAGTTTTGTTGACACAACAACATTTCAGTGTTCTTCCTTGTTTTAAAGGTGATTAGTTTCAGTGTTGTCACACAGTGGGAAGCTGAGAAGTTTTTTAGAAAAAGCCCAAACATTTTGATGCAGTTGAAAGTAAATTCTTTTTCTAATAATGTTAATATAACAATGTTTTTCCTGGAATAACCATTGTGATATAAGTTAATCGAGTTTACCATCTTATCTGAAATCCTGACATTTACCTAAAAGTTACCTAAGTGGACATTTGATTGTGAACTCTTTTCACTGGCAGTACTGGGGAAATTTTCTCTTGTCTGTGCTCATGAAAATGGTCTTGGTCAGTTCAAACTGTACTCTGAGAGCTGACCTCGGTCTTGACCTGACTGAATGTGATCAGAATTCAGTGCCATGTCATTCAACCTCCAGTTTAACTCTGAGCATCTTCAGTGAAGATGTTTTCTTGTACTTTGTGAGCAGGAGAATACAAGGTGGTGTTTTGAATGATGATAACCTACATAATGTTACTGTATGTTCAAGCCTCGAATCAATGTAAACACTGGACTGAAGATGTTAGCTGAGTTGTAAATGAAGACAGGAGTTTTAACATTTGTTATCTGTTTAGAATAAAACCATGTTTTATAGTAGACTGGTAGTTAAGTTTCTGTCAGATTTCTAGACTGAGGGAAAGACGTTTGGGGCCCATCACTGACTTGTCTACTGTTTTTTAAGTCAAAATATATTTAAATTGTATTAGGGGTAGAAAATAGTGTGTATGGGACCTCCACTCCAAAAGTATCAAAGTATTTACAGAGTTATAATCCGCTGCGTTGATTTCTGATTACAATTGAAGGAATGACGGTGAAGCTGTTCAAATTGCTTTTTGGAGTAAAGTAAGAGCTGCCACTTGTGTCCTTTTAGTATAATTAGTCAGCATATATTTTTAAATGTTTCCTCTGCATGTATCTTTGAAAGCCACTGTATAAATGTTTTGGTTTGGTACAGAGAGTTTTGCCCCAATTTTGACTAAGTCAACTATACACTAGTGATGAATGGCGTTTTAGGCCCCTAAGTCTCAATAAAGCTGTTACACTTTTTTAAAAGGAATTGTGAGCTACTCACACACAACATGATTCAGTGTTTCCATTTTCACTTGTTTTATACAAAGACTGAAGTTCAGAGTGAGTTGCAGTGTGTTCCGGGGGTGTCATGAGATAACTATTGTGAGTCATTTCAGTACATGCTGGGAACATGTATTGCTTGTATTTAGTTTTCACATTACTTATAGACTCTTAAAGACTCTTAACCTGCAGTTTCAGAAGTGGGTAATGCACCAGTTGTGTCAGCAGGTGGCATCCATAGACATATATAGGCCAGTTCTCTCCATAACATAATAATGAAGATGAAGAAACAGAAAGGTTTTACCCTCAACTGTAAGTCCATGATTTTTATAGTGCGTTTTTTTTTTTTTATAGAAATGAGGCTGCAAATCAAACCTACTTTAACCATTCGAAATAATGGCTTGATAATGAGCACAAACCAAACCTTAAAAAAAGCTAATCCTCACATTGCAGAAGCTGTAACCAGCAAACAATATTCTTATTTATTTATAAGCTAATTACTACACATGACAATACATACATTATTTTGTAGACTTGTACAAAGCCTTGTTTGCACCTCAAGAGGGAGTCATATCCTATGTTACTGTCTGGTCACATGCTTCCTTCATATAATGAGAAACAGATGCTACTTACTTTAGTGTTCCGTAGTTTCAGGGGCCTTTTTTTGGCGCCAGCTCCCCTGCAACCTGGAACAGGAAAAGTAGATAAGATAATGTTTGGAAATCACGATATATAATATTTTAAGGTCAAGGTAGTCTAGGTCAGAACAGATATTTTATGAGTTTACAAATTCAAATAGAATGTTTGATTTCCAAACATTAAAAAAATCTTCAGTGGGGTAATGTAAAACATGCAAATCAGTCCTCCATGATAATGTGTTTAAAATGTTGCAAGTGTTATTGGGAAAGTAGACAATCAAAAAGACATAACCATCTGTGTGGTGATAGCTAATATCCACATTCTTCAGGCAAGAGGAAAGAATTTCTTCAAGTACATTGCCCCGTCATCCTGCCTGCGTAGGTATTGCCACATAGATGCGTAAGGGCATAATCTCCACGTTAGGAAGTGAGGATCATACCCTTTAGCGCCTTCCTCTTTGCTATTGACCAGTTCTTTAATTAAAGCATTAGGATCTGCAGGATGAGATCAGCCTGAAGGCTGCTGGGAGTGTGTGCTTTCTCCCACGGGAGACATCCCCTCCCTCTGCAGCCTGATTTACAGCACCCACAGGCCCCCGGCACTTAACAATGGACCTCCTTAAGTGAGGTAGATGGGGAGGAGATCAGAGAGAGGGAGATAACACTCCATCTTCATACACAAAGTGCTGAAATCATCTAGGTTCGAAATCATCTCAGCGAGACAGACTGATCATGGAGTCAGTCCAGAGGTAAAGTGTAGGAGTGCTGCCTTGTGCTCAGTCTGGCTCTTAAAGGGAGAGCTCTCTATAAGACTGATAGTCAACTCTCTACACACTCACCTCTGCTGTCAGAGTGTTGAAAAAATAGGTCCTCCAAACAGAAATTTCCCCAACAACCAGTAAATCTCAGCTGACTGTGCATACTGTGGCTCTGTCAACATATGGGTCATTCAGAGGTTTACAAAAACAAGCGGTCAGCAGCAGAAATGTTCTGTCTCCTACAAATGTTTGGATGCCCCCTGATCAAATACATCACGGGTTCACGGCAAATCATTCAAACCCTCCCAACAATAGCTCCTGCTATCTCCCTCTCCCCGAAGTGTGGGAGAGCCTTTTCATCTCAGGCTTTGATTAATAAAGGAATCGCTGGTAGGGTGAAAGCAGCAATCTGCACCTCGACCATCCATCATGCCTCTGGCAGCCCACCTCTCTGTGTTAATTAGCGGTGATATTTAAGCTGTCTGAGGTGTTCCATGGCCGTCAGCGCGGTGGTGCTACTCATCATTAAAATTTCAATTCCTCTGTCCAGGTTACTCCTTTTTTTCCTGGAAACCTCAGTGAACTTGTCCTCAAACATTCACTAAGAAGTACAAGTGTAAGATCAAGACATACTAAGTGAGGACATAAAAAATGGCTTTTTTTTGTCTAAATAAAAAAAATTTAAAAATTGACCAAACAGGAACTTCAATGAATAATCTATGATTTGCAGCATTCTCTGTGTTTAACATGCATATTAATGTTAAGCCAGCTGTGTCAGCGTTAATGTAAAAACATCGCTTTGACTTATTACACTTACTCTGTAATTATTTGACATTACATGAAAGATTTTGTCATAAATTTAAAGTTCTCATCAAACAATGAGCAGAAAAAGTGTGAATATATTACTTATTAATGATTACCAAATATTGCAATATTCTTAATACTGGGGGATATTATTCAGAAATAAATTATGCATGTACCTGAATTGTGGTCTATGTTATAACCAAAAGGCATCATGCACCATTACTTAAGCACTGTTAAATTAAAGAATAGCATGGTTAAGTGAAGTGTCTCAGCAAACAGGAGCCATTTTACACCAATAGACAATTTGGCCTACAAAGTGTACACAAAGCTGGAGTAGACACAGTGTCCACAGTGTGTTAGGGTATTACTGTTATTGTTACCAAAATAAATGTATGGAAGTTACTGAGAGGATGTCTGCCAGCCACCTGCCTCACACAGTGTCTCTGATGGGGAGTGTTCTGTCATATCATGCTACAAACTGTCCCATATTCAGATGTCTGCCACTACTTTTCTAATTAGTGTAACTCAACAAGATTAATTAGCTTATGAACATCATTCCAGGACTCAAAATATAACACAGAGGAGAAGCCATCACCCATCTAACTGGTAACAGGGGAAAATTAAAGTTTGGTCCATTTGCATGATTTTACAGTATATATTCAATCCATGAATATTCATACATGAAAATGAACCTGCAGTAAAGTAAGAATTTGCAACCTGAATATTCAAAACTACCTTTGGCAATTTGGCTTAATGAAGTCAGAAAGATTTGATAGAGAACAATAGTAACTGGATAGAGGGTTGGATAAAACAGAAATAGGAAAAGAACCATAGTCTAAACTTTTTGAATTTGTGACAATTGATGCCAGGAGACATTTTGACATGTCATAGTAGGAAAAGCACAGCAGTAAATAATAAAATAAATAATGCATGGAATTCATTAGCTATTTCAGTTTTAATGTCCTGGGATTATTCCCTCTGGCTCACTGGTGAAACTTACTAGTGCATCTGTACAGAATGGAGCTACAGTTAAAGATATATTACTGATTGCTGCAAATAATAACTCATCATAGTATATATATATATATATATATATATATATATATATATATATATATATATATACAAATATACCTCCTTTTACTTCTAACCACAACCCCAAAATTCATTTATGCACATGCATATCTGAATTTCTAATATGCAATACTGTATAGTGCTCAGAAAGAGGCACAGATGGTGGAGAACTGGACCTTACTGCTCTGTGATGTACACCTTTGCAGAGAGTCAGCACACAGATGTATTTACAAAATTCAGTTGTGCAGGACCTTGTTACAAAGATTTATTTGGCCCAAGAGTCACCCACCTTTCCCTTGCCAGGATGGACAAGACGGTGCCCAGCTGACTGTGTAAAAATCACTGGGTTGCACTCGGTTGGACCGAGGTGTGCACAGTCTCGACAGATACATTAACTTACCTTGGCCTTATGCCACCCAATTAATCTACAGCTTGTTGGAAGATGTATAGACAAAGCTGCTTCTCCAGGGATCAACCAGCCAGCCACTACATAGGTCCCTGAGTGCAAGTGCCACCTCAGATTTCCATGGTTTGCTGTCTTCTAATCTCACAGGGCTCTCTGACAAATCTACTGACTTTAACAATGTGCAGCATACAAAGAGGGCGAGCTGATTTAATTTGATATGTAATGATTGCTAATCATTTATTGTGGGTAAGGAGACAATGCTGTAAATGTTTTATATACTTTAGGAGGATTCATTCAGGATTCATCAGCTACAAAATACAAGCCTTGTCACTGACACCACACAGTTGTTCCTGCAAACAAATCTACAGCCAAGCTAAGCTGAGCAAATACACAGCTGTGTTTGCATTTTCCCCTGACCAAGTAAAGATAAGAGATGTTCAGACAAATGTCAACATACAAATCTCTTCATTTTAAAAGTCTTCAAATGTACTGCAGTTGATTTAGTGAAACAGAAAAAAAGCTTGGTTGCTTTCAATAACTATTCTGCCGAGATGATATTTTTGCCGTGGCAGAGGGATGGCTTTACGAATGGCAGGTGGTCAGTCTATGACTTTGGTTCAGGCTAAAATATGTGTCAACAAGTATTTAACAGATAAATAGATTCAACTTTATTGTCATTATACATAGTACATGTACTAATACAACAAAATGCAGTTTACCAGTAGTTCAAATAGTAGGATAAAGTGCAGAGAAGTTCAGAAAGGTACAAGGTGCATGGAGAATTGGACAATATATGAGAGGCATGTGAAATTAATTTAAGAAAAATGTCATAATATTTATTGAAGATTGCTATGACATTTACTACAGACTCAAAATGTATTATAGTAACTGACGTTGTGTGTTAGCATGCTAACAGTTTAGCATTAAGCTAAATGCTTCAGATGTGCAGGATTCTCAAACTGCAGTGTGTGGGACATATTTTCATGTGAGAACACCTTTATTTTCCATAACATACAAACATAAATATATAATAGGAATAAAATCACCAGTTTCTTCTCCAGCATTAGTGTATCAGATTATCAACCTTTAGCAAAGACTTCCTTCGAGTCTATACTGCACATTTGGTAAAAGAAGATGTGATGATGTGAAGTCCAAAAAAAAATTATAATTATATTATTTTTATTATAATTATATTTTAAAGACATACTTCAAACAGCTTAACAACAAAGTAGAAAGGTTCACAAGAAAGCACAAATTTACAGAAAATGACTCCCTGAAACAGTTAACTGTATACAGATATTTGTTTCACCCACTTCTAACACGCCGCCAAACGATCAATCATTCCTCAAAGTTCAGCAGGATCATGTAAAACCTGTTTGTCTTTCTCGTACATGGCACATTGTCGAGGGCATGCTGCGTAACCCCAAGTTATCAAGTTCATGAGAAGGTCTTCTATGAAATTATGCAATCTCACTTGACAAGGCAAGTCCAGGGCTTTCCTTTGTCTGTTTATTTTCCAACAATTTTCCACTCGAGCAGATGACCTCAAGTGTGAAGTGAAAGACTAAAGAGAGGGATTTGAAATCCAAGGGAAACGGTGCATGAATTAAGGGTTTGATAGACAGGGCAGGGGCAGTCATGCTATTTACCCTTAGAGACTTCCAAAGGTCAAGGCTGTTACAGGGTCTTCTTGATCTTGTCACGATGAACTGTCAGGCTGATGAAGAGATGCACACAGATGATGGTGTTGCATGAACACCAGCGCTGCAGTGAGCAGATACAGTAGTCAGACGTCAATGTGACTTTGGCAGTTTATTTACTCAAATCTTTAGGATCTTCTGACCCCTGAGTCAACCAAAAACATGCTCATCATAAGAGATGTGGAATGT
This sequence comes from Ctenopoma multispine, assembly GCA_034779795.1. Lineage (NCBI taxonomy): Eukaryota > Metazoa > Chordata > Actinopteri > Anabantiformes > Anabantidae > Ctenopoma > Ctenopoma multispine. The sequence continues at coordinate 12,713,669 of JAUYWH010000025.1, read as the reverse complement.
GGAAGAAGACAAATTCGACTAATGTACACTTACATTTAATAAGAGAAACCTTAACTAAAGAACAATGTGGATGCATATAGATATGCACAGTCACACAGGTTTTTCATTTTTCCCTCTGTGGCATCAGTTTGTTTTCTTTGGCATTAACAGAATATTTTGTAAAATATTCAAAAAAATCCTAAATGTAAACACTTCGCATTTTATCGTATTACACACTTCTCTGTGCTCACAAGAATGTCTCTTCTCCTCTCATGACGTCAGTACTATTATACTCCAGCACCACCTCCCTTCAGGGATAAGATTTTACGATTGCAACCTGACACCGTTTCTGTGTCCTATAAGCGACAGAGCTGTAACTCACCTCAAAGGCAGGAGGCATCAAATCACAGTACACCCATAAATTAGCCTGTCAAGTTTTGGCCAATGAGAAGGCAGCATTAAATCTCAGCTGTCACGCTGGCGGCCAATGGAAAGACGATGGCAGTAAATCTGTCAGGGCTGCGTCTGTTAAGGGTGCTGTGGTGTGGTTGGGGAATCCACGGGAAAAGAGGGGAGAAAGTGAGAAAGACTATGTGACAGGAGGAGGGAACAAACTGAGGATTCAGAGGTATGCAATAGAATGATTTAATTTAACCCCTGTTACAAAAATGCATACAAACACTGTAGTAAAACTGTGGAGAGCGTGCAGAGGAATTCTTTGAGCAAAACAAGACTAAACATGGCTAGAAAAAAGAAAAACTCACTGATGGATGTAGTGGGAGTTGAATAACACCAAGAGAAACACTCATAAAGGTTTACGGCCAGCATGGCTGTGTGTGATGTTGACTGTCTACAGTAAATGACTGATGGCCCTTCTTTAGTGCTCTTTTGCATCATCTCTAGCTTAAACTTAGCACTGACTGCTTCATAACAGCAGTAACCTCTGACTGTCATGACACTGCACCATCAGTAACAGTGACAGGCGCCCAGCTCCATGCTACCCTCAGGATTACTGTCTGTCTATGAGGGTCTGAAAGAGAGGTTGGCCAGGGTCCAGTTGAGAACCATCTACTAACCAGATGTGCCCCAGTTGTGCAACTTCAGAGGATGATGGAGTTTCTCCTGCCACACAGCAAACACTGCAAGTACACTTGAGGATTTTGTTTGGTCACCAAACAACAAACAAACACAATATGGCCCTGCTGATTCTAACCAGTATCACTGTAGACCGTAGTATTTTCACATCCAGAATGCTTCCAGTCTCACACTTCTAAAGCATGCTTTTAGTAAAGAGTCATACATTGAAAAGGCACAGGGGAGCTGTAGGGAAAAGAGAAGAGAAAAAAACAAATCAGGTAGAATATTTCCTCGATTAACAATGTGCACTTTCATTATCCTATCAAAGTTGAACATTTTCATGTAATAAATCTTCCAGGTCTCATAAAAAACTAAACCTGCAAAGGCAATGCTATTCCACCTTGAAAAAAAAAGCTTTCCTTTAACAAAGCCCACAATTTTTTCACCAGCCTGTAACGACATCCAATAAACTAGCCACATTTGTGGTGACATTTTTATCTTACATCAACAAAAAAAATTAAACATTAGCATCAGAATTTACAGTCATCTTATGTCATTACTATCAATACCTTTTTTTTTCTTCAGAACATAAACAATGTGTTGAGTTATGGTGAAGGCAGGCAAGAATGCAGTAGTGGAGGTGTTGTTTTTGGCTGGCTTTTCCTGGAGTGGTCATGATTCTCTATTCTATGGGAATCCATAAACAGACCCACAGAGGGCAACTGGAGCCATAAACCATGTCACCCTGCAAAGATGCTGCTGAGGAAAGGGAGCAAGCCTTGGCTCAGACAACCTCCTCCTTGCATGTGCACAAAAAACACATGTACTTATTAATGACATTAGAAGGACATATTTCCTTTCAAGTTAAATTTTGGTTTTTTACAAATAAAATCTTACTATCACCCTTGGTGGAAACATGACAGCGGGAGATGTAAAATAGCTTAGTTAATTTTAATACACTGGGTCATTAAACATCATGTGGGTCTCGCCCTTTGTCCTGCTCAGACAATATAACGGCACGTTCTTTAACATGTTTACTGTAGAGGATCCAACATGCTGTAATTGTTTTCCCCAGTGTTTGTCTCTTTAGAAGGGAAAGCCATTGGATGGGTGCTCAGGCACATTGACTGTGACATAAAGACTTTGTAAGCTTTCAGATGATGAGAATTTATTGACTCTAATTCACACAGTCCACTCATTCACACACACACACACACGAGAAAGAGTGCAACTCTTTCACTGTATGCATCAATCAATTACAAGGCTCTAGCCCACATGTCTGACAATTTTACAGCATGTTATGTACAGCATGTCAAGCCATGCTGTTTCAAACTGTTATACTCATTCCTGTATAATTAATATAAATTACCTTGCTGGTTTTTTATGATGGTGCAACTGTAATTAGAGGATGAAAGCATGTCACTGAGCTGCTGATGGTGCTGCAGGACTATCTAGACGAAAAGTGAAGGGCTGGACAGGCACCTTGGGTGGGATCTTTTAACCCTCTTTGTTCCCCGTTGTGCCCACGCTGGTATCTAATTTATTCACATTTACTCCTGTCTACTTCTGCTAACCGTCCTCTTTAACCTTCATGTCCCCCCTCTCTGAAAGCACACACTGAGACAAAAGCTGTTCTCATTATACCGGCAAACTCATGTGATAACAGCAACTGGCGCAATAATGGACTCAATTAACAGTGATTATTTCTCCCGTTCCTAATGTTCTTTCTGCAGGAAAACACACACGCTTCACCATAGCCATCTCTACGATCACAGAGTCATAGATTCAAGGGCTGAATCAAAGCAGAGCAGAGCCCAGACAACAGGTCCGCAGGTTAGAGCCAATAACAGTTTCATTGACTACACTAGAATCTGTTATGAGATAACATCAACCCACATGCATCCAAGCGCACATGCACACAGAGCTTGTTTTGTTACCAGTTCTCAACTTCTACCTGACAATAGGTAACTGACACACATCATACAAAGAACATTTTTTGTTTAAATGTTTTAGGTATTTATAAATGTGTGCTTCATTTCGGAATTTTTAAAATTACTTAAATTGTGCAAGTAAAACCAAAAATTCCCTTGAATCAAAAAACCTAAAATGTACTTTCCCTAACATTAACCATAAATAGTCCACAAAGCATACTGCATGCACACAAGATTGATTCAATTGCAGCATTTTTTCCCTGCATGTCTCAGAGTGCCATTACTGCATTTCACACTGTCAAGGCCATTTTCCAACAAGATTTTACTGATTATTTGCCTGTGGTGGAGGTATGAAATTTCCCTTAGGGCAAATAAATGGTGCAATGCTCAAATTTACCTTTAGCAATCTGACATTACCACTAACATACGTGATCCCTTTCACATACCACTCCAGGCCATAGACATTTCTACATCAAGAACATTAACTTTAATCGGTTTCACACTCTGTGATGTGTGTGCCAAATTACATTATCCAGATATAGATAAGAGAAGCTGAAAATAAATTGCCAAAGTTATTAAATATGACACTGACATGAAAAGACAAACAGTAGCTTAATTATTCTTCACTCTGGCCAAAAGACATGTCACAGCATGCCATGCTAAACTAGATATCTGTGAACAGGGAAGGAGCTACGTGCTACCTAGTTTGGTTCAAATAAGGCATGCATCTCTTTGTTGGGGAACCAACACAAATCTAGGCTAACAAAAAAATGCTGCAGTGATCAGAATGTGAACATATGAAAATCCCTAGCTGGAAGAACGTAGGTAGGTAATTACTGCCCCTGTAAGATTCGTCAGGCACCAACATGATGCATGACCTATTCTTACAGCTGTTTCCCTCTCAAGTGTATCCTCAATTTGCATCAAAATGAGTGTATGAGGTTAGTGTGAGCATACCTGGAAGAACACAATTCATGATGCACACAGTGGCTCTCTACACGGTAAAAATGAATCAAGTGTACCGCCATAAAACATATCTGTGTGCCACGCAGTACAGTGCAGGTTTCTGGTCATAGGTGTATGAATAACTGTCCTCATCTCTCTACCTTAGTGTTTATATTTATTCAGCTCGCCTTGCAGTTTGCTGCAAACACCAGGAGATGGAGTCCTTGCTTTATTGTTGCCCTCTCTTGCTGAACACAGAATTCACAGCATGGCTCCTCTCAAATAAATAAATAGTAACTCTTAAAAGCCTGCTGACATTATAGAAAAGTAGCACAGCAAATTATTTTAACATAATGAAAGGGATTATGTGACAATAATAAAAGGGTTAGGATTATAAATTACATGTTTAAGTAGGTAATGCTGGACATATCACATTAGTTTGCATGTCAGTGTCAACCAACATTTATTATACATAGTTGAAGATGAAAAGCTCTGGTATTAAAGCAGGACTAGTTGTACACTTTTAATCACAAAATTCAATTAAATGACTTGAAATGTGAAGTAGATCACAGGGTTCTTTCAAATGGAATTTAAAATCTTTTTCTACAAATGGAATGTTGTCACAGGCTATGATGAGGTTTATCAGTGTTTTATAGCTGATAGACTTAATAAACACAAAGGTCTTGTAATGAAAAGGAAAAAATGAACAAAAAGGCCAGCCTTAATACTGGAATGTGTGTTATACCTTCTTTTGATTATGTCATACAAGAACAAAGAGAAAATGAAATGAGCAGTAGTCCTGGAGTGTGACTGGATCAGCCAGTGGTACTCCTCATAGTTCTGATTGAAAAAGTGGAACTTGCAAAAGAGTATGTGTGGATCAGTGCCATGAAGACTGGGCTGAACAGCGGCTCGTTGGTAGACTAACGCAGTGGTGACTTTATCGTAGAAGAGACCACTTGATCTGTTCTTTGGCAGACTGAAGAACCTGCAGACAAAAACGAGGTTTGAACGAGCAGATCTCTCCAGCAACAAAACAATAACTGTATCAGAATGGCGTAAGAGATAAACATTTAGAATTAAAAACATATACAGTGTGTGTATATATATATATATATAATAAATAATAAAATAAAATGGTTACATATAACTTAAAATACTGAATGAAGACAGAAGAATAAGTGATTAAAATGAAGATAAATATGCATAATCTAATTAATCATCTTAATTCACTGGATAAAAGACGAATCATAACCATAAAGCATTGGGATTGGGGACAGCTATTAATCACAGCCAGATGAGGGATGGCGTTAGCCAGTCTCAGTCCATTTAAATGACAACATTAATCAACAGGAGCTCACACACAGGCACACTCTTATAAGAACATCAAGGCAAGAACCACCATTGGCAACCTTCCACCTTACCGCGGAATAATTAGAAATCATGTACACTTCTGTCCATATAAGACAACACAATATATGACAACTTAGACCTGAGTGACAACGTAGAGGAGAATGATGCTATAACAGTGACCTTGTATTCACTAGTTGTGAAGTAATAAGTTTTACCAGTAAATAAACTAATGGCGCTTTTGAACTTTATTTCAGAGAGGAGATCAAGGCTCACTCACCTGAGTGACTGTCTGCTCTGTCAAAGGCACATCATCCCCCTACAAAAACAATTATGTTTAGAATGACACATTAAACATCCAACAGTGTTGATTATTACTCAGAGGAGAGGAAATGTAGCTTACTCTGAGAGCCACGCGGTGCACAACCTGTTGAGGGTCACTCTCTAGGATCACCCTGCAGGCGGCAGCAGAGAGACAAGACAATGTATTAATCCTCTAGACAAAAGCTTGCACTACAAGCATCCGTGGTGAAATATCATAAAGAGTTTAGTGGAATCGACTAATAATTTCTCCATCAACTTAAGATTTGAGTTCCATAAATCCCAACTTAATTAAACTTAAAAATTCTAGTTTTTGTCTTCAGCTGAGATATCATTTTTTTCTTTACCTCTCCGTTGTTCAATGAGGGATTTTCATTGAACATGTTGAGGTGAACAAATGAACTGCTAACAATTCATTGAACTTGTTAAATTTTAAAGACATATCATCAGCATATTAGCATTTTCCAAGCATTTTTTACTCCCTAGACCCTCCTGTTTTATAGTTTGAAGAAAATATTAATGATGGAAATTTAATAAATGCTAAATTAAAGTATGATTGTTTCTTCTTATATTAATGAAAGTATCTAATTTTGTCCCCACTGCTTACACTTATTTCACCAAGACACTAGGAGCAACCTTGCATGTCATCAGTCGACTGACTCTGGTGCATAATACCTTCAGCGATTAATAAAAAACAAAACAAACAATTCTTCAGACTGAAAAAACATAAATGGAAAAATCAGCAAGTATAGTTTATCAGCATGAGCAATCGGTTACTGAATCAACTTCATACCTTACATTATAACAGCTTTTAACTAATTTTTCAACCTAACTTCGGTTAACTCACATTTTTAAGGTAGTAGGGGAAAGTATGCTTTTGGGCTGAAATTATTTACAGTGTAGCAATTATAACAATAAATGACTAAACTTACTGCACAATTCGTACTTACCCTCCATCTACAATCTCATCCACTGCCAAGAAGAGCCCCTCCATATTCTCCAACAAAGCCCTCCTCTCAACATTTTTTCTAAAGAGCACAACAAAATGCACATCAACTTTCTAGACATCAGAAGAATGATTTGTAAGCAAAAGTTATTTAGAATAAATAGTAGTTGCCAAAAACATACCTCAACATCTGACTGAGTGAATCAAAAAGGCAATTTAGAACTGCCATAAGCATGAGCTGTTGAAAATAAAATATATTAGAATCTGTTCCTGTCTTATGTGCCCACAGTGTTTTTCAGTCAATCAATCTATCAATCAATAATTTCTTTATAATGGGACAATTCATATAATAAAATAAATTCTAAGTACTTCACATAAACCATAAAGATTTGTATAGTATATAAAACATGAATAACAACTAAAACAATAGGTAAAACAAAATACAAATGAATAAATTTTTAAACATACCACTGAGATTTAATAACCTAACAGCTTGTAGGGGGGTGTATGGATTTAAAAGTTTAGCTGAGGAGGCTGAGTCATTCAAAGCTTTATAAACTAATAACCTGTACCCTAAAATCAGTTCTCAAACCTACAGAGCCAGTCTAATGATGCCAGAACTGACATAATGTGGTCTCTCTGTTTTGAGTTAAAAGAATATTTGTTACTAAGTTGTAAACAGTTAATTAAGGCAGAAGGAAGACCTTTTATAAACACATTGCAATAACTCTAGTGCAATCTATGCTGTTTTGTTTATCATCGGGGGAAATGTTTTTTATATACTCTGCATTGGTCTGTGTAGGCTCTGAACTATATAATATATTTTGCAATTTTTTTAGGCAATTCCTGAAATATCTTTAAAAACTGCTTGCTGTGTCGTTATAATTACTAAAGCTACATACAGTATAGTAATCTAAGTGAGAGGCAAAACTGTTGCACAGCTCGAAAGAGAATGTATCTGATAGATGATTAACTAATTAATTAATTAATTAATTAATTAAAAAAACATTCACTTTAAATAGTAAACTATAAGGTTAAAATATTTGTAAGTAAATGATGAATTTGGAATGACAAGTGAAAATGTTTCAATTTGATCTGGACCCACATCTCTTACACATCTGTAATCTATTTAAACATCACCCCCGCAACAAAGATAAAACAAAGAGTAACACAGTGAACTACAAATTAACAGTACTTGGAATTCACACACCTTAAAATGCACACATGATCACTTACTACAGCAGACTACAAATTAAACTTTAAAATAAGGTTGTACTTGTTGAAAAGATTAAAATGTGATTGTATGTTTGATTAAGTACTTAAATACTAGAAATATATACTAATACTAGAAATATATTACAATAAAGAAAATATAAATACTGTTCTTCAGTATGACGCTTTGTGAAATGCTGTTTGAACTCCTTTGCTTGATGAAATTTTTAAAATGAAGCTTACCTCATTTTCGTGTGAACTTCCAATCACATAAAAGAAGAGGTCTATGTTGCTCTTGTAGACAACAGTGAGGCCCTCGAGTAATGCTATCTCACCTAAGGGCACACAAAAATCAACCGTGCATGTGGTTAGCCATGTACTGAGAAAGAAGAAAAGGTTTTTTTTATTATGGTAAAAGTATCTTACTGTCCGTCCTGTGTGTTTTGTTGAATATGTTCTTCTCAAATGCCTTCTGCTCCTTTACTGTCGGGTATGTATCATCATAATACTGTAGATACATTTATATTGAAGAAGTTACTTTGATATGTGCATTCATAACTTGCACATAATCTAAACATGTACATAACATACATCCCACTTAAATGTATTCAATTGCAGTGCAAAGAGTGCAGAAAAAAATGTATATTTATAATGTAAGAATAGGAGGATTATATAGCAAAGTTTTAACCAATCATAGTAATTGGCGGCTGCAGTGAGAAGCAATGCAAGGCACATATTGTTATTTTACTGTACAATTGCTTGAAACATAACTTGCCTTGGCATAAAGCCTATCTCCATCATTGTCCAGGATCAGGACTGCTTTGACAGTGTACAGGGATGGTTCCTGTAAAGAAACAGACAGACTTTAATACAAGAACGGTAGGACTGTAAGTTAAGTAATAAACCATTTAACACAGTCATTAAACACGTTGTCAAAAAAACTTTGATCGGCGATGGAGGTACTAAGATGACAAAAACGAAACAATATTAATTTGACTTATATGATACAAATAGTTTTTTAAATCAGTGATTACTCGCCAAATCAAAAGAAGACATGACACTTCCACATCACCAACAAACACAATTGCACGGCGCTAACTGGGCTGGGCTAGACTAGGCTAGGCTAAGCTAGGCTAGGCTAACAGTTAGCTGTTTAGCAGACCCGTTGATGTTAGCTCCATTTCGAGTTAACTGGAGAGATGAAATACCATATTATGCTACGTCTCGAGAAACAATTCTCAATAAGTAGTTATGTGAAAGGCCATAAATACAAGTTTCACTTACGACTAAATTGTGTCAAATTAATAAAGGACCTAACATTACCAATATCGGAGAATCCATCGTCTTTCTTGTTAGCAAACCAGCTAAATGTTTAGCAACAGCCTACGTAATACGTACAGCAAATGAGGCTCTTTCCCATTGGCTGAGCCAGAGCACGCGGTACAAGTAGGGGTCAAGGAGCAGCATAGTACTGGGCGCAGCGGCAGTGACAACCACAGGCCAATCTATACATAAGAATGACTTATGCTGAAAATACACACGCCATGGCTGATCATGAAGTACAATTAGATTTTGGGCTTCTATTTTAAGATTACTCCTGTATACAAAAGTGTAGCAGTGAGGGGTAGTTTTTATGTGCAATTTTAAACTAAGTAGGAAGCATTACTATAACGCTATTAATAAAGTGTTAGATTAATCATAGACTGTTTGATAATAGTTTAATAGTAGCACGGACGTTGCTAGTAACAATTTAAAATTCTTGTTAATACAGATCAATAGTTTAGTATAATTTGTAATTTTGTATTTCATGGTATATTCTGTTTTTTATGATTGTATTGTTGACCTGTCTTGTAACACTAAACATCTTTTCCTATTTCTCCCTTGAGGGGACCATGATGAAAACAAGGGTTTTAATGTGTTTGTAATTGAATGGCAAGTAGTCTAGTTTTTGTTTATTATGGTGTACAGTAGCATGTTCTCAGGCATCACAAATGTATTTATATTTTTCTGCTTTTGTCTTTTGCCTAAAGCATAGTAAAGGCCTAAACAAACATAGGTAGTAATTTTGTATAATACCCTCTACAAGCAAATCTTAAGTATCACAAACTTCTGTATGGTAATTCATTTTGTTCTGTAAAATTGGTTATTATTTCTCACCTTAGTAACTACAGCTCTGTTTACTGGTACTATAATAACATTATCCAGTTGTAGAAGCAGCAGTTTGATAGCCGTTTAAGTAAAAGTGGCAATTCCACAGTGTGGCAGTATGTAAACTTCCAGCATAAAAAATTGTTCTTGAGTAAAGGTACAAAGGGGTTGGCATCTAATTTTTTCAAAGTACCAAATTTCAAACTACTCATTATACAGAATAGTCAATTTCAGAATTATGTACCATATACAATATTATACTACAATTAATAGTACCTTTACTTTCTTGATCCTTTTGGGGAGATTGATGTTTAGACAGCTGCCAGACAGTATATATTGGCTCCCGTACAGGATTTGGACACCTCAACACGTAGCGGGACTGGGAGTCAAACTACTCACCCTTGGGTTTGAGAACGCCTGCTCTACCCACTGAGCTATCATACCACTCATTTGTGATTGTGTTACTGTTATTTCCCTTATGGTCATTTTTGACATTCCCAGATATAATCCCAGATATATGGACGCTTGTCTAGATATTTTTCACTTGTTAATGTTTTTCATTAAAAACATTTTTTCTTTTTTAAAGCACATAGCCAGAGAATTGTTATATTTGTTAAACCCCTTAAGGCACATTTTGTGATCTGTGAGACTGAGCTATAAAAAAATTGGCCTTGACATTACTTGAACTACACTAGGCCTACATAAACCAGGTTAAAATGAATTATAAATTTAGTTACTTAAGGTGGTCAGTGTTTTTTTTTATTACATGGCAACCAAGATTCTCTCATTTACAAGCCATTTTAGCTTGCTCGTACTCATCACCATCTTTTTTCAGGATCCTCCTACATTTAACCAACCCCAATTATCTTAGTTCCCACTTCTGGGAAGCATTTGGAAACCCAGGCTGATGGGGATTTCCCTCTATCTCACTCCATAAATGACATCACAGTTTGGCCTTACTGTAAGATACCGGGAGGCAAAGGTTTCAAATTATACTGGAGTATATACAGTTTAAAGTACTGCTATTACAAAAATGTAAAACGTGTATGGTAAAAAGCTAAACTATTAATTAACTGAAAAGAATGGACAGTTTAACATGACTGCACTGTGGGTAACTATAAAGTGTTGCAATACTACACTATGTTTACACAATTTGGCCACCAAGATTTCAAAATTGCCCTGACTGGAGAGGAAATAGCAGGCTACCTTGAACTTACTCAGACTAAAAGGTTATAATCTTTACAGACGTCACTGTAACTATGCTATCTCGTCTTAGAAATCAGATTGATTCATACCTTTATATATTTTTGAAAATGATCACAGTGATGATGGTGAATGAAAGTTCAATGATAAATGAACATAAATATGACAAATAAACATTAAAAAAAAAAAAAAGTAGTAACTTTGCTGGATGGTGCAAGGGACTGATGGTGTTGGCTTACAAACAGATCTTCTCTTTCCTATAGAACAAATCACAAATAAAGGAATTTTCAGAAAATCATCAAAAACAATAACATTCAACACACAAATAAGGACTCAAGATCTCCTGTTCAAGTTCAGAGAACATTGACAATATATTATTATAAGTCCTTTCTATTTCTCACAAAGACTCAAAAGAGAAAAATTAATAACACGGCAATAGATAGAGAAAATGAAGTAGTGTGATAGAGTGGGCTGCTCCCCTCTCCTCACCTAATGCCAGCAACCACAGCAGTTAGCAGTTCCCTTCCTTAGAACCAAGAGGTCCTTTTATCAGCGTTGAGCAGAGTTTCCGCCAGTCAACATCCTCCTTTCCCTACCTTCCCTCTCTCTGTCTGCATAGTACCAGCATTGACATTTATTATTAACACATGTAATTGCATGCATTTGCAAACATCCACAGTTACACAATACATTAAGTTAGAGAAATCTGTTTAATTTTCTTATTTGAAATTCTATTTTAACACCAATTCTATAATATGTGAATGTATAAATACAAAAATGTAGAGGCAAATAAAAGCTATCAAAAAATAATTAAGAAAAACAACATACTGTTGTTGCAAAACATTATCTTTATCTAAACATCTTGAGATAAGCACAGGCACTGCAGAGACAGAAGAATGATGCTGCATGTTCAAGTTCCTCATTTGCTATTTTTCGGATATTAATATTGCATGGCCTTCGTGACAGCCGTTTTAGAGAAGAGCAATGGAACTATTGACTCTAAATCCAATTTCTATCTAGCTTGCTCTGAGCAAGAGTGCGCAATAAAGATGATTTCACAGCCAGCTCATTTGATAAAGACAATCAATTTAAAAATTTGAATTTGCATCTTATTATTATCATTCACAATTGGATTAGGGCAATATGTGAAACTGGATTCAGCCAGACAGTGTACCTATATGCTATATGTGGGTCAAATTCACATTTTTATGTTCCCTTCATTTACAGTGCTGTAAGGGGTGACAATGGAAAAATAAATAAATATTTTTACATTTTAAATCAACATTGTAACCAGTTAATATTTATTATAAGAAAAAAATGAAAGAAACATCTGAATGCTCTATTTTTTTTCTTTTCCCAGAAGCTGAATCCAAAAATATTCCCTTTTTGATACCACAACCCAAGACACACATTCATTTTGTTTAGTGGTGAGGTGGTTTTTCCACTCAAGTCTGATACAGCTTTCTGGATGTAAAGACAAAACCAAAGATGCCACATTCCCCCATCTTTAATGAATAAATGGGAGGTCATGGAAACACAAGGACACATGGAGGAGTTGGGGAACAAGAAATAATACAAACATGTTTAGTATATTTAACACACCCTAGTGTAAAATACGGTGCTCATTAAGAGAACGTAAGCCTAAGTGAGTCAACTGTGGGCAGTTCCCAGTCAACATGTCCAGTCTGTTTTTGTAGTACAGTTGATTGTTGCACTGAGGTGCATGCCGACAACCCAGAGAGGCTTAGGCAAGCTGGAAAGCAGAGATGTCAAAGACTAATCGAAGCAAACAAACACAAACAAGGAACGTGGGCGTTGACCTGGGAACTGTGTCCAGATTCAGAACCACTGTGGTCACAGTAATAACAGGGTGCTCTTTGGCATGCTGTGGCGGTGGTTGAGTCAGGGGCTGGGTGCTAGGAACTCGGGTTGGGAAGTCCCTTCTTTGATTCCTGGTAGACATCCACCTTTCTTGACTCTGTCAGCCACCTACTTTTTCCATCTTTGAACAATGACAGAGAAAACATTGTGATTTATGTGTTAGTGGGATGTAATATTCGAATGGCCAGACAAAACCTTCCATGTTCCCAAGGCTTTTGAATATACAATGCCTTACTTATGTCAGTATTCAGAGTAAACATGTAAATGGAGTCATCTAAATGTGTTTGTCTGCACACATCTTGTTCTTTGATCATTTAAATCTAAATTTTAACTTTAAAATGGTATTGTAACATTACTGTGAATCATATCAAATATAAGTAATTGGACATGTTCAGTGTAAAATATTCAACCTGAACATTTATTCTATATTATTGTCGTACAAACGTCATCACTAGAGATTTATTCCGACTTTGCACTGAACTTATTTTTCTTTTAAATTGTGTCAGTCCGCGCAGTGCATTTCAAAGAAATTATTGTGACATCTGTTTACAGCTTTGCATTTCTGGGAAAGACATATTCTACGCGGTCCCATGCTTATTTGAATGCACTGCATGCATTTGTTGCACACTGTAGCTGTCTAACTCTGTATGTAAATTAATGCAGACATTTTTTTCTTTTTCAGAATATGAACTAGGAATCCATTATATGTAGGTAATTTACAAGACTATGCAAAGATCATATGAGGCTATAACGTATGTTCAAGCGGCAGAAGCTGAATTAGTAGACGCACATTTCAGTGTTCCGTAAATTACTTCTGTCATGATCAACAAATGCTTTTGAAATGAAATCTATCCACTATGCTTTACACAATGTACACAGTAGGGGGTATGTTGCAGAGCATGAAAGGTCTTTAATAATTTATGTGATGCAGATTAGTTCCAAAATCATCATTGTCACTGTGAGACAGACTGCCACTGAAGCTATCTCAGTGCATAAAAGAAAACTAGGCAACATCTCTACAATCAGTAATTGTGTAAAAGCTGTTGCACAATGCAGGATTTCTACATAACACATAGCCTTGTGAGTTTACTGTTCGCAGTGTTTCAGATCAGGGCAATGAGGGGATTTTTTGTAAAAGGATTTTAATGGTCACTTGCTATGTAAGACACGCTCCCTTCCATTCTCCCCCTGCTCCTCTCTCTCCCTTGGCGCTTGCTCTGCCAGATAGTGGAACAATGTAGTCTTTCTTACCTGTTGGAGGGTGTACATTCCATCTCTTCTAAACTAAATCTCACTGAAGCCTCCAGCCCACCCCTGCTTGAAAAAGGCCCTCACTGCAACGCCGGCTCCGACTCCAGGTGCTCCGCATCACACTCTTCATACATTTTGTTTTGAGGATTTTAAAGGACACTGTTCCTGTACGGTTTGGCCAAGACATAACAACCTTCTGCCTAGTTTTCACTCACTTTTAGGTGCTTAACTTCAGTGTTTTATGTGTATTGTCATTTCATAATTAGAATCAGCATTGTTTACAGTGTTTTTGGATTTGTAAACATCTATCTGCTTTACTGTAGACCGGCAGGATGATTATTGTGGTGTATGCCAGACTGTTGGTTTGTGGTTTGTCATGTGGACAAAAGGGAAATTTGGAGGCTGGGGTGCAAGTGTGCTATTAAGGATACAAGATCACAAAAAAACTGTGGTGTGGGTGCTTTACAGGAAGATTATGTTTGTCTGCACAGAGCCATCCCATTTATGCCGGTGGCTGTATGTGTAGCTGAACAGAGAGACAGACAGTTGGATAAGAGATAGAGCAAGAGTCCTCGTGTGTTTGCGTGTGATTTGTTAAAAGTTAGTAATAGCACAACATATTTTAGTTGTAGTTTAGCACTTTTAGTCAGTTTTGTCTTGTTCTTATCACCCAGGATCATCAGCTGTTGAAGACACAGAGAATGGTGCTCAGGTATGTTCACTCACATCTTCTTTACACTGATTTCACCGACAATGGTATGCTAAGAAGTTTTGTTACTTAAATTAAATATTTCTTCCTAACATCCACTTCAGTGTAACACCTCAAATAGCTAGCAACAGAATATTAATACTCTATTCCAGCAAATACTATTATTGTATTATTTATTTGAAAGTGAATCTTGCTGGATTATCATGACAGTGTTTTTACCAGTGACAAAAATGTCTTGTTGCTGACAGTGAATTATGATTTTGTACATTAAAGGAAACAGCTACTCAGCAACAACACAACAGAGTTTATAGAAGGATATGATAGTTATAACTGTGTGTTTAAGAATTCTTAGGCATAAAAAATAATTAGGTATTTAGTTAATTAGGTTAATTAGGTATATAATATACAATATAATATACAATATAATACATAATATAATACATGAACTTAATGGAAACCACTGGTTTTTCAGTTCAGTAAGAGATAATTGTATGTATAATCACAACTTGAAAAAGGTACATGAAATTACATAAATAGAAAATTATAAAAAAAAAAAACAAATTGCAAATGTATTTGAGATTTAAGACTACACCCACAGAGCAATGTTATAATCTGTGACAGTGTCATATGGCCCGTTCACTCTAATTAATTTGATATTTATAGTGAACAGACTTTTTGATAACTTTCAACTGTTTTAATGACTTTAATTTCTAAGGTACAACAGACTTTGAGCATATCAATAAACAAATACTTTTTGTATTATTGTCAGTGAAGGACCATGAGGTTGCCGCTACACAAAAAGACATCACTTTATGCTTTCATTGACGGAAAGACTTGACTGTTCAAAAATATTAACTGAATCAACATGATACTATGAATGACATGGCAAATTTATAAAATGTATAAAATGGCTTTTCACTGTAATGTTTGAGACAAAATAATTATTCTATTCCACAAAAATTATGAGTTGATGAGTTAAGTGACCTACAGCAAGAGCAAGTTGCCGAGGGACTCTTGCTATGTATTTACTTGTTATTCTGTTTAACAGTTGCAGCATAAAAACACTTGTTTCAAGGAGAGAAACAAGACATGTACTGTTACTTCACTCAAATTTTTTATCAGGCATCTATTATTGATGCTGATTTGTCAGCTTGTCCCTAGTTACGCTTTTTAAATTCAATACAATACAATTTTCTACATATGATTCAGATTAAACAAGACAATGCTAAACACACAAACTGTGTGCATCTATATCTACAAATATGTATATATATAGTTGTTATATGTTGTGAAATGTTGAGAACTTTTTTTTATTCTGATTGCATTAATTAACTTGGTGAGATTCAACATCATTGCACATGCTTTACTGAAAGATATCTAACCTCAAAATAGTTAAAGAAATTTGAAGACATTAAAAATAGAATTCTATCTTTGGCTTAGCCAAAAGAGCCTAATGATTTCTATAACTACTAAACGTTAGCCGTACACCAAGTTTTCCAATATAGGCATCAGGCCCCTGTCTGTCTTGCAGAGTACACTGTTTTCCCGTAGATTGTCTTATCAGGGGTTGGCATAGCTGCACCCCGGCACAGCTGATGGGAGGAGTCAACCCAACTGAACTGAACACTTCATGTGTTTCAAAAGAACCAACTCAACATATTTAGCTCCAGCAGGTCAGGTCATGCTACAGATGTGTAACATGCTATATGGAAGAATGGTGTGACTTAATGACTCATCATTGTGTTTTTTATCTATACTACTTTCTAGTATGTATGTCAGCATTTTGGAAGGTGAGAATAACAAATTGTTTTGTGTCTCCACCAGGTTGAATTTTTTCAACAAGAGCCTGTCCTGAATGTGTTCAACAGCCAACTATGTTCTCCCGCTGAGGAGAACCTGTGAGGTAGGTCTCTCAGAAACCACAGCAGAAAATCAAGCCAAGAATACACTTAAGAATAAGTTTTCTATTATTTTTTAAATTAGTAATCATTTGCTTTTCTGTTACAAGGTATTTGCTACTCCAGGCAGGCTGTGCAGTGGAGTGTCCATGCCAAATAATTTCCCTGCAGCCAGGACTCATGGAGCTACTCAGGAAAATCAGGAGATGGATGTTGCGTGGCAGGAGCTAATGGCCATCACAGAGCTGCAGGTAACTTTTTTGAACAACACAGCCAGGTTCATATAGCAAAATGTAGCTATATATTGTGTTATTATTCCAAGTATGCCAGTTACTTAATTACCACAACAGGTCACATGTTGCATTGTCATGAGGGGGCAGATTATATTGTTTTTAGCAAATTTAGCAAATACATTTTGTGCTTTTTGGTCTCAAACTCATTAAGGTCTATAACAACTTCAACAACTATTAATAGGTTTTATTTTCATTTCTTATTATTTTGGGGCATTTCCTGTATTTGATAGAGTTAGTCAGGATGTTGGCAGATAACATGGGAAGAGAGAGGATTATATGACATACAGTGCATTGAAGAAGTATTTTCACCCCTTGAGATATTCCACACTTTGTCATGATTTCATGTGATAGACCAACACAAAGTAGCGCATTATTGTAAAGTAGAAGGAAATATTACATGGTGTTTTTTTTACAAATAAAAATCTGTGTGTGTGGCGTGCATTTGTGTTCAGCTCCCCTGAGTAAATACTTTGGGGAGTCTTTTGGGGCATGTTTACATATCTAGACACTGCGATTTCTGCCCATTCGTCTTTGCAAAATAGCTCCAACTCAGTCCAATCCTGTCATTGCTTGGATGGAGAGCATCTACGAACAGCAATTTTGTATTGCCACAGATTATCAGTAGGATTTAATGCCTTTGACTTTGACTGGGCCATTTAATGACATGAATATTCTTTGATTATCTTCGGTTAAAGGGAGTTTCGCCTCTCCACTATTGCCTAGTGCTTGCTCAAGTGTTGGGTTTACTGAATAATTCTATATATGATTATTTTACATTAGATCTTAAATCTTATACTATAAAGTGCCTTGAGGTGGGTTTTTGTTGTGATTTGGTGCTATATAAATAAACTGAATTGAACTGATTTAATCTAAACCATTACATTTTAGCTATGGGTGTATGTTTAGGATTGTTGACCTGCTGGAAGGTGAACCTCCCAGTCTCTGGAAGTCTTTTGCCTCTAACAGAGTTTCCTCCAGGATTGCCCTGTATTTAGTCCCATTCAGCTTCCCTGTCCCTGCTGAAGAAAGGCATCCCCACAGCATGATGCTGCCACCACCTTGTTTCACCATGTTTCTTCCATGTGTTTGCTGTGTCTCCAAATGGCTCGTGGCAAACTTCTCATGGCTTTCATTCAACAATGGCTTTCTTCTCGCCACTTACTTTACTTGGCAGACGCTTTTATCAAAAGCGACTTACAAGGAGAAGACACCAGCAATTACAATTCGTTTTTTTTATAAATTCTAAGTTACTACAAACGAAGAGCCCTGATAAGGCCTCGTCAAGATAAAGAACATGATAGGAATTGTTTAGTGCTAGACAATTTTTGTGTGTGTGAGACTCATTTGAAATACTTCTTAAACAAGTGAGTTTTCAAATGTTTTTAAAGGTGGTGATATTCTCAGCTAGTCGAATGGGTCAGGGCAAATCGTTCTACCAGCCAGGGACAACAAGGGAGAATAGACTTGATTGGGATTGGAGACCCTGTGAGCAAGGAATTTTTAATCTCATTTAATTTGCAGATCTGAGAGGGTGAGCAGGAGTGCAGCTTACTAATAGTGTGTTGATATAAGATGGTGCAGTTCCATTTACAGCCCTGAAAGCAACCAACAAGGATTTAAACTCAATGCAAGCAGCTAATAGGAGCCAGTGGAGAGAGGTAAGAAGGGGTGTGACATGGGTGTATTTCGGCTGGTTGAAAATGAGGCAGGCTGCCACATTTTGGACCATCTGGAGGGGTTAGATGGTGACTGCAGAAGCTCCAGCCAGGAGAGAGTTGCGATAGTCAAGTTTGGAGATGACCATTGCCTGAATGAGGAGCTTTGTGGCCTGTAAGAGAAAAGGCCTAATCTTATGAATGTTATAGAAAGTGAACCTGCAGGACCTGGAGGTTGCAGCTATGTGATCGTTCAGACTTAAGTTTGTTGTCTATCCAAACCCCAAGGCTTTTTGCAGATTCCGTAGGTGTTAGCAGTAGCGAGCCAATTTGAATTAAGATGTTTTGCTGAGGGGAGTTGTTGCCAGAAAAGATCAGATCTCAGTTTTGGATAAGTTCAATTGGAGGTGTCACTCAGACATCCGTGGTTATATGTCTGCGAGACGGGCTGTTTTTTTTGTTGGAATAGTGGTATCCTCTGGTGGGAAAGACAGATAGAGCTGACTGTCATCAGCATAGGAGTGATAGGAAAAGCTGACTAATAATTGTCCTGTGGACAGATTCTCCCACCTGAGCTGTGGATGTCTGCAGCTTCTCCAGAGTCATCATGAGCCTTTCACAAAACAGCTATATTTATATTGAGATTAAATTGCACACAGACCTTTATCTGTAAAAAGTTTTAAACACCATGTATACTTTTTCTGGGATAATTTTTTGGTTATAATGTTACAATTTTCAATGCACTGTATTACAAAGGTCCCCAGCCGGACTTTACCAAGGAGCTCCAGTATATTTTGCTACTTTTAATGATTCAAGTATGTTTCAGATATTTTTAAACATAAGTTTAATTAATAATTACTAAGCAGAATGTACACATCAAACCAGTAGATGTTTGTGACTTACTATTGAAAAACTACTATAACAACGGCCCATTTGAGTGATGGCAGGATGAAGAGATTGTGAGAGGGGACAAGTGCTGTATGTTCTTTTGGCCCCCTGCACCGCACAATAGCCATCTGTTTCCATGTGAAACTTGATCACATCTAAGAGAACCCTTCGTAGGCTATGGGTGGCATGCTGAAGTGGTTGCAAACTGTGCTCTATAATTGTAGAAAATACATGGTTTCACTAATTACCTCTGAGGTCTTGTAAATGTAATGATTACTCAAAGTTTCTTTACTTCAGTTAATGTGACATGTGCCTATCAATCATAACGGGGTGTGTCCATTATGTTTTTGCTACAGGAGTTTGATGTTCCCGGTGAAGGCTCCTATGAAACAGCACAATATCAAACCATGGAGCCCATGGTACCTATAGGAGGGTATGGAATGTCTCAGCCTGCTTCTGTGCCTCCTCCTGCTGCTGCATGTGATCTTAGCACTGCTGAAACTTACGATGGATGTTACTCTGAAGAAGTGCCAGTCTGTCATCGGCAAGGCACCAATACAGAGGCAATGTATGGACACTCTGAATCTCAGCTCAATCAAAGAATGCTCCCTGTCTCTTCTCACACACAGCCTTCACTCATGGCTCTTAGGGAACAGATGAGCATTTCAGGTAACAGCCAAGGGCACAGGAGGGCCAATGCTTGTTTCTCTCAGGGTCTGAGTCGGCATATGCTGTGGACTGCACATGGACCAAGTTCACATGTTCGCTCCGCTGATGATCTGGAGTCAGATTCTGGTTTGTCGCTGGGTTCCAGTCCACCTTTGGCCTCACCAGATAATCCTGTTGGTGCACCAGGTTACCAGAGTGTAGACATAGGCATGGCTTATAGTGATGGTGAACCAGAAAGCATGACCGAGCACACCAGAAGAGCACACACCCATTACTCAATGGACTATCAGAGCCACTCTCACTCATATTTACACTCAGGGGCACATTCATCATATTTTGCACCCCAGCCTACCTTATCTCATACACAACCCAATGCTCTAAATCCACGGGCAGTGAAACAAGGGCAGATCGCTGTAATGGGCAATCTATACAATGATTCTGCAGTGTCCAGCAGGGGGAGCTCACAGAACAACTTGTATACTGCATCACAAGGAAGTGTCTCTACTCCTGCTCCACTTAGCAGAGATGAGAGGCGGGCAATGGCTTTGAAGATTCCCTTCCCGATGGAGAAGATAATAAATCTACCTGTGGATGACTTTAATGAGCTCCTGACACAATATACTTTGACAGACTCTCAACTAGCACTGGTCAGAGACATTAGGCGCAGGGGAAAAAACAAAGTGGCAGCCCAGAACTGCAGGAAGAGGAAGCTTGAGAGCATAATTCATCTCGAGAGAGATCTGAACCAGCTACAGACCCAAAAAGAACACCTTGTTCAGGAAAGACTGGAGTTCCAGCACAGCCTGTCTTTTATTAAATGTCGACTTACGGACCTCTACGCAGAAGTATTTTCTCATTTAAGAGATGAGGATGGACAACCATACTCTATAGATGAATACTCATTGCAACAGACACCTGATGGTAAAATTTACTTGGTACCTCACACATCTATGCAAAGGAGAGAGCAATGCTAAAAAAATAAATAAATCTGGGGATAATTGTATATTTACTTATGAATTTGTTTTACAGTATGTAAAAATGCCCTGTTGTGCCAACAAGTTTGAAGCTTAATGTTGTTTTGACTTCTCTCTTGTATTTGGTAACTAGTTTTTACAAGCACCAGTGGACACATTGTTTAATTGACTGAAACCACACCAAGTGCGTTTTGTATAAAAAATACTTTATTAAAAAAGTTATTAAAATAAAACTGCACAGCAGTGTTCAGTTTAGTTAAAATGTCTTCACCATCTGCATGGTTGCTCAAAGCTGTGAAAAACAGAATTGGGTTAAATTTAAAAAATTAAAGTACCACAATTATTATGTGCAGGGTTTGATTGTACCTGATTGAGCCACTGTCATAGAAATGAAGGAAGGGTCCAGAGAACATGTGTAGCGTTACCTAGAAAGCAGAAACAAATCTGTAAAAATGCAAACTTTCAAAATAAATATTCATTTTAGCAGCATGCAATACACTGGCAGACCTACATTTGAGGCCAATTTACCAGAAAAACATAAGTCAAATTTTGTTTGCAAAGACATTGTTACTTTATTGGGCTACAATATCCACTACCAGCTACATGACAAAAATCAAGATATACTATCAGTAGTTGAGAAGTCTGGTCTTACCTACAGACAGCACTTAAGCCTTTTGGTAGCTGCTGCCTGCTAGCCTCAGGCTTCTGTTCTCACTCTCCCCTGCTTCAATGATCGTGGCGATGGTTTTTCTACTTCTCTCCCTCAGCTGGCTTCCATGGCTAGCCTCAAAGACTTTGCATGTAAGCTAGCATCCTCCAGATGATCTTTGCAGAACTCAGGTGTGATGGTCTCTTTATGATGACTGCATTTGCACACCTCATTGCTCAACCCATATTGTAATGGTATTTGAAACATAAACACCAAGTGTGGGGTAGCTAGTTAAGGGCTTCTCATATTGTATCAGGGAAATGTTCTTCGACAGACTGTATGTACAATATAGCCCTCATTACAACCTTTGCATCCAGTAATGAACCATCCCTTTCCCAAACCACTAAAGAGGCTAACAAGACTTAAAAAACTGAAAGATGGTTTATTTCAGCTTGACTTGATGCAGTTACAAATAAAACCAGACTTAAACAAAAATCTACATAAAACCTCATTGGAATGCTTGCTTTCCATAAACACGTCGATGAAAAAAAATCACAAAGAAAAACACGTTTAAATGAAGACCCTCCATGATTTATCTACTGTACATCTCTTCTTGCAGCAGCTGTAACCTGCCACAACTGTTTGGCTGAGCAGATTTAGGACGTAAACCTGCAGCTGCCCTGTCACTTCGCTTGCTCTCCTCGCCTTGCTCTCCTCTCCTAAGTACTCAGTCCTGTTGAACAATATGGAACAACATTGTTAACTGTGCACTGACTTTGAATGACCTGAGATCCAGAGTGATTTTAATCATTATCTGCACTTAACGAATCCCTGCCACTACAAACTCTGGTTTTTAAGACAAAATTCAGATGTGTAGGCATGTCTTCTGACCCTTACCATTTCGCATTTCAAAATCGTCCTGGGCGACCATATCCACCATTGTTTGATCCACCTCCATAACCACCTGAAATGGATGTGGGGGGGGGAGGTCACTAAGTTTATAGTTTCACAAAGACTGACACCCTTCACTTCACCAGCTAAAACACATACCAAAGCTCCTGCCGCCACCACCGCCGCCACCACCAAAGTTGTTCTTCATTGGGCCAAAGTTGGAGGCCTGGGGGTCGTAGTGGCCCATGTTATTGTAGTTGCTGCCGCCACCTCCGCCACCACCACCACAGTTACCTATGAGAGGATAATTTGCAAAGTCAGTTATCCAAATCCTAAGCACAGCCCATTAATACTGTTGAACAGGGTAGACAACCCTGGTCCTAGAGAGCTGAAGCCCTGCTTGTTTTCCCCAAACCATTCCTGCACTTACAGCTTCTGATCAACTGAACACCTGATCCAGGTAATAAACAGTTACCTGCTGATCAACAGCTGTAAGTGCAGGGATGGTTGGTGAAAACAAGCAGGGCTGTGGCTCTCTAGAACCTGGGCTACCTAACCCTGCTTTAAAAACTCAGATATACTTACCATAACCATTGCTGTCATAACCATTTCCTCCATAGCCTCCACCTCCACCTCCTCCCTGGTTGTAACCCTGGTTATAACCACGGTTACCACCATTATTATATCCACCAGGGCCACCGGGACCACCAGGACCACCCCCATAGCCTATAACAGAAACAACATTTAAAAAAATAATAATTGCAATGCATCAATAATAATACTTGAAACAGAATGAACAAATGGTCTACTTACCACCATCTCCATTATTACAATTGTAGGGACCATCTCCATATCTACCCCTGCCACCTAGAAGACGCAAAAGCGTTAAGATTTCAGAAATTACACACAGTAAGGCATTTTGTACAACGTTTGGAATTTTTGAAGCCTTACCCTGATTGAAACCTCTGTCATAGTCATAGGGCCTTCCACCACTGCTGCGGCCTTCAATGAACACGCACAAAAAAAAACAATTAGTTCAAAGCTCACCTCGTCAGTTATTGTCCGACATTAGGTTACATTATGTTACACAAACCTACCGCCTCTCATTCCCATGCCTGCAGTCTGCATTTCCTGTCTTGTGAGGGCCTTCCTCACTTCACAGTTGTGAGAGTTGATTGTGTGGTATTTCTGGACTGTGGGGTGGATGAGATAGCCAGTGAGTTAACCAAGATAGCTAAATATGATACAATTTGCATCAGAACACACTACTTACTGACAATCCTGTCGACTGAGTCATGGTCATCAAAGGTGACAAAAGCAAACCCCCTCTTCTTCCCAGTATTACGATCAGTCATAATATCAATGACTTCAATTTTGCCAAACTGCTGGAAGTAATCTCGAAGGTGCGATTCTTCTGTATCTTCCTTAATGCCACCAACAAAAATCTTTTTGACGGTTATGTGGGCCCCTGGTCGGTTTGAGTCCTGTCAAGAGACATTGATGTCAACTATATTGTTCTCCCTTTTATACGCATAGAGGTCAAGTATCATACAGATCTAAATCAACATACTTCTCTGGAAACAGCTCGTTTAGGTTCCACCACTCTTCCATCAACCTTGTGTGGACGAGCAGACATGGCAGCGTCAACTTCCTGTACTGATGAATATGTAACAAAGCCAAAGCCCCTGGACCTCTTGCTGTTGGGGTCCCTCATGACCTGAAAGAAAAGGGTTCAGTTATTCCCAGCTGCACCAGTTGTAAAGTGAACAGAAATGCTGTTCAAAATCTATATGAAACCTTTTTTCTAATAGATAGTGATAGATATTAAAATGGGAATCTATGTCCAGCAAATAAACCTGGCTTACCACACAATCTGTAAGACTCCCCCATTGCTCAAAATGAGCTCGCAGGCTTTCGTCTGTTGTCTCGAAGCTCAAACCTCCAATAAACAGCTTGCGGAGCTGCTCCGGCTCACGTGGGACCTACATAATAGACAAAGCAGACATTAACAACACAGTATTTCCACCATTATTTTTCACCGGTGGACATTCTATGATTAAGGTGTTCATAATTAATAAATCGCTACGTATTAATACGCATATCCTCATGGTAACTAATGGACAACGCCTACATATTTAAAAAAAAAATGTAAAACGGGGCAGGGTATAGGAGGAAGATCGCCGCCATTAATGTTGAAGCGACCGGTCAAATTAGTGTTTTAACTACAACTACAAGTTAGCTATAAGTGTAAATGTTCATCAACTGAGTTCATGGATTTTCCACGCGATTATATAGTCAATGGGCATTTGGTTAAGGTCTTTAAAAGCGTGTATCGTTAACCGCTTAAACAAAAGGCCACGAGGGCCAGCTACTATAAAATGGCGGCTTACAATGGTAGCTACAACGGCACCGATGAAGACGCAGTCTTTGTTCACCGAGAATGTTCCCAATAACTTAAAATGACCATCGTTTTAGACACCGAATGTTACGCAAAATGAATTCTGAGAGCAACACTTACGTCTTTCGACATGTTACAGATGAATCCTTGAAGACTCCTTGTGAAGTAACCAGATAGAGGTGATCTCCGTCAGACGAGCCTAGCCCGTTTCTCAACTGTAGCATAAATAGCAGACGGGACAACTCGTTTGCACGGTGATTGGCCAACGCTTCCCGCTGTAGTGTGTCGTAGGTAAAGTATGAAATTCTACTGGTCCATATTCTATCAATCATCATCACCATCCAATAACATGACGGTGGGCGGGTGTTTTACTATGATAAAAAGGTTTTGGTGGAGGTATCGTGTGAATTGATTTTTTTTAATTATAGATACTTTGCTTTGGATGCGATTATATAAAGTCAGTACATAGATGGGTTGATGGATGGATATTGCAAATTGAGTTACAGTGATGTGATGTTGGAAAGCACAGAAAAATAACATAATACGACTTATGATGCTTGACTTTTGGGTGGAGGCGGAGCTGCGTCTTTCTCCCAGTAGAAACGCCATTACTCCTTTCGCTTGCCGATAATACATAATATACTCACACTCATATATAAGATGTGCTTTCTGTTGAGACAAATAATGCACATGTATTAAAACAAACATGGTCCCTAAACGTGCGAATAATAAAGTTGTAACCATGGTTGGAGCATTTTCAATGTGTTTGTGTAGGTAATCAGCTGACCGAGGGGCGGGTACATTCATTGTGCGCCTTTAACGCGCGCTTTTTACGCAGCGACAAGCGCACGGCACCTTTTTTTTGTGATCCAGGGTACATGCTAAAGTACTAGCACGGTCGGTGGCGTCACAGACTACAGGTCCACAAAAGATACGCTTTAGCGCCGCAGTTAGCTGGTGAAAACGGACGGTCTATACCTCTAGAGGGTAAGAACTATAGCTACGCATCAAAACGCGTCATGTTCCTGCAACTATCTATCCACATTTGCAGAATGGTATCAAAGTTAGCTGGTGTTAGCTCGTTGGAGCGTTAGCTTGCAGGCTACCTGTTTTAGCAAGTTGGCTTTCCGTGCTTATTGGTTAGCTAGTCGCTTAGCATTATCTTCTTTTCTATGTGCACTTCCTAAGGTTTCTGTAACGTCATCAAACCTTTACGGATTTCAGCGAGTGGGCACTTACTGTTAGGTGTTCAATTGGTTAATTATGTGATCATTTACTTCGTTTTGCCGTGCAAGTTGCAGATTGGATTCAATCAAATTACCCCTTTCGTTGTCACACAATAGTATTTAGCTAAGGTACCCAGGGCTGACTTACATTTAGGTAAACCGACCTGCTTTGTGCTTACCTTTATATACATTAGCTTAAACTTTGGAGAGTATTGTCCATTATCTCGTTAACGTTAGCTTGTTTGTCGTTTCTTATTGTGCAGGGAAGTGCCATCGGCCTGCAACAGCATAGAGTGGCAAGAAACTTTGCAATGGGCAAAAAGTCTCGTGAAGAGGACTCCTCATCCTCAGATGAGGAAGAATATGTTGTGGAGAAGGTGCTGGACAGGAGGGTGGTGAAAGGCAGGGTTGAGTTCTTCCTGAAATGGAAAGGGTATTCAGAGTAAGTTCCTGCTATAAGTGATAAATTTAACTATTTTTCCAACCATGAAATCCCAAGGGACATGTTATTTCCCATGTTCTCAACTGTGAGACATTTATGCATTGTATCTTTATATGCTTGCATTGTGAACACATGGTGAAAACATTAAATTATAATGTGATTTGATGACTCAAATAATTACCGGATTAACTGATAGTTGGTTGCTTCAATTCCAATAGCTAGCAGCTATGTCACTTACTTTTTCAGACATCAGTCACATTAGTCACAGCAGCGTAAATAGATAACGAAAACTGCCTTAACAGTAAATCAAAATGTAAATGGACATACATATTTTATAAAGGACAGTATTATAAAACCTGGTTCAATATCAACATAACACATCTCTCATCACTGATGTTCATGAAGAGATGTAACTATATTGGTACTGGCTAGCTGTATTCTCATTTTTCCACAGTAAGCACAACACATGGGAGCCAGAGAAGAATCTGGACTGCCCTGAGCTTATTTCAGAATTCATGAAGACCTACAAGAAGACCAGTGGTGGGAGCTCCACGGCAAGCAGCGGGGGGAGCAAATCAAGCACAGCCTCCTTGAGTCGCTCCAAAGAGTCCAGTAGCTCAAAGAAACGAAGCTCAGATGATGATGAGGAAGGTGGAAGTAAGCCCAAAAAGAAGAAAGAGGTATGTGAAGTGTTAATGCGGTAAATTTATGTTTCATACTTTAAATGTTTAGTTATAGCAGAATACAGTCAGTATCACATTTAACCTGGCAGGAAATATGTGATTCAACCAAAATTTAAATTGAAAGTCTACAGTGTATGGATTGTAGCTTATCAATCTATCTATTATCCAAACTACCCTTTCCCTGGAGTGCAGGAGCCCCGCCCACCATTAGGGGAGAAGCAGGGTGCAACTTGAACAGGTCGCCAGTCCACCACAGGGCCAGCACATAGAGACAGACAACATTCCCACTTATGGGCTATTTAGAGTAGTCAATTAACTATCATTCATGTCTTTGGATGGTGGGATGAAGCAGAAGTACGTGGAGAAAACCCACGCATACACTGGGAGAATATGGAGATTCCACACAGGAAGGCACCCCACAATACCTCCCTCTGCCCTGCCACCCTCGCAGACTAACACTGCTACAACCAGTCACGATAGATAGATAGATAGATAGATAGATAGATAGATAGATAGATAGATAGATAGATAGATAGATAGATAGATAG
>JAUYWH010000025.1:12657149-12685402 GCA_034779795.1 Ctenopoma multispine | reverse complement strand
GATAGATAGATAGATAGATAGATAGATAGATAGATAGATAGATAGATAGATAGATAGATAGATAGATAGATAGAGTAGTAGGTGTTAAAAATAATATTACAGAACAGTATAGAAAATATTCAAGATAATAAAATAAGGATTAATACAGAACAAGTTGTACATAATCTACAGAAAACCAAACGTTATTATTCACTTGTAATTGTAGGAATTATGGATCAGATGTATAGTGATGGAAATAGAAGTCTGTCTCTCAACAGGTAGTTAACTCTTGTAACAGAGCTCTCTGTCATCAATATAGTCAATTGTACATGGTGATGGCTGTTAGCAGAAATGACTTCCTGTACTGCTGGAGATACTAGGAGTGGATGATCATGAGCTGAGCAGTAAGTCAGCAGGGTGCATTTTTGTCATAGGTGATACTGACTTTGTCTTGTAAAACCCACACTACTGATTTGAAACGTGAGCTGGATGTATCAGTCTGTTTGCATGTAGTGCTTCTCCAGCAGATACTCCATGTGTCAGCCCCGAGAATGGATCAAGAATCTTGTGTCTGCTGGGAGTTTCATCTCCCTGAATGAATGTGAACAGAGGTGTTACTTAGGTCTCCGCAATCTATGTCAAGATGAGGAAAAACTGTAATCCCAACTCATGGATTTGAACCAACAGTATTATACCACTGTACTGAAAAACGTACGGATTAAAATTCAGTTGTGAGATTGACACCTTTTTCAAGCTTTGTGTACTGCACTGTGAGAAGTCAAAAGCGTCTATCCATTCTAGGAAGAATCAGTGGCTTAACTCCTGATTTAAAAGTAAATAATAGTAATTAACAGAACATAACTGTCTCGTCTTAAAGCAAACGGATAACCTTATACTCATACATTGTCAAGCATATTCTTCAACAGCTTTTTATTGATTAGCAAAAAAGCTTTGCCAACTTTATGTGGCTCACAGCAGACGCGTGTTAAATCAGTTAGTGCTGAAATGTGTTATTTTTATTGGTAGTTAGTAGTTATTAAATGTGATTTTACAAAACAAACCATGTAAGATATACTTTGAAGTGAGGTACGATTTAGTAATAATTACAGGCGCATTGTTTACATAATGCATTTACTGCACCCGTTGAAATGCACTCCACCATTTTTTTGTGTGCACTAAGCATGTAAGCGTTTTTGCTAATTTTGTCTTTCAGGATGATATTCTAGTTGCTCGTGGCTTTGAAAGAGGTCTTGAGCCAGAGAAGATCATTGGAGCAACCGACTCATGCGGAGATCTAATGTTTCTCATGAAGTGGTAAGTTTTGTGAGCACATTCGCCTCAAAATTTTCTTGCAGGTCTTATTTTTGGTCCACAACTAGTGGATGAATTTTATTGTCTGTCATTTCATGCACATGTCTGTACTTTGAAGTATAATAACATAAGTGTAACTTATTAAACACATTTTCATTTTATGTAAGAAATGAATAAATTAATATATAATATAAATACGTTGTCTTGAGAATTGACACCAAAATTAATTTTACGGTAGCAATTTTATCATTACTTTTTCCACACAGGCCCCAGTAGGTTTGGTCAGGTGTTTTCCATTAACAAATTAAATTTATCAGTTTACTCAGGTTAGGACACAAATACTCTTTCACTAAAAAATAGCATACAGCATAAAGCTTTAGTGCAGTGTGATTTTAAACTACAGTAGTAAACCTTTACGTTCAGATTTTGTCCTTTTTTTTTCTTTTTGTCTCCTTCCTCTTTCTCATATTGATAACGACACAAGCACATTTGGTCATTCTCCTTAATCAGGTACTTAGTATTTGTGTTTAAAACCAGATTGGCTTCTGGTTTATAGGTTTAATGGTATCACTCTTTAAAACGGCAGCTCTCAATGCCAGACAGCTACTGGGAAATTACCTATTAGCATCAGTAATAGCCTAGCTGTCCGTTCATATATAAACAGTAAGGCACACCATTAAATTTTATGTCAATACACATCGGCTAAATGGATATATGTAGTACCTCGTCATTCATGCCTGTTCAGATGCCATTTCAGAGTGTTGTCTGGATCAGAATTATGTCACATAGCAGTGATTAATTTATGTTTTGTTTTTGTTTTTTAATAAATGAGAACATTTGTAGGAATATGAAAAATTAAGGTTTACTTCATAGGCAGTAAGAAGCTTTGGGTAATAAGAAGAAATTCTAAGACGTACCTGCACTTGATGCAGGACTGTGCATTTTTATTATGCAAGCTATGTGCAGTTATTTGAAGTGTTTCTTTTTGTGTTTGTCACATTTTTCTGAACTGTTTGAACTGTTGTTATTTAAAACAAATGGTCTTTATCTCTTGCAGGAAAGACTCTGATGAGGCTGATCTTGTGCTTGCTAAGGAGGCCAATCATAAGTGCCCACAGATTGTCATAGCCTTCTACGAGGAACGTCTCACCTGGCATGAAGACGGTGACAAGAAGGAGAAGGACACTGTCAGTGCATGAGTGCATCACCTCAGGAGGAAACGGGACCTCCTCCACTGCAGGGATAACCTTGAGTCAGACATTTTTCACACCCAAACCTCCCATTTTCCTTTCTCTTTCCCATGTCCAAAAACATAAAGACAGCAAACAGTCATATTATCTCCATTCCCCATTGGAGCACAAAGGCCCAGACTGCTGAGAAGGATCCATCAGTCAGGAGGAGAAGCTGTAGCGGACATGGGTGATACGCTACTGGGGAGGGTTTCCGCTGTTCTATCTTTGTATTCTTTACTGTCTTTTTTTTATTTTATTTTTATTGTCTCATATTTTAGGTACATGCATCCATGTGTGCAAAACTCAGAACACAGGTTTGACAACCAGAGTTGGTACACAAGCCATGTTAACTATGAATTTGTTGCAAGTTGGGTGGACAACCCAATGTCTTTGTGATGACGTCTTTATAAGTCGTGTCAAGCTCCTTTTTAAAACCCCACTGAGGATGAGAACAGAAGATCAATGTACAGGAAGCAACCACCACAGCACCTTCCTGACTGCATGATCACTTTCTTTTAAAAAAGTTCTTATCTCTTGTAGATTTTTCAGTTTATCCAGTCTACCCAGATATAAGTACTCAATGTACAAGCTTGCAGAGGACACTGGCCAATTATGTCTTTATAATGTAGTGATGTTTTTTTCCCTCTCTTTTAAAATTGTGATTTTATCTCTTATTTACACATTTTATCATTTGAACTTTATATGGTGTTTTTTAAATGTCATTACGCTATCACCATTCAAGAAAGAAAATAAAACACATTTTCCTCAGTTTTGTACTTTTTTTTTTTTTTTTTTTTTTAATATACAGTGTTATTTTTTGGACCAGTCTCATTTTCCAGATTAGACTTTTAGACAATCTTGGCTGCATTTACATGATACAAACCAGCATTCACAAAGTTATTGTGGTCTGCCACCTTGTGGCTAAAATAAGAACTTTTGGACTGAATGAGTCTCTTTGACAACCTTGCAGTTTTATTGGTATTATTGATCTTGTGGGTTTTTGTAATTGTGTAGATTCTATGATAGTCCACTTAACAATTGGGAGTATTTGTTTCTGATGATATAAATATCCAGGGTTTTGTTGTAATGAATAATTTGATTGTTCTTAGGAGTATTCTAACATTTTCCGGGATAATGCTGATACCTGGCAAGCAAAGGTCAATTCTTATACAAGATGGGTGCCTCTTATGTAGTTTGATCTGCTGTGCTTCAATATGGGCTCTTAGGGACCAAATGTTTAGTGACTACAAACAGATATCTGCCATTTTCCTTCTTCCTTCTTTTTTTGGAGGGTACTGTGAATGAAGGCTAACATTCTCCCCTTTTCATACATACAGTACATTAATCATGTTTCTTGGTGTCACTTAGTTTTTGTTTTGTCATTTCCTTTCATTAAAAAATGTTTAGTATTTTCATGCCACTGAATTTTGTTCTCAGTTTTTGCTGCTGCAGAATTTTTAAAAAGTAGACCATTTCTTGTGTGAATTAAGTGTTAAAAATGTGTACAGTAGCACCCTTTAATAAACATTTACAATGTAAAAGCTGCCATTATTTGGCTGTTATTTTAGGATGTGACTGGAAATTCTAGACAATAAAATACTTAAAATTTAAACACACACGAGATGGGAATAGATTATACAGTAGTAAGGTAAAAAAATACAACTAAAGCCTAACATCAAACTGGAACTGGAAAAATGACCCCTTTTGTTGATCCTGTTTCAATGGCACCAGCTTTTGTTGCCCAGCAGATGGCGACACTGAACAACACTGATAGAGAAGTAATTGATACAACTCATATATTTGTTTTTTCACAGCAGCCTTTACATGTTGTTAGACACATTTTAGGGAACTTCACTCGCTGAGTTACATTGCACCTTAATCTTGGACTTGAATTGTATTCTCAGTCACTTTGGTTCTCTTTGATGTCTGCTGGACCTACCAGCAGATTCACTAGTGGTGCTTCCATTGTGTCTAGAGATTCAACTTGTGAAATGTGAAATTCTAAATGTATGTAAAACACCTATAAGAATGTATATAAGAATATTTTCAATTACTATAATGAATTTAAAATCATCAATTTAAATCTAATTTGACAGTGATATTTCTGCACAAAATAAGGTTATTATATTAGAGAATGTGATATGGGGAATGATGTTAAATTAAGGTCCCAGGTCCATGCATGGTTTAAATACATACAAGGCACATTACTTCTATTTGATTGGAATAGTTCAGTCATAACAAAATAAGTTAGTATAAGCACCAAATAGCTTAAATTAAGATTTGAATACTGAACAATGCTATATGCAAAGAAAAACACAAGTAGAAAGCAAACTACACTTCACAATGTAAGCACAATCCCTTTTGTCACACTCTGACCACCATAACAAAAACTCCTATGTATTTAAGTGGTTATTTATGAATAGTATGGGTTGTTTATTATAATAAAGAAAATATATGTTGGGGAATTACTACAATATCAGTAATACACTGCAGTGAATATTCAGTCTAATCCTTGTTCTTTACTCACCACCCTCTTTTTCTTTCTTGCTGCCTTTTAAGTCTCTCTCTCTCTGACACACACACACACACACACACACACACACAATGCTGCTCAGCTACGTCTAAAGTGATGGAATTTTCCTTGCAAAAAGGCTTTTACTCTCCAAATGGAATGCAAAGGTCACTAGTAAATTTCCAGCCCCTGGGACCATTAAACTAGGCAAAAGGAGCGAGCAGCAGGCTGTTTTATGGAACCTTGAGCTGCCTGCTGACAAACCCAGGCCAGTAGGTTTGGTTGGAAAAGCCACAGTGGCACTCATGGGAGCTCTGTCTGTGATGTGTGTGGCTAATACAGATGTAGAGGCATTTGTGGTACATGGTCAACAAGCATGCAGAGTGAAGCTTCATCAAAGCTAAAAAATATAAATTAGGAAAATCTGCTTTTGCTAAAAAGAGGTATTTGTTGGGGATTTTCAGTTTTTTTTTAAAGATGATTTTAGTTAGTATTATTTGATATTTTGAATGTTATACCTTATGAAGTATTATTATTTTCTGTAACTTCTAGTATTTTAAAAGGATATAATAATACAGCTTTTATAATAATATATAAAAATGTTTTTGTATTAATAGGGACTGTGTGTTAAAATATAACTGTAGTTCTTGTTTTATTATATTTATTTATTTAAAGCAACCTTCTGCACTTATTTCCTCCTATACAAGTAACTTCTAGTGCAAATGAGTTCCACAGGGTATTGGTCACGGCAGAGGTGAGTCGTCTTGCAACACATTACACCAAACGAGGGTCAGGGGAGCCACTGTGCAGTTGTGGTGAGGGAAGGGGACTGCTGCAGTGGGCCTCATCAGCGCTACACAGCTTGTTCAAGGATAGCACTGAAAGCATAAACAAATAAATAGCACACACACACACACACACACACACACACAGCACAACACACTGCTGCCTTGTAAATAAAAAAAACTCAAAACAACAAAAAAATTGATTCATAGTTTCCAGTTACTGTCTCAGAGAAACTGTGACAAATTTCTCTAAGTGCTGTAAATCACGTGTATCACAGAAGCCAGTGAATTTGATGTGGCCTTTCTTGTGCTGTGATCATGCAGCCACAGCTGCTCAACAGCTGTATCACGCTTTCCTTGTTGCAGTTAAAAAAAGGTCTGCAGTTATGACTAGTGCATCAACTCTCAGCTCAGTGTACTGATCTGTGTGAAGGTGATAGCGACGTGATGCTCTAATTTGGTTGGCCATCACACTTAATGTGCAGTAAAGCACCACAGACAAAGCTTCTTCATTCTAAAGGCCCCCCTCTACTGCACCACAACTCTCACCACCAACCCTGCTGGCTGTGTTCCCCCATCACCCACCCCCCAACTCCTCCCTTCATCTCCTCTCCCCACAAGGGGAAAGAGTTATAGCTGCCATAAAAGGCAGGTAATGCATTGTTAACTAATTCTGTCTGCTCAGAGCTGATATATCCTCTGCTCTAAATCTCTGTGCTTCCAATAAAATGCAAATGCTAATGCTTGCCCTCCACGAGCTGATATCATTTTTAACTGGCCAGAGGTAAATGCTAGAGAAAGGTGGGGTGAGGCAGAGGTAGTCTGTGACACAGTGGGGTCTGAGCCTTTATGGTACATTCTGTTAGAAAGAAGACCTCCAGACCTGATCCACACACCACTGGCCACAGTGCACAGTATTCACAACAGTCTGCAACCGTACATTTTTGATATGGTAGGGGTGTATAAGTATTCATTTTAGGAGCAGACCTGTAATGCTTTAAAGCTAGTTGTTTTTGAGAAGCCAGCACTAGAAGCATTTCAATCAGTAGTCACTCACCATCAAATAACAGAAGTCAACTTGCCTATGGATATAATGCATCATATTTTCATGTTAATAGTAATGTCATATTTTGTGTAACCTTGGGCTTCTAAATATTGATCCACTTCTAGATTTTCAATTATCCTGTGCCATTTTTCTGCCATCTGGTAAGGACCAGTGATTTGTGTTCCTTCATATCTGGAGGCTTGTCCTGTAATTAGACCATAAATTAATTTACAGAGAAGAGAGCAGAAAAGATTGAAGGCATTAAGTAAGTCCTCGGTGATTGGAGACAGAAAATCATAGGAAAGCACAGCACAGTGTTTTATTCACTAGAATATAATTGGATTGCAACCAGCACCATAAGTTTTCTTTCCCCGCATGTGTCGCTTGTTTTTCTTTCAAGTATTTAAAACCATGCTGCTGCTAATGATTGCTTGTTAGTCAGTTCTTCAATAAATGGCTAGAAATCATCCACTGACATAATTAGACCTAATTACTTGCAGTGCGGCAGCAAAATGATTAGGAAAAATGGGATGTATTACTGTCAAAATGTGTGTGAAACTTTGCAGTGAAATGTGCTGTGAATCCATCAGTGGATTTAAAATGACCCCCCATGCAGGCAGACAACAATTGTGCGCTTCAAACCTAGCTCTTATTTACAGCAAAGCTTAAGTGGAGGTTCTAAAAAAAACAAATGAATCTTGATTGATTTTAAATTGAGAGTATATGCTCTCCTGAAAGATGAGCTCATTGTCCCCTGCTGCTAAATTACACATAGCAATTGGGTCTGTCGCTCCACAGTGTCTGAGCACTACAACTGCAGCTCTCTTTGCCATGTGGAAATTGTCATTAGACAAGCCTAAGTTAATCGCTTAAAGCAATTAAGTGAAAAATTATGTAAGAGAACGGGCTTCTCTTTTGGTGGGGAAATGCTAAATCAGCAGGGTCTGATTTTAAAACACTGTATACACACTACAAAGTGCTGAATTGAATGAGTATGAAGTGATAATAAAACTAGTGCAATAGTCTGTATGTGGACAAATGCACTAGTGTACCTGCTTTACATGATACCTTGGGTGTTATTAAGCAAGGCCACAGCTGCCAGCATATTCTGATCATATTTTGTGGGGCTTGAGAGGCAAGGTCAGCCAACGAAGAGCCCACCTGCTCCCCCATTCTCCATCACACAGTCCCTCAGCCATGGCCTCTCACAGGAAACACGCCTGAGTGCCGCACTGCTTCAGACAGCATGTGTCCCTGAATTTATGATGGCGACTTATTGGCGGCCTTTCACGTTAAAAGTCATCTTGAGTTTCCCAGTCTAGCTGTTTGTGTGGTGAGCGTTAATCCATTAACATTCAGAGCAGACACGTAGAGAGGCTGGCTTTCTGCCAGCCCTGAGCCCTCTTTGACCCACCACTGACCACAACATTCTCCTGACTCTGCTCTCAGCCATAGCCAGACTCGACATAATACAGTGCCATAAACTATCTAATGTTACACTGTATATGAATGTGAAGTATTATATGCTTCAGGTCCAGTTTTCTAGGCTTATTTCTGAGAGAGAGAAGTCCAGCTGTGACAACTCATTTTGGCAGAGAAGGGAAAAATCTGTCTACTGCAGAAATCTACACATCTTACATTTTAATCGTAGGATATCAGTTGAACATGAAGTTTCAGTTCTTTCTATTTCCATCAAGGATTAGAGTGCATGAAATCCCTAGGATTTTCTGTGGTGGTATTTATTTCAACAGGAGATGTTGAAGTCCGTATAAACTGATCCACAAGGAGTAGTTCTGGCAGAACTTAAACTGCTGCAGGGCTTCTCCAGGCCTCAGAATAGAGAGCTTTCAACAACATCTTCTCTTGCTGGAGGTGGCTCCTGAACTGATTATAATTTTAGGAGCTTATAAAGCCCTGATAAATACTTTATAAAGGCATGTTGCATAACAAATCTAAAACATAAAAGGAGGCATAAATGTTACTTCACACAGGATAAAGGGGTTTTTGACAGGTTCCTGAATAGGTTTTATAATTCAATATTACAACCGCTATCTTTGTAAGGGCCCTGTCATCTCCCTTGGCCCACAGGATATATACGTTAAACACACATTTAAGTGCTCACAATCTAGTCCATTACACTGATTAGCAGTAAACACATTTGTAATAAAACTTTGTGAAATAGAGGAGGCTGGTCTGCATGCTGATTCATTGTTAAATCTCTGTGAAACATAATGTGTCTTAAGTGTCATACTTCTGAGGGTGTAGGAGTGATACAGGACCTTACTTAGAGGATCTGTAACACAGACGAGCCAATTTATCCAAACAGCTCATGTCTAAACACTGAGTCCTTCATCTCAACTGCTGGCCAGAAATAAACCCAGGCAAAGCAGTGTGGAAGGGGTCCAGTAAACGTGAGAGAATCTGGGAAGCAGAGCAGACCAAACAGATGTCTTTCCACCACACAGACACCTCCTACTTCTATTTCCCTGCTCTCTGCTGTCTATCTCCCACTTTACCTGACTGTCCATTTGTCTGATTCTCTCTCTTTCTTTTTCTCCTCAGCCTCTATCATTTTACTGCACTTGTGGTGCCCTACTTTGAAATCTGTTGGCCATGCACTAAACCACACATTACATAAGCATTATTGGGAGTTTTAATGATCCATTTTATCACAGAGCATTTCTTTTTACCATGCAATGGTTATTAGATGAAGAAGAGCAGGAAAGGAAGATGAAACAGAAAGGGTGGATCATGTGTTTCCACTTTTGACCTCTCTCTGTGGCATGTACACACCTGGTTCAGTTTAGAATGCTATTTCTGTGGAATAGCTGAAGGCAAACTGGCTGGTGGTTTCATCTGGGGAGAGGAGGTCTAAATGTTTACACCACAGACTTTCTCTCATAAGTTACTGCGTGTGTGTGTGTTCTTCAATTTGTTGCCGTGTGAGCAGCCAAAAACACCAAGACTCAGGCGCAATTTCAAAGAGTCATTATCACTGGCAAGCCAGGTAACTAAATCCAAGTTAAAACCTGAAGAAAGTGGTTTCACCTTTAGGCAACATAAACAATCTTGTTAAAATAGAGCATTTCATGTAGATGTTAACTGTTCAAGAAGGTAACCTTTGATTTTTTCTGTTAGAGAGGCTGCATTACTTCAAAATGACATTTTTAAAAGGCATATTTTAGTCATAACTATGTGAAAATGTATGTCAGATGTGCTGCCTTAGTGATGGGAAGGGCAAAGCTCAGCCACCTCAGACTCAGAGCTACTCATCTGTTTCCTATTGGAGGAAGTGATTCTGGCAGGAAGGCAGGGGCAGTAGATGAAGGCAGGCTGGGATAGAATAACGTTAAAAAGAGAGTAAAAGGGTAGAGAAACAGGAAATGACAGTGTGACCCACTGGGCCCACTTACTACTTTGCCAGAACCCCCTGGCCACAGCCAACCTACTGGGCCAGCCGTTTCCATCACCTGCTGCTTCTGGTTCCCCCACATAAATCCAGGTGCTCCTGAATAAAGCTCTCTTTCTCCGGGAGCCACGGGGAGCCGGATGGGAGGCTGCATGCTGGAGGGGCTGTACTGCTACATCTGTGAAGCTCTGCCTCCTTGTGAGAACATGTCATGGAAAATACTGCTCCAAATAAGGCTAAGCTAAAAGAGGCAGAGAGCTGGGGGTTTCTATCAAGCTCCTACTAGTTCAAGGCTTATTCATTTTATTAATTCTGTCTTCTAATTAAAAGAAGCTCGACCATTCAATATAAAGTTGCTCCATCTTTTTATTACTGTTTCCTACCTGCCTGATAATAATATAAGCCTAGTCCACTGGGAGGAAGAATCACAGTCATTCCCAGCTCCTCACTGCCCCCTGGCATACTGAATGAGCGCGGCAGCTGCTGAGCTGATAAACCCTAGAAATCATTCCCGACTCCAGCCAGAGCTCTTTACAGTACCTTCAGCGCTCCCTGGTGATGGATTAATGCACTGTTGTTGTCATTTTATTGCCATTTTATTGCCCTGGTGCAATTTACCAGGCTTTATGTGCCTTCGCTGTCCAGTGGAGCAACGCGCAAGCGCATGAGGCCGACATTCCTAGACAAAGGCCACCGCTCACCCGATGACTGCGCATGTGCAGCACACTGGCACACACACACACACACACACACACACACACACACACACACACACACACACACACACATAATCTAAATCAAAAACACGATTCATTCAAACACAAATGGGAGACTATACAAGCGAGCAGATGAAAGCACTAGCAGTGAATCTTTCAGCTGGCTGATGGACTTCACATTCACTGCTGCTGTTTTATGCATTCACCACCTGAGGGCAACATCAGTCAGCAGGCCATGCAGCTGCAGTCTCATGCAGCAGTGCTGGGACTTAAAATAAAATTATTTATAATATATAATTGCTTGTGTTGCGTAGATGTATTCTGAGCTCAATTGTTACTACATTTCAACTGTATAGAGTTTACTGTCTTTGTATTTGTAGGCTGAAGTAAGTGTCATTGCAGCGTGCATAGTAATAAATCCAACTTAAGGCATTTTTGGAAGCCTAATTTCTGAGCAAGATCTGCTTTCTTTTCACGCCAAAACAGTCCAATTTATATTATTTTTTTTGCATTTTAAACTATCTGTGATTATATTAAATCTATTAATCTTTCCCACAACTAAAACACAGCAAAACATTTTTCACATGTCACTGTTGAACAATTTTAAAGTAAACACACCCACCCACAGCTGCTGATCTGAGGTGGTTGTTGTAACATGTGGAGATATTGTGTAACATCTCTTGCCAAATTATTATCTCTCTCATGCTGTGGGAAAATCAGTCTTATACCTACAGCACACTAAAAAAAACTCTCTTGGTTTGTGTTCTGTTTACCTGTTTTTATAGAGATATAATGCATGTTATTTAAAGTGTAGTCTATCATTTTAAATGTATGTCAATTACAATAGACACTACTTATTGGCTTATTTGGTTACTTTAAAAAATAATTTGATATTGCATGTATGATTGACACATAAAATGTTATTGCAGTGAATTTAAAATGATTTTTAAACCTAATGCAAATAAGAGTTACAGTAGGTCTAACTCAGAGTAAAAACACATCAAGGGATCATGCCAGGAAGCAACCACCAGAGGGAGCATAGATGCTTTCAAATCCAAAGGAGGTACCTGATAATTAAAAACCATCAACCAGCTGCAACCAAAAACATTAAAGATACCATTTTTCTTGCACATACTAAAATTAATTAGTAGTGTAGATCCATGTCAGCTGCTATGAAAATGTTTCAACATCAAACAACCTCATTTTTTTCCCTCTTTGTCTGCTCTGCCTTTAAAATTTATTGCATGTCCCGTGTTGTCTTTTTGGTGTAGGGGCGTATGTGGACGTATCAGTGTGTGTATATTTCTTTCAGATCTGCAGTGTAAAGTACAATCTTTGCAAGGACCTGTAACCTCAGAGTCTCTTACGCCCTGAGAGCTGCTGATCCATCACTCTTAATGGAAGAGGATAAGTTTCAGCCAGTGAAAGAGAGCACAGACAAAGACAGGGCGATTTATGGCAGATGAAGTGGAACTCCTGATTCACTTGATCTGAGCTGGGCTGTGGCTAGGCTAGGCTAGGTTACGCCCCAGGCCAGGGTCATTCACATGCACGGACCCCCACCACACACATGCACACACATTACTCCAGGCCCAGAGAACTTCAATCCCAACAGCACATCCCAAAATCCAAAGCTTTCTCCTAAGCTTTTGAAGTTTCCCTACCCCCTTCTTCTGGACTAACTTTTTCAGCTAGTGGTCAGCCCTGGGTGGTGAAATATGGAGTGGAAATCTGTTACATGTTAACTTAGGAGATAGCCAAGGTGTAAATTATGTGGGAGTCTCTGGCCAGCCTTATTTATGAGAGGCCTGTCAGGTGTTTAGGTGTTGGTGTGAGATGTGCGGCTTAAACCGTTTACTTCCCTGTAAATCAGGTCATGTAGGCCACGGTGTATGTTTACGTGAGTGTGTCTGTGTTTGAAAACTTGTTTTTTCTGGAAGGCCATGTGAGGCTGAGTTGTGATAATGTAAAGGCATGGGTGACATGCTCTGTTGTGAATGTGAGGGTGTGTGCATGTATTTTTAGGTCTGTTTTGTCTGGAGGCCATCACGACTGGTGCAGATGGGTTGCTACACTAGATATAGTTATAGTTATTATGCTGTCTGCCTAACAAAGCTGCTTTTTAAAGATCCCCTCAATACCTGCACCTGTCGTCTCCATTATACATTACAGCGAACAAACATGAAACCTACTCGAGACTTTTCCTGTTTCTTTTGTGATGATCCATGTCTGTCTTTATCCCAGACATATCATGTAGAGGTGGATAGCTGAAAATGTAGCCCATCAGAGGACATCAGGTATCACTCAGCAGGTAGTTTGGCCTGTCATTGGATGATGGATTCTGGCTCTCAGACAGAGGAACTGCAGCAAACAGGTTGCATAGACCCTGTATTTGTTACCATTATTCCCCCACAAGGTGCCGCCAGTAGTGTGAGCTGTGTCTCCCCTTCTGTTCGCCCAGTGTCAGTCCTCTGGCTTGGTGTTGTCTCAGCACAACAATGGTGTATAGGCTTCAGCTGGAGCATTTTGTTCCCCCTAAGTGGGAGAGCATCAGCCCTTAAAGTGAGACCAAAGGGAAAAGGGAGTGGAGGGTGGAGGAGAAATGAGTTGAGTTAAAGTTGAAAGGGGTTAAGAACATGAGACAGATAATTCTGGAGAGAGATTCAAAGGATGAAATTAAGGAGGCGGAGAGGAGCGGGATGAAGGAGAGAAATAGGGACAGAGCATGATGTGCTGGAGGCAGGTACATCTGCATTCTCTCCAAACACAGCATAGGTCTGTCTTAGGTGTCTCTATTCCAGCAGCACTCACTGGCAGATTTATGGCCTCTATTTGTGCATGTGTGTCTATGCATGTTTGTGTGTGTGTGTGTGTGTGTGTGTGTGTAGGAGACGGAGGGATAAATTGAGAGTGAGAGACACAAGGTACAAGAGAAAGAGTGTATGTGAGTAGAAGTGAAGGGCAGCAAGCAAATAGCATCCATGCTGTATTCCATCGATATCGCAAACCCTCTCACCCCTCCCAATCTTTGCCATATTTCATCCTTCCTCTCTCCCTTTATCCTTTGCTTCTTTCCTTTCCTCTCCCTCTCTGTCTCATCGCCCTGCTCTTCACTTGGTGCTCTTGGCCCTTCCATTGCTTTGCTGGGTCCCAGGCTGTAAAGCCCTCTCAGGGGGAAGGGTGTAAATCTGTCTCCCTGTCTCAGGAGATTTCCTGGAGCTCAGCAGACTCAACAAAGCCTAGCTAGTGTGCAGAACCAAATGTTTTACATGCACAATACACACACACACACACACACACACACACACACACACACACACACACACACACACACACACACACACACACACACATAAATGTATAGACCCAGATAAGCATATTGTATACAACATGTATTGCAATGAAAAAGACAGCATGTGTTCATACATTAACTAACATATGCTTGGCCTTGTTTGGAAGCTCCTGTGAAAACTAGCAGGTATGCTTCTTCACTACTCCACACTACTGTCTAGCTGAGTGGCTGGGAAACCAGCGTTTGTGTTTGTGTGTCCACAGGGCACCCTACCCCCAAACCTTTTGTCCAGAGGAGCTGTCCAGGCGAGCTTGTTGTCTCTTTATTTTTTGTCTCCCCCTCTTCTTTTTCTCAACTTCCCTCTCTGCTTTATTGCACTTGATTCTAAGCGCATCCATTCCTGAGATGGCTCAGATAGCAGCTGAAGCTAAATTGCCCGTCATAAAGCATCTGCAATAGCAATGGAGCTCTCAGGGTGGGACTGCTGCAAGGGGGTATGAGGTGGTTAGGGCTCACTATGAAAATACAAGGTCCTCTTTTTAATCTTTAAATGTGGAATATGAACTCTATTTCAACATCCACAAATCATCAGACTTTTCCTTAAACATTAAACGATTCTGTTGCATGATCGATTTCCTGAGTGCCTCCTAAATCAGTTTTATGCATCTAATTTTCAGGAACATTTGGCTATTTGAGTGTGTGGGTTTTAGAGTAAAGTGACTGAAAATCAAAAGTAAAATGATCTAATGGTATTTTGGGACGCTAAAATGCTTCTGCATGATACCACTAATTACTCACACAAGACAGGCTAGTTAGAGTGAGATGCTGTGATTTATGGGGGAGTCATATATTTGGCTGTGCTATGTTCCTGTCAAATGGCTGACAGATAGATGACTGCTGGGCTGTAATTGGCCTTCCTGTTTGTATCTTTTCACATGTAACAACAAAGGCACTTCCCGGGCTCAACTGTAGAGGGTGCACATGTGAAAGTGCAGTCTTGTGCCGGTATGACAGCAGATTTGTTTTACAGGAAGAAGAAACAAAGGAGAAAGGAATGATGAGGAAGTAATGGTTAGCTGGGAAAGACACAAGAAAGGTTACTGGAGTGCAAGACGAACAAGGCAAACTTGGAGGGAGAGA
This sequence comes from Ctenopoma multispine, assembly GCA_034779795.1. Classification (NCBI taxonomy): domain Eukaryota; kingdom Metazoa; phylum Chordata; class Actinopteri; order Anabantiformes; family Anabantidae; genus Ctenopoma; species Ctenopoma multispine. The sequence continues at coordinate 12,669,981 of JAUYWH010000025.1, read as the reverse complement.
GCGGGAAAGCAGGTCAGATCAGTTATGTTCCTGCAGGGCTCTGTACTGACTCATCTCTGAAAAGAGAATCTGTGTGTGGCATTTGTAGCGAGAAATGTCTAATCATTCAGCCAAAAAAATCCTGCAAGCTGCCAAATTAATTTGAGCAAAGATTTGTTGCAGTCAACACAGCAACATGGCCAAAAGATGGAGAGATAAAGACACACTGCAGCTGTGTGTCTTTATTTGTGTGTATAAGTGGGAAAATCCCTCTTTGGTTCATACATTTTACATTGTGTTCTATCAAAGCGTTAATATTATTGCTCTAGTGCTGACTGTGAAGAAGAATTCCAAGGGACCACAGGAGCAAGACAAGGCCAGCAGCCTGTTTGGCAGGAGCCCCGGTGTGATCATCATCTATGGGAGGAGTGACGCCCCTCACTCCTGCCTCCTCCTGCCTCCCAGCTAGCCTTGCCCTGTGACGGATGAGCCCAATGACAGCAGGACGCAACAACCTGCAATTGAACATTCCCCTGCGATCTGTCAATGTCTGTGATGGCGTTTCACTCTCAGGAAAATATACGGACACACACACACCTTCACACACACCCTCACATTAAGTCATTTCCCAAGTATTAGAAGAATCAGGGCCTGAAGCACCTTCTCATACTTGAGAAATACCTCAGATACCTGTTGCAGGTGTCTTTTGAGGTTTTTGAGGTGGTGTGATTGCATTGCTTTTTCTCTCTGTTAAAAATTGCTGATAATTGCAGGCTAGTTCTCTGACAGGAACAAGTTCCTGAACATTGTACAGTACTGTCCCCATCCTCGGTCCTCATTTTGTGTTTCAGCTGATGCTGCAGTTCTCTGCTTTGGCCACAAGGTGTCACCTTGTTCACAACTAGCAAATGGCTTCAAGCCTGATAGGGGCTTTATTTTCCGCTTTGGTGGCAGTGCTGTGGTGTATCACAGCAAAATGAAATAGGAAAAATGAAAATAGGACATAAATGTGTTTGCCGCATACAGGGCTTAATGAAGTCAGCCTTGCCAGTACATTAGGAACAAAGGCAGCAGAGAGAAAGGCACTGAAGGACAACTCACAAACAGTTCCAAAATAAAAAGGGAGATAAAGTATGAATGGTGAGCCTCCTCAATGAAAAGCAGTTCACTGGTTGTCAAAGTAGAGATTTATTTTCCAAGCAACTGGCTTTTTATGGTCAAGCTCGTCCACAATGGTGAACAGCAGTACGTTGTAATATGGCATGTAAAGAATGGGATTCAATAGAAGTAGTCCTCCATTTGTCATATTTAAGGGGATAGAATAATGACCATTGGCTGCCTTGTGCTTGAATCACTCAGGCTGGCTTATTTTTGTGTGCAAAATGGAGGATGAAGATGAATGGACTTCATATATGATTTTGTACAGTCCAAGCTATCATATCATGTCATATAACTTAAACCAATAGCCAGTAGCTTATCATTATCATAAGCTTGGAGCAGTAGCAAGTCCTTTGCTATGTTTTAGTGGAAATTATAAAACAATCCAGCTGTCTTCACTTGCTTGTTGCAAACTAATGATTGCTTGGCTTCTCAGCAATAAAAGCAGGCTGCAAAATTAATTGTTTCAATCAATCAATTGGTCAGTTTCACAGCCATCAAGCTTTGCCCAAGATCATGTGCATTCTCTACCCTTCTCCTTCAGGATGGGCCTGGAGAACGCCAGATGATTTATGGCCTCTGTGTGTGCTGCATACATATACAAATACTATACACACATGCTGACAAGCATACACGCTCTAAAGGCAAACAAACAGACTCTGCCACACTCACAGATACTGTATGCAAACATAAACATCCATGTTAGCACATATGCACACATTCTAAGTGGATGACACACCACAGGGGGCAGATCACATGAGGAAGCAGGATAAGCACACATGAACTCTACCGCATAGGCTAAGCTTGCTGGTGACACATGCAGCTAAACATAGCACATGAAACACAACCAGCAGTGATTGACTGTATTAGAACACTCGTAATCTTATGAGGATCATATATGTAAAGGAATGTACTAGTAAATAATAATAATACTAAAACAAGACTTCTACTGTCACAAGCTAGACAGCTATGCATGCTACCTTTTGTTTGTACATGCATGCATGTAAACACAAGCTCATGCAGAAACAGTACAAGCTCATACATTCATGCACATATATACATACACTGAGAACCAAGTGCAGAGGCTTGTTGTTAGCGTGTTGTTCCTGTGCTGTGGCTTGTGGGCCTGTCTGCAGGCCTGATCGATGGTCTTTTACTGCTTCCCCAGGATTATCGGTCGAGTTCACCGGGAGGGGAAGGCAATTCATCAGAGCACAGCAGAGAGAGAGAGAGAAAGAGAGGAGAGGGGACAGAGAGAAAGGGAGAGAGAGATGGTGGGAGAGAGAGGCGTTGGAGGGGGGTGTCAGTATGAAAATGGAAGGAAAGATAGGAGAAGGCAGAGGTAAAGGTGTGAGGAAAAACAGAGAGAGAGGGGAGAGGTAAGGAGACAGAGAGAAGAAGGAGGAGATGTACAGATGTGCTTGTGATACTGCATCACCTGGAAATGTATGGAAAAGATAAAAGAAAAGACATAGATTAATATCACAAGATAAAACTCTGTTAGGGCAACCTCAGATTGAACCCTCCTTATACTCAGCATCAAGCAAATATACACCAGTACAGTGTCTGCAGGTACAATAAGCAGGTAGAAATAGTAGGAGCCTTTTTGCTTTTATTGTAGTAGGATGTCGTGTTTTGCACTAAGATTTATTTATTTGACAGTTCAAGAAAAAGAAATGGCTGTCATTTGAAACCGCACTCTTACAGATGACATGGTAATCTCTCAGGAGTTATGGTTCTCATGCTTGCTATTAAAGGCTGTGGAAAACTTTAACAGACTATGGTCATGTATAATATACCTTAAATGAAAGCATCAACATCTAATGTGTCAAACATCGTTACAACTGTCATAAATAGCTTAGAACCACAAGGCACATTTTCTGAGATCACAGATAAGCTCATCATTCTGTGCAGAATTTTAACTTTTCTTTATTCAAATGGTCTGCAACATGAAATAATCTTGGCATGCTGGAACACCTGAAGATAACAGTACACAGAGCCAAGTGTTAGCTCAGTTCTCAAAGGTTTCAACTACGTACGTGCCTCCACATGGGGCCATAACACATACATTTGAGCTGTTCACAAAATGGATAAGTGTTTCTGTATCTCCGGCTAAATCATCAGTAGAGAGGGACAGGTGGCAAAGGACACACACATGAAGTTGGAAACTTTTTTCCTCTTTAAGGAAGAGTGGACACATTTTGATGGCAACACAGATCTGCCAGGTCTGCCACCCAGAACACAGACTCCAGCATCACTAGCAATGCCTACTATTTATGCGTACCAATACTATTTATTCCTATGTGGACCTCATTATAAGCTTGAGGAGCATACATGCATGTGTTAAAAAGTATTTTAATATGTTTCTGTTTATCTCTAGTATTTTTTCTTTAGTGTGTGAGATTTATGTTTGCAAATGACACTCCATCCCAATTTTTCTCCTTCTCCTCACGTCTCTATCACACTCTTTACAGATAGACTACCATTTCTCTCTCCTTCTCTATCTCTCCCTCTCCCCATTGATGGATGGACAGATCATGTATATCCAATCTAGCAGTGCTCCTGATGCGGTTAGGGGCTGTGACAAGTCTCCGGGCGGGGGAACCGAGTGGAGCGGAGCGAAGGAACGGGGTGACGAAGAGGACACGACATCTGGAGAACACGCAGAAGAAAAAGAATGCAGCAGAAAGAGAGACTGCGCAAAGTGTCTGCATAGTGCCCTGAGCATGTGCACGTTTGTGTGTGGAAAACAAACATACACACTCTATTCCGCCCTCTGGGCTGCTGTGTGTGTCTCTGGTTAACAGTGCTGACTGACTGGCTCCTGGACTCATCACCAGCCAACAACATTGACAAAGATAGATGAAAAATAGTCTTATAAGAGTCTTATACTACACTTGCGTGTGACAAACAAAACATGCAACGTGATATAGACTTTCTTCTATAGCTACAGTGTAGACCACTGAGTGTTATGGATGGTGACTGATTGTGTTGATGACTGTTGACATTCACTCATGAGTTTCAGACTGCAGTTACAGACATTAGTCACTAGGGGGTAATGTTATCCTCGTAGTATTTGAAGGAGCCCCTGTGCTCTCCAAAGGTACTGTGATGCTTATCTCACACAGTAGTGGCTGATTCATACTGGCAGTAAAGTTGATGATAATGTTTTATCACAAGCTGTAACATTGTATGTGGTGGGATGGTGAAAGGGTGAAGTGGCCATCTTCTTTGCCCTCCTTCCTGACTCCACTCTTGTTATGGAACCTTCTTCTTTTTGATCACCACACGATTTGAGTACGTGTTTGCATGCTAAATTTGGATAACATATCCACATAATCCCCAAATAATCAACACAGACATTGAAGTAACCTCATCTAAATGAAAACCACAATTCATTGTTGGGTGGGTAAATGTATAAAGGAAATTCCAGCTGGGCTGATGAACAACTGCATGTTTTTAAAGGGTATGAGTGCACAGAACTTTTTAAGGTGAGGAAGTCATGTTCTGAGGTAGGACTGTCTGACCTCTCAGAGGCAGTCATGTCAGGGGTCAACTCACTTGACCCCCCTCAACCATATCAACTCCTCTGACTACTTACTAAATACAGAGATAACTCTATTCACACATACCTTTACTCTCCTCTAATGGCTTGTACCAAGTCAGAGAGAGAAACACTTTCTCTTGTGAGTCACACACACACACTCACACACACACAGAATCAATAAACAAAAAGTGGAAGTGATTGAAAATCCATCAACCCCCTCTTCCCCTTTCTCAAATGGCCAATGTCTTGTCCCTTGCCCCTTAAACTCCTCAGTACACACCCATACACATTAATAATAAAATACACAGTAAACAAACAAAAAGTATAGGACAAGAAAATTCAAAGGAATCTGCATCCAACCTCCATTTTAAAGACACCCGGCGAAACAGCAGCCATTTTCTAAAATGCAGAATCGCCACCCTCACCCCCACCTCTTGATAGTAATCAAATTTGGTCTCATCTTTTCATTTTCTCATCTCTCCTCCCCATCTGTGTGGTGTAACTCCTCTCTTTCTCATTCTCTCCCTCATCATCCCTCACTGTCACTCGGCAGCTCTGAGCCATTGACCTCCGACCCCGAGGCAGGTTCACCAGCGGGTCAGGAGCCTGACGAGGGGAGACGGAGAGAGAGGGGGGGGGGCATCGGTTACTGGGGGATGCCAGCTTCCTCCTTTGGCTATGGATACAGCCTTCACTGCTGCTGCCATAGCAACTGGACGAGACAGCAGAGAGAGCAGACTGCAGAGAGCTGCTGGGATGGAGCGTTCTCTTTTCTGTGATCTGGCTCTAACCTCCGCTTGCACATGTCCACACACATATGTACACACACAGTCACACTCACATGCACACATAATGACAAACTGGCACACACACAATCCCATACGTGCTTGCAAAATCTAATCAAATTTCTTATTTGGACTGCCAGGCTGTGCTGGAAAGACTTTTTCAAGTTACAAGATTGATGAGCATTCCATGTTGGCTGCAATTAATTGCTGCATAATTAGACTTACAAGTTATTTATTGAAGCAATTTGGAGAATACAAGAGCCTGGGGATATATAAAAAACATTTGATCACAAGCCACATAAACTTTAAAGATGTCCTGTTACAAGCATTATTTGGATAGAAATTAGTAATACGATCTCCCTCAAAAATGTTTCCCATGTTAATAAAATGATAAATGGCAATAAATCTGGACTGAAGTGAGAGATGTGCTGGAAGTCTCATGAGGTCAAATAAAGGTGAGAGGTTCAGACAATAAATACAGATAATAATAAAAAATAATACGATGGAGGGAGAGATAGTGTTTTGGACACATTTTTGCTGAATGCAGGTGTGTGAAGCTCTGATTCAGCATGCTCAGCTCAGAGAGCCTCGGGGGTTAGGGCTCAGTCCAGGTGGTGGCCCACCACAAACAGAGGTGTTTAAAAACTCTGTTGCTGCTTGCTATTAATTATATCTGATTTGGCTCTGCTACGTTTACTTATACGCAACCGTTCCACATCAAATATCTTTGTCTTTTCTGTTGATCTCTTGTTATATCATGTATTACACTACATTAATTTCCTTTATTTTTCCTGACTTTAAGTCTCAACCCTCTCTTTGGTCTCTTCTTCTTTCTCTTGTCTCGCTTCACTTTTTCTCTCTCCGCTCAAACAAAGATGATAAATGAGGATTTTGGTGTCTCGCTCAAGAATGAGCTCTGATCAGAGAGCCTTTGATGTTTGACAGCTTTAATTATGTATCTTGATGAATTGATGTACAGTAATTTTTACTTCATGTAATACTATGTTTTTTTTTTAGTAAGCACATTATTGTTCTACGCTATGAATAAAAATGCCATTGAAGAGTGTGTGTTTTTGTTGTTCCCATTTTTCTTGACTTGAATTCCTACGCCTTGCATGTTTGGTGACAATGTCAGTGCACTTAAGCCAACATGCTTATCTCAAGTGTTTCAAGAGGCTCTTATCGGGTCTCTTTGTAATAACAGGATAGACTACTTTTAGTGGCACATGGACACTCACTAACACACACACTGGGAGCAGACACGCATTTACTCACCCATATCTGCATCTAACCCATTGTATGTGCACATACACAAACTAATATAGAAGCAAGAGGAAGAAGAAATATAAGAAATATAGAACCAAATTGCCTGACATTGCTTGACATGATAAAAATTATGCCATTCATTAAAACATTTATTATGTAGCATTGCTCCTGCAAAATGATCCCATACTATTAATTGGTTTAGGTGTGCAGTTCAGTTACACCATAGCTTGTTAAATATTCTTGGATTTTGCCCAGTAGCTTAATTTCAGACACAGTATGAACCTAAGAACTCAGGTATATTCTCCTGTATGTGCTATTCTCTAACTTCACCAATAGGTGGAGCTATGTACATAAAACAGGCAATAAGGTTGCTATGGTCAAATGCCCTGGAGCAGCCGGAAGAGCTAATCAAATTGCCAGTGTGTCTGTGTCAATTACAGTGGGTCAACTTCATAAGAGGAATAGGCCCAAATCATATTTGCACCTGTATTCTTCCAGCAGTTCCTGAACCAGAAGCAGAATATATACAGAGAGGCCAGAGAAACCTCTTAGTATAGCAGTCAGATTTTCAGGTTGATAATGATATGTAAATGGTGGTTTTCATAACCACACATTCTTATGAGATATTAGCCCTTCTCTAAATTCTGTAGATAAAGGCTCCGTGCAGCCGCCTTAAGGGATGGTCTTTGCCATTTGTAGATCTCGCTGAGATGAATTGCAAAGTGGGGCTGATACTCTTACAGTGCCTAGCCACTATGTTATCGCTTCCTTTTATCGGACTGATAAAGTAAATTACTTTGCTATAGGTGTGCAACTGTTCAAATTCATTATGAGCCTGCTCAGCCTTGTGACTATTGACATGGCTGAGAGTGTGAGAGGAATACAGGCTGTCTGCTGAATTACAGTATGTGTCGTACATGACTGTGACACACTCCAATAAAAGAATGATAGGATGTGGATGTTTTTGGAGGTGTGCAGTAGAAAAAAGACATGAGGCTGGAGGGTCCATGAACATCCTCAAATTGAATGAAAATGCACATTTTTAAGGCTTTGTTTGGATTAACATTGTGCTCTGGGCAAATGGAATCTTAAACCAGTCATTTACATGTTTTTAATCAAGGAACTTGGAGGGAAATGTGCATAAATGTGCAATAGGACTTATTTGTCTCAGGAGGGAGAGCATCACTTGCAGTTTAAAGTTAGAGAAGGAAAAGATTCTTTGTGTGTTTTCTAATTACTGCTCATGAGGGTGCTTTACTAGTGGGAGTGGGAACTGTGGTCACTTTTTTGGCGCAAAAATGTACACGAGAAACACTGATGCCTCCGTATTTTAAAGCACACAGGCAGAGGTTGTGTTGTGGTCAAAGGTAGTTAGATCAGCAAAACAAATGAGTCAATGAAGGAGGTTTGGAATTGTCCCAGGAGAAGCATCTATCTTTGTGGTGAGTGGCAGCTCTGTCAATTAGCGCCAGGGCAGTAATGCACTGGTATTTGGAGGGTAGGCATTGCGTGTGCATTGTCCAGCATCCAGACATTCGGCTCTCCTAACCAAGGGATGCTGTTATGAAAGATGCTGTTAAGTATAGCTGAATGGGACTGTGTTGCACCTGAGTCAGAGTTCTGTCTCCAGTATTACCATTATATGGAGCCTGGTCACATTCCTCTTTCCTCCCCCTCCACGTTGCCTGGTCTACATCTGGTAGAGAAGATATCTCTGTCTCCACTCTGCTATAATGGTCTATAATCCCTACCGAGCCAATCTGGCAGTATTGCAGAATTTACAGTAATAATGAGGACTAATAGAGGCAATATCCATCCATTTGACCACTAAATCAGAGTTGTAGCTAAAGTAGGTGATGAATATAGTGCCCCCCCTCCAAGTTTTTAGAATCGTAAATGATAGAATAAGTCTCTTAGATCCAGATTAAGCTCCATTGTGAGCTCAAAATCCATGTCCACGTGGAATCCCTTTTGAAATACAAGTTTGATTCATTCATTTCGCCTCACAGTCCTGGTGCTTTGCTGACGCTGCTAAGCAGTGCAACTTGGAAGTGGTAAGAGCAGAATGAGCTCATATCCTGCTACTACTGACAATAAAGAAAGAAGAAATATGATAAAATTGTGATGCTCAGTCATTTTAGAAATGTGTCTTCTCACAGGCAAGGCAGAGTACACGGTCACATTGTTGCATCCCTGGAGACAGTAGGGATTCAACGCCCTGCTGAAGAACACTTCAGTAAAGCTGAAACTTGAATCTACATGCTCCCATGGCAGAAAGTAACTCCGTAATTTGTTTTAATTCATATAATGTCCTTAAGGGCCCCAAATAATAATTATTGTCTGTTAAAGCTGAATATTTTATCAACTTCTCACTAATTTGTTTAAAATCAGAAATGTCAGAAAATAGAATTAGATTTGCTGAAGTGCAAGTTTTGTCAAACCAACAGACCAAAACCCTGAAAATAGATTAGATTTTGAGATACACAAATGCAAACCAGAAAAAATACAAACAAATCACACTTTTAAAATGCACACAAACCTGAACGTGGAAACACATTGATAGTGGATGTATGGGAGACTTTTGTTAAACTCTGCAGGAAAGTCTGTCTTGCTGATTGTCTTGGCGTGCACTCAGACAGCAGTCCCATGCTTATTGCAGAATGTGCCCTGCAGAGTACAAGTTCCAGCCAGCCTCCTGCATTAGTGATGCGCCTCTGCCCCGTGGCTCCACTCAGGGTAAAGGAAGAGACATACATGGCCGCGGCTTCTGCATGGATGTCTGCAGGCTGCAGCCTCATGGTCGCACTGTAGATGCTGATCCTTCCCAATGAGTGAATGAGTGGGAGACATTAGTGTACAAGCAGACACATAAATGGCACCAAGACGAGATCAATTAGACTGAGAGGAAGGTCATTAGGCCCCTGTACGGCCAGCGGTCAAAGTGTGATGATAGTATACTGTGTCGTGTCAGCTATCAGCGTGAGTGCTTGTGCGTGTGTTGGTCTCAGTGTCTTTTTGTCCATGTGCTGTAATTAATATGACTATGCATGTATGAATGTGTGACATTTTAACACCAATGAGGCACAGTCAAGCAGCATTTCCTGAGGTGAGTGTAAGCTCGGCCGGGTCAAACTTGCTATGATACTCTGTCGTGTTTGCGTCCCCCGGGCTGTGATGCAGGATGGTGAGTAATCGTGCTGTGTCTGTGCATGCGTTGCCATTGATTTTGTCTCGGCTCCTAGCTCCCCCAATTACCTCCTACTCCAGGCTGCCAGTCCCTTTGCTGTCAGGGGGGAGGCTGGAGACTGGGGCCTCAGTGAGCTGTTTGTTTACACTGCTAATTGCTCCTGTTGTTTCCTTTCATTAGCCGAGCCTGAGCTATTGCGCTGCCTCACACAACTAAGTGCTCTTAGCTTTCTGGTCCCCCAGCCTATAGTAAATATTGGCAATATATACAGCGCCTCCTAACATATGACTACAGACCAGAAATGATAGGCTCTGCTGGTGTAGTAGAGTGCTTTATACAGAACCCCACGGAGCTGTGGTCTGTTCCAGTCGTGTTTTTGTGTTTGAGTTACAGTGTGGTCTAACTGGAGTAACACAGAGACTTGTCTTCATTGATACAAACAGAAAGGGAAACCCTGCTCTGCCACACTCTGGCTGACCCTTACGCAAATTCAACAGAATCCACTTGAAGTTTAATGTCAGTGGACTCTGCATGTGTGTATTGTGCATGTGCATACATTTACATCCACGTGTGTGTTTGCATGTGTGCACGTGTGTCTGGCTGTATAATGGCGTGCCATCGTGTTCGCTTGGCGTATGTGAATTATGACTCAAAGGACTGCATGACGGAGTGAGTCCCTGTGTCTGTAGTGCCCCCTCCCCAAACCCAACCGCCCTTCTATCCACCCCACACACACACACATGCAAACTTCGATGCAAAAACCCACAGCATCTCAGCACACACAGCCGTGGCTCCTTAATGACTGCCATCCCTCTCTGTGCCACATTATTAATTAGCTCAATGATGCTTGCCGATGGGACCTGCACTGTGGATTAGAGCCCCCAGCACCCACACCCCTGGCTGCAGCCCGGCCAGGATAGGTGAAACAGGGGCTGGGGTGTGGTGGGAAAATGTGTGTACATGCGTGTGTTTGAAGATGCAGTATGTGTTTTACTCTTAAAACAAACTGCTTTTGCATGGTTCTTTTTTATCTGCATGTAGGTTCCCCCACAGGCCTCTTGTTTGTCCCTGTGTAATGTTTACATGGCTGTAAGAGTAAGCAGAAGGGGTCAGGAAAGGGACGGTGGATTATATGAGAGCCTGGAGATAAATCATGTGACCATGGAGGAAGAAAAAGGTTGGGTGCCACCTGGCCCAGCACAGTGTGCAGCATGTTCAGCTCCCCAGTGCACAACAACTCCCAGCACCACCATACTCAGCAGCATCACAAGATTCATGGACCAGTACAGGTTCCCAGTGCCACAGCTCTGTTCTGAGTTACCATGCACCCTGTAATTTATCTAAAAACAATCCTCTTCGTTGCACTCCACAGTCTTCTTGCCATGTATAATTGGAGAGGTGTTTTTCCTCTGTGTGTTCCCAAAAATCCAACTGTTCATCAAGGGCTTAGTCACTCTGGCATGCAAATCTGCATTAATATTTTTGTCAGGAGAGAAAAAAGGAAAGAGGTGAGGGAGACAGAAAAAGGGGAAACAGCCTCTCCAGATGCCTCACAATTGCACAGAGCAAATGAACATAAATGTCACTGTCAAACTGAAATGAAGAAAAAATGTGTTGGAGGACAGCAGGACACGTTTTGCATATGAAGAGGTGAATGCCCAAGGAGAGAGAGAGAGGGAGATGCTGCACCTGTAACAAATGACTGTAACACCCCCCTCCTCCAAAACTTTCCCCTTCAAAACACAAGTCACGATAGTAAAGTGTAAATATGATATTGTGTATGACAGACTTACACTTACTGAGTTGAAAGAATGCACGCCTTGGAGGTCGTGTGGTAAATCTTTATGACATTGCAGAACTGGAATAATCCAACTCAGTTTAATGGACCAGAGTCCTCTGAGTCCACATCCACATATTTGGATCATCAGTGGAGCAACACTTCATCTGCTCTGCATGTGTCCTGTGGTGCTGCTCTAACTCTGCCCATAACTTCTGAGACCGTAACAAATGTGCACAGTGCTGGGTACTAAGCAGTAAAGTCAATGAGGAGCTTGGGCATGAGTGAGGATAGATATGCAGGGCATGTAGTCGCTCCAAGGTGACAGTGAGGTGTGTTGTGATTATTGACTGTGTGACCTCATGTTGACCCCAGCTGTGAGCGAGTAAAGGGCAGGGAGTTAGTGTGCGCTGCACCGCCTGTCATGCCTGTCAATACACTGATGAATGGAGCTGGCGGTTATTAAAGCAGAATTAGAGCGGGGAGGGGGGAGAAGGGATAAATGATGGTGCAAATGGTTGTGCAGTGGAGACTGTGGAGCCGGATGGCACAGCATCAGTGTCATCAGTCTTTATTACCCTCCAGGGAACAGAGGGGGAGAGACAGGGAGCGGTCAGTACCACGTACCCCTCTGCCCTCCGCCTCCACCAACACCTAGGTTGCACCTCCAGATCCCTCTGCTGGCCAGCTAATCCTGACACATTATAACTGGACACGCACCTGCATGTCTACTCAGGGCATCTACAGACTATAGTTTATTTTCATTGCTATGAATAAAAACAAATTTAGATGAGGATAGTCTATTGTATACATTGAAATAAATGGAGACACATACAAGTGTGTAGATGCGTATATACATGAATACTGCCTCTACTTAATTCTCCCCATCACAAGCTCACTCTCCAGGCTTTTCTGCTTTGCCCATTCCCCTTTCTCCCTCTCGCCTGTTTCCCTCCTCCATTTTCTCTCACCAAGGGAACGGAGGACCCTCACAACAATCAATCATGGTGAAGTCACACAGCACAGCAGCACACTCAGGGCACTGTGCAGATAAGCTGGAGAAGAGAAGAGAAGAGAAGAGAAGAGAAGAGAAGAGAAGAGAAGAGAAGAGAAGAGAAGAGAAGAGAAGAGAA
>JAUYWH010000025.1:12583577-12657049 GCA_034779795.1 Ctenopoma multispine | reverse complement strand
AGAAGAGAAGAGAAGAGAAGAGAAGAGAAGAGAAGAGAAGAGAAGAGAAGAGAAGAGAAGAGAAGAGAAGAGAAGAACTGGGGGCTGCACTTGAAGAAAAGGTTTGTGGGAGGGGGAGGATGCACTGGGTTCACTGCACAGTCAAAGAGTGGGCACACTCTCCACTAGGGAGGGTCAGGAATGGATGGGTGAGCCAACCCATTGGTGAAGTCCCTGTGAGGCCCAGCCCCTCACCAGAGAGCTGTGCTTGCATACAGATGTGAGCACGCCATTGATATTCTCCCCCTGTGCTGCTGCTCCTGCTCCGCTCTGCTTCTTTTTTCCTAATTAGAGGTTTATTTATTGATACCACAGTTAATGTCTCTCCTAATTTTGCAATAGTTCTGTCTCCATTACCCAGGAGATTCATTTGCCGCAGTGTTCAGAGCATTGCCTCCACTAGTTTGTGGGCACCTCCTTGTTCACCTTCTTCCTAAATGTGGTCTCTGCCCCACCTCAGCTTGGGCAGCACCTGCCAGGGATGAAAGCGGTGACCTGAGGTTGTGAGGAAATTGTAAAGGCAAGAAGCTCAAGTCATTACTTGGCTGCTTAGTGTACAGTACAGTACAAATTTGCAAATGACGTAAAACAGGAGTATAGATATTTTAATCTCATCCAGCATACAAAACATTTTAGTTGACTCATTTGAGTTGTCCTGATGTCCAAACATGTCCTTGGAGAGCTCAAAAATCAAATAACTTTTTTTTTAGTAATACACAACAAACATTGTTACAGAAACCACATATAACAACAAATGTCAACAATATCAAGTCTTGTACAATGCTGCACACATTCAGTGTGTCGTTCTAGCTTTGCAAAATCTTCCAGTGCTGTTCACTGAAGCAAATATTGATAAATGAGGTCCAGTATGAGCAGTGGATGACAGTGATGCTTTTGCAGACGCGCTGGGTATAACGCATTTAAGTACACCCAACATTTTATCAAATAAGTTTATTGTATTACTTACCCAGTCAGACAAACTCATCTGTAATAATCTAATCTCTTTGAATTCTGTTGAAAGATAGCTGCTAACTCCCTAGCATAATAATAAGGGTGCTACACTAAGAGCAACTAGCATCTCTAAAGTGAGGAAATAGTCCTTCCAGCAACTTCAAGGTTTGGTGATCAGTCATTAATTTGTATTACATGGCTTTATATATTATGAATAAATTATGATTTCATTATGTTTTCCTTAACAAGAATGTGTTGCTTTAGTTTGAATTTGCAATTTGCATTTGTTGCAAATTTAGTTGTTAAAAAAATATAACATATATATCTGCTTCATAGCAGAAAATTCCATCATACGTTAATTATTAAAATAAAAAGATTTTATACTGAGTTCATGTTTTTCGGAGTCTCTGTTGATTTGGTGAATTACTGTTGTGTAAATGCACCAGGTTTTAGGCAAAAGAGAAAAATGGTTAAAAGTTTATAGTGACCTGCCTGATCTCCCAAATTCTTGCTGTTGACTCTTCTTTGTTATGCTTTGACCTCAGAAGCCTTATCTAACTTATTTTAGACTAACTTACTAATTAGTTTTTTTTATCCATAAAGCACGATACTGTAGATCATTAGCTACCATCTATTACTACATGATTAAACATGACGTACAAAGTCCCAGAAAAGTTTGTTTTAATTTATCCAGTGTATTATATATGTATGGATTCCTTTTTAGTTGACATCTTAAAATTTAACTGGATGAAGATTGATTTCAAAGTTACCGACTGTTGTTAGTACCAAGTATCCAGGATTTTCTGTTCTATATGGTGAGCTTTTCAATCTTGGGGCTGTACATGACCTCAGAAAATGTGTGCAGAGTAAACACTCATACAACAACCAAACCACTAACTGCACTCCACCAGGAATGTCAATATGAGCTGATTGCATCATCTCTCTCATTTTTAACCCACGATGTGTCACCCTGCCCATCTCTTCCAGCTGCTTCGCCGAGCCCAGGTGCTGCTGCACTGACTAACTCATGGATCACAATCAGCCCCTTCGGTCAACCCAGCGACATCCCTGTCAGTCTCTTCTGTCTCCCCAGGGCTCAGTCTGATCCCATTCCAGCCACTGCACTAGCTACAGCTGCCCCTGGCGCCACACTGGAATTGGATGGCATTGTGACTTGTGTGAATAGTCGATAACTGTCCCTGCAATGTGCACAAGACAATGAAACTTACATCGCTGGATATAATTCTGTGGTAGCAGCGTGTGGTTGTTTTTGAAAATGTGTCAGTAGATTAAGAAAAGATGCTAACAAGATACAAAAGCAGGTCATCAGGGAGTCTCTTTATCATAATGCTCTAATGCCCTTCAAATAGGGAGGATGAGCTTTTTGCACCAGGCATCGACACCAATGGGTTAACTAATGATGACATTAGAGTGTGTGTGTGTGGGTGTGGGAATGAGTGTTCCTACGTGAGCATGTGCCTTTGTGTGCTGGTGTCTGTGTGCTATCATTTGTGTGTATATGTGTGTATGTGACTTTCACAGATGATCAGTCAAGTCTATCCACTCAGCCCTTCTCTTGCAGCCCCCTCATTACAGCCCACTATCTCCTCTAAACACCTGCAGCCTCACAGCCCACCTTCAGCTCCTGGGCCCACACGCTGCCTTTTTTTGTTCCAGTGTAAAAAGAGCCTGCCCATCACATCAATCTACTGCACTGTTTATATTATGTACAGGAGAGAGGCTAAAAAAGGCCCCTCTTACTGTGGACTTTATTGACTAAGCATTAAGCGGACATTATCAGACGATAGGCTAGTTATTTATGAGGCTGTGATAAAGGCTGGAGAACTGAGTTATGTGAGAACCAGGAGCAGGATGAAAGCTGCTCATACAGCAGCACTGATACCCGACACTTGCCTCTCTCTGTCTGGGTAGAGAGCCACAGCAAATGCACCAAACGGAGCTGAAACACCCAAGGATTTATAGGCAGTAAATTTATGCTCAACATAGGTCAAACGAGGGGCTGTTTATCTGGGTTTCATTGTCACAGTCCTCGTGGCATTGCGCCGCAGGTACTGAAATTTCATATTTGTCTTAGGCATGTAGCCAAAGAAGGAGGGATAGTGGGGATCTCTAGATGCTGTATTCCACTGACCTTCTGAACTTAGTTTTGAATTTTAAGACAAACACACTACACATTATTTTGAGATATTGACATAAATTATGCATGACAGAACTCCCCCCTGCTTAACAACACATGTTGAATACTTGTGTATTTCAGTGGTATGCAATAACCTTGCACTAACGGTCTGTAGCTGTCTTTGAACTCATGCAGTAGGGTTGAATACCTTAGTGTTCCCTGACTGAGATTTTGTGGCTGCGTATCACATCTGCATACTGTGTGTGCATTGAGGTGGTTTTAATAATGTGTAGTACATAACCTGAAGCAACCTTCTCTCCTGTGTCACTTGTATTTCCACTATCTGCACACAGCTGAGCCACACATCTTCTTGCTTGCACTTTACATGGATCTCAAACACACAGCGTTCGTCACATTTTTAATGTACATACATCCTCACTTCTCTATACTGTACGTAGCATCATCTTACCCAGTCAAAGCCAGCTTTCTCCTCAATAAACCAGGTCAACAAACAAAAAGCAATTATGTTGGGCAGCTGCCGCCTGGGAGTGGGTAATTACAGTGCGGTGTGGACAGCTTCATTCTAAACAGGTACTAAAAGCATCATTAATCATCCTCCCTCTGACGCCTCGCCCTGGTCATGTGACACAGTCGGCTGATGAGCTGGGGAGAGGGATCCGCCTTAGGGAGAGCAAGCAAGACCTGATTGGCTTCTTCCAGAAGTCCTTTTAGAGGTCAGCCAGTCAGCAGAGATGACCTGCCAATGACCTTGTATCACTTGACCTCTGAGGGCCGGAGGGTCACTCTCTCATATCAGTTGGAGAGCAGGCTCGGAGAGGCAGGAGAGAAGACGAATGACATGGAGAGAGGGAAGAGGAGGAGAAGAATGGCGTAAGGGTAAGGAACAGGCACATGGAAGGTTTGCGCAGAGAAGCATGGGAGGGGTGAAGATGAAAAATAAAACAGTAGGCGTGAGGTTTGATTGAACACCTGGTCTTCCCCTTTTGCATACAATGGCTGATGAAAAAACGTGTTTTTATAGCAGCAAGGCCAATCCTGATCACTGGCTCATCTAGACACCCCCCTTTCCTCCTACCACCTTCTCTCCCTTTCTCCCTTTGTATTGCCAAGTTGTCCTCAGGCTGAAAGGTTGATTACATCATGTGAATCTAAACATCGCTATGTTTGATTTTCTAATGATGATCAGTCAGTACAAACAAAAACATGGACAGAGATCACAAGACACGAACACAGCCTACCCAATTAATTTAATACTACACATTTCCGCTGAAAAGGTTGTTTTTATACATACTGTGCTTTTCAAGAATGAGTTTCTTCCCTTATGAAATGCAGCCAAGATGGCGCCTGACAGATACTTGATTGAAAAAAAGTTCATGAACTGTTCTCTCACTGAGCACAGACTGACACCGACAACTGATTGACAGACGAAACACAAAGACAAATGCGAAGGGCAGCGCGCCAACGTCCTCAAACTGGTACCCATCCCCTTGTCTTCTGTCCCCCCTCCACCTCAGCCCTGCAGCCCCACCCCTACAACCCAACTCCCCTTCACCTCTCTCTCTCCATATGTCTATGAATCTGTCACTATAGCAACCTCACCCCAGGGGCAGAGGAGGAGGGAGCTGCCTTCCTTCAGACAAATAAGCATTGCAGGGCTCATTTATGATGGTTTGTTTAGGGATTATTATACACTGATGAGAGGTCAAAATGTGTGTTCTCGCACACCTTTGGACATAAAAGTGCATGTGTATGTTTGAGTCTATTTACATACGACTGTGTGCAGCATCTTGCTGAACATATGTGGTTAAGCTGCACTGCAAACATTTTGGAAGGCAAAAAAGGACTAACACGGGTATTTATTTGAGTCTTTAAAACACTGTATCCTTAAATTCATAAGATTACCTGTTGGTTTGAAAACACTATTTTTGAAAGGAATTTGCAGTTTCCTTTAGCACGTAAACTAAAGAAAGCAGAGGCAGCATACCACCACAGTGCCATTGAATCAGTGGGTTATAGCCACAGCATCATTAGGATAGCTGGTCCTGGGTTAAAACCGACGTGTCAGATGCAGTATCAGCAAACTCTGTAAAGGCTCATTGCATTGTTTTCCTTCACTTTATGCTTGCCTGCAATTTTTGAAAGGTCAATCCAAACTAGCGAGTAGACAGAACAACACAGAGAGGTCAGACATAATCAAACATGTAGTGGAGCCACTTTGCTTGATTTGACTGATGCTGCATGATGCCACAGGGAGGTACTGTCTATACATGATGCTGTCTTGCACCGATTCGCACCACAGCACCATTTCAGGAAATTAGGAATTTCCCCATAGAAACCAGAGTCACAACCTTGACACACTTTCACCTCTGCATGCACCCCTTTTCACTCCTTTTTTTTCTCCAATCCTCATGATACTTTACATTGACTCAAAATCCTTCCCTCCCCCCTATCAAGAGCAAATTTCCCTTTGCAGCCAGAAGTGCTGAGTGCTGCTGTTTGCTTTGTACACAGAAATTCGCTGAGGCTGTAAGCTGTCCCCAAACATCTGCTCCCTGGAGTGGAGCAGGAGAGGAGAGGCAAGGACTGGATTGGTGTGCATGTTGTTCGGTGTAGCTCTGTCAGAATGTGTTATGTATGGATTTGTATGAGTGTGTGTGTGTTTGTGTGCATGTGCGTGTAAGTGAACAATTATTCAAATAGGTGCTTTGTATCTTTTTGAGTGCTTTATTAGTAGCACCTAGGAAACAAAACACATATTTGTGTAATTGTACACAGGGCATCCAAATATCCATAGACACACACACTCACACACAAACAGGTGCACTTCATTTCAACTTTCTTGATGTACAAATTGTTTGGTAGTCAAATATGTGAATGAGACCGATCAAAAAGACTAATAGTGCATGAAAGTCTTTGCAAATAAAGAAAAACAGTAAAATCAGACGAGCAGAAAAACTAAAAGGGAGGAGAACATTCAAATGATTTGTAATTACAACAACAACAACTGAGCTATCTATAAGTGCCTCACATGGAGTTAAAAAGAGCTTAAGTTGATCAATTGATTTCATTCCCCTGAGCACCGGTGAGAATATTACATGCATATTATGCATTAAGTTAATTTTAGGTCAACTTAGTATTAATTACAATGAGTTCAGAAGGAATCCACTCATACATGTTCGTCTGTGTGTAACATAAGATGTTCTGTAAGTCGCATACGTTCTCTCATTGCTCATGTCACACAGTTCATCTCAGGAAAACTGTAGGAGCTTCCCACATCAGCTAAGTCGCAACCAAAGATTATACAGACGAAAACAGAGACTGACAAATGTCTCATTCATCAAGAACTAATACATCGGCACTTTTACTATGATATCTCAGTTTGGGTTATTCATAAAAAAAATGAAAGTAAAGTCACTTTTACAAATAATAACTTCCTTATAAATGTATCATATTGATTTAAATTAATGTTTAAATCAATAATCAATCAAGGCCTTAAATGAATTTCATTCCGAGAAATGACTGCCTAAAGCAGGGGAAGAGGAAAAATAAGGGTGAGGGAAACTGTAACTTGTTCAGTGTCAGCACTGTTACTACCTGTGGCAGCAATACATTCTGAGCTGAGTTATTTTGGTCTTATTGTCCTCACATTTACCATGTGTTTGTTTGTGAATAAGTGTAGCACAGCTGTCAGTCTCGCGAACCAAACGTACATCTTCAGGGAGGAATTACAGAAGAGCACAAATTCATCAGAAGAGAGTCACACTCAAATGCTTTCGAACTAAATGTCAGGTCTGAACAAACAATGCGCTTTGCCTTTCATCAATTGAGAGGCAAATGCTGGAGCTACCACAGAATGAAAGTGAAGCGATAACTCACCCAAAATAAAGCTCTTCTTATCACCTTCACCTCATCCTTATAATTCACATTAAGTTTTTCTCCCCACACATTTTCATGCCACTGTTTTAAATTGTTGTGTATTTCTAAGCGAATCTATTATTCAGTTGAAACTGTGATGAAGTAACTTTAGATAAAAAAAAAAAAAAAAAGAGTGCACACCTGCTGTAAGCATCCTCTGTGCACATTACAACCTGTAACTTGGAGCCCTATGGCACAGGAACATATTTGCACAACATGATGAAGGAGTTTCTAATAAGGTCAACCTAACACACTTCTGCAGTGGACAGTGGACATTAGAGACCATTTTTGTATTGATAGGTTGTACAGTCACATTGCTTCATCATCACTGTCCTCATCATCATTCCCCACAACCTTCACAAGTGCACAACTATTTGCATTAAAAAGATGCACACATTTGAAGGTTTTGTTAAACATTCCACTTTGTACTATTTTGTTTAGAGAAAGGCAGCCTTAATGGTGTGTATTTTGTTTAAATGCAAATTTAAAATAAAATGGGTTCAACACGGTCTCAGTCTAGCTTCCACGTAAAATCATTCTTATCAATTACAAATAAACTTTTAAGTGTGTGTACTGTCCAAAGTTTCTCTTCAGACCTTTATTATTTGAACTCATATTCCTTTCTAGATTTCACTTAATGCTTTTTGCTGAACATTTTAAATCTTTATTTATATATTGCTTTGAGAAGATTAATGTCTAAATAAAAAAAATATATATATTTTTTAAGAAAATGTGGATGCAATATAAGCTGCAGGCATGTAATGAATTGTTCTTCTAAATTTTGTTTACACTGGCTCTGACATGGAATCATATTAAGTGTTAAATATGCTCAAGTAACTTTAATTTTTCAACTTTGCTATTAAAAATAGGGCTGTAGTTTATATCCAAAAACTCATTGGGTAAAAAGACTCTTTCATCCAGTTTATAAAGTGAGCCAGTTGCATATTTTTGGCTTATTAAAATAAGAGATGGGGCAAGAATTAGGTTAGCTCTAGGTGTAGAGAAAAAAATGCATTATCTGCCCTGGTATGGAATTATAATATGAACAATTATCATATGGCCTACTCGCCCTTCTATTCAGCTCGATGAAATATTATTCTGTGGACACAGAGATCCAACACCAGAACAAAGGCGTTCCGAGTTGTCTGTTGGAGAAAAGGAAAAAACGAAAGAAAGAAAGAAGAAGAAAAAGCTCAGACTTCGAGGTCACCTAAATTAATGGTGAATCTTTCCCTCTCTGGGCCGCTGACCGGGTCATGGCTGTCCCGAGGCAAGACAAAGGTCAAGAGGTGAGAGGTGAACTCTGGTGTAACTGCATATATTAGCTTGGCCTTGCAGCCCTCATGTCCACTGCAGAGGAACACTTGTCTAATTATTATAATATAATTATTTGTACATTCGCCAAATACTAATGAAGACACTTTTAAGCTATGCGGACCAAATGAAATTATTTCCTAGCTTTTTTCTGCTTTATTTATTTAGACGTCCAGCTGCTTTAAGTTCAATGCCTTTGTTATTATCAATATCTGTTTTGGATCTAGTGACCTTCACATCCAATGCAAACACCGCTAATTGAAAGCTAAATAAAAATATCCCCTTACACAGAATTAGCGTGGTTGATGGCCCATATCTTGATATTAAAATAGACATTAACATGACAGGATCGCATTACGATAGCGGGAACATAACAGTGTTTAAGGGCCGAGTTTACCATCATTTACTTTATATGAGATGAGATGTGAATCTGGAAGGAATATTTAGCTGCTCGAACTGCTGGGGCCACAAAATTTATTGGTTGATCTGCAAAACAGCACAGACAGCGTTTTATTGTCTGCTCTCCCGCATGAGTGTTCAAGCTAAATTATCATTTTCTGATTCATGTATGATGGTAATAAAAAACGCAACAACTCCCGGTCGTGATATTTCTACAATCCATTAACATGCAGTTACAGATGCATGCAAATGCTCCCAGATTTGTGCCTCAAATAGATGGATCAACACGGATCAATACTCTTAATACGAGCGATCAATAAACCTATCAGTCAGTTATGGCATTTTAATCTTTCCGTGGGTGTGAGATAAACTTAAAATCGGACAAAATCCAGAACATTAAAGTAGGATTAAAGCGCAGCTAAATTATCCTGATAATTATCTGCTCACATTAATAACACATAAAATGTATATAACAGGTGCATCTGACTTTTTGCTCAAACGTGGGCTGTCAGAGACAAACAGCTTTTTTTAAAGAAATAGACGAAAAAATCTCCAGTGTTGAACTCGAGAGAGCATTGGTGTGATCTGGTGGAATCATTTGTAAAAGTAGCTGAAGTGTGTTGTGTTTCTGTGCCAATAAAATAAATATTATTAAATATAGACCTTAAATAAATAAAAATAATTCATTTGTGTCATTTTAAACAGAACTAGGAAGCACGTGTCCTTTTGAATAAATATATTTTGAAAGTCAGTTCCTGAATAAATTGTACAGAAAACATAAACAAATAGTCTGCCGCCGTTTCTATGGACAATTAATATAATTTTGTATCTCCGTTTACATTGTGTAGATAGGAGCGCAATGGAATGACTTGGATTTTAATATTCAAATCAGAGCGTCTTTTTGAAGCCGGGGAGGATGACAAATTGATTTGACCCGTTCTTGCATGAAGAAACTTGCCATTGCGCTCCTTGCGATAAACATCCATCGTGGTAAGCAAATAAAGGTGAAGCCTGACTGAAGCCGATGCAAACGCGAATCAAAACATCTGCAGGCTGGCGCCCTCGCTGTGGAAAGCATGATGCTGCTCCTGTGGCTCAGCAGTTCAGTTGCAGGTGTTACGGTGAGGTCGGTCCAGGATTGGAGCAGGTGTCCAGAGTGTCGGCGTGTGAGTGCGGAGCCGCGGGCCCCGGGTCGGGGAGCAGCCCGTCTCTCTGTAATTTCTTCTGCTTCATGCGTCTGTTCTGAAACCAAACTTTCACCTGCGTCTCGCTGAGCTGCAGGGCGCTGGCGACCTCCACCCGCCTGGCCCGCGTCAGGTACTTGTTGAAGTGGAACTCCTTCTCCAACTCAGTCAGCTGCCTGGTGCTGAAGCTGGTCCTCGGGGCCCCGCTCGCCATGGGATGACCGTCCTTGCAGATGCTGCTGCTGCTTCCAGCCTCAACAGCACCGAATCCCGAGCCAACAGTACTGAACCCACAGGTCATGTGCACCCTGGCTGGGAACAGAGGACATGAAAAAAGTCGTCAGCAAGATCAATGAGGGTACCCACAAAAGAAGCACAAAACCCTTCAAAATAAATTATCCACGCCCATATCCAGAAAAATTATTCCGGAGTTGAACAACAATGCATATATAATAAACTTTGATCAGTGGTGTTTACATGTAGTTATAACTTTTTTTTTAATCCTCAGGGAAATAAACATCTTATCTGGTAGTTTGTGTAATGATGAGATATATAAACTGAATATATAATCACAGGTTTATTTGGTTTATGTGTTGCATAAGCATGCACATATACATTATGCCTAAAATTATTTTAAGAAGCTTAAAAAAAATGTAGGAATTGACCCCTGAGCCACAGTTGATCTACAGTCTTCACTTGGGAGCATTTTTCTGTCTGTATAACAAAGATGTATTTCACCCACAGAGGTATCAACTTTACCAATAGCCTATAGGCACATTGCGAAATCTTTTGGTGCTGTAAAGCAGGAGCACGGGAAGTTGTGTGTTATCTAACGGCATAGACATAATAACAGAAACATCTGTGAAATATCGTGCAATCCAAAGCAACAACATCACAAACGACAGCCTGAAAAATTACCAGAGGTTTGAATCTTCACCTCTGACCCTGAGAGACTTCAACATTTCACATTTATTGCAGGACTATTGTGCTGGATTGCACTATATAGGCTATTGTTAAGTTTTAAAGTGCATCTAAGACAACCTCACCATACTGTAGAAAATATTATGTTGCTGCATATTGCAGACATATATGAAAGTAGTCAGAGAAATGTTTGGCGATTCAAAACAACTTTACAGTCCATTAACTGTATTCATCTGAATCATTAATAATTTGGCTTTAGGCATTTCTGTGTCAATGACAGTTTAACAGTTTACAAATCCTTTCAAACACTGCATTAATGACAAATGTCTCCATTTTTCCTATGAGGTTTCTGGGTTACACATTAAAGTATCATCTGTGCTACTTATGTGCAATGAATGACAGGAACCGCAGCTATATCTTGATTTTTCATTGCTGACATTGTGGGTAGTCGCTGTGTGTGTCTTTGCCTCTGAGAAAATGTGCTGCTGCTGCATAATGGAGTCAGTGTGCCAGGTGTAGTGCAATGTCTCCCACCACAATTCATAGAGAGGAAGGTTAACAGGCCTCTAGCCACTTGGAAAAGCATAGCAGATGGAAAGGTCAGTTATAGGATAAATGTCGACATCTGTGTTTAGGAAAATGAATGTCAAGGTAACTGAGCCTGAGAATTAGAGGGCAGCGAATATGAAGGACCAATACAGAGGAACTGTACGTAATTAAGGACTTCAGCTTTCAGTAGTGCAAATCACATGCACATTCTGATTAATGGCTGCAAAGATAATAGAATTGATGCCAGCCAGAAAGCATAAAAGAATCAAACCAAATATTTGAGGAATGACTTGCACGCTTAAAAATAGCCAGCCAGCAAAGGGAATGGAAGGGCTTTCCAAGCCAAGGAGAGGGAAGAAGAAAAGGGATAGATCGATACACATTGCCTCAGTCATCTGGGCATCCAGCCCACAGTAATTCAGGTGCTGTCAAAGCATAATTGAAGAATGACGCACTGGGAGTATATACACTGAGCCAGGAGATCAGGTTACAGCAAGTCTGTGGAGGCCTTTTCAACATGGAAGAATACACGAGACTTTGTTTTGTGCCAAAACCAATACAACCTCCAGAGGAAAGCATACTTTCACTAATGACTCTTTTACAAGTTACACAGTAGTGCTAATGAGTTACTCCTACAGATGATCCCCTTCAGAGAGATAGAGAAAAAGGTTACAAAGATACTAACAGTACTGTGAGGAGATGTCTTTGTGTGTGTGGGAGGGTGTGAGCAAATGGCTTTCTCAAGTGCATGGATTTGGAACAGATGAGTGGTTAATGCGCTTTATGAATAAAATGACTCCAAGACCAATCAAAGGTATTGCTGTCACCTTTTGCCTCTCTCACTGTGGCATCATTAGAAAACTGTGAATGCATATCATTACTCACTAATCATAATGTTAAGGGTTTTGCAGGTTTGTGCTTGTTGCATCAAATAACACTGAAATATTTGTAACTTTTTTGTGGTCATTGACTCCTTTTGCAGCATCATTAGAAATAATGAAAAGCATCCACATTATTCTCTAAATTTTGCAGCAGTGGTTTGTTCTTGTTGTTGTTGTAGCCCTTGCAGAAGGACTCAAGCCTTTTACCACAAACTGTCTGTGGTAATGACCAACCTGCAGCTGTGGTCACTGAGCATTTGGGTCAGCAGCCACCTTACAGCAGATTGAGATTGTGCTGTGGAGAAAAAAAAAAGAGTGGACCACCAATGTTGGAAATTGTCCTACAAGTAAAATGTGTGAAACCTAATGCGGGTACAGTGTCAGTCAGTCAACAACTGACGTCACATTTAAGGCTATCGGTATTTTCTAAGCCTGGAATATGTATTCTTCTGTGGGCTCCCTGCCCAGGGCTCATCAGTCAGGGAAATGATGATCTGTGACAGCAATTATGTTAAAAAGGTGGACACATGTAAAGGTGCTGCAAACTGAAATCAATACACAAGGGCTTTCATTACAAACAGACAACTAATCAATACCCAGGGAGCACTCCAGCTCACAGGAGTAAGTTTTACTCAACTTTCTGAGTGTGGACAGGCAGCAGTCTGTTGCATTATTCAGAAGCTACTGGTTTGTAAGGGCAAAGGTAAATAATTGATTGTTTTCTGGGTTGGATATACAACAACGTTAAGAAGGCCCTTTCCTTTATGTCACGCTCCTCCCGTGTACAGTCTGTATGTAACGATCGCGTTTGAAACAGTGGGTGGAGCAAAAATGTTAAATAACCTAACAGAGTGACATTAACATGGAACCGTTAAGGAAACAGTCACCGAGTCCTCATGTGCATATTCAAATGTGGAGCTGGGTAAACAGCTAGTGCTTCCGTTCTTACGTTTTGATCTGATTTATAAAGTGGGGGAAATATTTTTAACTCAGCTTTTGTTTGTTGGTGACGCACAACAACACGTCAACTAGCTTTTCTTTCCTTTTTTTTTCAGCTTGAGGAGAAAACTTCGACCAGACTTTCCAAAGTATGAGCGAAAGTTATCCAGAGCTCAAAATCATACACAAACTCATTTATCCTGAAAACAGTTATGTCTCAAGGTTACTTTATCCCTCCTCTCGTGCTCAGTCTTCCTTGACATAAACTTACCCGCCCGGTGCTGACTCCTCTTCACCCTCATCCACTCAAAAGTTTTACTCCTTTCATCCATATCGGCTACGTTGGCTGAACTTCCCACGGCGACGTGAATCTCGGGGCTATTATGGGAGTAGATTTGAATTTGTTCTGTTAGTGATCCAAAAAATTGCCGTGCAGTGTTATTTGAGGCGCAGTATTCGCGTCCTGGAGAGCCCTGCCCCTGCTCCTTGCGCCGCCAGGGGACACGGGACGAGTGGGGGCAGGCCGGTGTCGAGAAGTCCTCGAGAGTCTCGCACAGTGGAGGAGGAGGAGGAGGAGGAGGGCTGCCCGAAGAAGAGCACAGAGCCAAACTGTCGGAGAAAGTCAAGTACCGGGGACGTGGAGAGTTAAATCCTGAGGCAACTTCCAACTCCAGTTTCTCCTCCTCTTCAAGACTGCCGAGTTCAGGATGAGTCCTGCCGCCCGGGTCCCGGCTGATGACCTCTTTTGCTCGGCAGCAGCCAGTGAACAGAGGGCTACTCTCCCCTTCGGCCGTTAACTCTTGATAGGAAGTCATTATCACCTCTCCCCTGCATAATCATTGGACGTTGTTGCACTTCATGCATCCAGTAACGCATGGTCAGGCTGCTGGACGACCGTGGGGACATTCCTCAGAGGAGAAACACCAGTCCCTGATTGATGGAGATGACGTGCCCTCCTGGTCTCGGCCAATAGCTGGACATCTCTGTCATCAGGCAGGACAGCGGTGATTAAGCCGAGCAAGCAAGTTTAAGTGAAACTCACTTAAAGTCGTGTTCAAACATTAAGAACAGCACCAAAGCAAAAACTACAAACATCCTTTAAAAGCAGCAACAAAGTTAATCATCATCACCATGATCATCATCGTCATCATCACCAGGCTCTCAGGGCCTTCATGGGCCTCTCACCTTCTCAGACAGGTAGGCTATCAGACACGTTTGAATCACACAACCGTACTGGCCCCAAGAGAAATTATGTTATGGGTCAAATTCTTGTATAGTGATTATTTTTCAAGAGAACAATGAAAGCAGTTTTTCCCAAAAGCTAGATTAGCATAATATAAGGCTACATTGATGTAGGTAATGGATTATGCAAATTTGTGAGGGCTTCTTGAAAAAACTCGAGGCCCTCTTTAGCAAAGGGCTTAGGTCATGTGAAAGGCACACTTAATGGGTTCAGAGGTCGTGACAGCTGGTATTTAGAAGTTCAGTGGCAGCAGATTTGTAATTAGCCTCACACAAATACAAAAATGGCTCCGAGCGGAGATCAAGAAGTTGTAACTGTCAGAAAAGACATGTTTATTTCAGTTTAAAGTAGCCCATCGGCTGGACTGACTGGTCCCTACGCCACAAATAAGACGTATTTATTTATTCTGCATGTTATTCATGCATGTGCTACACTAAATGCTGCTATTTAAAATAGCACAAGTGACGGAAAAAACAGCAAAAATGCACAGATGAGTTGAAAATAAAAAACACATGCACAGGACTGTTCGACCTGCGTTGCCCTAAAAACATGCAAACGATTGAACTGCCTTGAGTTTGGGTACAAGATCTACAGCAACACACTCAGCAGCACACACGTGAAAATGTCACGCAGCAGAAGTTTGCTGACCTACTTTCATCACTGTGTGGCTCAGCCTACACGCACACATTTAAAATAATGGGAATTTAAAAAATGCTAATAATATCTGCCAGTGTTAATGTTTATCTTTTTAACAGTTGAATTGTTTTACTCACAAACTGTAGTGGAGAAAAAAAAAGTCTGAAATTGTAATTGTCTGTGATTGGCTTGGACAGTGTAATAACATTATGTTGAAAAGACCAATTTTTTTTATTGGCATTATTTTCTTTTTCAGTCATTTTAGGTTTAAATAAATTAGTGAAAACTATTAATATATAATTAATTAATATAAAACAAGCAATATATTCTTCTTCTTCTTCTTCTTCTTATTATTATTATTATTATTATTATTATTTTACTAGTGTTAAGAACCAAGAACCCGAAAATACGAAGCTACCGTCCATTTTACAGCCAACATTTAATAAAAACCTACACTTAACTACAATCTCTTTATGTCCTTATCGTTTTATTTTTAACATTATTTCCTATGTCTTTTCAGTCTGCAGTAATTACAAAATAATTCGGCGTAATGAACAACTTCTAACATGCATTCTTACAACACAGAAATATGGTCCCAGCTGTGGGAGTTAATGGGATTCTACAGGCAGCGATGTGCTGAATGACTGAGTGCAATATATCCCTTCTCTCCATGCATTTGCATGGTGCACTGATCCATCTTCATGTCAGCTCGGAGGTTACTCAGGGTTCACGCGCTAGCTTGTTTCTCTCCTCCACACTCAATAAATAAATCTCTGCAGCTTTCTGTTTACCGCCTGAATATAAATTTGTTTGCAGTCGATCGAAGACCTGTGCGGAGGTATTAGAAATTGTATTTCTGTAATGGCTTTCAGCAGAGGGAGGGTGGAGGGAGAGGGGTTGCAGAGAGGGGAAAAGAAGAGAAAGAAAAGAGGAAAAAACAGGTGTGAGCAATCTCTGCTTTCCCATATGCAAACGAATTAAAAAATGCAGCAGCCTCAGCCTATTACAGTCATTGGATGCATTCAAATTACATTTAAAACCAAGTAACCTTTTTATCTTGTAGGACAAGAACAGCAATTGCGTTTGTTTTTAGAAGTGCCATATGTTTGATTAGCATATTTGACGTGTTATTCCACATCACTGCCCAGCACCTTTATGCAACAGAAGTTATATTATCACATTTAGCAAAGAAAAACAAGTGATCTTTGTCTTAGGGTCCTTTCTTTGGACAGCTTGTATCCCCTAAACCACAAATTTTGGAGAAGACGATTTCAGAGATGAGAAGGAGAACAGACTCACAATTTAGGTGAAACAGATCCCACAAATATAATTCAGAATATGATTTCCCTCTAACCAAATCCTGCACCCAATTTAGGCAGAATATTGCACCCCCAGATACCCTCTTAAAACTCAGTGCAGGCATTTTCCATCATGCTCACTATTATCTCTATTGTGTTGACTGGAGGTGAAGCAAACATGGCAGCACTTGGGTGGCTGTGTCAGGAGGCAGGACGAGCGAGACAATATTGACTGATGCTAATTTGTTTTGCATCCATGCTCTGATGTGTGTCAATAGGCGGTCGAGGCCCTGAGATCAGCGTGGATTACCTCTGTGGTCTGAAATAAACACTCATGCTACAGCCGCTGTTGACACCGGACCCTTGTCTAACCCTGCAACATTGTTGAGCCTCATTATATGTCAGCTCTTGACCCTCGCAGGGCTGGGAATTAACCAGTGCTGACAGACGACTGTCACCACCAGCCCGAGAGGTCATTGCCGTTAATGCAGTTCCAGAAGGGGAAGGTGACAGCCATCTACGCCGTGTTTATGTGGAGCTCAGGCTCATCAATGGTGCATCATGATAGAGCTGTACCATGACAAAGAGAAAGAGAGCAAGAGAAAAAAGAGGAATAGAGAGAAAGGGTCAGAGCGGGGGCTGAAGAAGAAGTAGAGGCAGATACTCAAGTGTGGCACATTGACCGGTTGAAAGATGGCTATCTATATGATTGATAGAGGATGTCAGCGTTTTTCAAATATTGACATTTTTGAAAAATAGTGATGTCAGAAGTAAGGTTTAGCTTAGTGTATACCCAGCCCACACACAATCCAGGGAATACCACTTGAAAACAAAAAAATCCATCCACTCACAGTGTGAAATTCTAATAATTGCCCTTGCTTTATAGTTGAATGGTATGAAATCTGTCACAGTACATGAACCATAATCATAAATCCAATGCAACTACTGCGCAAATGGCCAGGGACATTACAGATAACTGCATTCTGCACAGGCTCAACAGTGTGACAATGAAGCAATACCTTGCTAATATGAGGACTTTTCAACAATAGCCTTTAGTATGTACTGCAGCGCTTCACAGCTTCAGTGAGCCAAGAGGCTTCGAGTCGGCAGAATCCCAAACATCATGACAACAAGCCATCAGTCATCTTACCCCCAAGCTGCTGTGCACACTTGTGTGTTTCCGGAGTTCTTACTGTGGGAAATGAGCAGGGTTAAACATGAAACAGGAGGAAATGTTCATCATTGCAGCACATTCTGAAATATTCTCACTCATACAGCATTGTTTTCACTGCAGGGAAAGAGAGGAGGTGGTTTTAAATTTTTTTTTGCTTAAACATCCCCTGCTTGTTCACAATGAAGATCAGTAGTCTACTGTGCATGCTAATCATGGTTAATAGCAAAATGCTGATAGAAAAATGACACTGTATTAATAAAGCACTCGTTTTCTGTTGCTGTTCAGGAAGACAAATGTCAACATTGGAAAAGTTTAAGTTAAAAGTTTAAATACACAGGGTAATAGCTATTTACAAAATAAAAATATAAGTTTAATGTTTTTTATTTCCTACTAAGCTCAAAAATTAGTTTTATACAAATATCTGCAAAAATTTTATCTGACATATTTGGCATCCTCAGAAACGTTGGACTCGAAAGTACAATTTAAAATGAAGTTTTTTGGTTGTACAGTGGTTTGTTTTGAATGGAGCACTGATGTATACTTACAGAAAAATGACAATATTTTATACTCTTTTAGACAAATCTTTTAGAAATATTTTTATATTATATCCATCCACAATATCCATTATTTTGATAGTGGAGGTTCATCTGGTCACAGTTTTTTATCTTTGTGTTGTTTTTACTTCATCATTGTTTGAGGTCCTTCTGCTGTACATAAATATAACAAATAATAATATTTATTTATCAAATTACAAATTAGAGCCTAACAGTATTGAAAATAATGTATCATAAAACTGGTTTATGATCAATTATATTTTATATGCTTATAGTCTATAAATAATCAAATATACACTGAGCTGCGAGTTTATTAGGTAGGCCAACCAAAAAATTAACGCTGTATAACACAACTTTGCCGAAACAATTTTCCCTTCATAAAGATGATAAAGTTTCCCGAGCTGATTCAACTTTCAGTTAATTTATGGAGCTGCTGTTGAACTTTACTGTAATGATGATTCTAATACCTGTGCTGGGATTGACAATGAATCAACACTTTCTATTAAATGAACCAATATAGAAAACATTCAAATGATTTATTGCAGTGCTGTTTTTAGACTGTATTAGTTTAATCAATGTGTACCTAATAAACTGGAAATTGAGTGTTTATACTGTATCTGTATATTTCTTTTCTTTTGTCAAAACATAATTCAGACAAAGAAGTGCACAGTTTTGTTATCCCACAGTGTGACAAATCTTTTGTATAGGTCCCTGTCAGATGTCTAATGACATCAAATACTTACATGCTGCTAATACCATCATCTCTCTGTTGTCATGTAAAAAGTTTTTCACCAGAACAAGCATAAAAAAGTGAGCATTGATTAGATTGTGTGTGATGAAGCCATAGGGTGTTAAATAATTCTTGAGTGATCGATAGTGGTCAACATGTGACATTTAGCATGGTGACTGTTGTGATTACAAGTTCATTCATTTATCTGGTGCACTTCAGAGGGAAAAGTGAGCTGCAGCAGGTGACTCCCTCGCTGAGCACAGTGCCGCTCACCACAGCTGAGACACTTTCATCACCAACTTACCTTTTTATTGTCACCGATCATCCTTAACTGGGAAGCATTTAAAATGTCATTGATCTTGATAATGCCGTGCCATAATATGACAGTAACAGTTGTATGAGATTCAGGAAGTCAAATTTCCAAGATTGATGAGTCGTAGCAGTTGAGTTATAATCCATCTACCTGAGTAATGCTCAGACTCTGTTCCACGTGAAGGAGCAGACAAATAAATAAAACCCATAAAGGTGACACAGGAAATTGATACTTAACAATCATCCTCAGCAACAAGCACCTGGAGAGACTGGTGGGCAGGAGTTCCTACGGTGGAGGGAAAAGGCCGAGAAGGTTAACAGGTCATAAAAAGAACACAATCTCTGAAAGACCGGCATAAAAGTTCAGGGTTTTACTCCATGGTGTCCTTAAGTATTGCATATAATAATCACTGTTGGGAAGGTTTTACTTCTCTCGTTTTTGCTTGGTCAGTGTGCCTGTGTTAGTGTCAGTGGTAGAGTTGTTTTTGTAACCAGGCAAAATCAAGACAAACAGTATTAACATGCAATTTTCAAGCATTTAAAATAACAAATAACAACTTTAATTTATAACTGTGGTGCTGCAGTCTGTTGTTGTCAGGACCTTGTGCAGGCCAACAGTCAACAGGTGATAACTATTAGCGCTTATCTCTTATCTCTAGTTAGGTGCAGACTGGTGTGAGGTTCAGTCCTCTTCAGGATGGTGTCTAAGGTTTGTTTCTAATTTCCTTTTTAAAGGCACTGACAGTGACACTAATTATTATGAGTTTTAAATGACCATGTGCTAAGAGTACAAAACATTATAATCATCTTTCTAAAACAATAGCACATTCTGGTGGTTACAGAAATGTCCAAGACAAATCATTGATGAACTGGTAAAAGATTGATTTGCCTCTTTTCTTTGGAAGTTTTTGCCAAAAATGCTCAATAAATAATGGTCCATGGAGAAGAGTTGTGTAACTTGTCTTGACTCAATTGGTTTCATGCAAAACCACTTGACTGTGATTGTATGTCTACATTTTGTACCTATAATATGTGTATCAATGTATTCAAATCTGTTTTTCCCATTCTTTATCATGCTGTGGCTTTGTTTTGACTGTACTGCTTTACCACAGGATTAAATCTAATGTAACTACAAACCACACGAGCAATTTATCCTCATGTGTTTTGTGTTCTTGTGACGCCCTCCTCAGAGTTCACCTTATAATATGAGTAAACAAGTATAATATACTAATTAAAGAAATTACACACAAATGAGGCTCTATAAGATGTTGTGTTTTAGTTTCAGAGCTGGATTTGATGTCGTGGTGGAACTGTTTGTTGCCCTTAAATGAAAAATGTCTTTCCTATGTAGTTGTTACCTCATGCACACGCTGTGATAAGACCTTGATGACTATAAAACGAGGAGATACCACTCTTCCTGTGCTCTGATGAAGGCTATTAACATGTGCTTGGGAAATAATTACATTTTAGATAAAGAAATGGCAAACAGAACACACAGTCTTCAAAAATGTTTCTGTGCTTTTGGAGAGTGTCCTACTTTATAAACTTTGTGAAACATATCAGTCATTGCCATTGATTTCTGATGCATGTACAGGCATACACTCAAAAGGAGCAGGGGGCTGTCACACAGAGATTGGTTGTTATTGTTATTATTAATTTTTATTTCCATATAATGTATAGAATTACCCCTTGCAAACACAAGACTGCAGTGGAGGCTTACTGTGACGGTAACACGATGAGCTTCAGGCTTTACGTTTGCTGAATTCAGATAGATAGATAGAAGATACTTTAAGCAGCACGTCTTTGTTAAACTAATTTTTTGATTTCACGGCAGCTTAAGAAATTCTTGATGCACAGAGCATTTTTCAAATCGAAACCCAAAATCTGTTTCACAACAGCTGCAAATGGGACAGTGGAACATCAGTCACTGTAAAGGACATGACGCAAAAAAGTTTTAAATTAATGATGGGCCGTAACCAAAGCTGGTTTCATGGCATAAAGGATGGCATCATTTATCACTTCAAAGATCCACTTAATACATTGCTCTAATCTGATCAAAGCCCAGAATAAAAAAAAAAAAACATGTAAGGATTTTTGGCTTTGCAGATCCACCCCACCAAAAACAGATTTCATCACATGGGTAGGAGGGAGTCAAGTGACTAAAAAGTAAATAATGGCTTTGGTTGCTAACTAGGAGCAACACATAGTGAGAACAACTGGCTAACCTAATGTTGAAATCGAAGCAGACTGTTCCTCCTTGCAGTGGGGCCCTTGAAAGGGGGCTTTCCTTGACCCTTGGGGATCCTCCTTGACCCTATCCACAGAATTACTGCACTGCAGTATGTGGATCCTCCTGGCTTTTAGTGTCTGGAAGGGGAATGTGGTGAGGAACCAGAGGTAAAGGCCCTATTGAGCCTCTGCACCCCTAACACCATAAATCACCCAGAATATGTAAGAATCTCAAGAATCTAGCACTGTCTGCTGCTTCTTCCTCACAATACTCCCACTTTCTGTCTTTTTGAAAGCAAACATATTTGCAGGGAAGAACTTCTTCTTGCTTCATCTCTTTCTGTCTTTTGCCCTTTATTACTTTTCTCTTAAATTACCCAGCCATCACCACCTCTCTGGTGCAGATCTACTTTATTTTATTCAAAATTTCCACAGAGTTGTAGCAGCTATATAGCTCCCCTGACACTTAGTGAGACCTGCTGCAAATGGAGTCAAATATTTTACAAATGACAGCTGATTTAGAGACTGATTAGGTAATGAATTAGAGGCAGGAAGTCATTCTATTCAGGACCACAAGGGGGTCAGCTTCCTTGTTACCTTTTTCATTTCATAGTTGTCAGTAGTTCTCTTTGACAGCTCATTTACAGTAAGGTCGCTCATATAAATCTGTCAGCATGTGCAAAAAAACAGTGCAGTTTTGTTTAGAATATTGATAGTAGTACTTGATATTATCAAGTCAGAGGAGGTTTGCTGCTTCGTCATGAACGTTGTTGTCTATCTTTAATGTGTAAAACTGTTCAGACCCAGGAGAACCTGTGACCCACTTCTGTCAAATAAATGCATAATGTGCCGTGTGCGCAATTCTGCTCAGTGAGATTCAAAATTTTAAAATAGCAAGATGAAAATACTGTTTCCATGACAGCATTTATATTTGAGAATCCACATCATAATGGCACAGTGGATGCCAAAGCCTCCACACTGCTCTTTAAGATAACGTGTTGTCATTAGTTATTGAACCTCATTGGTTGTTGGCTCATTGTTGTGGCTTATGGGCTGCTGGAAGGGCTTCTAAGTTGCACAGCTAACATGCCCCCTGAGAGGGAAGCCAGTCCCGACTTGCAGCACTACAATTTGGCTATTCAAAAGGCAAGGGTTTGGAAGGAGGAGGCAAGAGATCTTGTCATGGTGCCCAATGGGTTCAGAGCTTGTGGCTGGAGTGCTGGAAAGACTGCCTTGTCTCAGTGATTAATGGTGGGGAACTCGGAGGCAGGAGCAAGGGAGAGGCTTATGTGGTAAGACTGTGCAACTTGAATGCACAATACTGTAGAGTCTTCAGTGATTCTAAAGCTTGCCTTTATTTGATTGCAGAATATCTCTAATTTTTCCATTTGGGATCTATTCCAAGAGACTTTAATCAAATATTCTGAAAATAAATACAGCTGGAAAAAATTTAATTCTAATTAGCGATGAATAGGATAAACACTGCACAAGAGCTACAGTTTTCCTAAATGCATTTATCAAGCACGTACAGTATATGACATCAATTAATCAAGAAAAGTATCAAAGACTTGCTGTACCCTTTAATATATTTAATAAAAATATAACAGCATTCAATGTGAACATTATTTAGTCCATTTCACAGTTAAAACGTTTTACACAAATACTTGCTATTTACAGCACGTAACGTAAAAGAGGCCTAATGGGACATTTACAAAATATGACGACAAATAACATATTATGTACCAACAGAGGAAAATAGATAAATTAATTCATAGTACGAGTCCCACATGCATTAAACATGCAACAGCAATACAAATGTAACAGCCACGAAATTACAGTAAGAAACATATTAATTGTTCAAATGTCTTGTGCATGTTGTGCACGTATAAAAAGAGCAGCTACTTTGAAGATCTGCAGTCTTCAGTCACCAGGCCTGAAAAACACAATGGTATCACTGAAGCTTTCCTTTAATTAGGATATGTTCATATAGTTTTAATTAAAATGTTCCATGACTGGTGAAAGGATGTGTTAGGAAATTTAAACCCTGGGACGCTAATCTGACATCCTCCAGTCTTTCATAAGTAAGTGAATGTGGAT
Source organism: Ctenopoma multispine (assembly GCA_034779795.1). Taxonomy (NCBI): domain Eukaryota; kingdom Metazoa; phylum Chordata; class Actinopteri; order Anabantiformes; family Anabantidae; genus Ctenopoma; species Ctenopoma multispine. The sequence continues at coordinate 12,633,526 of JAUYWH010000025.1, read as the reverse complement.
GTATCATTGAGATTTGATGAGCACAGGAGGGATGGCCATTATGGGGCCCCCAAGGCCAATTTGAAATGCCAGCTCAGTGATGACTATCTACACCCATGCAGGAGGGCGGTGGACCATTTGCAACAGATGGAAGTAAGCAACTTAGATGGGGAGGGTCTGCAGGGTAAATACACTGACCAATGGTGCCATCACTGTGAGACCCAAAGACAGGGGGCACAGCAGCATAATCCGTGAAGTGCACACCTGAGGAGGAGGAAGTTCTGACAACACACGTTCGTGGATACGTCAGGTTGTCTGCACTGGGGATGGTGGAAGGGTTGCACAGAGACCACTGGGATGAACCTGGTGCATTTGCATACCTGCGTTCTTTCTTGTGCCTCATTCTGCGGTTCTGAAACCAGATCTTGACCTGGCGATCGGTGAGCCGCAGCCCAGCGGCCATCTCCAGCCTTCGAGGGCGACACAGGTAGGGGCTGAAGTGGAACTCCTTCTCCAGTTCCAGCAGCTGGCTGTTAGTAAAGGCTGTTCTCTCTCTCCTCACCCCATGCCTCCCTCTGCCTGATAGACCAGCCGCAGCACCACCGTTGACTGATGCAGGAAGAAGCACATAAAGAAGAGACGCTGTTTAAAGCAAGTGCCACATATCTGACAAGTCTATCCTGAAATGTATAACCTCCACATGGAGGACTTCAAGTGCCAGTAAGGCCCATGTTAATCCTCAGCCAATCAACCTGAGACCAAGTAGGGCCCTCGGCTCTTCCTGTGTATTCAGTCATGCTTGAGACACTATACAAGACTTGCTGTCTACTGTGTCATGTGTTCAGGGAAAGTTACCTCCCGAAGATACAGTCTGGGGGAAACATCTGACGCCACTACGGCTGCCTGACAGGCCACATTAATCACAGTTACACACAGAAGAAGAGCTGTCAAATCCCCATCTCAGTCACTTAAAAGGTACCATGGGACCACCACTGAAAATAACCACCATTAGAGATTACATTTGACATGTATATGAGCAATACCAGGTCCCTGTTGATAACAATATAACATACAGAGGTTAATGGATACTTAATAAGACCTGTAGTGTCCTTAGTGAGTAAACTGCACTCATTCACAGGGCTCCACCAGAAAAGGACACTGTAGTTTCTTTGCTAGACTGTGTATGTTTATGTGAAAGTACTTTTCTTGGCAAATCAACAAAACCAAAAAATATATTTTTTTATAATTATATAAAATATACAATATTAAAAAAAAAAAAAAAAAAATATATATATATATATATATATATATATATATATATATATATACAAAATAAAAGACTTACCTATTAGAACAGATGTTATAATCAGCTTCTGATTTAAAACAGCAGAACATAAAGTAACACAGCCGAGTAATATTCATCGCCTCAGATCCAGAAGTGCATTTTAAAATAATTTTTTTGTACAGTCTGCTTGCTGCAGCTGTACTGGTTGTGCAAGAACTAAACTGCTGCAACATCAACACTCATTTACCTAATAGAGGAGAAAGATCTGATTTACCTGCTGTAGTGCACGATAAATGTTGCAGGTGACATGATAAACATGTTGTTGACTTGTTGACTAGTTAGACAGTCACAGTTGATGTGTTTAGGGGCATTCAGTCTTTTTATGTAACATAAACTATTTCATTTCTTTACAATATTAAGGTCAGATATCAGACTTTGATTTTTTTTCTTTCACTGCACAAATGAAGCATTTGATTTGTGATTCATCTCATCAGTCAACATTAGGTTTCACGCTCAGTTGAAGCTTTATAAAGTAAAATATATTCAGTCTGTAGTAAACAAAACCAGAGTTACCAGATTGTTCAGAGTCAGTTGTCCGTGGATTCATCCAGGGAAAAATTACTCCTGAGTGGCAGATGGTGAGTAGACTGCAGCTCCTGCTCTTGACGTCCAGCTTGCCCTTGGCATGGCAGTGAACCACAGGCTCCAGTGGGTTCTGAGACTGTTCATCTGGGTTCAACCTGGAACTGACACGAGCAGAGGAGGTCATGATTTTCTGATTAAGTTGTGCTTCTTGGCCTCCTCCACCTCCTCCTCCTCCTCCATTGTATCCCGCGCTTAGTTTTGGCACTTGTCCAGAGCTCATAGCTAAAATGTTGCCATGCAGTTGCAGTGGGAGGGCAGACTGTTGGGGGTCCATGGACCCGGCTCATCAAAACCGCCTCAAATAAAATCAGGAATCCCTCAACAGCACTAAAGACTAGGACTTCTATCTGTCTAATAACCGATCACAATTAACGTGAATGTATAAAGGCATGCAGGGAAGAGCACTTGGAGTAACCATGTGGAACATTTGAATAATATTTACCAGAAGGGTGCCGTAGTCACGTGTGGTCGTCCTCCAATGACTGAGCTCCGGAGTTGCAAAGTAATCCACTGGCAACTTGGGGCGCCCGAAGAAGCTTCTGCGATATTTCTTCAGACAACATTTCTATGAGCAGCCTGTGTTTTCTTACCTAGGGATAAAAAAAAAATCATATAACGGAATCTGAGCAGACGCCAACAACTGTGTAATCAGTGTGAGAGAGAAAGAGGGAGATGTGTTTACACGAAGAGAGAAAAAAAATGGCAGAAAAGGGGGGAGACAGACAGAGATGACATGTGTGGTGAGGAACGTCTCATTAGAAACCGAGAGTTGATTTCCTGAAATATTGTAAATCTCAGGACAGGACGCGTTTATTAGAAGGAGTCGCCGCTTGCAGCTGCACATCCTGAACTTTTTGGATGGTAGGTTTTATAAATTACAACGCGAGGAGTTCGTCCCACAGCAGGCTACGTCTATGAGCTGGAATAATTTACTGCATAATAACCCGCTATCGACCATAACTCATTTATTCTGCTGGACCCTTTTTGAAATGTAAAATGCTTAAAAATAAATTGTTTTCCATGGTATTTTTAAAATGAAATGAAATATAGTGAAAAATAGTCATGCTGTTCCAGTATTTTAACGTCATCAGCTGTCTACTGACATTCTACAGTATGTGCAAAGCTGCGTTTTTTTCCTTTAAAGAAATTAATCCAATTATTTCTGATAATTTGGTTTGCAACTACTTTGACAGTCCATTATAAATCGGCGGGCTTTCCTTTAAATAACAGCATATGCTTATAACTGTCGGAGTGGAAGTGAAGCTTTGCCTTAATAAGATTCACTGGGAGTGGTCAAACAAAGGCTTGACAGTCATTGCCACACAAAGACAAAGGAGGCAATCATTAGAGAATTTTTCTATAGGGCGATTCAACGCATTTGCATTAATCAGGCATCACTGTACACTATCAAGTGTCCCTGTCTGTGGCTCTGTGAGGCAACAGACAAACACTGTGGACATTTTGATGGTAAACATCCTGTTTGCTGCACGGATGGACAAAGAGTAGAGGGGAGATGTTCAGTGTGGAGCTCCTGTGTGCGCCTGTTTGCAGTTAGAGCACACACCACACCAGGAAACTCCAAATAGCTATAATGGCGAAAACATTTAAATAAAATATGAATTTTGCAACTTCATTTAAAATCCACATACTACATAATTTTTGGAAATAATTTAGGCTAAAAGCTACATCAATTGTGGCCTAACCGAGTTACACTGTGGAAAAAAAATCTCATAAAACACGACTGCTTAATTTCAGCCATGCACAAATGTATGCAAAGTGGATAAATAACTATAGAATAATGAAGCTATCACAAAATTTTAAATAGTGCAACCTAAAAAGTATCTTCTAAATAGAGAGGGTTCTGCAGGCAATAATGTTAGCATATTCTGTATCAGTATCAATCTTAGTTGAACCAGGTTTTAGATATGAGTTCCTTCTGGTGTTTCACTACAACAAAGCTGTCGAGAAAACCCTCTTTGGATGTCTCTCAGCGGTGATGGATTATGCACTCAGGGTTGCATAGCTTGGAAAGAGAGGAGCCTTCCCCCTTTTCCGTTTCACCCCTGCTGCTACCACCATCACTGAGGTTTTACCTGAAGCCCCAGAGAGGAGTCATGTCCTTGGATTTTTTTTTATTTTTTTTATTGTGGATAGGCCTACACGAGTAGTAGTAGTTTTGAACGATATAATACAGCCACAGTCACCCCGTGTATTATGGCTAATTGGGAAACCACAATCACCATTATTGTATTGTTATTAATAATGTTATTTCTGAATGCTCAAAGTGCAGGTTGGAAACTTGTTTTTAACTAGAAACCCAGTGTCACTGTGGCCAGGTTTAATCCTTCCAGTCTGACCAAGTGAAATAAATATCTTATCATTCAATCCCAGTATTTTCATCCTTATTATTATTATTATTATTATATATTAGGTGAATTGGGCAGTATACATCAGCATTGGCTGAAATGGGGGAAAGTAATTAAAATTGGTTTGTTTTCTTTACCACACACCCTTGAACACACTCTATGAATTGGAGATAGAATCTATGATATACTAGCTCAGCAAGACCATAATTTAGCTCCTCCGCGCCTCCACCACAGCTCTCCGTGAACTCTGTTTGAACCGCCTTGATGGCAATAAATCATTTTTCTCGCTCACACACAAAAGCGCGCCGGTCGCTCTGGGTGTCAACCCTTTTACAATTCCTCCTTACCTTCTGCGCTCTCTCGCCTGCTGACACAAACAACCCGGGAAATCGTCGATAAACTTTTATTTTTCATACCAATAACCTACGGATAAAACAGCGTTGGTGGATGTAAAATATCTTCAACTGCGCAAATGCGAAGATTTTAGGGAGTGCAACACAATTCTTGTATTTTTTTTTTTTTTGTATTTGTTCAGTAAATTATAGACTATATTCTTTACATCTAAAACACGGGTTTTCAGAGCTCAACAAAGCACGGATCAGTTAATGTATTTGCAGGGGACAGAGCGGAGCAGATAAGAGGAGACTGAGAGAGAACTGAGGAGAAGACGTTAATGGGCAGAGGATGCTGTCGGTTAAAACGGTGCATACAAATGGCGCTGTCTTGGCAGAGCAAGGAGAAGATTTATGGGCCCGGTGCCCTATATTGCTGTAAACAATGCAGAGTGAAATGAAAGGACTAGAGTTTGCAGACTGCACTTCATAAGTGAGGAAAAGACACACATTGTCAATTTCCCAAACAAGTCTTGACTTTTGCATAAGCATGTGCATTAACATAGAGTATTAATTTGGGCCTGTTGGATACAGCCCACTGTAAATCCTGGCCTGTCTCTGGAGAGTGCAGGCAAACATAAATCCTGCAGCTTGGAGTCAATGAGGTGCTATCTGAAAGTCTAAAATGTAGAAATAAATTGTATTTATTTATTTATTTATCTTTTCCTAAGGACAAATATATTTCTGAATATTTATTGATTTAAAATCAAATAATGCTGCACTGTAAGTGCTTTTTTTACTTTGAAAAAAAAGTACAATATGTAAAATAAGTATTGCCAGTTTGTATGCATGGTAACTTTGGCCTGAACTTTGTTTGTCAGGCTTGGATTTGTAAATAAGTCTTTGAGAGGGTGAGAAAATCTATACTTATGGATGTATGAGTGTGGTGTCAATCAATTTAGGGATGGTATCAGGTTTAATTTTCGTGGGGTGACCCTTTTGTTTTTAGCTTTAGTCATCTGTTGCCTTTTTTGTAACAATAGGCTGTGTTATGTATAAATATAAGCCCTGGTGCTGCAAACTACAACATGACTGTGGTAAATATGCAACTGGTGGCCACACTATACACTGGAGAATCATTTGCAGAGAACAAATCAAATAAAAAGCACATTTTCACTTAACCTATACATAATTGTGGATCTATAGTCTCGGCATCCCATATTCAGATCACTTTTGCTAATGAAAAGTGAATAACATAATCATAACTCAATCTAGTGACTGTCTGGGCCCCGGGTGACACCTTGAACGGAGGAAAATGACTGTAATTTCTAAGGTCCTCAACGATGCAGCAAATAGGCTAATGAAATATTTCTCACGGAGGCGTTATGATGACATAAAGTATTACTGGCAAGTCTACCCAGCCCATCATTTCCTGTGTGATGTGATGTTGAAGTCTACAGTGGGATATCAAAGTGTTGATCCAAGCTGCTTTGTCGTCTCCTGCTTGAAATGTTCGCCAGCACCGACAGTAAATCATTTTAACATGTCTGATGGAGTTTTAAAATCTAGTTTTATGTAAATTAATTTAACTCTCCCTATATCACGCACGCACACACATGCATGCACACAAAGGAGAGACGTGGTGCATCTGCTCCCAGAGTGAACGGATGGGAGAGATTTACGGATTTACGACACACCCACTGCTGGTCAATGCGAGAGCGTCTCGCTGTCCCTGGAAAATAGCAGCGTGACCCCTGTTTCAACTCTCAGCCTTTATGCAGCTGCCATGGATGCAGTTTAAACACACTACACCATAACAATACCCTGGCCCAAGACCTTTCATTACAAACTAAAGTGGCTGAAGGAGACACTCACCTGAGACGAGTGGAGAAACATTTGTGCGTGTGTAGACACATAAAAGCAGGTAATAAACCACGACACCGTCAGAAGAGCTGATCATTTTTGTGTCGTGTTTGCTCTCGTTCAAACATTTCGATGGCTGTTTGTGTAAAGTTTTATATATATATATATATATATATATATATATATATATATCTTCCAAGAGAGAGTCCTCGCCTGAGGTGCTCATAAATCACAGGGAGCCTGCAGCGGTGCAATGTGAGCTGAAAATCATGTGTGATTCAACAGTCTCAAGTCAGAGAAGAAACCAGTTAGAGCTGAGTAAGTGCTGAGGAATTTAAACACTGGACTTCAAACACATAATATAAACGATATTCCTGCAAGGTGGTGAGGGTGTGAATAACTACCGGCTTTCAAAGCTATTCTACACATTCAGGGCTGACTAAAACCAAACAGCTGGATAAAAAAAATCTAAAGAGTTTATTTGAAGCATTGCAAATACTCATTCACGAAAAGACAAAAGATGAAGCTATCAGTCGCGGATTTTATGGTTTTGTTTCATTCATGTTGATCTTCTGACAGGTAAGACTATATAAGTTGGAAGTGTGTATAGTTAATGAATTATTTGCTTGCTTAGATCAAGTGTGAGCAGAAAAGTAAACGTGTAAAGTACACAGCACATGTGCGGCTCTATCCTAAAATATCACCATGATAAATATCTATGTAAATATTAAGAAAAGTTAGAGTCGGCGTCTGTGCGCATTACAGCAAAGTTTAATAACAAAACGCAAAGTGGGACTGATTTATGTCTGACAAACGACGTGAGCATTTGTTTAAATAATAATTTTAAACCACACATTTTGTTTATTCCCATAATAAATCCAGCCAGGCCTTATACGGTCGCATTAGTTAAATCCCAGGAAAAGCAAAGTCAACGGAAAGTTATGAAAGAAAATCTCCGCAAATCTCGCCTTGTGTGTCTGATTCTACTTTACACAAATCTTCAACCACAAAGCTCAAACAAAAGAAAAGACGTGCAGTCATTCTTCAGGCTGTAATTTGAGCTACACCTGTAATCTCGGCCACACGAGGAAGAGACAGAATTATCACATACACATAACAGACACGGAGATTAGTTGTTTGGTTTTCAGCGCCATTTGTTTATCTTGGAAGACAAGCTGTCAAATAGTTTTCCACCACTGCTGGAGATCTGCCCCTGGCTCCATGAGAAAGACTAAACGTTTTGCTTAGTGTGTTAAAATAAGAATTAAAATGAGAATTAATTCAGTGCTGCTTGAAAAAAAATTAATATGATTTTCCCAGTCAGCAGAAAACAAGGATTCGTGTGCCTGTAGAAATTAAGAAATATCACTATTATTTTATCATACTCGCAAAGTTTTGGTGCATTTAGCATTTTCTTCCATGTCAGAAAAATGCATCAAATTAAAAGTTAAAGGCTTTAGACAAGTTTGAGGAAAGTTTGTAAGTCTTTTTTGTGGCTATAACTTACTTGAAGGTCCCTGTTCATAGACTAATCACAGTGACCAGCTGTCCCAGTACTGTCAGAAACACCTCGCTATAATTGGCAGCTTACTTTTGAATGTTCTGACCTGAGACCAGCTATTCTCTCAAGTCACAGAAGTCATGTGACCACACCAACTATTTTTACTGCCTCCTGTTTGAGGAGACTTTAAGTTATACAACTAATGCCAGAACAGCTTAAAACAAACAGACTGATATCAATACACGTCTTTATGAATTGTAACCATGAGTACGTCTGTTGTCAAAGCACCAGCTCCTCAAATCAAATCTTTCAGGAAAACGACTTCAGCTCAAATCGGATGATGCTCCAGTTAAAGTGAGTGCGCATCTTTGGAAGTCTTTCAGATCTGCTGGATGCAGAGGACTGTCCTTGAGTTCAACACTGTCCTGAGCCACTCTGATTAACAAAAGGAGCAACACATTCAGCGATGACACCGCCGCAGGCCTCTCTATAGGCACAGCGCAGAAAAATCCACAAAGAAAGCCCGGGCCAAGGGGGGACCAGTGAGGGCGCGCACAGAAGGTACACGTACAGCGAGAGAGTCAGGTCACAGGGTTGGAGAGGTCGGCCATCCAGACTGAAATGAGCCTAATGGGACAGAAAATGTGTCCTCGAGGTGAACTCGGCCTTCTCCCACTTCGCCCCCAAACTTCAATAAAGTACCTTTTCAGACTCGCGACATGGAGGCGACAGGGCCTAGAAAGGGACTGGAGGGATGCTGCGACTGTGGCGAGCACATTAATTTCCCTAATCTGTCCAGCAACATAAAGGCTTCTGGATTCATTTTTCAGCGCCGCCTCAACACCATTCTAGTGCCTTTCCAAGGCCGCATCCAAAGAGCAGATTTCAACCGCTTTGCTGCTGTGAAAACGGTTCCTTTAAGAGTCCAGATTAACTCTCACATTTCAGAATAACGGCAAAGGATACCGTCTGCTACATAATATTTGGTATAGAATCAGAACTGAGTGTTGCCAGAGCTGCTTTTACAGAACATAACACAAAGCTCTGCTGTGAAAGATTGATGATGGAGAATACCTCTTCCTTTTGTGCCCCTTTGCCCCCCACTACGCTAGGCATTTTATAAGACCTATTCATGTCACAATTTCAATAATCTATCAAATTCTTGCGCGTCTTTGGGTTTAAGTCATGTTTAAAATGAAATCCTTCTGCAAGGGTCTGTCCAAAAAAACAAAACCAAAACAACAAAAACTTAAAAAATGATTGCATCTGTGTGGGAGAAAAGAATCTTTACACAGTTCAGCTGAGAGGTGAGCTTTGAGTGATATTTTTGTCAGACTGTTGTGTCAGTCCAGCAGCTCTATACAGCCGTAAACACTCCTGCAGTGTCTTGGTCCTCCTGCCAGATGAAAAGCCGACGATGACGTTGCACAGACGCATTTAGCGCCGTTTTTTGAAAGTGTAGGTTTTTCTTTTTTCTTGTAATCTCGCGGGCTGCTGCACACACACTGTATGCAAACTGCCCAGTGAGGAGACAGCATGTGAAAGTGTTTACAACAAGCAGAAGTCAAAGGGTGAACACACAAGAAAACATCAGCTTAGCTTCTTACAGCCAGGGCACTGCTACAAAGCCTGATAACACAGGTCAGCTAGTTTACTCCATCACCACCCTCACTGTTAACGAAGACCACATGACGCATTACATTGAATCTATCTGCAATTCACGACTTTATTTTTTATTTTATTTTTTTACATTTAAAAACTTAGTCGCATGGCGCAGTGGACTATATAGATAGAAAAAGCAGGGCATCTACTTAGGTTACAAAATGAATAAGAATATTTTCACAACAATCTATAATCTCTAACACATTGCAAATGTCTTCTAAATTAATGGCATGCAGCTTTGTGTTCAAGTCAGGCCGAAGGAAGCAGAGAGCTTCACTCGTGGCAGAGGCAGTGCAGTGTGGAGTGAGGGCCTTAGTGGCTTGTCTTTAGCGTTAATTGAATGCCCTTCAGACTGATGAGGTTGCACATAATGCACAGCGCAAACTATTTCATTTTCAGATTTTAGAAATAACTCCAGTCCATTATGAGGGAGACTTTAACACGCACACACACACACACACACACACACACACAAACACACTCCCACACATAGAACACACACACACACACACGCTGTACACATTGTTAATTTAAAGACGCAACAAAGAGCTGCAGGATTAATAAAACACAGTTGGAAAACACAGTGATTCTAGTTTCCCGCATGAAATGTTCAAATATTCACACGTTTGTACACGTTTTAGGAGAATCCTCCAAAACAACAGCAGACCTCATCTTACCTAAAATGAAGTTCGATCAAACGTAGGCTATATAAAACTAGTAGACACTCACTGTTTTATTGACCAATATGATTAGCACAAATACACTAAACTCCGTTTATTGCATTTCACAATAATCTGCTTTTTAACGGTTCAAACACAACATCAACACCACAAAACTAAACTGTAAATCAAAATCCTGTTTCTGAAATACACGAGGTAAATCACACATTGTTATTATTCTAAACACACAAGTTCAAGATCAATGGTGTGTTCCAGCTTTTTATACCAAAAATAACTATTATTATATTGATTTCCTTCCAGTGTTGTTTGAAATAAATAGATTGTGCATTTCACCTTGGGCAGCAGGGCAAAAGAAGGGCCCACAATAACATTTTAATAAAATGTATATTTTTCTACTTTTTTTCCTTCATTCAAAACATTTTAATAAAAAACATCATTTTAATTGAGCTTCAAATAAATTAAACCCTGTGTCACGTAAAAATAATCTATCGGTATTCGCAGTAATCCATGCTATATAACATGCATTTTATATAACTTTGGACTTAAAGGAAACCGCACAAGATAGCTACGAAAACAAAATATATAATTGTTCTATAAATAACCAGTTCTTTTTCTACCCTCATTCTCGGTTCGTGGTTTTATAACCTGGTAATATCCTCGCCATGCTGTGTTCCGGTGAGTTCGTCGGGGGCCCCAGTGTTAGTGGCCGAGGCAGCGGCAACAGCGCCAGCTGCTGAGCTTGTGTTGGACACGGAGGAGGAGGAAGAGGATCTCACTTTGGTGTTCGGGAGCCTGTGATCTTTTTTCCATTTCATCCTGCGGTTTTGAAACCAGATTTTAATCTGTCGCTCGGAGAGAACCAGGGTGTGGGCGATCTCGATGCGCCTCCGCCGAGTTAAATATCGGTTATAGTGGAATTCCTTCTCCAATTCTAAGACTTGCTGCCGGGTGTATGCTGTCCTAGACCGCTTGGGCTCCGTCCCGTTGTAACCCGAGTTCACTGGATAAAGGAGAAGTGGAGAGAAAGGAAGACAGAGAAGGGAGGAAAGGAGGGGTAAACAAGAATGGCCTCAACTGAGATATGGCTGCAAAGATTTATTGGATATGAATGTTTAGCTGTTTGAAAAATTTAAATGGGAAGTTAAGAACTTCTCGGCGTAATGAGAGGACACTCACATCCAACTATGATCTAAATTATTAATGCAAGATTACAAAGCTCGATTTTTTTTCTCTTATTCATTTCTCCCCTCTCTCTATCGCGCAATACATAACAGCAGAAGCCACATGGTGATACGGCTGCCCTGAGTATACCTCGGCTATAAAATTTATGGTGGGTGTAATTACCAATGCCGAGTCGTAAATCCGCCTCAATTGTGCCATTTCAAAGGCTTCCCTGCTATCGGAGCAGGGGCTGGCAACGAGATGGGAGTCAGAGGGACTGATAAAGGGAGGGAAAGGGAGAGAGGAGCATGAGGAGTGCAGGGAACATAAACACACAAGTTGCCTACCAGTGCTGACGTGAATTTTCTTCATCCATGGGTAGACCACGGGCTGCTTGGAGGAGGCTGTGCTGTTTGGATGCTCCGGGGTAGCTTGGTTGCAAGCGGAGGTTGCGGCCGGTGGTGTGGCAGGGGACATGGACAACTGTGGGGTTTCACATGAAGCAGGTTGCCCTTTCCCTGTCAGCAGGTGCGCAGAATGGGGTATTCCATGTCCCCTTGGCGTGTCAGGTTCAGGGATGCTTGCACAGTTATACTGGCGCTCTTGGTAGCTCGCCCGCGGAGGATATAACTCCTGATGGTGATGCTGGTAGCCAGTGTCCCTTGCGCGGCTGTAATATTCTGGACTATGCTCAGGGATGTAGTTATTTTGCGAATATTCCTCGCATGGAGGAAATTTCGGATCAATGTAGTTAGACTCCATCAAATACGAGCTCATGATCATTAATTTCTGGAGTGGAAAATAATTTTTCTAGCTTTGTCGTTTTTCTGCTCCATAAAGCCCTCCTACTTGCGAGCAGCTCTGTAAAGTTACTTTTACCACGTGACCCAGTGGCCCAATAGCAGAGTAAGAGGTAGTTCCCGGATAAGGAACCAGAGGTATTTAGCATACCTACAGTCGCCATTGTGGGCACAAATCTCTCTCTCTCTCAGTCTCTCTCTCCCTCGCTCTCTCTCTCCCTCTCTCTCTCTGGTTGTGTTACTGAGGCAATTGATCTTGGGGACAAAACTAGTAGCTAGTTGCTGACCAAGGAAAAAATAAAACAAGCAAAATCTGCTAGTCTCAATTATTCAAAGGGACAATAGGTGATTCACTAAGGATAACGCACAGCAATAGCAAACCAATCATTTTGTTAGCTTGCACACCTCATATAAAGGTTATCTGCTAATTAATGAAGACACAGTCTTTACCAACAACACTTCAGCTGTGAAACAGATTGTAGTGCATTAATACACTCAGGATTCAGTGCTGCTTCATGTCTGTGTGATGACACTAATAACAGCAATTCAACACTAAGATTTTATAGGTGTGTTGTGGCTCCAGAAGTCACAGAGCAGTGGAGCGGTGAGATGCGCTGGAGGCGTGGCTGATTTCAGAAAACAGGCCTGATAATATATAATGTTGAAGAAAGGTGGACAGGAAGAGTCAGGCTGCCTAAACAAAAGCTTTCATTCAATGATGAGAGATTTGTCTGCTTTCAGATTCTTCCCCCTGTTGTTCCACTTTAAACACCTGCATATTCATATTTTAAACGTTTATTTCTATGAAGGTAACTGTGAAAAGTGAGACTGATTTGAGCTGAAAGGTGTATGAATCTCACAGCAGCAAAAAAAAAAAAAAAAACTATAAAAACACTGGAACCAGAAGTGCAGGAAGATGAATAGCAAAGACAATATGAATATAAAAAGTCATCATGTCCAAGACATTAAAAGCATGTGAACTGGAAAAAAATCCACACACGCCTTTAACTTTCAGTGATAACACCTACTACTGAAAGATGCAACAACTACTCTGCTAAATCCGTCCGGTCCCGGGCATTGTTATGTCCCAAGCAACAAGAAATGTCCAACAGCTGTGAAACACTACAGCTGATGTCACAGACTGAACAACAGTGAAACAAACAAACAGCCAAACTATCAATGTGACATCACAGACCAGCCAACACACAAAAGTACAGCTGTGGTGTCACAAACCTGACAAACTGTGCAGAGTAGCATCATCATCATCATCATCACGTCACACATCGAAAAAGTAGAGGTGAAGAACGTTAGTCTGCTGCAGAGGACTAGTGTGTCACAATAACATTTACTTAAGTCTAGTTGTTGCAGACCAGACAGTTTCAGTGCAGCTGCACACTCTCACATCTGACTGAGGACTCCTCCCACGTGCAGGGCAGTCCTGCTTAGTGATGCCATGCTCGGATTGACTGAAGAAACAAAGGCAGTGGAACTCAAACCAGTTTTCAAACTCTTTAACACTGTTTTTAGGACAAAACGCATCTTTAAGAGAATAAAGAATATCAAGAAATGTGTGACCTTAGTTGTGGCATAAATAAAAGCACATAATCAATACGTAACTAAACTGAATATGTGGACTCGCTCTGCTCTTTAAGTAGTAAAAGAGACGAGCATCTTTTAAGAGCAGGTACAACCTGAATTTTAAGAAAGAAATTGCTCAGAGGAAGAGTCCAACATTACTACACATAGAGACAACTAATTTCTATGCAGTCTTGTTTGCAATAACCTCTATATGACTCTCTAATGTTTCAGTCCAGCTGCCATTTGGAAATCTAGCCTGCAAGTGTGCCTTTCTAATTCAGGCAGAAGCACTGACCATCCGCCCCCATTAGTGGAGGTTTGCTGTTATATTGTAAACTGATACTGCCTGGTTGTATAAACTTGTCATGTGCAGTAGGCTTCCCATTCTTATATCAGAGTCAGCTGTGGTCAGAGAGAGAGAGAGAGAGAGAGGATTTAACTCACTAAAGTCTTAGAAGCCTCCTAAACACAGCCTGGCATTTTAAAAAAATATTTCATTGTTATGGCTTCAGATATGGGGGATTGAACATTCAAAATTACACGTGAAAAAAATCATAAAAATAACAATAACAATAATAAAGTCCCACTTGAAGAAACCTTAAGACTGAACAGAAGCAGAGTCAATCCAAACGGCACCACACTGCAAGTTAACGGGTGTATTCACAGCAATTATTACATAATATGGTTAAAAACGACGTGAAATGGCATATTTCTGGCTGTCCTGTTTGCACAGAATGCGCACGACATTTCTATTACCCCTAGCAAAGATGTTAGAGGCGTTTTATAGAGCTATAAAAACCGTAAATCAGTCACTTTTAAACGACCCCGGTTCCTAACGTGTTTTACAGGGTCTGACACAGTAGCAGACGCAGACTGCACACATGGGTTTACTCTCTGTGGCCTACCGACGCTATCTATTGCTGTCTGGACTAGGACTGCAGTTTGTGTCAATGTTATTGCATTGCTAATGCCTGGGTGTAGGCTGCATGGTTATATCACCGAGGCTTTCATGTGCAATAGCAGGGGGAACCAGACAGGCGCGCAGAGGAGCAGAAGCAGAAGAGTCCATTGGCTGGCGTGGTATTTCAGTCGCCCATGTATTCCTGTAGAGACGTATTTGCGAATGTTTGAACGCCACACAAATTCGGTTCTACAGGGTACATATAGACAACTAATGTGTTATAAGTAGGAAAGTGGAAAGATAATCTTTCAGGCAAACCTCCAAGCGCGCAGGTCTGAACCAGGACTGGTGTTATAAATATTAAGTCTACACAAAGCGTGTGCCAAAGCGGGTGCTATTTGTCAGAGTTACTCAAACACAACTCAATTATGTTCTACACTTCAGAAATTTGCAAATTACAAGAAATGCTACTTTAACATATTTTCCCTCCTATAATATCCCTTCGTACATAAATATGCCTGCACACACTCCAACTCGTCGTGTACTGAGGGCAACAGGATTTCTTTCCTCAACATTCATCCCTGGCTTTTGAGGTAGCTGCTATATGAATATTCAGTCACAAACACGGCGGATACAAAAGGACGGCGTGACAGCACAGATAAAAAATCAGTTTCTTTTGTTCCTTCTTGCTATTACCATACTGACCGCTCGCTAACCTTTCTTCCTGCCACTCTGGAAGCTAATGAGAAAAGCCTCGGATGAAAAATGCAACATCAGACATGTGACCTGTTTGGGGGTTATTAAAAACAGCAAACATGCTCAGACTGTGAATCGACGGAATTGATTACAGCTGAAATGCACAGGGAAACTTTAAGGACTGTCAAACAACATCTCAATATACATATTTCTCCAGACTCTGTATCAATTTCATAGATTTTTGCTACTGGTGAATAAAGCACCACAAGTATCCCCAAAAAAACAGTAAAGCCATGAGGAAATAGCGGCAAAAAATAGAACAATGTTTATTTGGCTATGTCATATGCTCGTCTAAATACATGCTGTTTGTTGTGCACCCAACCAGTGTGAAAGAGCAGCAGGCACATCACATACTCCCTCTCGCCCCATGCGCTCTGGCGGACGCATTTTAATATTAGTTAGACAGCCTGACCCGCGTTTCACCCCTCGCGTTTGACTGGTTCCAATAGTTCACTGCCAAGGATTATTGATGGAGAGACAGCAATGAATTCTTTCTCCCCACAAATGGCTTTCAGATCGTGCACCTAGTTCAATAACTAGTTATAATGTAGAAGTACAAAAAATGAGGCCCTCGGGCGGACTAATTTGATGTTTCATTTGTTCATTTGAGAAATTGTTAAGCTTTCCCCTTCCCTGCAAAATAACAGCTATACAAGCGTGTTCACACATGTACATAAGTAAGCAAAATAAATCTGTGCAAAAACTATGTGGAGGTGCTTGTTTTGTCCATGCATGGCTGTTTTTAATTTGGTGGCCCAGCAGCACCTGACCTGGATGCTGATTGTGCAGCAATATTCCGCTCCCTGATGAAAATGGCTAAGATGCGCTTTTAATCAAACCCTTAACCTAATAGCCTTTACACGTTTACTCTCCCCAGGTGTAATAACGTTAGGCAGGATCGTCCAGTTACAATAAAAAGTTTTAATGAAGTGCAGACAGACTGGAGACTAGTTGGATATGAATACTCCCTAAAAGCAGCAGCTAGGGAGCAGAGGTGGTTTTAGATACTAGATACTAGGCCCACAGAAACCATTGGTTGGTTGGCAGTTCATTATAACAATGCTGTGGTTTATTTTAGACTCCAGTTCACCTGTGCAACAGGGCCGCGAGATATCTCACAGTAATTCTAGGTTAAGTACTTGTTTTAAATAGAAAACAAATACACGCGTGGTAGTAAAAACACTGTGATTGTTAAACCGCTGTCCTTTCTACACAATATAATCCATAAACAAATTCATGCATGCATCAGTAGCCGTGGTGTCACTGGAGCCAGATGTTTACCTAAAGCCAAATAACAAGCTCCACCATCTAGTGTCACATATCCTGATTAAAGCCAGGTGGATACATGGGTCCAAGGACAAGACTTACTGAAAAATCCCCGGTGCCACTCTTTTTGAACCGATGACTTGTCTGAAAATAGAAAAGAAAAAAGAAAATAAGTTTAGGAATTGTGCCAAATATTCTGCCTTTTAGGGAGAAAATACGTTTTCCGATACAAGCATGGCGAAAATTAAAATAGCTTATGAGAAAAACACATTTCTATTTCTCTTTAAATAAAGGTTTCATTTTTAAAACGTATACTAGATCACAAAATCAAAAAGCCTAACAAAGTATCAGTAAAAAAACACACGCCAAATCAGAAATAATAATACTATAAAAAAAATAAATAACATGAGCATCAAATGATCTGAAAATAATCGAAAAGGCATTTCAAATTTAAAAAATAATGATACGTTTTCAATTGTTAATCTCAGCTTTCAAAATACATTAAACGAAGCGTTTTGATGTGTTGCGTTATTATTTCATTTTAATGATCCTTCAGTCTGTCCCTTCTCCTCTGATCTCCTCTGCTGTTTAGCCTAAATGAAGGGAGCCTGTCCTAGAAAAGCTTTGACATGTGTGGGCTCCTGCAGAACTGGGACCCAGATCAGAAATTTAGGACGGGTCATTTTCAGACAGTAAAAGTAAATTTACAAGCATTTTGGTATTTCCTTGGGCAAATGTTCTATTAATAGAAATCCCAGGACTTTAGCGAGACTAAATTATGACAAGCAGTCAATAAAAAAATCACGACATTGTCTTCACGTTGTAAATAAATTCTGGCTGCATTCAGAAACGGTGTAATAGGACTTTATGGTTCTTATTTGGGCTCAGACAAAGGGAAGTCTGTGCTCACCCGGAAATGACCTCTGCGGATTGAATGATGACAGTGTCAGCTCCACAGGTCAAAGAAAGAAACACAAGAGCACAGAACATGGCAGTGAAAACGGATGTTTAGACTGTTTCACTTTTACTGTAGCGACTGTTTTAAGCAGGAGCGTCTTTAATATTTCAGATTAAACGTGTTTGATTCTAACATCCTATGATGCGATAAGTGAAATGACTGAGAATAAAATCATTGCTATTTTAAAACCGCCTGGAAACCTCCATAAAGATCTCATAACACACATTAAATTTGTTTTTAATTTACTGGAAAAGAGAAAATATGTTTTCACTCTGAAGAAAAACACGTCTCCACTTGGCGTAGCTTTACTTTAGTCTGGTGGGTTTTGATGGGGATTTTCTTTCTTTGCCAGCAGTTATCGTGACAGTGGATCTGCTCAGAAAAAGTGAAAAATAAGATTCAGTCTGGAAAGAAAAAGACACTAATCGATGCCCTGCTTTGGACACATTGTCCCACAGTGTATCACCCACACAGGAGCGTGTCATACAGTGCCCCCTATTGGAAGTGTATAATTGATCATCTGGTACACACTAAAAGAAAACCTGCAGATATCCTAAAAAAGCAGCCCCCACGTTTAAAGACGTTACAAACAGCAATGACTGAAGTCTTGAGAGTCATGTTTAATTTTAATTGTATGTATCCTCTCACGCTGTCTCCCCATCATCATGTGTTTCTCTCTGCTGCAGCTCGCTCTGTCTTTCCCAAACAAGACTTAATATCAAAATGAGTCATTTACAGTTCCACACATTGATTAAGAAAAGAGCAGTGTTTCCAGGCTGCGCTGCTTTCTAAGACATATGGGCAATTAAATGATGTGGCCTATACAGCAACAGAAAATTATCGAGCTTATAAGATCACGTTGTGTCATCAGTCTCCAAGCTGATCAATTCAGTAACATCAGCCCCTGCAGTATGGTCAAGCAAAAGAGGGAAACAGAGGAGGACGTGAACGCAGTGTATATAAAAAACAAACAAAAACGCAACGAAGTACGAATTTTTACAAATCACGCATTATGTGCAACAGTTAAAAGGATGCAATACTGTAAAGTATGTTTGAATCCAGCACATCCTGTGGCCCAGATATGACCCCAAAACAACAGGAATTCACGAGCACAGACACTAACCTCACGCCAAGGTCAAATAAATGATGGCAGAATTAAAATCTCAAGAGTTTTGTGTGTGCAGAGGATTTTTTTTTTTTTACCAATAAGAGATTTTAGTGACACAAACTACAAGTCAGATTTTATGTTCAACACATTGTTGTAGTTATATATTTGACATAAAGGCAAAGAAACTGCTTCCAACTATAACAAGTTAAAAATTAATCCATTCAAGGTTTTATTTTAATACAGGTGGGTGCGTAGGAGATACAGTCACTATTTGAGTGTGTGTGTGTGTGTGTGAGACAGAGAGAGAGAGAGAGAGAGTGGGTGGGGTGGATGCTTTAGCTGGACGCCAGATTATTTTTGATAGTTCAGACTGACTACGTTTTTCCTCACAGTCATCTTTCTGCTATTACGCTTTTCTATTTCTGACAGGACACAACACGCAAAGCAAACTGTTGAATGAAACGAACTATCACTGTCATCAAAATCTACAACTAATTAATATTAAGATAAAACAGTGCTGCTTAAAAATAATCCACGACTCGCATTTTGTTATTATCCGTTTTCTGTCAAATTAAATACTGGTCAAAAAACATCTTACTGAGCCTTTCCTCAGTGGTGTATCGTTGTTCAGCAATTATATAAAGCACACTCACTATAAATAAATACCGTTAATTGCGAGATTAGAATTCATGCATTAAAATTCACAGTAATATGAAACATGAACAGTATTTTTTTTTCATGGAGAAATAACAGTCGCAGGCCTGTAGGCAAAGTTAAAAGCAACTTACTGCAGCAGCTCTCTGTCCTCCGCACCACCCGACTACACAGTCCGGAGAAAGGTACTGCATCCTCACTGCCACAAAGCTCTTTCTTCCTCAGATAAGGGGAAGCCAGCAGCTGCGATTCCGGACAGTTAAGATTATATATGATGTGTATATATCGAAGGTTTGTCAGCTCTTCCAGGCCATAAAACCCACTTAAATGGCACCACGTGCTTCCTATGCACCATTCACAGGCCCTGCTTGGGGCAATTGGCATATGTAACCTTGTAAACTTTAAAATACCCTAAAAGAAAGACATACAAAAAGGGATCCAATACATTGTCCACGTATAGGTTAGGCCTAGCAGAGCAGAGAACGTGGACGCTGCGCTGATCAGTTCTCATAACCGTCAAGGAAGTTGAATAGGAAGCTTAGTTTAAGAGGTGAGTTGATTTTTATTTTCTTTAAGTTATACTAGAGAGAAACTACCTCATAACCTTGGGCTATACTGCGTCATACTGCTACTTCTCCTAAGGCTGCTGCTGAATATAAACACCCGACAACTGGCATGATTTGATGTCCTCTATAGCACCAGATAGTGTTGTTTTAACTACAGTGTAATGATGCCAGGATTAAAGAGCAGGGCGATATCATAAAGTGGCCATATGGCCACAGCAGTGATGGCGCGTCAGTCTGCGGTCACTGGAAACCAAAGTTTTGCATCCATGTTGTGTTGTGGGCGAGTGTTATCACAGGCTGGTGTGTCCCTTCCTTCCCTGACAAAACAGGAAACAGAGCCTGTGGTGGAGCGGTGGAAATGGGGCAATAAAGTTTTATGGGGGCCTTAAACTTCAGAGTGGGTTTGTCAGCCAGAGAAATCAGTGGATTCTGAGTCAGACTTAAGAACCAGGAACAGCAGGACAAAACAAATGTACTCTTCAAAATATGACCATTTCTAGAGAGTTTAATTCAGTGTACTTAGAGCATTCATATAGACGCTAGCTGTGTAATTCACCGAGAAGAAAATAGAAATGTGCATATTGACAATGGTAGAATTTTGTCACTTTTAATGATGAGACTTTATTGGTTACAATCAACATATGAATCATCTATCAGTTATTGTAGGCCTCCTGTAAAGCAGGCACCATTAAGTTTTCAAAGGGAACGAGAGATCGTTTCATTGCACATCACAATATCATCACATACAGCCGCTGAATTATACATATAATGATTTATATATTGACAAGACTACGACAAGAAAACATGGATGACGCCTTCACAGAAATCCACTCACGAACAGACATCACGCATCCAAACCACATTTCGGTCAACTTTTCACTGCGACATAACGGAGAAAGAAAATGAAATAGGTGTAAGGGAGATTTTACTGGTGGGAAACGACGTGACTGTTACTTACAGGATCAGGTTATGATTTCCACAGCAGTCAGAATAAGTTTAGCCTTTATTTGATTCACCATTCTATCACAGGATGATGATAAAGAGTTAGAAATGATGCAGGCTATCACCCAGCCTCCACTACTCTTATCCTGATTAAAAACATAGATTATTAGTAGCAGTGTGCAGCCTTTCAGTGCACCGCAGACCAAAGCCTTGCAGCGTGAAGGACCCTGTTCCCCTCAACCTCTTGTCCTCTTCGTGCAGCAAAGTGAGGTTATCATCGCTTGGGCAGCAAATTAATTTAAAAATGTAAACCGATTGATCAAAGTGAGTGATATTCAATACATTAGCTCCCAAACTGCAGCGAGTGACACATAATTGGTGATGAAGCACACAGAGCGGTGTCATGATGTCATTGCTCCTAGCAGTTCATCCGGAGGTCATGCGGCACTCAGCACTGTGCAGTGTGGGGCTGAAAACGTGCTGCATGCAGCCCGGTTCATTGTTGCACTTTTACTCCTTCACTTTGATCTTTGAGTCCTTTTTCCACTTCATTCGCCTGTTCTGGAACCAGATTTTGATTTGCCTCTCGTTTAGACACAGGGTGTGGGCGATCTCAACGCGCCTGCGGCGGCTCAGGTACCGGTTGAAGTGAAACTCTTTCTCCAGCTCCAGAGTCTGGTAGCGAGTGTAACTGGTCCTGGATCGCTTGCCTTCCGATTCTGAAGTGGTATTAAAATAAGTTAACTTTGAGCAATACTGCAGAGATAAATAAATGCAATAATACACTAATAATATTATTACATTTTAAAAACCCTTATTCATACACTACGCTTTACAAGCAAAAATGCGTTAATTAACTTTTCCTTCCACCCTCATTTAAAAAGATCAAATATCTTTACATAAACGGATTTTACCTTATATTAGTTGCAGTGAAATAAGGATGGTTAACTAGATTAAAAAAATACACCCAGTGTAAAAGAGGACCGTCTACATCCTTTCACTTATAAAACAGATAAAACACAGGGGAGTGTTACTTAGCACATGTTATCTTATTGTAAATGAGATAACTAATAACGTGTTGGCCTTCCTATAAATAGTCTACCGGCTTCGGCCTGCTGCTCGTGAGTATAATATTGTTAGAGAAAAAAAATGATGTGTAAAATAAGAAGGAGTGGGTTTGGAAAAAGGAAACTGATGCTTTCCAGATATATTTTCCTATTTATAGAGCTGGTCCTGCACAGGCGTGCTAAGTAATAGGCCTGTGCTGTTGCACTTAAATATTTTAACATTCTTGCTGTGTGTGCTCCTGGATGTTTGCATATGGAGGAACAGAGAACAGAAGTAGTTTCATTTTGCAGCAAATGTGCCCACTGTCCATCTGCAGCCTAAATAGTCAAGCAATTGTCTAAAGGAGCACGACTATTGAAATCTTCTAGAGGTGAAAAGTTCATGATTGGGTCAGGGCATTGGTGTTTCCCAGAGTTCAATTTAAGGCTAAAGCTTCTCTGTCACACACACACACAGTCTGATAATATAAAACAAGTCTGACTAAGACAATAAACAAAGCAAGGCAAAAACACTTATAGCTGAATTAGTAATATTATTTCATAGTTTTATCACAGATTTGTTCTCTTATCCAATTATACCATCATAAATCACCCTGGAGATCACCTCTTCACCGTAACAGAGCAGGTTTACGAGCAATGGATGCCTTTGTCATAAAATTTATGACCGCGAGTTTTTATTATTTCCTGCGTTTGGCCTATAAAACTCAAGAGGGAAACTGGAACGAGAGAAAAGAAGTGTTGCATCGTTAAGAGTGAATAAGGGAAAGCATCTTAGCCGCACTTTAGAAAATAGGCAAACTTTACCGTGGCTCATGTGCAGTTTTGTCATCCATGGATAAATCTGTGGCTGCTGCTCACTGTCCTGACGCTGGTTCACGTTAGTGTTTCGTTTCGATTGCGTGTTCTCCGCGTTTCTTTCGCTTTCCTGGCTCTTGTTGCCGCCGGATTTTGTGCTCCTCTCAGGGTCTCTGTCTGCCACTCGTCCCAGCAGCGTGCTGCTGCCGTAGCTGAGCCCGCTCGCGTCCACGGACGAGCTAATGGAGACCATGGTTATCTGTGGTCCTGACTGGAGAGGAGTATCCGTATTGCCACGCAGGCTAGTTTTCATCTCCTCCCGTTCAACAGAGGTCGTGGGGACGGGACAAGTGAATATCCCGTTCACATTAACACCCTCATAACGGCTGGACGTGCGCCCAGATAGATCGAAACTAAACATAGTGTTAGAAGTTGTCTCGCTTGTTTGCCTGAGGTTGGAGCTTTCAACATAAGAGCTCATTTTTAACTATCACTGACACTTTCTTTTTAAACTAAAGTGTGCTGCGGGATATATGTTGCGGTTATTTCCTTGTTTTTGATGATCATTGTTTTTCTTTGTAGCCGCTTATGGAAAATTCAGAGCTGTCTGCCCTAAAAAAATAATCCAGGATTTATAGGTGGAGTAGGCTTTGGTATCTTTTTTTTAATTCTTGATCCGACGGGCGCTGCCCAAATATGGGGTATTTGTATGGGATCACGTGCACATGTTGGCCAGTCATAAATTGGCTTTGATACTCAATGGGGGTATTGATGAATAGGAGAAACGTGTCCGGTAAACTTTGAGCTGTTGGGTGTTGAGGACCAGGAGAGGATCTTTAGCGGAAAAAGGGCAGGACAGTAAGACAAGAGCGTCATCTGGTGTCTGGTATGGGGCAGGACGGTCAGAACCGGTCAGACCTCTTTGCCATTGACAGTCTGCGAGTCCGCAATCAGCCCAATATAATAATAATAATAATAATAATAATAATAATATTGACAATAATTTTAAGAATTTTAATTATAGTAATAATAATAATACAAAGTTAAACTCCCAACTTTGTAAAATTATATTTACGCACATGGACACATGTCGCCGGACGTTTCTTACGGTATACAGTACATCCACACTGTTAACAGATAACTTCTAACTTTTGAGTGGACACTGAACAATGGTTCAATCCCGTGCTGCTGTGCTCCCACTCAAGAAGTTCAACATTCAATACGTAAGATGAGAAGTTGGCTTTAAAATCTATGTATTAACCAATTTCTGTTCCCTTTGTCTATCCTAACAAAAAAAGTCATGTCAAAATTAAAATATAAATAATTAGTTATATCAGACCTCCAGGACCTCCCCTTTAGTTTGATGCTTATTTTAATCAATATTTTTTACACGGTCATCTGATTCATGTTAAGAGGCGTAATGTTCCCAAACACAACACAAACACAAGACGAGGATTAAAGTTTTACAAATATTTTATTCCATGATACACAATTATGACAAAACATGAATTCCCAAACAAAAGTGAATAATTACTAGTGTACAAATCGACCTCACATGGAAAGCCCATTGTGTCAAATGGTCGAAAACGGGACTAAGCGCAGTTTTATGTTATGCAGCGTCTATCAAAGCGGCTAAATGCACATACGTCCTCACCGGATTTACATAATATGCTTAATATATACAGGAATTGTTCAGTTGTGAGTGTGTGTGTGGTTGTGGACTGGTGCCTATTCGTGCAACTTTCAGATTTATGCGGGACACTTTTTCTGCGGAGGATTCAAGTACTAGATTTTTTACTGGGAGCAAATTAAGTGTCCGCCTGGTGCTTTCCTGCCGTGGAATGTGCATGTACAATACGTCTGACCAGCATTGCATTTGTGAGGTGATCAAAGGGTTCACAGTGATAGATGAAGTGTTGGGGGATAAATATACAGATTTTACTGGCAAGGGAATAACACAGAAATTAATACTTCTTTGTAGTTTCACAATACAAGTGTGACATTGCAATAAAAAACTCCAAATGTCACAGGGGCCATACTGTGGCTGAAATTATTTGGATTGCTGAGGCTCAACACTCCTGTGGTGAACATGAGATATAAGTGGGAGAGCTACGGGTAGCCATCATGCAGTGAAGTCGCTCTCAAGTCCATATAGATTTTTAGGTAGTTACGTTGGGTTTTAATGGTCATCAGGTGTTTGTTGTTTTCACTTCTTTTTAAGCTATTCTTTCTTCTTGTCCTCATCCTTCCCTTCTTCTACTGCGCCAGCGCGTTCCTCGTCTTGAGAGGCTCCTGTCTGTTCACTTCCAGTCACCGTGGAGGTCAGGTTGCTCTCTTTCTTCCATTTCATGCGTCGGTTCTGAAACCAGATTTTGATCTGCCGCTCCGTTAAACAAAGCGCGTTGGCGATTTCGATGCGTCTGCGCCTGGTCAGGTAGCGGTTGAAATGAAACTCCTTCTCCAGCTCAAGCGTTTGGTAACGAGAGTATATTTGACGTCCTCTGCGTCTGTCTGTCCCGTAGCCCACTCCTGCTGAGATAGAGAGTAAAGACACCAATTTAATCGTTTGCTTTGTGTATCTGAAAAGACTTTGAGCACAAGTTTTGTCCCTTTGCTACAATCTGAATTATGATCTAAAGTTACACTAGAAAAATTAACACATTTTAACTGAAGAACAAATCCTACCTCACATGCATCTTTGCTTTATTGTGTAAAATTATGAAGGCATCCTAATGTATTGTCTCTGTCCCACGCTACTGATTATGGCTATTATATCATTCTTAAAATGAAAGCTGTTTGTTTGCACATGCAAAGGCCCATCTACAAGTGGAGGGGATACAGTAATGTTTTATGGGGCCATAAAAAGTAACTTACTCTCTTGGTAAGACATATCGTAAAACTGGCCCATTTCCTTAATTTATTTGTCGTAGTAAAACTCACCGCTGTGTGAGTTCATTCGCTGCATCCACGGGTAGATCGGGATGTTGCTTTTCTGCTCCTGTGCTCCCGCTCTTCCTTGATCCAAACTGTACTCTTGAGCAATGTGGCTTTGTGTATTGAGTCCCATGTTTGTTTGTCTGCAGCTGGGGAGCACGTCCTTGTCTTGAAGAAACACGTTTGAGCCATATTCATACTGTGCCCTGCCAGATCCAAACACGACATTATCTTGAGGAGAGTAGAAAGGTGCATATATCCGATTCTGGGTCACAGCAGCACCGTACGACGAAAAATGTCTGACTGTGTCATAGGTGGTGGAGTTTAGGGGTACGTTAGGCAAAACATCTTGACCACCGGATAAATGGCAGGAGAGCGACGGATTTGCGAAATAAGAATTCATACCTTGCCTGTAACCCTCTCTCCAACTCTCCCCACTTCTTTATCGGTCTCTTTTCTATTTCCTTCTCAGTAAACCTCCTTCTCGTCTGTGTCCACCAACTACACTTTTCTCCAAGGTCTTCTTTTTTCCTCGACTTTCTGCTTCTCTAACTGGACGTGGTCTACTTTGAGGATTCAATATTATTAATTTCCAATCTCCGGTTAAGACGCACAAACCCGAGTGTTATAGCCGAGGCTTGGCTCGGTGAGAGACAATATGACAATGTCAGCTGACCATTCTCCACCAATTGAGAGGCAGGAGTTGAGGAGAAACTGTAGCTTTTAGCTCAGAGCTTGAACATTAGTGCTAAATGCCGATAAACACAACGTAGAGTTGGAGTGGCACACTATACAGCTTGTCTGGATGAGACATTTTTTGGCTTGAAGTTTTAAGAGATGTGGTGTTAAGCAGGAAGTGCGAGACAAACTGTGGCCAATGTCATTCAGTACAGTGATCACAGCCGAAGGCGGAAGATTTGCATAAAAAGACTCATGAAGCCATGTGTAAAGGTGTGTTAGGGCTGATTACTACGAAAAGTGGACATTTACTGAGATTTTACGCAAAACCTCGTGATATTGGTTGTTTGTGGGTTTGTGTGTTGTGTGAGTGACAGTGTGTGTGTGTGTGTGTCAAAACTCACTTTTAATTTCACAACACCACTGCAGAGAGAGCTACAATCTCTACGCGCTCTCACCCCTCAGGACGCACAAACCTCAGTATTAAAACTAAAATGATCAGATTGACATTTATTGTTTGTTTCAGCCATATCGACGAGTTTCCAGCCCACTGTTATTGTTTGTATTGTGTATGAATTATCTGGCATGCGAGCAATTTCCATGCTTTTGCAGTGAACTGGGGGGAGGGTGTAGATGGTAAGAATGCGTTTATGGTCTCTCTTCTGTGAGGGCAATAAAACAAGTGACGTTCCCCAGCTCACCAACAACTATCTCTGCAGCAAACAGCCTGCAACACGAGCAGCAATCTTCAGGCTCAGAAATGAAAGCGCTGCACAGCATGTGAAGGCATAAAGCAAAGGGGAAAGCGTGCGCAGGTCCGTTTGGAGGGTGAAGAACTGCGTCTGACAAGATCATTTCTGTCACAGTGGTAGAAAAATCGAATCACTTATGCGACTGTCCAGCACAGGTCAGACAGCTCAAGTTATGAGTTCACAGCTACCACGTACACTCTATTTTACTCTACACAACAAAAGGAACATTTTTAATTTTTAAGCACCGACATTAGAGTTTAATCTCAGTATAAATGCAGCGTGTTAAAATGCTTATGCTCGTGTTCCAGTCTTTTTCCCCCTTGTTGTGGCACACACAGCTGAAAGTGGAACCGATTATTATCTCAGCAGAAAATTATGGGTTTGGAATTTACTTAGAGGTGTTTTGTAAATATATAGCGCGAATCTGGACGAAATATGTCGGGCTCTAAATGCGTACAAGTCCACGTTAATGATATTATAGAAGACCCTCGTCCCTCGGTCTCAGTTTTCCGTAATCAATAGAATGAATTGACTTTTTGTACAGTTGACGCGTTTAAACACCGCCAGTGTTTTATTTTTCCAAAAGTCACACGAGTTTCAGCTGAGTGCAAAATAAAAACCCAGCATGTTCATTTTAGACAACATATTTGACATCAACTTGGGTTTTCATAGCATGCCATAATAGATACCAATAAAATAATCAATACAGTTATTGAAAATGTATGTTCAAACACAGTTGCTCTGACACAGTCACGACAGCCTATTGGTTCACTGATTTTCTTTTTTTTTTTTTTTTGAACAGGGTGAATACTTGCAGCCTAAACGTGCAACACTGTTTGCTCTGTTGTTTGGGGTCCTGAATGGCCCATAAAAGAGACAAGAACAAAGAGAAGGAAGTAGCTGGTGCAATAAAAGTTTCCCTTCACCTTATTCGTGGCCATATGTGACATCCTCGTCGCACAGATTTCAGACAAACAACGCTGGTGTCTCACTCCTGTTCTGAGATTAGTTTTCCTCGTCACTTATATAATATTAAAGTAACGAATCTGTTGATAATGGGGTAAAACAAACACATATGGCAGGATGAAACCGCTTGGAGTTCCACTTTATAGAATTCATTTTCAATTGACACAAGGACGAGTCTTACTAAGGAAAACATAAAATGTGAATTCACCACTTTGCCACTTTTGCAAAATTACATTTTAATTTAAATATAAAAGCGCAAATTATACCCAAAATAAATAATAAATAAGTCTGGTGTTTGTTAGTCAGTGTTAATGTATCATTCGTACACTCTCAGAAACAGCATGTGTATCGGTATGTGAAAGTCTGACTTTGGTTACGACAATTTCTACTGTCAGCAGGCGGCTTTTAAAAATTAATAGACCAAATATTTCAACTACAATTAGGCTATATTTAATTAATTTGAGTTTTAAAACACAGATCCTTAATTGTTATTCACAGCCCCCCAAAACACGCCGGTCCAAAGAGTTGAGGTTGTAAATAAAGGCTGAACAGTAAAGCCAATGTGTGGACTGGGGAGGCTGGAATGCAGCAGAGGTTGTGCCAGTGTGCAGATTTAGAAAGGTCATTCTTTCCCTTGTGTTTTAGTGTTTTATTGCGGCCCGTGAGGCAAATCACATGCGAGGCTTTTGATGCACGAAGGAAAAAAGCCGTTTGGTCTCCACGATCTTTGAGGAGACCTAACGAACAGCGACGAACGAAAACAGAAAGGTCTGAGACGAAAATAATACGCGAATAACACAGTTTAGTACTTTAGTAGTAAGCACCAAACATTCTAATTAATAGGTATGATTAACAATTCTTTAGTTAATATTATGTGCTCTTAAAAAGCAGTTATCCATAAATGAAGGAATTCGCATATAGCCAAATAAACAGATAACGCGTAACGTTATTATTATTTAAGTCATTATTATTATTATCATTATTATTATTATATAACCTTTGTTATTAACAGGCTGCATTGGCTTAACATTTACGCTTTAATGAGTTCTTCTGCTGCAGGCCTAACTTTTAACTGCGTGTTGGGCCCATCCACTCCCATGAAGCGACGTCGCTTCTCAGTTGCACGCTTATAGATCTGCATCCACATCCACATCCAGCATCAGAACATCACTCATTATTAGTAATGTGGGACCTGTAAAATTTCTAGATTATCAACCATGATTAAAAACACAGCGAGGGAGGCAAAGTCTGGTCAGCCCCTGATGCTTTTCCTTCTCCCCCGCTTCTAGCCCTGCTAATAAAGAGTAATTCACATACTAACAATGTAAAGCCCTCTATAAGCACTTTACCATCACTGGCTAGCCCAATTAATGTCCGGAAGTGTTCGACTTTATGCTCGTTAAGCACTCAGGAAGCTGTTGCCCAATGAGCGCATGTTGATCCACACATCATAAATTATGACCATTAGTAGGCAAAATTTTTTGCCCTGTCGGGATTTGTAAGTGAGGTTCTAAATGTGGTGATGCGGACAGATTCATGACTTCACAGAGTTTTATGCGAATCTATCTCTGGTTTAAAAACACTGTAGGGCAAAACAATAGACTGTGGTTTCCCCTCTTATTTTAAACCAAGATTTACCTAACAACTCAAATGGCATGAATTAAATGGACTCTCTCCGTCTCTCTCTCTCTCTCTCTCTCTCTGCAGGCACAGCATTGGGCAGCAGCGGACACGATCCATTGCAACAGCTATGTTTCATAAGGGAAAAGCAAACAACGTGTGTAACAGTAGGTTATAAGACTTTAAAGGCTTCCGCAACGAGGCTTTGCCAATAATTGTATTTTAGAAGATTGAAAGGCAGGACTGCTGAGCTTTAGCAGGGGGAGAGACACACATGAAATCACTTCACAAACACAAACAATATTTTGTCTCTGCACAGACAATAATAAAACACACAGGGAGCTTTTTTTTCACCAAGCCGAGCTTTGATAAAGAAACCACTTTAAACTTCAAATACACATGACACAGTACTGCTGCCTGGCGCGCAGACACATGCACTCTCCAACATTTAGGATCTTCTTGCAATAAACACACTACTTCGTTTTGGGAACAATGCAAACCAACAATTCATCCTCTGTCCTCACCATATATATACGTGTGTGTGTATCTTATCTTCAAACACACACACACACAGCCTTAAATGTGTGCTGTTAGGACCTGTTTGTAAAGAATATTTTGATATGGATATGCACGTTTAACTTCATATTTTGTCAAATGTTAGCAGGAAGTCTGTTTACTTTCTACCATACACAGTTCACTTGTGCTTTCTCAGTCATTATGTTTTACCACTTAAAATAACTACTCTTATTACTGGTGGTTTTGATGATAATGAGAATACTTGTAATGGTTTTTGCTCATGGTATAAATAAAATATGCAAAACTCCTCATAATGTCGTCAGTGATTATGTCACACAGAGATATATGCATCTCGCATACAAATCACTGCATCTCATTAAATCAGAACAAAACAATAAAACAAGACGCATCTCTCCTTCTGTGACAAAGTGACAACAACAAATCAGACACTCAGAAACACTCCTGCGTCGCGCAGCTACTCGCTGGCAGCAGTGTATCAGCTGGGTCAGCTGACAGAGAAGCGCCGCCGAAAACCAAAGCAGCAATAAACAACAACTCTCAACACCCGCCCACTTCAACAAGAGACGCTTCTGATCGCTAGGGGGCACTGCCGGGAGCCACACTGTGTGTCCCTGTGTACGTACTGCAGCCTGTGTGTGTGTGTCGTTGATGTGTACGCGTGTATGTGTGGCATGCGCGTGCGTAAAATTGCTTATACACGTTATTCAAGCTGTTGGCACAGACTGGATATAACAAGTGACAACAAGTGTGGAGAGAAGAAATAATTAGAGGCAGCTATGAATGTAATTTGTCACTGCCTGGTCAGAGGGGCCTATGAGTGATGCGAAAGTTTACTATCAGTGGGCAGTTTATTATAACAGATTGGCTCAGCATCTCTAAAATGCTCAGCTAATGTGGGCTATAGCGGAGAGGGAGCTCGCAGGTGCTGCTACACCAGTCAGTGAGGCATAATGACAGTCGCCCCGGGCATCAGCAGCTTCCCAGGCTACAGGTCAGGTCAGAACTACACAATAGACACCTCCACCTTCTTCATGATCTCACACGTACACACCTCCGTATCATTCATCAGTACCACCCGGCAATACTCAGCTGATTGCCAAAAACAACACAGAAACACTGAGAAAGAGTGATAAAGAAATGTGCGATCTTACCCCAGCAGGCTCTCCGTAGTGTGTAGCTTCACTGTGGTCCAACACAGCAGCTGAGGAGCTGAGGGGTCACGATGGCGAGAGGGAAATATCAACACAGCGCCCATCGCCAGTGTTCTGTTAGGTGTCTTCACATCCCGGTGATAAGGAGCTTATGGAGGCAGGGTGTCTGTTTGGTGGGAAAAGTCTTTTCTAGCAGGCTTGCTTGCTCCTTTTTCCTTCCCAGTCGCGGCTTTATTGCCTCCGGGGGGGAGGATAAACGCAGGCAGCGGCTGCTAGAGGCGGCGACTGTCCCGAAGATCCCTCTGTCAGGAAGTCGGAGATCGGATTGAATATCACATTAAGCAGCATCAAAACGAGAGTGTGTAATGTTTTTATATTAAAGAAAAAAAAAGTCGTTTGTACGCCCCAGCGTAGTCTGCTGCTGATACAAGGGAAGGACCAGAGAATAGACAACAGCATAAAGTTCATGTTCATAGAGCGTGTGCCACGTGGCCCACTGCAGCCAATCGCAGGAAGGATTCAGTCGTAAACTTTTATTACTCAGCTGTAAATTTCTCCCTTTAACAACCAGGAATGTTTGCACTCATCTTTTCTTTCTTTTTTTTTCGACTGCACAAAACTAAAAATGGCCACACTGCGTGAAAGGGCGACGCTGAAATTTCCAGTATGTCAAAAATTAGACGTGCATCAAAAACATGACAGTTCCCCTGGCGGAGGAGCGGTATGACATGATGTACCCAAGCCAACGGGAAATGAAAGTGTGAGAGTGAGAAAGCGAGAGGGGAGAATCACAGAGACACAGTGAGAGACGCGTCTAATTAAACTTCGCTTAAGCGAAACTATAGTCACATATTGAGATCTCTGTCTGTCTGACTGTCTGACTGATCCACAGTCAGCAGATGCCAGGTTGTAGTGCGCCATTCATTCAACAACAACAATGCTCAAGTGCACTCACAATATCGATAGTAATATCTAATCTCCAAAAGCGTCTTGCTTTGTAAACGTGAAAAGCAGGTGAGGTGGAGATTGAGCCTCCAGAGAGGAGGACACACATCACATGAGCCACCACTCTCCTGACAAGAAATCAACATACACTGTAAATCTGGTGCAAACTTTCAACACGATCTAAAGTTTCACACACAGAGAAAGACACAAACACGCATCACAACATTAAAACACGTGATACATCTGAGAGGGATTTGAGATCAGGAGAGACACTGGAATATATAAAAACGTCTTTACCCTAAACCAATATGATGTATCGAAATACATGTTTAAAAAAAATACAGAATTTAATACGGAGAGAACAACAGAGAGAAAATCATTTCATGTCACACCAACACGGAAGGTTTATCCAGTAAATGCAACTCGAACATGGCCTCCAAAAGCAGTTTTAATTTCAGTAACGAATAAGTGTATATTTCCCACACCGACGTAAAAAAATAAATTTGTGTTACATACTTGGAGGAGCGGTGCATCTTGTCCTTGCAGGCCGTGATCTCCACGCTGAGATTTGGCACACACAGACGAAAGATGTAGACCCATCCGGGCCGCGCTGTTTACGCCGCCAATAAAGTTTACAGCAGGTACACTAAACTTTATTGGTAATGTCAACTCTGTGGTTAAGATATATATATATACACACACACACACAAAGCGCCCATTCGTGGCGCAGAATAGCTGCGACTTGGGGACATATCCGCAATTTTGTAAAGACTACTCGCGCTCAAACAGAGAGCTAAACATCCTGAATAAAAAGACTAAGCTTTGGCGCAATATTGTTTAATTTGTAAAGAATAAGACAAATTTATGGAGGAAAAAAATCAGTAAACTGGAGATTTGCTTAGGTTGCTGGTTGCTTCTTTTTTTGCAGTAAGCGCCTGTAACATTAAGAAGAAATTGAGAATTTAAAAAGGTATTTGCAATACAATTTCCACGCATGCATTTAACCAAAACTTTCGTTTCGATTCCATTTTTTAGACTAAAACACATAGTTTTCACACAGAATAAATGCTGAACTGTTAAAGTTCTCTTTACATTTTTTTTCAGAAAAAGATGAGAATTAAATGATTAAGATACAGCTATTCATAAAACGAAATTGTTCCGTGTCTCAAGGGCTTTTCAGGCCTTAATGTTCCAAAAATGTAAGATAAAACATAAAGATATTTGAATGCAATTCAAAGTAACTTGCCTTTAAGCAGGAACAGTTTCCTGTAAAAAAAATATTTGCATCCACAGTTCCTCATATTAACATTTAATGGATCACTACAGCTTATTCAAATAGTCTATAACTGAGCACATAATAACAGACAGACTAGACGAACCAGGAGCTTTGAATAATTTTTGCTTCACCACACTGAAGCAGCCACACACAGAAGCGATGCCAGCTGTTTAAAAAAGCTGAGAAGAACACATTTACACTGTAAATGCTTGAAATGAAAAGACAAAAACAAAAACAAAAAACACGCTGTGTGTTAAAAAAATACAACTGTTATTTCAGGGAGATGTGGATGAGATTCTGTTTGAGGTGGAAGAGGAGGATGTCTAATGGCATGTTTGTAAAAGTGGGATCCAATTTCAATTAAAAATAATCAGACGACTACTGGTGTTTATTGGAACAACACTGAGTGACCTGCAATGATGTAGGGCCATCATGAAGCATGTTGTGCTGCCTGCTCATATCCTCCTGCTCCATCACAAACACAGCAGCTGGACTGTGAAAGAGCAGACACAAGGTGATACCTACACTTGGCCTGAATCGCTTTGATTCCATGTTCAGATGTTTTCCGGAGATTCGCCTGGACACCAAGTTTCACTCAACGCCTTGCATTGTATATACAGATAAAGTCTCCCTCATGCTTTGCCATTATTTTGTCTGATTATTAACATAATACACCAGATGTTTGTTCATCTCAAACAGCCATTATTCATTCCAAGATTCATTAAGAAAAGCTTCGCGTCCTCCCTGAAGAGAGGAACTTTCTTATTAAAAGGATGAATCAAATACGACTCAGGCTTCGGAGAGTTCGCCTGCTGCGAATGGGATTCGCATCCTTTCCTTAAAAGGTAAAGAGATACATCTGCAAACGCAGGTCGGCGTTTTTTTAATCGCATAAGTTGCAAAGTTTAAATTAGGCAAACTTTAGTGGGGAGGCCATTCAATACGCTGGCGCCCGCCCGGTGTTCCCTCTTTGCTGCCGACTGTAAATGTCTCGGCACATATGGGCTGGAAATCGAAGCATCATCAAAACATTAGCACTGTTGATTACTTTTAAATTACAGCATCTCAAAGTTTCCAACGTGTCAAATGGTAAAACAATAGAATAAATGTGTGCTAGACTTCATGTTGGACTGTGACTTATCTTTTCAGTTCACGTGTGTATGTGTGCCACATTTTTGTATGTATGTCTGCATGGGGAGGACGGAATAGTCCCAATAATCGAGGGTGTAAAGTGAATAAAAGAAAAGAAAAACAATAATGATGTGAGCCATTTTGTTTATTCGTGATTTTACATCAACAATGGCGGGGACACACAATTCCGTCTTTCACAGGAGAAACACCAGGAAACGAGCATATTGTTAACATCAATATATAACAAGACGTACATAAAGGTTATATTCAGTGCAAAACAACTACGCTATATCACCAGCACATAAAAAAAAAATTCCCTTACTTTAAAATTGTTGTAATTGTAGCAGGTATTGTCAGACACAGTAAATGTGCGTTATAGGCAGTTTTAGTTGTTGGGGAAATAGCTTGAAATCAAATCAGAGCGATGCCACAAATGTGGAATATAAATTCTGCAAAGGCAAGGCTCTGAGTTTAGGTAGTGCCGTGGTACAATAAAATCTAAATTGTTTGCTTGGCTTTGAGCTAATTGTCTTTCCAAGACTCACAAATTGTCTTCAACAAGTGTATACTGTATATTGGGTAAATGCTACATACATAACTTAATAATATAAGGTTGATATAGAACACTTTAAAATTAAAACCATATGAAATCTCTATATTTAGAAATCTCTATTGCAATTCTCCCAGTTTTAGGTAGCATCAAAGGATTTCAAACGATTGCATTTCCCTGGTAAATCCTACTAACTGAGGAGCTAATGGCTGTTTTTGTAGGCCATTCACATGAAAACGGGTAAAAGAGTAACAGTAGCAATTAGAATAATAAAAGGTGTGGTTTATACATGGGCTGTTAGCCAATGTCTGCTGCTGTGATGATGTTTCAACACTTACTACTATAGGCCTACATTTCTCTAACAATTTCGGAAAGGCTACTCTGAAATGACGTCCATTTTCTTTTTCAATGTAGGCTATAATCTATTTACAACACAGGTCGGCGTCAGACGTGTTTTCGTCGCATCTGGCTATGATTTTCATACAGGTATTATTCAAATCAAATATGTAAAAAATTGCTAAAGCCATTTTCCATCTAACATGCGTTTTAATTGACCCCCTTTTTTTTTGCAGGGCGACAGTTCTATGAAAGAAAGAAAAAAACGCTACAAGCGTTTGTAGCTTTTAAAGAAAAATCCAAATGGAAATGCGAATCGTGTTGGGATAATCGTGAGAACGGAGAATTTTGTCTATTTATGACAGCAATATTACTGGGATTCCTGTTCCCTCTTGACAAAATGAAAGGGAGGTCATAAAGTTGACGCTCTCTGCCTCCTTGTGACTCTTCGTCTGTTTATGGGACCTCTCTTTTTTCTCTTTTTCAGCCATATAACAATAAAAAGGACCATAAAATCACTCCTTGGTCTCCTCTTTCTCTTCCGCTTCTTTCTCCTCGCCCTCTTCCCCTTCACCGTCCTCGTTGCCCTCTTCCTCGGCCTCGGCTTCAGCCTCACCTCTCTGACCCGGAAACTTGTCTTTGTTGTTCTCTTTTTTCCACTTCATCCTCCTGTTTTGAAACCAAATCTTCACCTGCCGCTCGGTGAGGCTCAGGGCGTGGGACACCTCGATCCTTCTTTTGCGGGTCAGGTAAGGGTTGAAAAGAAACTCCTTCTCCAGTTCAAGAGTTTGGTAGCGACTGTAGGTTTGCCTCCCATTTCGTCTTCCTGGGGCTTGAATAAAATAAAGTCAGAGGTTAGCTGGACTGACCACGGACTCCCATAAAATCATTCATATGACTTTTAATTATCTCTGCATTCACTTTTTTCCTGGACCATCAATAGCATACTGTTTATCTTTTTGATTTAGAGTTCACATTTACTCTTAAAAAACAAGGGAAGCCCTTAACTAAAGCTGTGGACATTAGATTTTCCATTAACAGTATTATCTATTAAGCTAAACATGATCAATACACAAAGAAATAACAATCACATTACGTGTGCAATTTCAAAATAATAGTCTTCTCAGGAATAGTAATTTTCTGTTTGTGGCACTTTCAGTTCTGTGAGTTGGAATCAACAACTATCTTATGCAACTTTTACACACACATCACTGAAGAGTTGCTGGGTGAGTATTGGGAAAACAACGTATACATATATTTATGAAAAGTGAATGTCTATAATTAGTGAATTTATATTTCTACTCATTTAAATTCCTTTAGTTTAAAAATGCCAAAGCCCTACCAACAACAATGCAGCTTTGTATTTGAACTGTACAAGCCTGTTTACAGAAATGACTATGTTTTCCCTCAGTACAGTGACATGGCCTGTAAAAGCCTGGTTGAGATTTTCAGTCACTCACACACACATATGCAGAGGATGAAAATAAGGAGAGAATGAAAAGCATGAAAAGAGAGAGGTGAGATAAAGCTCCACTGTATCAACACATGTGGACAGACTAATGATAAATATCTCTGAGCAGATAGAGATGAAGCTAACACCTGTGTGGAGTTAATGCAGTCTGATAGCCTGGACAGAATGATCCATGGATGGGAGAGGTAATGTCTACAAAGCTCTTATGATTATGGCTGAGTATGAGTCTGAGCCACATCGGCCCTTTGGGTCAAATTACCCTCAAACCCCTAAAACCCAGATTCTGGCTGTATGTTGTGTTTCAGCTATCCCTCCTGTCACTCTGCATGCTACTGGTGTGCGTGGTACAATCATATTTTAAGCTATGACTTATTCATTCTTCCCTCCAGTGCGTATATAGTTTGTGAAATATCTAATGTGAGCGATAATTGACTTCAAAGAGCTGGTGTCATAAGGTGTGATCAGCAATTCAGTGTTTCAAGGCACTTCTGAAAGCAGCAATTCAGCCCTGTATGGACATGTGCTGCAGAGTTACAGCAGCCTGCAGTACAGGTTGTATGTGCCCCATCATGTTTTCCATGACTTATTTCGTTTTATAGTTTGGAGACACACTCATATATACTCGAGCTTATTTAACACACAGGCACACAAACACATACACGCAGACAGACCCACTGACACATACACACGCGCGCGCGCGCGCACACACACATACTACTAGTAAGAATAGGAAATAATTGTATGATTCTGACCGTGAGGTCTCATCCATGGAAACATAAGACTGGGAGAGGAGTTTTGATTTAAGTGGCCTTGTCCTTCTCCGGGGTTAGAGCTGCTCGACGATTTACAGTCTGGGTATTGCGCTAGGCTTGCGTCTTGCTGGGTACCATAAAGCGTTTGCCTCGGAAGAGCTTCATATCCATAAAATTTCGTAGCGTCTCCGTGGCAAGCCAAAGCGCAGGGGTTTTGCTGGTATCCGGGATTGGAGATCCCCGTGGTCCCGTGGTGGAAAAAGTCCTGCACATGGTGGGACGGGTGCTGAAAGCCCGGTGCGGCTGCTCCGGGTCCGTAAACCAGCGTGTGGCTGCGGGCAACGCTTTGTGGAAACCTGCAGTCGTAGTAAGTTGGCTCCAGTGACTCGCCGCCTTTGTACTTAGAAAAAAGAGGGTTAACAAAATAGGAGCTCATGTTTGGTTAGCATCAAGCAGACGGGTTCTCTCGCTGTAGAATATCTCCTTTAGGATGATGGCAGCCTTTTGTTTGGGGTCCCAGCTCGCACAGCGCACACAGGCAGACAAACCGGAACTAGGAGAAACGCTGCCCCTTTGGACAATCTACGGCAACTCTCTGTGAGCCGTTCCTCTCATCGGATTTCTCTCGCAGCCCCGTGTGTGTGGTTTTTTTTCCAGTTTGTGCAGGCTCAGACCCGGCTCACGGCATGTGCTTTGGATGTGCGTTAGCAAAGGTTAAAGCTGGCTTGCTCGCCCGGCACAGTCACAGACGCTGCTCTTTTCTGTCTTTTTCCTTTTAGCTTCCCACCCAACCCCCCCCCCACCACATGCGCCCCCCACCCTCCTCCACCCCCCACCCCTTCATCTTTCTGAGACCGGTCAGACGTGGGCCCTACGTATATCCACCTTGAGAGGAGCTGCACTAATCATAACCAACAACACACGAGGCTTTAATCATAATCAGTGGTATGTTTATCGCAAAAAGCGGGTTCGGGTTTGTTATGAGCTGATCAAGTTATGAATTGTTAAAATATGAAGACTACGGAGCACTGTGGATTTCCACTACATCCTGAATTTATAGCCTAGCTTGTCTTTATGTGAAGGTTACGAGGTGTATAAAGCAGGAAGGGTTTCCTCTTTAGAAACGCGTAAAGTTGTTTTGAGCTGATGTTTGTCCATTCAGGCTCTACGGAGGCTTATACATGTATTTCTAGAAAACAGACCTAGTTGACCTTTTAGGGGCTCCTGTTGGTCAAAGTAGCATTTCATGAATTCATAATAACCAGCATGTTATTTAACACGACACAAAAATACTATAGTAATTTTCGAAATGTGGCGCTATGACAGGCCGACAAGTAAAACCATGTCACCAATGAGTTTTTAGACAGAACATCCACCTCGGTGTAATCGAGTAAAGGCCAAAGCGACACACTTGCACCATGCGCTGTAAAACACAGACACAAGCAAATATAAA
The DNA here is from genome assembly GCA_034779795.1 of Ctenopoma multispine. Taxonomy (NCBI): domain Eukaryota; kingdom Metazoa; phylum Chordata; class Actinopteri; order Anabantiformes; family Anabantidae; genus Ctenopoma; species Ctenopoma multispine. The sequence goes on along the minus strand of JAUYWH010000025.1, from coordinate 12,594,109 downwards.
CACGACCTACGAATACTAGGTGCCACTTACTGACCCTATAAAACCGGCGAGGATAAGCAGTAAATCTCCCACATGGAGGAGTTCATAAAATGTTGCACTGGATGTTTAGCTACAATCAACGCGCGCACAATTCCCAGCTCAATACTTGTATGGTCTCTCTCTCCAAATATGCCAGTGTGGTTTTTGTAGACTTGCTTAGGTTTTATACACATCATCGTAAAATATGAAAGGCGCACTAGGCGAATTTATAGACCTTTCACACTCTATAAATATGCAGATTGCCAATCATTGTTGCACATTTCTTGGGGACTTGAACTGCGGGTATGTTGCGAGCGTCAAATATTAAAGACACAAATGAACATTAGCTCTTTTTAAATGAACGATGTAACTGTTATGATGTATTTATTAATATACTTACATTATATTATGTTTTATGTTGTTGTCTGATGTTTTATTTGGGTCTATAATGTTGTTGTGCTGTAGCTTTTGCTGTCAATGTTTTATTATTGTACTAATGTAATTGTTTACGAATTGTTATTATTAAAGAAGTCTACGTTCAAATGTGGTTTCTGACTCTTCAACAGTTATGTCCTTTGTGGTGCTTCATTTGATTCTCTTCAACATACACCCTTAAAAATAAAAAAATATAACACGCTAAAGATACACGCACAGAATTCACACACACGATGCATTATTATAACATATAAATGGAGATGTTGTTGCCCTTTGTTAAAATTTATATTTGAGAAAATTATCCATTTTTTTCGTGAGCACACAGTAAGTAGGCTAACAGTTTAAAAATACAATAATGACCCCATAAATTCAAAAATCTAGAGATATTATTGATATTATTAAACAGAAAAAGCGACAAAAACAGAAATACATGTGTCTCACGAGGCTGAAGCAAATGCGCTGCAATAATTAAATACAAATAAATAAATAAATAGATGTGGAAAATAAGGTGAAAAGCCTGTAAACGCACATATTTTCTGGCCAACACAACAACCAACTCACAGCATTCCGGAGTGCTGCTCTGTGGCCTATTACACTAAATGCGGTGGGTGATCATATCTGTCATTTTGTCATCGTTAGGTCACTCTTCATCCTTCAGCCAAGCCACAAAGCTGGAAAAAGCCCTTCAACACACAGACTTTGCTCAAAACGTGGACCAACAGCGTCATCTAGTGTTCAGGAGTCGCCCTAACCCTGCGTGAATCCACCAATCAGAAAACAACCGTGATGTGGTCAGAAATGGTCTCCCCATTTGTCCAAGCCTTGTATGTATCCCGTCCTTTTCCTTAAATAAAGCTGAGTTAAAGCAGCTGTTTACCTTCAAACCTGTAACTATACGCTTTGAGTCTCCTGTTTTCTCAGCAGACTTTAAACTGATGCTGCTCTGTTTATCTTCCTGTGGCGGCCGCTACCTGCTTTCACATATGAGGTACCGGTACTCGTACTCTACAGCACTCATGTTTATGCATAATATTATCGACTTTTTCCCATCTAATTGTAGGTTAATAGACAACTTATGTGATGAAGTGCAGGAGGGGGGGTTGTGGCTGGCCCATCAAGAAAAAGTCTCCTGAAGAGTGCGCATGACTCTCCTTTGAAAGAGTCCACCACCACCGTCCATTAAAACCATAAAGTAATTTAGCCCAGACGTCTAGCCAGTTAGTCGAGTTTGCTTTGTTCGTCTGCATTTGAGACAAACAGCCGTGCTTCAACAGGGGCTGTAAAACTGGCATTTTTGTCCGAGCTGAGCGGAAATGAACAGGATTGGGCTTTGAAATTACAGCATCCTGTCCGTATTGTTTGCCACCACAAAAAGGCAATTTAGGCCTATCCCAGGAAACAAATGTGAGACATTGGAAATTGTCTTTCACTTAAAATTCGACTGTCTCCGATTTTGTGATCATCTGTGAGCTTGGTAAATGTATAAAACTATCTATAAGGTCGATTTAGAAAGTAATTCATTTAAAAACAGACTTTGTATCAGCAGCTAACATTTACAGACGACTACGTTTTTGGAAACATAGGCGGATCTATTAAATAAGTGTGTTATAAACACACTAGCACATTGAATTATTTACTGCAAAAAAAGGTATTTGCTTTATCCCGCATTCAATCAAACGCAGCTCTCAATGCGTATTTGATGTGTTCGCGCTTATTAAGTAGAGCTAATGTAGGCTCATTACGAAAAAATGTTTTAACAAACACAAAATCATTTTTAAAACCACGTTAAAGCCTTTTTGTCAGCGCGCTGACTGCGTTAGATTTTCGACCTCACTGTTATTATTATTTGCAGGGGAAGAGCTCATTTAGGCCTTAGCTGTACTTGGAAGAATGTTTGTTGTCTAAAACATATTAGACGAGGAATTGTGGAGGCGCATTAAACATTCATGTGTTTGTAATATGCAGCTTAGTCATTAGTTATTTGGAAACTTTCTTGCAGTTTTCAGTCAACAAAATAGTTGAGTTGATACTGAATCAGATTCCGTTTGTTGGGCCCTCTGTGCTGCAGTGTACTAATAATTTGTGTTTGGTCGCAAACATGATCTCCACACCGAGTCACAATAAATACAGAATACAAGCACTTAGTGATTATGTTTATATTTGCAGAGGTCTATATCTACACTCTATAATTAAACTCGTAGTCTACAGTCAAAAAAAGAGATGCACAAATACAGCAACAACTATCACAAAAATACAAGACAGACGAGTCAGATCGCAGATGTTCTGTTTCTGTACAAAATACTCCACCTGCGAAACAAGGTACAAATGAAATCAACATGAAATGAACATTCACATCATAAATTATGGTTTGTGAAATTCAAAAGAATTCAAGTATTCTTTCTTCGGACAGTTTTTACGCATCCAAGCGGCGCTTGTATAATTTCTATTACAAAAAAAAACTTAAGTAGACATTTTGAAGTAGAATGTAATTATCTTTTCTTTTTTTCTTTTTGCTCTTTTATGCTGAACACATATTTGTGCGCTGGATAATAACCATCAGCACCAAACAATACAAAATCCAACAAAAAAGAGAGAAATACGAAGAGCAGGGGTGAGAGCGTGTGTTTTGGTACATCTGTGTTGTCCATGTCACTAGTGGTTATTATAGCTGTTCTCACACCTCAGCCCACATTACTGTTCTTTGCTGTCGGTCTTTTCTTTGTTCATTTTCTTCATCTTCATTCGCCGGTTCTGAAACCAGATTTTGACCTGCCTCTCGGTCAGATTCAGGACTCTAGCGACCTCGTACCGGCGGTCTCTAGTGAGGTACATATTAAACAAAAACTCCTTCTCCAGTTCGAGAGTCTGGTACTTTGTATAAGGGCATCGCTTCTTCCTTGTTGAGCGGGCATGTATCCAATTTGCCACAGGGTTATCTGAAAATAAAAACCATAACAATAATGAAGACACAATAGCAACAGGGACAACAAGGTGACATTTTAAAAAGCTGAATCAGCGAAAACGACTATCGCATAAGGTGATAAGCCATTGAAAAATGCGCCCCTGAATTTACAGCAATTCTGCTACAACTGAGAACAGTCTCAAATCACACACGAGTTTAGTGTTTGCAATTAAAGAGACAGTAAACATTGTGAAGAAGGATTTCCAAGCTTAGCCTACCCAAGCCTACAGTGATGTGCTTCCTTGTCCCTTAACTTGTGAGTAACACCGTCGTAAAATACTCAATGCGCTTATTCATTTTATTGGCCCATAAAATGGCCTGTGGTTCAAGCTTTACAGGTCCGTGGTGAAAGTCCTCGAGTACGTCCCTACATTCCTCAAGTTGGCTGGAAGAGTCATGTGAATTTGTTTTGGACTCAGAGAGGACAGCAAATTTCCATATGCAGCGACATGCATCTAATCTTTTCACTATCGTGTGGATGAGTAATGTATTTTACAGCTGAAGATCAAATATAGCCAAAATGTGGCTTTTCCTCACAGTATGGGCCCACATACAAAACACAGAGCTGATCGTCGGCTTGCAGGGTTCTGATGTGCCTCATGTGAAGGCGCGGGGTCAAAATGTGGCCGTAAAAAAGCACCATAAGACATTTACTGGTGAATATTGATTCAGATGTCGTTTTGGTTTGCTCACTTAAAAGAGCACCTTGCGTGTTTTTCACATTATGCAACATCCTTCCAAATTCAACGTCTTCCTGTAGGTTTGAGTCCATGTTTACAACCCCGTCTGGTTTTATAGCCCCAATATTAGCCTAGTGGCGTTTGTCCTTTACAGTTCCTAAAGCTTCCCCCTAGCAGAGGCGATTCCGAGCCGAGCAGAAAAAAGGGAGCTTAGAAAATCACTGTGTGCAGGGCGTTAAACTGCCTCTAAGCAAAAGTAGGTTTACACAATACCAAGCTAAAACTCCCACCCGGCTGTAAGAGACTGTAGGAGCTTGAACTTACTCGGATCGAGCTCCGGTTTCTCGTCTTTATGCTTCCCTGATGCCAGGAGCTCCGACTCGGGAGAGGGAATATTCTGCTGCGTCTTGTCTCGCATGTCAGTGGATGAGCAGTACAGATAATCCGTGTAGGTTCGTCCGCTGGAGCCGAGACACTCGCCAGCTCTGTGCTCCTGAAAGGCGTCGGGCTTCAGCCCATAGTGCCTGCTGTTCCCCGGATAACCATGGAAAGGCACGGCGCCTGATATCGGCTCCAGCCATGACCGCATATACCTCGAGTCTGTTCCTAAGTGAGGTTGGTGACTATATGGATGGTAAACCACTGATGACTGGGTGTGTACAGGGGCCCAGGAGGTGGAGAAGACGGGTGGCTTGGGTGCGAAGCTGCAGGAAGGATAGTCAGCACACTCCGGTACTAGGGACGTCGGACGAGGGCCGGCTGGGTGCGAAACGGGCGCCGAAAACCGAGTTGCAGCAAGGACATCCTCGTTTTCATGGTTGATCAAGGAGTCCACATAATAATTACTTATGGGACCCGTGGTCGACATGTCGAAGCTTCCCCGACTCTTTTACATGCATCCGATTATTATATGGAGTGTATGTGTACTTTTTTATCTAGCCATAGAACAATCAAGGCAGGTAATTATTTCTCAGCGATTCCCTGGCTGCTATTGGCTGACTCACTGACACGTGATTATATTTACCCCCACAACATTTGTACAGTGGATCAATGCGCCACTTATCCTGGGATACCAAAGCACATAAATGGGATTAAAGAATGTACTCTTTTGCTGTTTTCCCGGACGTATTAGAGGTAATTCCAACAACCATGTTTCTTTATGAAGAAAATCTGCTGTCGTGGTGTTAGTAGTGGATCCTTCTCACGTCGCAGAACAGACCTGCGCACATTAGGCTATGTCTAAGAGCGAGCAAGGCACTATTTGACGGTGTAATCAATCTCTGTCTGGCAAAATCGTAGCCCCCACATTGTTGCAATGGATAGTATTACAGCATTGAAGTGTTTATTGAATGGTTGACGCGTTTTATCTTCGATGTTTTATCATCAAACCTGCAGCACATTTGATAAAGTGAGGGGTTTATAACTTCATGCGGAATGCTGTTTGTTTTCTCAATGCACAGAGGCGATTTCACAGTAGCTGCATGTTAGAGCAGACAGAAGACAGAGGGAGTCAAAATACGGGATGCGGGATACAACAATAAAGTTTGCACTGTTTTAACGACGGTGCAACACGATAAACGGGATCTGTGGAGATAGGAGAGGAAGACATTCAGATTCTTGACAAGCAGTTCGCTATATTCGGCAAGTGACCGTTCATGCTTTTATGCCCATCAATAAATTTTAACGAGGACCATTTGATTGTGAAGACTGCATCCGAGCTTCTCGCTCAATATAAAACCACCACCACTGTGTATGCATGTGAAACAATTCATCTCCAACAACAAGTAAGGCCGGAGACAGAAAAGTGAAGATGCAGAGCAGGGATGGTAAAAAGGTTCGTTAGGGGGCTAACTATGAACGCTATTATAACAGGGATAACGTTACTGTGGTATCTAATAACATGCATTTACTGTTTTGCCCTATAACACTGTAGCTTGCTAGTCAGCAGGCGGTGAAACGACTCTGAACTCTTCTGGAGCGACACAGTAAACACAATACCAATACACGAAGAGGCAGGAGTAACCGAAGAAGTCTGCAGTGTCACATCAAACACAATTAGAGCAACTGTGAGAGAAATACTGACTGTTTCACGCAGATGTGCACACTGGATGATTTAGATAACAACAAAGCTGCTGCTTTGGAAAATCCTACTAAAAAGCAGTGATATGTCTGTGATGAGGTCACTTCGGTGCAGGAGTTTTTGTGCATGTTGAGAAACGGTGATGCTGACGAGTGTCACTGTGATCAGTTTTGGGTTGATCTTATGTGTGTGCATGCATATTTATTCTACGGTTTAGCGTGTTGTGTGCGATAATATGAATAATAATTTTTTGATAACTTTTTGTCTTTATGTCTAAAAATAAATAAAAAGGCCAGTTGAACTGAAAAGTCGGAGACGAAGAAGCTAATTATAAGGCTGTGTGCAATTAAAATGCAAGTTAAATTATAGTAGTGCTACTGAGAAAACCACATTTCACTATGCTGCAATTACAGTCTGGGCGCACTGTGTACCACACACTGCAAAATATAAAATTACTACAAAGACAATTTCCAAAATAAATCACAATTTACAAGCACTTATTAAAGCTTGAAGTGCACCTGTAGAATTGTTTTTGTCGTTGTCACCGCCAAATTAAAAAGGACTAAATGACGTCACTGATGATCTTGGATTGTATTTTATATTAATCCAAACGATTTATCAAACGATAGAGTTTAGTGATATAACTCTCGATATTTGGACTGAATCACGAGAAACTACATTTAATTAGTATAGGCACCAGGAAGAGGAATGTTTGTCATGACTGCTGAGTTCAGATTCAACCATGAAATTTAAAAGGCCAGACGCCAGACCTTAACCCGGATAACGCCAAATGGTATCCTGGTGTGTGTGCGTTTGTGTGTGCGTCTGTGTGTGCTGACGAATGCGCAAGTCTGTGGCGAGTCAAACATTTCCCCACATGTTTACAGAAATGAAACAGTTTACTAAATTTACCTCATCTTAAATCATAGCATTTTAAAGTCATGTGGTTTCTGCAAGTTGAAGGTCTAAGTCCGTTTATTCCACTGCTGCCAGTAAAGATGAATTAAAAAGTGTTCAATGCCCATTTATTACCATAACACGTTGTCACATAGAGAAAGTATAGTTTGTCACTGCGTTCAGAGTTTAATCCAAGAAAACACTTACATACTACTGTGTGATGACTTCATGTTTGTCTACGTGTGTGCGCGCTGGATAATGAGAAGTGAGGATTTTCTTTTGTACTGTGTATCTGTTCCACTTGTTCATCCACTTGCTATAATAAAATACACAATTAAATAAATCTTTGTTGTAGTTTCTTTTATTTTTTTTACAATTTCTGTGTTTTACCTCAAGACAACTACAGTTGCAGTTATACAATTCAAACACGATACTGCCAAGGGAATAATTCATATATCATATTTTCACCTCTTTCTCGACATTGTATATGGTACACTCAACCAAAGGTAGCGTTTGTCAGTTTTCTTTTGACAATACAATCTATGTACGAAAAGCAGCGGTATCCGAAAGACTTTTAATTAGCAGATAAAGTAACAACACATGATTTAAAGAGGAGAATGCACAAAGGATACCAAGCTGCTGACTTGCCAGGCCTTTAGACGCATAGTGGCCATTTTCTTTTGTAGTCAATTAAAGTCTTATATTTATATTTACATCTAAAGGTTTTAAACTCTGTGATTAGACTCTATAAACTATGTGTTTTAGTCAAAAATCAGGGACAGTGATTCAAATGTTTCTAAGAGGTCAATAAATCAGAAACTGGTCATTCCGTTACAGGTTAATCCTGGCTCCGATGTTTATCTAATACATGATTAAGTTCTTCATTCATAAAAACAGAACAAATCTATTTAAGACGACTATACTCGTGCAAAATGACGCAGAAGACATGCCTATAGGCTAATGGTCGCATGTTTGCAACAACTGTACTGAGGTGGACAGTGTTGTTTTTGTTTTAGATTTAAAACTAGTTTATTACAGCCTTCAGCTGTTTTATTTTAATTGTTGCTAACGGGTAAAAATACAACAGTGAGCCAAAGTTTGGGTGAACCCGAGCTGCTGCAATGCACTGACGCTTCATAACCCCTGACATTATTCACGAAAACACCTATTTTATTCTACTGATGGATCTACACCTTCATGTCAATATTACTTTGGCAAAAAATAGGTTTGCTTAGCCTGAATAGAGCTTAAGAGTAAATGTCAAAAAAGTTCCACTGGAGAGCAGGAATTGATCTGCAGGTAAATCAGACGACAGTGCTGACACACCGCACTGCACTTTACGGTGCAGTTTCCTTATAATCAGAGCACAGGAGGACAGAGCTCGACAGTGTGAATAAACCCAGATTATCTCCTGCACACGTTAAGGTGGAGATGTTTCAAGCGAGACCTGGAACTTCAGCTCTAATAGCGCAACCAGTTTGTGTCATTCCTGGGTAGATGAATACTAAACGAACGATTTCAGTTATGCATTGGAAAATAACTCTCAGTAATTAGACACGCACAGTCATGTTGGCTGGCTTAATGACAAGATAGTATACAACGACATTTATTAGCTGTCCTAAGTTCCTTCATAGCCCTATCTAACAAAAACAAATAAAAAAAACAAGAGTAAATCATATTTAAAGTCAGCTATGGCAAAAAAATAAGGCAAATCTGCTGAAATATTGCACTTCAAATAATTTGTACTGAATCTACACACAGACAGTCAAAATTAGTGTTTAGGTCTGGATATATGTTCTTCTTAAGTCCGACTTTCCCTGATGTGATTTGATCTATTATCTATACTGGTCTGATACTGTGTTTTAACAACGCAACATAAGCTTGCGCGTGAACGTCTAAAGGTGCCTTCCTCACACACACAGTACCACCTAACTAGAATTGTGGATTATATATACATTTGGACCATATTGTATATCACTATTTATCTATAATGTCCCATCCGCTGAACAGACAGCACCGCACAAGCAACAGAAAGTGTAATCAGCTGAATGGTCACACACTTATCTGTATCACACTGCTTTCTCTCCGAGATAGCTGCATAGCTGAGATTCACAAAATCCAAAATTCATACACGCCTCTTAATCGTAATCTGTCCCCCCGAAATGATCCTGATTATTTTAATTTAAAAAAGCACTTTGTAGATTTACTTTTACCATAAATGTAGTTTCTGTGTTAAGCAGATTTGAATAAAAATTCTAATCATTGCAACGAGGATTTAAACTATTCTAATTATTAATCATTATTCTAAGAAACATTTTTTTATATCTAACAACGTCACAGTTTGAGTTCCGCACAGTGAAAGAAAGTTAAGTGTCGATCGTCTTAAGATTTAAATCGTGTACTAACCATATCTCTTTAAAAAAAGAAAAAAAGGCTTTGTCCAGGATTCGCATTTTAAATATCACATGAAAACTCTAATGTGTGTCAATAAGAAAAAGTAAAAGCCGTTGGCATATTTGTTTCGTGTCTGATCATGTCAGTGGCAGTAACACATCTTGAGCTGTCCCTAGGAAGTGGCTGTCTAAAGGCTTCAGTTCCTGTGGGCCACTACAAAGAGAAATAAATTGCTTTATGTGTATATGGTTTTAGGGTGAATCTCTGCAGCTCTCGGGTCTGTTTCCAGCGCTGTAAAGTCTTAGTCGGTGACGCATTCCAAGAGAGACACTCATTCACTGAGCTGAATGAAAGTGACTTTGGATTCCAGACCGTCTCATCCAGTTGCACTACCGCCAGAGGGAGGGGGGCTGAGAAAACAGGGGGAAATAGTGACCAGAACAAACAGTGGACTCTGTTGCAGAAAAAAAGACCTAAAAGCAACACAGGGGAGGACTGTTCGATAAATAAAATATCGTGCTTCTTTTAGGTGCGTCTTCAGGGTGATCACTATTTTCTTTGTTCATCTTAGGTTCATTTTACCTAAGCTACAATAGAAATGTTCAATATTATGGTTAATAACCGAGTGGACTGTTACTGTTTAAGGGCTAGTTAGACCTATGTTTGGAATGGTGAGGGACTCGCTGGCGTGCTTTAAAATTAATCAAATATTTCAGCAGCTGCCTTACAACTGCACTACAACATAATTTCAGACAGAAATTATTATAAGATAAAGTCAAAGAAAATTGAAAACAAAATAAAAACATCTGTAATTGTTGTTTTAATTGGTCAGAAGAAATTAATGTGTTGGAGTATCTCCATCTCGTTAACAGGAAACTTTAAACTTTGCTTTCGAACAAGTAAACTATGACATAAACAGATTATTTAATGCATTATAAGCCTTTGCAAAAATCCATAATAACATAAAACCGGCTTAAAAAGACAAAATCTTACTTAAGAATTAATTACTGGCAAAAGATGAGACGTGCACAACACTGTTATTATGTACTTTCGATACCAGAATTAT
>JAUYWH010000025.1:12531660-12583477 GCA_034779795.1 Ctenopoma multispine | reverse complement strand
TTACTTAAGAATTAATTACTGGCAAAAGATGAGACGTGCACAACACTGTTATTATGTACTTTCGATACCAGAATTATTTTCCATCATATGCTCTCGTTTTTATTAGGTTTCTTCTTAGTAGAAAAAGTTTCCAACAAGTTTGAAATTGGAAGTGCACGGCATCTTGGAATAAAACATTTCAGGCTGTCACGCATTAGCAGCCACCAAAACGAAGACTGACCGGATACAATAAGGGACATGTCATTGAGCTTCCATTTATTTTCTGTTAAAATATCTGATCAATATGTCAGAAAAACGAATGAGTCAAATATCGAGGCATCCATCTATCAGATCATCTCACAGAGCATCTGAAACCAAAACCAAAACTAACCAGACAGCCCCTGATGACAGATGCAGCAGCACAGTCCAGAAATTTACCCCATCTTGTTTACAACCTATTCTCTTTCTGGGAAGGTTTTACAGCCCACCACAAAATAACAGCAAAGAAAGAAAACGTCTCTGTCCGAGGTATTGCAGCTCAGTTCATTTACAATGCCATTTGCGGGAAGCCTGGTGACTATAGGGGTAATTCAGCGGAAATTGTGCCCTTGATGAAGACGAACTGACGTAATCAAGGCAGTTTCTTGTTGCCGAGCCAGGAAGCCAACCCCAACAACATGAAACTACCTAAACCACGCTTCAGCTTCGCGCAAAAGGGGTTAAAATCCATGGAAAGGACAATGCATGTAAATGCCAAGTCAGGATTAACACTACCCAGCACAAAGAGAAAAGGCGAGTACCAACACAATAATGTTCTCGGCTGAAATCAAGCTGCTGTAGCACTGCTAGTAGATAACCTAGATAGCTCTGTGTGTCTTGAGCAGTTTACTCACAGTAAACCGCGTCAGTCTCCATATGTTATTGTTCTGTTCGCATATGAAGTATTGTAGCAGCACAGCAGTCCTTCATTCAGCTGCACCACACAAGCGAGCTTAAACATACAGTCAGTGCAAGTCTCCAGAAACAGTGCAAAAAATAACTAGCAACAAACAATGAGTGCAGTGACGAAGAGACAGAAAACAGCAGCACAATGCACCGTGAGTGCCACAACAGCTGTCCAGGTAAGTTCCACTCACGGATGTGGCACACTTTTCAAAACAGGAAATAAAGTAAATCTGAGTCCTACCTTCTGTGCTTCCTGCAGGCGTCTTCCCGGCGCGTTAGTTATCCACGTGTTTGCCGTGATGCTTGTTATTATTGCTCCCGCAGCAGTCGCTGTCCCTTTATCCACCATCTTTCTTATCTCCTGGTCCCATGAAGCTCCATTATCCCGAACAGAGGCGGTTGCTCCTTCCAGCCCAGAGCCTCGCCTGGATCCTGCACATTGCAGTTTCTACTGTGTGGATTAGCCCTCCTCCACACACACCTTTAAACGCATCTTTTACTGCTGCAGCACATTATATTTGCAGATCATAAAATCCACCCCCAACGCTTTCCAGGGCGAACCTGACATTAGAATTTTATGACCTTGACTTACTGTGGTCACCTGGATAATATTTAAATCAACGTTATGGTCTCTCACTTCTATTAAAACTGCCATGATCTCCTTCTATCATCCGCAGTGTCTCTCCCTCCCTCTCATTCTCACCACTATGCCAGGGGAAGGACAAAGTAGGTAATACCTTTCCGTTTCCCCCTCCTTTTATTGTTTTGGAATCGTTTGCCATGACATAGCTTAATATCGTCTTATGCATGCACATACAGAGCGTGAATATGCCACAGCAACAGACACCAAAGACAAAAACACTGCATAACATTCATTACAGCTCTGCAAAGTTAACCTGCTTACATGCTATGACTTATTTATAGACTATGTGAGCTCGCCTTCTTCTTTCGTTTGGTTCACCTTATATTATAATTATCATTGTGACATAATGGAGTTCTTTGTTCCAATCCCGTGTCAAGTTGTAGCATTTTATAGTTTATATAGGAAGGCACGCTTTGTGTGCGATGTGCACATAAAAAAGAAAATGATAAATCAGTACTGAATGGATTAAAAGATGACACTTGCTGTCATGCATGTCTGTCAATATCTCTTCCTATCGTGGCTACGCATATGTATGTGTATATGAGTGTATGTGTGCATCTGTGTGTATGTAAAAAAAAAAAAAAGAAAGAAAAGAATGTCTTCAGGAGAAGTTGTAAACTGCACTCTGCCCTCTTTCTCTGCTCTCCCTGTTGAGCTTCTTGAGCTTCATGCGTCTGTTTTGGAACCAGATCTTGACCTGTCTGTCGGTCAGGTTGATACTCCGGCTGATCTCCAGGCGGCGCTCCCGAGACAGATACATGTTGAACAAGAACTCCTTCTCCAGCTCCAGCGTCTGGTGCTTTGTGTAGGGACATCGCTTTTTCCTCCCACTTTTGGCTTTTAACCAGCTTCCTGTTGTCTTTCCCGCGGATAAATCATCTACCGGAGCAAGAGAAATACAACAGTGAGCAACTTTCGCCGAATCCGGGCAGAAGTATTATGCAGAGATCAAACGCAGCATTATAACATCTATCAATACACCGATCTCTATGTACACGCCCTTTTATCAAACGCACATTTATTATCAGCCATCTGAGTCAAAATGAGTAGGTTCTAAGAACAGATTTACCTGGATATGGATTCTCCTTGAGTCTCGCTTGAACAAATGAACAACGTCGAGCACCACACCCATTGTTAAAACTCCTTCTGCTTGCAAATTGCTTTTGTGTGATGTACAGCTATAATTAGATCAAATAAACCTAGGGTGTGTAAGCACTTATTTTGTCTATGTTAGTATAAGCACTTATTTTGTCTATGTTAGACCTCAGACTCCCATAAAACTTTATTACCTTTGCACACCGGAGCCAAATGAATTTTTTTGGTGTTTATCCCAAAACAAAAGGTAACCTCTGAAGCACAACAGCAGATTTGGAAAATAATATTAAGACAAAGAAACAAGGCATGCTGGTGATAGCGGGGGAAAAATCACACTGATGCAGTTAATTTCTTGATTAGGTTGCGGACTCAAGGGAATAATGCCTGTGTTACTCACTCATTCAAACACACACACACACGCACACACACACACACACACAACATGCAGATTACAGTGATAATTACCTTAATGTGAACACTCAGCGTGTATCCCACATTTAATCACTATCAAAACATTTAATTCAGTAATATGGGATTAACGGGGCTCACACGCACAAACGTTACACACAAACACACACTCACACTCAAAGAGACCGTCCCACTGCCTGTCTTCCAATTAAATTAAAATAGCTTGTTGGTTATTATGTATGCGTGCAAAATCCATAAATAACACAAAATGAAGTTCACTTTAAGTAAGAGCTAATGAAATTGGAAAGCATCCATTTATTAGCATAGTAACGACAATAATAATAAAAAATAATAATAATTGAACGCGCGCGTGATTAAAATAAACCGTCAGAACAAATTCGTAACTTATAAATTAATATTGTTATTGTACTTGTCATTTCAAATGTGTGCTTATGTCTGAAAATGACTAATTAGGTTCTCATCAATATGCCACTGCTAGCATAAAATAAAATAAAATAAAATTATGGTCAGACGTGGATTTTCACATATAATCATTATTAATAATGTTTTTATAAGTGAACTGAATTATCTTAAATTACGCAGAGATGTGTGAATGTATTTCTGATGATCCCTTCCTAAATCAAATACTGAGAAATGTTCCCTGAGGTTTTTAACAAGCCAGGGCATTATGACAAAAAGTTTTTCACTGTGGAGCAAAGCGGTAGAATTTTATTTTGGACCAATCCCAGAATTTGGGGGCGTAAAATAGTCCTGTTGAAAATGGTTACGTCTCACAATATAAATGACCCATGTAGAGAGAGAGAGGACGGAGTAAAAGAGAGAGAGCGTGTTTATTTCAATGATAACTGCCCATCTCACATTCTCACATTAATGGAAAGGTGTTAAATGCCACGGGCACCATAACCCCTGCTAGGTGAGGCTGTCAAGTGCCCATATAGCCCATAAGGCTAAGACCATCAAACACAAGTCTGCATGACTGTGCCATGACACATCACAACGAACACACACAGACTAAAGTGGGACTGTCTGCAAATTACCTTTGTGTGTGTGTGTCTCTGTGTGTGTGTGTGTGTGTGTGTGTGTGTGTGTGTGTGTGCTCATTGTGGGTGGGGTAGTAGGCCTGGTACTCTACCTTTTAATTCCCCGTCCGAGTTCTCCGAACAGCTGTCACTCTTGGCCTTCTCTTCCTTCCTGCTCTGACTCTCATCTGTCTTTAAAACCTTGCTCGCTGTTTCCTGCGCCGATTTGCTGCAACTTAATGTTGATTCTGTTGCTGATTCAACAGATGTCGCCAAGTGGGTCAGAGGGAAGTCGGACGGGAACTGTGGGTCGTCCTGTTGCGGCCTCTCTGCGTTGTACACCTGGAAACAGTCACTGGAAGAGGCGGCAGTTTGCTCAGGCCGGCAGCTATTGTCCCCAAGCCGGATGTAAGTGGCCGGCTCTGTTGTCTGCTTCCCCTTATTGCTGTCATCCTGATAGAGGCAACAAAACGCCTCCTCTTTGACGCTGCCCGCTGGAAACGAGCAGGGTTGTAAACACTGGGCAACAGGTTGTTCGTCCCTGCTGGTTTTGGAGCCTGGGGTCCATGTGGCCATCTGTGTTGACAGGTAGGGAACATCCTGGAACCCGCTGAGCGGTAGACGGCCCGGAGGAACCTCGTCTCTGTTGGAAAGTGAAGGTGGTCCAACCTTCCCGATGTTTCTCATCACTGAATATCCGTACTCTGCAGCTGTGTGGATGTATATTCCGGGGCTGCTGGAATACCCCTCACCCCTGAACGAAGATGATCCTCCCATTAAGGAATCCATCAGGAAGTTACCGGGCGCTATGTTATACGGTCGGACGTGATATTTTGTAATTTGGCAACAGTGATCGTTTGATGTGTTCCACTGGTCTGAACTACGGGATTTCTCCAGGAGAACAAGGACAGTAAGATGCTGACATCTTTTGGAAGGGGGTGCAAAAATATCAGTAACATAATTATGGATGCTTGGAGACATGTCATGTGATTTTCAGACCAATAGCGGCGTGGAAGTGGCCTTGATGCTCCAGACTGACGTGACGTCAGCGCGGTCAAGTTGGAAAACCTGCATGTTTTTGATGGAGCAAGAGCGCCACCTAGCGACTACTTACTGATCAGGACAGCAGGCCCACAACAGGAGGAACAAAGGAAGCTGACTGAGCAAGGATTTTTTTTAAAGGCACCTACTACGTAGCTTTTGAAGATATTCGTTTTATTTAAGTTAAGAGATTCAGATTTGGCGTGGAAATGAATAAAGTCAAAGTGTCATTTTCTTTGCGTCCAAGCGCCAGTGCTGTTGACATAAAACCACGGAGGATTTGTCAAAAGACAGAGTTCATTTTGTCTCATTGCTTCTGGTTTGTTTTCAACGATTTGCTTTGTTGTTTCCACCGATGTAGTAAGGTAAGCTGTGCTGTGCTGTGCTGCAGGCGTGTTATTCCCAAGAAAACCTGACTAGAGCTGATATATTCACTGTGTTGTTTAAAGTGGGAAAGAAAACTGAAGTTGTAGAGATTTTAACCCCGAAATCCAGTCTAAAATAAATGAAAGTTTGCTTTGCATCTACTGAATGTTCTGAAATGCGTTTCTATTACATTAGAACATTTCCTGCATTAATTATGGAAACTATTGGACTGTTTTTTAATTAAACGTTTTTTTTTTTTTATTAATTTCGAATTTTCTTTATATTATTTTATTCACAACAAATTGAATTACAATCATTTCAAAGGCAAACGTGGTATGTCCTATTATTCTATTATTTACCTTTAACTATATCCGTCTAACTGGTGAAACCATACTTATCCATTTAATTCATTTTCTTCTTGTACTGGGCTAAAAATATATTGCATAGACGGTGACATTTTCTCTTAAGTGAACTGGCCTAAAATGATATTATACACAATGAAACAATGATAAGTATGGTGTAAAGGAAAGTAAATACACGGAGAATTACGTATAGCACATTTTTGTTTGTTTGTTTGTTTGTTTATACTGTTGGCATAAACACCTTACAGCTTAATAAATGATTCATTATTTTGTTACACACACAGCCTCGTGTATTTTTCAGGATGCTTCTCGTGTGGTTTCAATCTTTTACAGACCTGATGATTAACAGTCTTGCTGCTGTTTTTGTTCACGTTTATATTCTCAGACTTGGTTTGGATCAGAACAGCTTATATGTGAATTAGTGTGGTTCTCTCAAATTATTACGGATTGTGTATTCATGCAACAAATTTTTGACAAAATGGGTTGATTCATTTCCCTTATTCTTGTTTCCCTCCTTTAAACTACTTAAACAAGTTGTTCCACTGGGACTTCAAAACCTACATTTTAAAATATAGGTAGTAGCATCGTAAACAAAAATTAAAGCTGAAATTAGTAAGCTGCGAAACTGTGAATATGACACATTGTGCACGTTACATCTATCAAAGTTACTGACGAATATATGTACATTATGTAATAAAATATCTAAATTTAAGAAATAAGGATAAAAGACGTGTATTGACAGGGAAAAGTCTAAATGAATGCAACATGTTTTAACTAATCAGTGGGTGTTTTTCTGAGTTCTTATTTATTTTCTTCCTGTGAATGTTGTGTTAATAGGTCCCGTTGAGTTGTTTAGTGTATTTTTGTTGTTGTTGTTGTTGTTATTTGTGCTGCAGTGAGTGGAATCGCTTTAGGACATCCATGCAGCTCAGACAATCCCGCAGTTGCAGAATAATGCAAAAACTAACAGCAATTGGTGCAAATTCAGTATCAGGTAATTTAATACACAATGCAGTGCATGCATTTGAATAGAGTGTTCACTGTTTTTATTAGGGGAAAAGAAGTTATAAAACTAATTTTACATCTTTCACACGCCATTTTTAGAATTTCACGTTTTAAAAATAGCAACAACCTTCTGCAAGGCTTCAGTTATGCAACATGCTGAATACTGTAAGAAAGTCGAATGTTTTAGGATTGCAACAAAACTATGTGGCGTCAGCATTTTGGTTTTAAATAATTGGACTGTCTTGGAGAGACTGAATTAGGCCTGTTATTAGCATAGCAACTCACCAAAAGATGTCTGGCAAACATTTAGTACAGCACAATTCCAGGATGTGTTTAACCAGTTTAAAATGTTCTTTTAAATTGTTAACCACAGATATGCGAGCGAGCTCGTGTTCACTAGTTTGGTAATGCAAGACGTGCAGTGTGTGTGTTCAGTTCAGAATCACTTTCAATGGCAAGGGCAGCGTATTGTATCAGTGCACGTCACTGGGTATTTGTTTGTGTTTGCATACAGACTGCGGTGCTTCAAGATAAGACTGGATTTGTGTGCTTCTGTGATACCTGCAATGCCAGTGAAATAAATATTCATAAAAGAAATCACAGCCCGTCTCCTACATGGTCATTGTCCCAAAGTTATGAAGAAAATGTGCAGACGGCTGATGAAAACGCCGGCTTTTGAGAATTTCGTATTAATTCGCAGGCAGCAGTATATCAAAAGATATGTACAATTCCTGAAAATAATTACATTTTGAAATGTTGCATTTTCAACCAAGAACAGGAAAGTGCTGAAACTCACAGTATTAACGATATTTTCACACTATATTTCTTTCTTCTTCTTCTGCTTTATGGCACTTTCACACCTAGCCTGCAGGATACCTCAAACTCAGCCTTGCACAAAAAGTCAAGCACATAAAACAAATTATGTGTTCTCAAGGAACACTGAGTTCTAAATAATGCTCACATTTTACAAGAGATGCAGAAAATACTGTGATGCCCTAAGCTTTGTCATAATGATTTCATAAAGGTGGCAGTGCAGGAGGAACTGTATGTATGTCGTCACACACCTGAAATAAAATAAGACGGTCTTCTAGATCGTCCCACAGCTGACAGAAGAACAGAATATTGTGGTGTCACACACTAAAATGTGTGATGCCGCAGACGGAACAACGTGGAGGTGCCTGCATCAAGATACTACAGATTTTTTTTATGTGACAGTTCTTTCAGAATGGATACGAAATTTGCACATAATAATAAGATTCCTAACAATCACATGGAATTGTATACAAAGGTAATTTTGACAAAGAGGCGTGAGTAGCAAATACCTTATTATTATTGAGGCTATATTTGTATATAATATTTTACTAAGGATAAGAGACATAGGCAAAATGGAGGAAATCTTCTATTCAATATATATCAAAGTGAAAGTGAGAGTGAGAATACAGTGAGAATAGCTTTTCATGCATAATATCTTATTCATTTTATACGTGTACGCTGTATTGTGTGTTAATTAAACCTCAGACTTTCCTTACAAATATAAATTACTCACCAATGCGACCCAGGATACACACACACACACACACACACACACACACACACACAGTTGACTGCAACTGTATTTTACCACGGTCTTTACACTTGTCTAAAAAACAGCCGGTACTTTCGCCACTAAATTCTGGATCCAATTGATTCCAAACCTGGAGGCTGTTATTATATTGCAAACAGGTATGGGTGTTGAATGATCCGGGACAGAAGGCATAGGAGCGGGTTTCCTTATTGTACTAATCAGGAGCCACTGGGGTGACACAACTAATTTGCTCCTGGCAGCCACTTTGAAATATCTTTCCAGTTGGATGTGAGGAGGTTCTGCTATGCGTCCTCTTTCAAGCTGCCGTCCACTCCACGCGCAACTGCAAATTTATGTCACCAAAATCATGTAGTTTTTTAAAATAAAAACAAGGCAAGTGCTATTACAGTGTTACATTATTAACACTGACGCACACAGCAAACACACACAGCCGTCGCCATATCTAACTAAAACTTTCTATAAATTACAGTAAGACTAAGCTTGGTGGCAACAATAAATAAATAAATAAATAATCCTCTACAAATGTGCTAATGTAAATTGAAGGGTTTTCAGAGTTAGATGGTTGCAGCAATAGCAGAAGCTCGTTTTACGGCTTCGAACTGTTTTATGGCCCTATAGAACAGGATAGGTGCTGAGATGTGAGTAGTACACTGTAGTATAAAACCATTCAATAGCCCATAACCCCTTGATTAGTATTTGCAGAGAAAAAAAAGCAATAGCCCTACATCTATCCACAATTAAATGTAAGAC
Organism: Ctenopoma multispine; assembly: GCA_034779795.1. Classification (NCBI taxonomy): domain Eukaryota; kingdom Metazoa; phylum Chordata; class Actinopteri; order Anabantiformes; family Anabantidae; genus Ctenopoma; species Ctenopoma multispine. Next base: position 12,574,258 of record JAUYWH010000025.1, on the reverse strand, counting down.
ACACTAACAACTAATAAATTATAAGTGCTGTACAGTTACGTTTAATGAGCAACAAAATATTTGGACATGTTACAAAACAGAATAGAAAAGGAGCCTCATTATTAAAAGCATTTACACCTTTAGAGATTACTTTAACAAATATATGTGTAAATATATATATCTATATATAGATATATATATATCTATATGTGTGTATATATATAGATATAGATATCTATATATATACACACACTGCGTTTTCTATTTTTCTTTCTGAACTGATTTATAGATTTGTTATAAGCGGTTTATTTTATTGAACGGAAAATTATTTGTGTACGATTTTATTTAGATTTATAGGCCTAAGGGAATAATCGTACAACTTTCAATATAAATACGCAGAGTAGTAGAAAATATTGTTATCTGCCAAAGTAAAGGAAACCGTGTCTACTGACTGTTCTATAACCTCAGATCAAAAAAAAGAGATTCTTTAAAGTATCTCCATAGATTTTTTATGTAGCTAAATGAATTAATTTTCCGTTTACATTTTATTAGCACAACACTATCTATTGGGCCTGGCTCGCCTCATCTACATAACACTCTCCGCCATTTTCCTCCACCACAACACCCAAGTGCACAAGCCAGACTGAGACATGGCAGGAGCTGCATTCCAGCAGAGCGCACTGTCCTTCCGTCACACACCATACCATGAACGAGGATGTCCCAACAACTAATAATACTACTCTGATGTCACGAGGCATCCATCTCAGGAAACGTTTTCAAGATCCCGCTGAGGAAACAAAACAGCACAAAGGCCGGGGAGACTCGTGGCCCCCGCGTGGTTGATAGATAGAACATTTGCAGGAGCCTCTGCAGCGCTGTTCTGTTAGTGACGTTGTGTGTTGGAGAAAACTACAAATTACCCACGTCACTTGTCCCAGGGCCAAGGTTGGTGGGTGTGGCAAGAGATGGACTCCTATAGCCTTGATCTCCACTGCATCGCCTTTCTTTTCTCAAAGCGCCGCGTCCTTTCCTGATAATACGCTGGGGAAAAAAAGGGTACCACATTTTCTCAATCCGTGAAGAGAAACATAACAGGTTCTGGTTTATGCATATATGGTAAGACGTGGGTCACGTGTGCACCTACAACCAGAGCGAGTGTCACCTGTTTTCTGTACATTAAAATATCTTACACACTGGCTTTTTTTCCAGCTTTAATCAAACGAACCACGACCTGAACTAAACACTAATAAGTAAATACATGCGCACAGCACTGTAAAATAACTTCGATCCACACACAGCAGCCTGAGCAGGAGTTACATCTAAATACAAGAATCAAAGGATGGACTGACTCACACACAGTCACAAAAGAACCACCCAGTACGATGAGCACACTGTGAGAGTCACGCACCAACGTGTTTTTACTTTAGATAATACAAATAAAGTCCCACGGCTTATACCAACGTGTTTAAAAACGTATCATGCATGAAAACGTATACATTTTACAAGGACAATAAAGTGTATTTACTGGGCGTGCTAAAGCTGGCAACGTTACCTGCAGTACTTTAATGCGAGGGGTCAAAGTTGGTCTGTGTACACATTCCTTTTTCTGTTCCCACTCACTCTCATTGGCCCATTCCGTCGCTGCACACATTTCCGGGCTAAAGGGTCTCCTTGATTCCACTTTATTGCAGCGGGTTAAAGGTGAAGGCCTTGACATTATTGAAGTTCAAAGACTTCATTTAATTATAAATTGTAGTTAACCCACACGTGCACTCATCATCTACATGTTTGATGCACGAAAAACAAACGCAGATAATACAGATGTCCTCACATAAGGAACACAGGAACACAGGAACACACACACACTTGGAAAACAAATACAGCATGCCAGTTATATTTTCATTTCCCCTAACTGTCTTTCGCTATAACTCCTAACACATGGTCCAATTAGTCATCAGTTATTTATTCATAACTTATGTGTTGAAATACGATGAGGTTTGGTGTCAGCTCACACGAATACACTGTTATTTATGGTTTGCTATGAGTCAGACTTTAGAATATTACAAGACTTTCATGAGTCTGAATATTTTTTATATATGTTTTTTAAATGAACCTTTGGTAAACAAAACAATACTCTAATATATACTCTAATATATACTACTAATACAGGCTTTGCTGCTGTTTTCCTCATGTTCAGATTGCAAGAATGGCAGACATGGCGGTTGTGTGCAGAGGGGGTTGGGGTTTTGTTTGACGTTGCACACACAGGCCGAGTTCACGTAGAAAAAAAACAAGTTTTTACCCCCTCCGACATCCAGTCTTACTTGTTTACTATTTAGTGCGGAAGTGAACGCCATTCCCCCGAACAGACGGTGCAATTAAGAGAAAAATAGCCATTTAGTGCCTCTGTCTTTATGACAGTGTCTAGACTACAAGAGTGGCGATTCCATTTAGTGGGCACTAAAAGAGGTTATCATTCCACCCCGCTTTCTCTACATTTCTCAAATCTGGGCTCTATCTACGTTTAACACGCCCGCTACAGTTCAAACATGATCTTTGAAAGAGGTGTAAACTTAACATAGGCTAAAATCGGACAAGTGTAGACCCGCCAGCGCTACACCTCAGAGCCACATCCGCTACCAAATCTACCGCAAAAGTGTGTGTGGTGATGATCTGGTGATTAACAGGTTAAGACATGTGCACATACACATATGTAGGTAATCAGTTTTAGTTAGAGCAGTTATACAAACATTTATTCACAAAAAGGCTCTGACTGAAAGCATAAGCAGACAAACGATGCGCCTGTCAACCGTAAATGAAAAGTTCATACCAGTAAAGGTAACTGTTATAATGGCAGCACAAAAAGCACAAAGTCGTTGAGGTTTGCCTATATGTTTGTGTTTATTTCATAGGTATTATATTAATGATACACAGGCCGACAATTTGCTCCTCCTCTCTGGAATCAAAAGCACCAAATGTCTTCAGCAAATAATTTAACGAGTGTTGGCATTAAAGCTGTTAAAGTTGTACGGGCACTGTACTGAAAAAATAGCAGCAGGGGTAGGGGGGGAAAGGAAATTCAACATACGCCTATTTACAGTCACGAATGCACATTGCATAGGCTACTCTGTACAGGGAGGGGGGGGGGTATACTTTCACAGATTGGACGTCACAGTTCTCAAAGGCTAAAAATGCAGCCTGGAGATTTTCTCTAACTTGTTTAAACTCTGGTCGGGAAATAATTAGATAATGATATGCTATATACACAGACCAGAAGGAAGGGGAAGAGCTAAACGTTGTCTGCGCAACAAGGATTGTTGTTACATTTGGACTCATTAACAAATCTGTCTATATGAACAACAGAGTAAACACAATGGAGAATCGTGATAAATAGAGGGACATACTCAAGAACAGCATAGGCTATAAATGATTATTCTAACCATGTAGGCCTTTCTAGGGATCCGCTAGAAATTCACCGCCGCCCGTGGGGCAATAAGAAAATGGCGACTTTATCCCATGCAGCCCTATTACTCCCACTGTCCACTTTAACATTGCACTGTTGGTGATATGGGCTCCTTTTAGAAAATGGTTATGCCCACGATTACAATTCAATGAGATAAGAGTAGGCCTTAATGTCACTGACCAAGGCTGTGACACTTTCTGCTCTTGCTCACAACAGGGGGTTTCCAGAGAAATACTGGAGACGATCTCTGCTCAGCTTCTTCTCTTTCATTCTTCTATTCTGAAACCAAATTTTAACCTGGCGGTCGGTGAGGTTTAACATTCGCGAAAGCTGGAGCCTTTTTTCTTTGTTGATGTAAACATTAAAGAAGAATTCCCGCTCCAGCTCTCGAATCTGAAACTTGGAATATGGACACCTCTTCTTCCTTGTGCGAGGAGTGCCTGAAGAAATAAAATATATTTCATAATAACATCAGAGTATCACGGTAAATGGCAATAAAGTCACATGTACAAACAACATCAAAAATTAAACACAAAATGTTGACAAAAAAAAGAGGCTGAAGTGGCAATAGATTTGCCAGATGCTAAGAATTCAGTTGCATCAGCAATGATAACATTTCAGCCAACATTCATCAAGCAAAGTAGCTGAGGCTATCAGATAAACCAGCCATGAAGAGTGTTAAATATCCGAATCGCCTGGAGTAAAACTATCAACTTACAGCCTCTAAGTACGTGTTTATCTGTTATAAATATACAACAACAAAAGTATTTCACCGCATTATGTGCGTCACATTCCTCTGGAGCTACACTAACAATTTACACAATCTTTTGGCAGTGACTTCAAATGCATTGCCCATGTTTGCAATGGCTTATTCGGACCTCTGTGGTCCTACAACTTTTTATCAAACAGGTGACTGGGGAAATATTTTTTTTTATTGTTTTCTGTGTGGAAGAGGGGCAAACACCAGCCTCAGTTAGCTTGTATCTGCAGCCTGCCTGAGCTAACGCAATGTACATGGAGCTAAACCCTCATAGGATTTGTGTGCTGCAATAATACTCACTAACATTCAAAAATCAAGCATCGTTTTATTCCTGATGGCCATTTAAGTTAATATAAAGTGTTAAAGTTGGCATGCAAAACATTATTGTAAGTGTAAAAATGAAACCTACATATATTTGGACAAACTATGCAGGTTTCACAGGCTTTTGAGGAAATAGCATAATTGCAGTGTTCTTGGATATGGACGGGGGAATACTGGATTTTCTATCACTGACTTACTGTTTACTTGGAGTCCGAGAGACAGAGAGACAGATAGACAGACAGACAGATATGCATTTAACCGTTAAAAGTGTGTAATACTCTGCAGCTTGTCTTTTGCGGCCAAACTCGGTACTAAAAGAAAATTCACAAGACGCCAACAGCAATGTTCTGCCCAATTGGTTTTTACTTTCGACAGCCCAACGAGAAAATCCTTTAAAATGCCCAACGCAAGTTCATGATCAAAGTTAACATTTGTCACAATAGCTTTCTCTTAAAATTTTCACAGACTCTCACCATAGAGGCGTCTGTGTATAACATCCCTCTTTTTTCAAAGCGCTTTCCCATCGTAAAAATTCTTCTCGTTGTAAGAAAGAGCTTTGTAGGGTTATAATAAAATCCTTTGAATGCTTATAAAACTCCACATAAAATCTGACCGACAAAACACCGGGCTAGTCCCTTAACCTTCCCCCATTTTACAGCTTCGGTATACCTACTCGAGTGGCTGCTCTTGCTGGCGTTGCCGTCCTTGGTTGCTGCGGAGGAAGACGTACATGAGCCTGAATTTGTGTGTTCCTCCTCATCCTCCGGGTCTTTTTCCTGCTCCGGAGCTCCGGCTACAGAGGCTGTGGACTGCTGCTGTTGTTGCTGTTCCTGCTGCGAGTCGCTTTCCAGCTTTCCCCCGTCGCCCTTTTGTAAACAATTGTCTGACTGATTGTCCGTGCTGCTGCAGTACGCGGTCTCAAAAAAGCGATCGAAACCTTGCGGGAGGACGTTGTTTTTCCCCACGCCGGAGTAAAAACCTGTGGAGGGGTGATTGGAACCCGGGTGGGTGTGATGGTGATGGTGGTGGCTGTACACACTCTCGTTCTTCATAAGCATTTCTGTCATGGTGGATGGTGGAAGACAGTCCCTATGCACCAGATCCTCTCCCGAGTAGCACGATGCATAATTGCTTCTGTGGTGCCATTTACTAGCAGGGTCCAAGCCGTATGAAACTTCCCGTACCGGTTGTACTTGAGACAGATTTGTGGAATATGGGTAGCTGAGTTGCCGGGACGGGGCCTGTGGGAGAAACGAAGAGACGGCAGAAAACTCGGGGACGTAGTAGGTGCAGCTAGGGAGGTAGATGTTGGACGCGCAGCCCGTCCTGTCCCCAAACTCGGATGTCCGGTCTTTGCGCGTCTGGGAGCAGAAGTTGCCCAGATTCACCGAGTTAAACATCTTTCTCTCTCTCTCGTACTCCGTACTATAGATAGATGTTTTGGATACGAGCTGCAGCAGAAGGGAAAATTTGGGAAGGCGAGATGACGCGCAATCCGTCTAAGTCGCCCCGCGGACACGTGATCGAAAGTAGATATTGTCATATATCAATTTGGAAGAGTTGGATGTGTAGGAGTGGTTGGCTTTAGGTAAGATCGAGGAGGTTCAAACGAATAATTTTCAAACACTGCAGGCGCCCTAAGAACCACCAGTATCAATTCCTGTTCGCTGGCTTATGACAATTAGAGAGATATGTGCCGTGTGTGTGTGTTTATGTTTATGGGCTGGTGGTAAGCTAGCTAAACAGCTCCAGCTCCTTAAAACAGGCGTAGCACAAGCTGCACTCAGTGCACTCACTAACATGCATGTCATAGTGTTATGGAGTTTCACAGGTAAGGTTATTATTATTATTATTATTATTATTATTATTATTATTATTTGAGAAAGACTGTCTATCACGAATTGAATTATCTATTGGCTTTTTAATCACAGAATGATTAATTACCACTGCTACTGTTGCACACACTACAAATCTGCATTAAGTACGTTAAGCGCTGTAATCGGAGGAAATGTGGCTAAAATCAAGCACAAGCCCGCTGATAGAAATCCCATGAGCACAATTATCGTTTCTCTATTTACAAAAAGTTTAACAAATAACACTGGATGACTCTTCTACAATCTCTGAGACAGGACTTTGTTTTAACACTGGTGGTCTGTTTACATGCAGGAGAACTTTTCGTAAGAGTTATATTATTTCTTTTGATCTTTTTTTAAGCCTGGTTACATAAATCTGCTGCACACATATTCATCAAACTGAGGTGTGAATGAGCCGGACTTAAAATTATACAACATATTAATTCGGCATCCATCTTTATTTGGTTGTTTCTCTCTTTCACTAAAAGAAAAGCCTTGCTACACAGGACCAGTGGTGGGCGACTATAATTAATAACTCTATAACCATAAGAATAAATGCTGTACTGTGAAGCTGAACTAACAGAAAATGTGGAAGACGCAGCATGCATGTTGACCGAGTAAGCTAAAGCAACCGACCTACTCTCATTGTTGCCTTTGGCTTTGGATCATGACGGAGGACAACTGTGCATTTCAAGACCCTGCTTCCTGGAGTTCCTGCAGGAACACTACCAGCGCTGCCTTGAGACCGTGCATCTCATCCAGTACTAAAATGCCCAAATTACATAAGCACAAACACAAAAATATTTAATTATTTGTATCCAAATGCTGGAATAAGCATTAATAATGTTTTGACAGTGGTGACAGCACCGACTATAATATAATGGTACGGTACATCCTGGACAGGTTGCCAGACACAGGGCCGACATATAGAGATAACCATACACACTCACACCTAAAGACAATTTAGAGTGACCAGTTAATCTAACTGCATGTCTTCGGACTGGAGAGGACGCCGGAGTACCCGGAGAGAACCGACAGTGCTAAGCACTGCACCGCCGCGCCGCCCACTCACCAGTCAATCTAATTAAATGTTTTGGGATGCAACTTCTATCTATAAGCATCAATGCAGATCAACAATTAGTGTTCTTATAAACGGCTGCTGATAGAGCACTCAGACTGAGCCTATTGACCAAGCAGTATGAATGTATGCAACGTTTCCCTCTCAAATGAATGAAGTCCCAGATGATGTTCCGAGCTGAGCTGATCATTTGTTAAAAAAAAGAGAAACGCGTTATCTGTCATTTTATGCTTTTTTTGGAAATTAAATTGTGATAAAAACGAATGGTTTGAAGAAAATATGCGCCTGTGTGTTCTTTCCTGCGTCATTGTAAACTTTTAATTGTTCTGCTGAGAGCCATCTCCGAACCTTTATAGACTGATACTATCACAAGGTGGAATTAATATGATGGCCCATTGTTTATGATTATAGGCCACTTCCTAAATGTTGCAATAGACTCTTGAATTATTATCCAATATTCCAATAACACTATCGGGTCTATTCCAATCACTTAAGGGACACCTGTGATGTTTAAAAAACCAGAAAACAAAGTTAAGTCTGATTCCCAACAGCAACGTGAAGAAGAAGCTACATCATCAGAGCTCGGCACTGGGAACTAGAGTCCATCGCAGGCGTATTTGTGAAAAAAGGTGGCATTGGCATTAGCTTGTTTACTACTCCTACAGACAAAAGCTTGTCTCACATGATGCATCCTGCATCCAAGTACAATGAAAGCAGACAGCTGTCCAGACACAGCACTTGAATTTGACCACTAAAATCCTCTCTACCTCCACCATAAAACTCCGAATGGCTGCAGTAACGCTAAATCCCTTTGTTGTATAGAAAACCGTAAACTTTGAGAATGAGAAGAATCTGGATTTTAGCAACTAGATATTCTACAACTCTATAAAAAAAACACAATTTTACACCAAACATCATGATGCATTTCTCTTAACTGGGTTTCACTGTTTATTTAAAAATGTAGACCACTAAAATCACAGTAAAAAGCCTCAACTGCCATGTTTTGATATTGTTTTGTAATCTGAATTAATCCAGTCAAATTATTAGAAATTAGAGAGAGTGTGACTGTTACAAATAGTACGAGAAATCAATACGTGTGTGAGTTTGTTTCTGCATCTGTAGCACATATACATTTTTTTGTAGATGAATGACAGCAGTTATGGAAATGTTAGTGCAAACATACAGTCCTGTGGCCTGTGAAGACACATGCTCGACACATGCTGCAGGATTAGTATTGTGCAGAGGCTTAACAATAACGATAACAACAACGCACACATTAAATTGTCACTGCCTATTTTAACAATATGAAATATGTAGTACACAGTGTAATTAATGCATAAAACGCAACACTTAAACTTCGAAAAACTATTTTTTTAAATTATAATAAGGGTTCTGAATAACGACATTAAAAATGTAACCGTATGTTAACATTATTCCGATCATAATATTTATAAAATAAAAGGCTACAAACTTTTCTTTTAGCAGGCAATAATAGAACCAAGGCAGACAGCCCAAAACAATATTGTCAAACCATTTCCTCATCATAATAATTTCAATAATGCGTATTAGCGTGTTATAAATAAGTAATGTGAGGTTATGAATAAGTGATGCACTAATAAAATTAAAAAGTTAAGGCTTCTAATAAAGACAGCTGAAAATTCAAAAATTCAAAAGACGACATAGTGAACAATATGGATTATGGCGTTTGAAAGAATGAGAAATAATGTTCCTGACAGCACTTAAGTCGCAATATTTGTCATAACGTAGCAAAATATGACCAGTCAACGTCCATCACTTAGTAATATCTGCCTTCTGAGGGTTCAAACATTCCTTATTCTCGCCTTGGTGTGCTCAGATCATTAGTCAAAGATTAAGGTTTACCATGAGACGACTCACAGCAGCTGATATTCTGCTAGCAGTAGGACCCAGGAAAGACTGATTTGGTTGCACCAAAATGAGCAGACTAAGCATATGCACAGCTCCTTATTCTATGTTAAAAAGATTCGCAGGATGATGAGCAATAATATAAATGCCGGTTTCAGTATTCATAGTGATAGCCTAATTGTTTTGTTCACTGCTCAGAAGTGTATATGCATTTGCTATTCGTCGCTTAAATATCACCGTTGGACCACTAACTTTACGACAGTGTCCGAGGAATTTAAGCTATGTATTGCTACCTAGAGCCATAATCACTATGGTTAACTTATGCGTCACCCTCTTGTTAAAAAGAACTTCCACTTCAAAAATGGCGCGGCTAGTTCTTACAAATGTTTTGGCTGTATTGTAATATATTCTGTGCCAAATGATAGAACAATACTCACAACACACACAAACACAGACAGAAACAGACACGCACTCGCTAGTATGCACAATGGGCGTAGTTCACCACCAAGACACTGCTGCACAAGCAAGGCTAAATGTGGGAAGCCTGTGTAATCATATTACTGTCCCCTCATGGCCTAGATAAGTTTAATTGGATGTAAGTCGGGCAGTTAAACTTGGCTGTATGAGCTGCGAACAGTTTCAAGCAACACTAAAGAGCCTTGTTTTTTTTCCTGCTAAGGTTTCAGTGAACGCACCTAGCGTGAAGCGTTTGTGGTGGCAACAATAGCTTAGAAGATAAGGATGTGTGCTGCTGTTACATTTAAAGCAATCTCCAGAGTGTATTTCTCTTTCAACCACTAGGACATAAAGCTTTCACAACAGTGTGTTAACTTTTTTATTACAAGTATTAAATGTTTTCACATCAGAAGAAATCGCCCAATAGTGACTGATGCCGCTAACTCCTATTCAGATATCCTCGAAAAACCTTAAGTCTGTTGAGCAGAACAGCAGTAAACACTGAAGTGTAGCTATGAACAAATACTATGTAAGCCCAAATAAGCTTGTGTTTTATATTTTGCCAGGGGTGCTCTTAGCTTCACGGCTAATATTGTTTTAGAAAACTTTAAATAAAGAGCGTTTTATCTGAAGAAACTACATGAGGCCTGTCACATGTCTATTTATTTAGAAAGATATTCTTGGCCTGTAACAGACCTCTAGCAACTACACAATTATTACGCAAAAATATCCGTAACATACCCAGTGTTAAAAAAACTATAATACATTAACTGTTTATGTCAGGTGCGGAAATTGCGCACAGATGGCTTAGAATTACGCACGAGCCGCTAATCATTACGCAGAGGTTTGTTTTGGATTTTCTTGATTTACAGGCAATGCGCTTACTTGGCGACAACAACAGAATTATAGCGAATGATTTTATATTCTAATACTATCGTGAGTGTGAGTCCAGTACACACACTTTTAGTTATGTGCAATCATTTTACACATTGTGTCGACGTTACATACCTGTTTTTTTTATTTTTTCCTTAAGTTTTGTCTGTTGCGTTAAAGTGTTAGTCTGTGCGCCTGCAGTGGTACACACAGGTGACAAACTATTCACAGCACAATATGTATTTGTCACTGTAGCTCACATCAGAGCTAATTCAGCATGCATTTTATGTCAGATTAATGTCAACCTAGACCAAGCGCGCGCGTTGGCTCGCGCTGGTGGTCCGAATGCATTATTTTTGTTTGCTGCGGCCTTGGACACCAGTGGTTCAGTATGTGGACCCAAAAATAGAAGCTCTGAGCTTTAAGCTACAGACTCAGATATCATTGAAATGCCTGCTGAAACACTTAGTGCTAATGTTTGCTTTGCCGTCTGAGCTCTAGATTTTCCAAGTTCTTCTGTTAAACACAGAGAAACTGCACGTTTATAGTCATAGAAAAAAAAATAAACTGCATGTGCACTGAACCGATACAGGAAAAGCTTGAACAGGTGACAGATTTTTCCATCTAAAGCTGTAAGAACTTCTAGCAGGCACCGGCGGGTTGTGCAGCTCTATGCTACATAGCTACTTGACCTTCAGCGACTGCATCCGAGTCCAAGTGTTAGTCTGGATAGGACAGTCAACCTTCAAAATACTAGACATTCAAGACAACCGCACTAGACTTAATTTATCAGACAAGTACAAAGAGGAATCTATTTATTCATCACACTGAAAATGTAATAGAGAGTAAATAATAAAAACCATACGTTAAATACAAAATGAAAAATGTCCCTGATGCTATAATGGGTTAAACGAGAATAACATAGTGAGAAGAACCAGCTACAATTTTGAAACTTCAAGACCTTTTCCCCCCTTTTCTTTCCACCAGGACTAATCTAATCTGTCTAATAGGAATTTGGATGTTTTAAGGCCGCAATGAAAGTTTCATAGCGCGGATTAAGGAAGCTGGACGTGCGATGCTATTTAAAAACAAATTGATAAGATTGCACACTTCGCAGATAACTCATTTTAAATCATGCCAAAATCAATATATAATAGTTCTGAAAGGAGAGAAAGCATTCTACCTATCCTCTCTTTCACACTCTCCTTCAAAAGACTTGCTCACCCCGCACTCTCATTCACTCACACACACTCACGTCCGCACACAACACCCCCCCCACACACAACACATGCACTTCAGTAGGAATAACACAGCTTTCTATTTATCCAGCCAACTTCGTACCATAAACGGCAGAGGGGGTAGACCACATGCCACACAAGTTCTCTGCGAAGGGCACTGTGAAGCTCACTGACCTTTGAGACGCAGAGACAGGCCGCCATAAACAGATTTAGCCAGTCTCAAAGTCAAAAGTGCTCAAGAGCAATGAAAGAGCGATTGTAAAGACCTGCACAGTCAACTGAGATTTCATCCTGTTTACAATCAGATATCTTGAAGTTGTCCGCCATGGTGGCAGATTTCTTTCTGAGTAATTGTCTGTTGAATTGTAGAGTGAATTATACGAAATTAAAATGCAGACAAGGCCAATGCGTGTAAAATAACAGTAGATGTTTTTCAGTGATTCATGTTATCTTTTGAGGAGAAGGAACGGCGGGTCAACACGTAGTGAAATGTTTGGATGTGTAGTAATCTCTTAGACGTGAAGCTTCAAGTTCCTAATGCCAAACTGCCTGCCACAATGAAAGGTAAAATAAAAGAAACAGTCGACACAGAAAACTCACACATAACATCAACAGATAGAGTTCGGTGTGAAGTTCAAGTTAAAACTGCATGTTGATTTCCGCTTGGCACAGTTCAAGGACCAGACTGTCTTGTTCTTCAGTCCAAATAACCCCAGCGCTTTACACAGAGATCACTCAACCAGCCTCAAACACAAACCACTGTCGGTGTCATCTTCGCAATAAACAGAATTCACGTTGCCCTTGATGTTGTGAGTTGTTCTGATGCTTACATATATTGTGTAGTTGTCAAAATAGATAGGCAACGTATTACCAAATTATTACAAATGATTTCCTCCGTTACCTAAAAGCTGATCTCCTGCAGTGTTTTTTATTTTTTTAACAGATAACGGATTCGCTCATTCGCCAGATTGTTCTACAAGCTCAAAAGCGTATAAAACACATATATGGCGAAGGTTTCATTTGTTAATATTATTATTCTAATAATTGTAGCATAATTGACCTTGAAAATGTTTTAGAAATGGATTAGGAAGTCAGGAGCGCCACGGTTCCCTTTGCATAATATTTTCTTCTCACTCATTTAACAAGACAATACACAAACATAAGACGCTAGTTTATTCCCCTTCATAGTCAACAGTGCGTTTGATAGACTAAAAATATTGTAGTTGTTATGAACGAAGTCCCTTGGATAATCAAATTCAATACAAACAATTTAAGAACCCACCAGTATTCTCTCATATACGTAAACACACTGAGCGTTGCTTCGAGTAAAACTGAAATATCGATGCGCAAAGTGCACCTATGAATACATTGGACTTCTATTTCTCTCATTACACGCAGATATCTATTCAAATTCAAGAGCCAGCACGTCATCTGATATAGATGTTTAAATCATAGGCAGTCACTGAATTGAAATTATTTTTCAAACGATATTTTAATTCAATGCGTAAATGCGCATGAAGTGTATTTTCCATAACATAGAAGCTGCAGATGCTGATCATGTATATGCACTCTCCTTCAAAAAACAGTATTTTATCATTATATAAGTATAATATATATTTTATTTCTGTAAACTCTAGCATTGTAGTCGACTGACCAGCGCGCTCAGACAACCATTATCTTACACGGAGGACCTTAAAACTCGTACTTGTATTATATACATGTACTGTATTTATAATGCAAACATAATTATGCACCAAGTTAAAAAATACGGTATTGTTGGTTTAGGTTACAGTCAGCTGGATAAGGTGGATCTTTGAAGGAAGGTTTCTGTCAGCTCCAGAAGTGAAATGACATTTAAGATATCATAACGCAGAAGTGCACCGCTGCAAGGCTGCGATATACTAAAAGCCACATCTCGTCATAATTATAATGAATCTTATATCATAATGTACACATGTTAAAGACAATTGTGATAACAGATGATAGGAGAGCTCACGTCTGTTTAAACGGGTGTTTATGTTTGATCATACACAGGTTAAATCGGGAAGGCCATTCGGTGATTTGATTGCAGGAGCGGCTATTCACAGTTCACTGAAAAGGCAACATCTGATCTCAACATTGAGACAGCACAACAATTTCCAGTGGACCTACTTCGCCTAAAACAGACTGGAAGATCTTGACGACAAACGCATTAAGCTGACAGGAAGACAATGCACAGCCTTGAACTGCTTTACACTTCCTTGCCAGTAGGGAGAGCTTTGTGGATTATGAGTTTATTATAAAACCATCCATGCTGTTTGTAAAGACTTGTACCACTTGGAAAATACTTTATCTGACCCGTGTGTATGTGTATGTATTCATAAACCATGTTTTGATGTTTAATTATCACGTGTTAAAGTCTCTAATGTAAACCAGAGGAAAGGATGCACAGGAAAAAGCCAGTACAAGAGGCTTGACTATATGGAGCACTGGGGTGTAACCCTATTACTTCTTTACAGAGCCATTGCGTGTTTAGCTGCGCCGTTATAGGCTTGTATCATACCAGTGACATTGATTAGGTCAAACCTCAAGGAAAACCACAAGATTTTAGAGAAAAAGTGAAAAGGGAGTTTGTCTGAAAACTAATGTAGATGTTGTATATTTGCTGTAGCATTACAAACATATATAAAGTAGGAATGGTGTTCAGTGAAAATGCCTCTGTTGTCCATTTTACATGCACATCTATCTATAACATACTTTACCTTTGTATCTTAGCGGCCACAATAAAACAGGGCCAACCTGTGTGGGCTAGTATTGCTTATAGTTCACAGCATGTACAATTATGTGCTAACAAAACAGCCTCTCAAATGCTTCCAAATGTCCCATTAATGCTCAGATCCTCATTTCACTGGAGTGAATGTATTCTTAAACTGTGTTACAGGTCACGTCTAATAAAATAATCCCACAGTAAGCACTCAGAAAACCTGATTTTAAAGCAGAACATACAGTGAAGCCACCTAATGACAGACTAGAGTAACACCAATAAATGTTTCAATATTCTGTTTATTGAAGATTTTACACATATACATTCATAACATTATTACTTTTACAAGACAACGTAGCAATCCTTACAAGCGCAAAGAAGGGAATGCAGTGAGGGACGAAATAATAACTAGTCTACTACACTGGAACAGGGTTTCTTTAAATGTGATGTATGGAAAATATTCTTGCAAACCATTTATTTTACTCATTTTTGGCAGTATAAAATAATAGGCCTAAATTTCCAACCCTTACAACCACATATAGGCTACATGGAATGCAATACTGTACAAGACGATCGAAAACATAAAACACTATTACATAGCAATAAGGGATCCTAAAATAGGATGCAAATAGTAACGTGTAACTTCATTTTGCAAAGTTAGACACGAATACAACGTAAGGAAAGGGTCAACACTGAGCACATTACAAAGAGCAAGTTTATTAAATAGGCCTAATAGGCCATCCGTCATTTCATAATAATAATAATTATTATTATTATAACAATAGTAATAATAATAATTTCTTTGTAGACGGTTCTGTCAAAACGTTTTAGGTTGTGTTGGCTTTATCTGTTTAAAAAAATGTTTAAAAAAAGTAGAGAAAGTGGCCCGCAGACTATTACTTATAGCTATTTCACATCAATAACATGCCGCAAATACATTTCACTGCTATAACTTACTTATTATACATGACAAATAATGCACTTCATTCGCCCTGAATCAGGGGAGAGCACACGTAGACCCTTTATTAAATTTTATACATATATTCATTATGCGCAACAAGATTCAGAAATCCTCTTTTAGGCTTTATTTCTCCTTACTTGGAGAGAACATTCGGCGGTTCCGATGTTCAACCAAGTGGACCTAAAACGTTCTTATACTGCTGGGTATATTTTGATTACAGATCTTAGCGAGTTTATCGTAGAATGGGCTACACAATATTTTTCACTTGCACAATCGGGACGTGGACGTTAAATAGCAGCTCAAAGCCGTATTCATACGATGATCTCACTCAAGAACTGCAACCCATGCAGGATTCTGTGGTTGTTGTTAAGACAAGTCAAAGGTAATAAAAGTAAGAAAATACCTTTAGAAACTTGTTAGCACATGAACAAAGTCATGGCACTTAAGTTTTCAATGCGCAGTCATAATGATATTTATATGGATTATATTGCGGTTTAAACACCCCGCCCCTCCTCCTCCACACGCAGACTCCCAGACTTCCTGCCCGTGACCGTGAACGTGCCCACAACGCCTGGTGAAAACTATGGAAAGGAGATAAGGAATGATGCACCTCCTGACCAACAGATTGTGGTTGTAGAAGTACTAAGCAACAGTCAGTTTATCAGTTCATAATCTCAGAAAAAAAAAAAAATACTGTGCGGGTGCTGGATCAAGCCTGCCACTCAGGCTTCTGCGACTTTCTGACTTCACTATTATTTTAGGCCTATTCTGAGATTTAACTAAGTGGCCCCGCTCCCCCCACATTTATACTGGCTGTAAAGGGAACAGAAAAAACGTTGTCATTTCAAACTGAGCAACTGCTTTATAAAACATTTGGCGTGGCCTACAGGGCGTAGACGAATATTTTGACAGGAAAGCCAAGAGATGCAGCCTACACAGAAAACAGATTCTCACAGCTTAATGTGCGACTAAATCAAACATGAAGGTCGTCTCAAATACAGCTTCAGAAGGCAGAGGGTAGCTTGTTTTGGGCTACTATAGCCCGCACCATTTAGAAAAAAATATCAGAAAATGTTGTAATAATTGACTGCAATGTAAAAGATGGATAGATGAGTGCATGCATTGAAAGAAGACCTAAGGGAGCGCAGAAGGCTTGGCTTTTACTACCTATCGATTCACCTTTTGCCGCATCTCTAAAAGTAGGCCAAAGCTTGCTCCCTCAGCATGAGTCTCTTCTTCTTCATCCTGCGGTTCTGGAACCAGATTTTGACTTGTTGGTCGCTGAGGTTCAGACGGTCAGAAAGCTCCCTCCGACGCTGTCTGGTGATGAACTCGTTCAGCATGAATTCTCCTTCGAGCTCAGCCAGCTGAAGCTTGGAATACGGTTTGCGCTTCTTTCTGGTCCGAGTGTGCATCGGGTACCACGGGGCACCTGGAGGAGGGGGTTGCAGGAAGGGGCATACGACGGATTAGTCACCACAGTTGCAAAATCACGGTCAACTCCAAGGTTATGAGGAGTCTACTAAGGTGACAAGCTTGGGTAACTGTTACACCGTAAGAGGAGTGAATTTAAATTTAATTTAAGCACAAGAATACTCCATCTAGATGTCAAATAACATAATCATGACTTAGTTTTTCCTCAAGCTGTGTGTAGAAATGCAAAAACGTATTACAGCAAAATTGTGAAGATGTGTTTTGCAAAAGCTTCCAAGTGTAGGCATTCTGTTTATTATTATTATAATCCAGAGATCTGTTCGTCTTGGAAGCTCTCCCTTCCACTACACACAGACAAACCGGGTTTGTTTTGGTCTCTGACTGGGCTGCCTGGACATAAAAGATCTCAAATTCAATGTCCAGAGCACAGAAGCAGACGGACCCTGTGTGATTTTTGAACTCATGTCTTATTTTTTAATTTTCAAGCTCCTGTTTGGAGACCACCAGTATACAGCGGTTTATGTCACAGGAAGTTTTACTGTTGCAGTTAAACTAGCATTAATGTGATAATTAAGCCGTGTTTGCAAATTCCCCTACTTATTTGCGAGTTTCAAAGCATATTAAATGACTCTTGAGCACAGAGTGACAGATATTAATTCTGTTTACGAGTCATTAAAAAGAAAACTCTCTTTATTCGATGCAGCCAACCAAAGCGGCTTAAATCACAGCACTAATTTGTGTATAAAGTGCAACAATACACCAAAGTAACTACTTATGTGCCTGAATTACAGACTCGTCCAAGCTATGTAAATGCAATGACATGTCTGATTGTTTATTTAAAGGCTGGTAGGCAATACGGTTTGGTGTAGTTACCAATAACTGCATGCAACCACATGCCGTGTGGAGTATTTTAGGGCAACCCCTAGCGGCGTTTTCCCACCACGCATGTACCCTGCAGGCTAACCTATGCTGCAAGTTGTGCATCAAGATAACGACCTGTAATTCCTGTTTAATAGCTAATGTCTACGCTATAAGCAGCATACTTCCAAATAATATGAAGTTGCATTTAAAATGATCTGAAAGAGCAGCACCCACCTCCGCCTGTGGTTATGTTGCTTGTGTGGTTTCCCGGTGACACCAGGGTCTGTGTGTCGCTGGATGAAGGTTTGCTGCCCTCGTTGAGCAGAGACGAGCTGGAGTCGGACTCCATTGACTGACAGGATGGCGGGTCTTGTGTAAGCTGCTCGGTCCCATAATCATATTTGGAAAAGGCGGCAGTGCTACCAATTCCGCTGTGCATCCCGTGATCAGATGTTAGGGATGATGTGTCTCTCGCCCTATCCTCTCGTTTGAGGCTGCTGGCACCTGAACAGGTCTCCCTGTTCCCGTTCCCGTTGTTATAATAACACTTGCTCTCATCTGATCTGCTGATTTCACACGACCGATTGAAAGAAGGGTTAATAGACACGGGGCTACTAAAGTAGGATTGAGAGTATCCATTGCACGGCTCCGAAGGATTCCACGGGAGGGAGCAAACGTTGTCCCTTCTCGGGTAGGAGAGAGACGGTAGCCCCGCCAGTTGTCCCCCTGAGGCTCTAAAATTCGGAAAGTAAAATGTGTCTCCAGTGTGGATGTTTACCAAAGGTCCCACAAACCCTGGATTAAGGAGATTATGCTCGCCCATTTCCGCGGGCCCGACCAACAGCTTCTAGTTTATTGCAATCTGACATTTAACATAGTTAAACCTGGAGGGGCGCCTGATTGGTCATCCTCAAACCACGTGTCCAGGCTAACTTCTGCTACACACGGTACCACCCACTTGGTCATTCTCAGACAAAACAAAACATTAACTTCTGTATTATAGAGGTTTATGTGCTTTTTAAAAATACTATAAACCTTTTATTAAGAATGTTGAATCTTGTTTTTCTTCACTTGAGTCATGCTCAGTCCAAAAGGATCCCAGGTTGCTTCTCCCTTTACACTGGCGGAACTGTCCGTGGCCTCGTTTAACATCTTTATAAGCTGGCAAAAGTTTTTAAACAATTTCTTATTAAAAACTATTTTTCTTTAAAGAAAGGGTGCATATGGCATCTTGTTTTCTAGTAAATTATGGCCACACTCCAAGTAAAATAAAGCTGAGATGTCCTAATTTTACAAGCTTGTTTTAAGAAAAGACTGATGCTCATTGCTGCACTCTACTCATATTTACAGTAACGGGGTCAGCAGGTTGAAGCCACTGGCTCTGTAAAAGAGGACGATATTCTACAAGGTTACTTTAAGAGGGTATATTTCACATAATATTCTCTACTACACCTCACATGAGCAACTTTAACAGATACCTCCAATAAACGTTCGCAGCCAAACTCTGGTGGGATTGTTATACCTCTCACAATTCTTTTATATGAACTTTACAAGATATCAGAGGGCACTTAACTGATTCAATCAGCCGAGGGTCTCTCTGCTTTATATCTCGCTAATTAGTTGATTTGTTGATGCAGTCAAGAAGACACTGAACAAATATGTGATATGCCATTTCTGTTGTGACAAAAAGCACTTTTCTACAAACAAAAAAAAAATACTTTTCTGAGTCCGCCACAAAGCATTTCTTTCCTGCAGAAAACTTCACTGCGAGATACACACGATTCAGGCGTTCTGCCAACAGCTGGAACAAGAATTTCTTATATGGCCTTTGGTCATCAAACTGCGCAACTATCATTCATCATCGCATGTTCTTATGACTGACCCAGGCCTTCTGCGTTCTTCTGCCGGGTACACAGACTCATTAACTGAAAAATAAATATAGGTATTTTCAAATAGTTCATAACTTTCTGTATTATATCAACCCAGCAATAATTTCTGCTGTCCCTGTTTCACTTTATAAATTCATAATTTACCACCGCCCCACTCTCGGCCAAGGCGGACAATTTATGGACATAGAAAGTTATCATAACTCAGCAACTGTGAGCTGCTTACTTCTTAGTTATGGTATTTCTTAAAGGTCTGACAACACAAAGCACAAATAGTTTAAATAATTACCACGAACCAGAATCTCCTTTAAATCCTAAATAAAACTCGACACACAGCAGTCGCCGTCAGTCTACTCAAGTTCAGACGAAGTCACGGTCGGTTGAACTTGATGTTGAACTCAAATACTCAATTTAATAAAATAAAACAAGTAAAATTTAAAATCAATAAAACTGAATAAACGTAACAGCCTTTCGGGATGTGGCACTTTAAAGTGAGAGCTAACAGCCCTATGTCATAAAAATAATGTGAATATATTCCAACCTACGCCGAATTATATTACGCAGATTTTAAAAAGCGCACATCTTTAACAAAGCACACAAAAATGAGTGAGAAGTGTCCAACTGATAAAAATGAAACTATTTTATTATTTGATAACTCATTATGATGCCAAGCATTAACAGAAGCGTGCAAGTTACAGCAGCCTGCATGGGTGCGATGTTCCCTTCTACAAATTTGCAAATGAAGTGTTATGTGAGAACATCAGCATTCATTTAAACATTGGTCGGGAACAGTTTGCAAGTCGGTCGATATTTGATAGCTGCAACCGACACTTGTGACCATGTATCTTAAACCAAAGGCACTGGGCCTTGCACAAGCCTAAAATAGAAAGATAACGTCCAATATTTAAACTAGAGAAGCTCTTAAGGACGCACTGCGGTTTCATTCTGTCTGTTGGACTCAGTACCTCTTCTATCACTGCACATTCTTGCATCTAGTTAGTGAGTCTCGCAATGTAACACAACATCAACCCAATATAACATCGTGTGCCTCAGTCTTATCAGAAGCATTTGGGCTTCTTGGTATCATTTCACGGCTTCTCGTGTTATTATAAGAAATACGGCGGCTGTGTGACGTTTACAACAAAACGGCCCGGAGAGCCATTCAGTGAGAGAGTAACGTGTAGGCTTAAGTCTTTACCTCGGGGAGAGAGGCCATGTGTTGCGCCTCCTTGACTCGTCTCTCCACGCCTCCGATTCACTGCTTCCATAGATCCGTACTGCACACTCAAAGAACTGCTCGTCTGTTCAGTGCATTTTAGCCCAGCTATGTCATAACTGATCGCGAACTGCAGGCCATGTTGTCTGGTTTAGCAAAACGAAAATATGCCAATAGAAAGAAGTTTATTAACTGAGCGCATAGCACTGTCAAGGTCACTGTCTAGTACACTGTCTGCTCGATATTGAAATTACCCTCCTGGAACCCACTGTTCCTGTCCAGACAGGGCAATAGCCTCAACAAAGGGCTTTTCTTCCCCTTTTCTCTCTTTGATTCTCTGTAGGCAGGTTGCCACAGTTATAGCCTTGTGTAACCCCTTTAAAGTTGCCTTTAAGGAAAACAAACCAACAAGGGAAGAGTGAAGAATACAGGATGTGGTAACGTTTTAGTTGAGAGCTTTGGTTTTTCCATTTGTTTACAGCAACAAACCATATTTAATATGGCTTAGCAACACAAATCACACCAGCTACCAGGACTACTCCCGAATACATATGTAGCCTATTCCATTGCTTACATGTGTTAAGAAAAGCCCATATTCATTGGGAAGAAATAATATTTCATTTCTTCAATTTCTGAGCATACGGAAAATATAACACATGCATTCACTCTGAACAGTTCTTGTGTAGAAATATGGAAATGAAATATCAAAAGCTACTATTGATGGCAAAACCTTTGCGTCATCCTATATACAAACATTTGAACTTGACCGCTACTTTGTATAAAATTAGAAAGCAAAAAGCACTATTAGCCCAAATAAAATATTTAACCTTAGTTATTCAATAATTGATTTAACTTTCATATCTAGACCGAGCAACTTGTGTGTGTGTGTGCGTGCGTGTGTACACCTACACACGTCTTCCTGTGGTTGTGGGCAAAATTTTATTTCAAACCATTGCTATGAGCACATTTCGACAAGGACATTTGGTCCGTTGGGATAAGGGATATGTTATTTACTTCTGATGGTTAAAGTCAGTTATGTAGTTTCCTCACAACTACATTAAGACAACTGTGTTTCTGTGCTGTATGGACAATAAGATTAATATGTGATTTTTTTTTTAAAGTCATACAGTTTTTTTTTTAAACTAATCTTGGCTCATTTAAATTCTAAAACGCTGTAACAGAACACGACTTATCAGATAGAAGTGTCGTTAAATGTGTTCAACATGTTATATACATATATTAAAATATTTTTGTAAATTGTAAACAGAACCCATAACAAAACATCCCAAAACTGTTTTAGCACACGTCTGTAGCTGTAACCTCTACATTTGCTGCACCATCAATGCAGGCAGGCCTTCAGCTGCAAAAGCGTAAAATTAAAAAAAATTGTTTGACTATGAATCCAATAATTTATAGATACACACACACACACACACACACACACACACACACACACCCACACACACAAAAAAGACTATGTCCTAAGTTAAAATCATGATAGTGCGAAACAATAACTAAAATCTCACAAAATCGAAAACAGTTGTAGTACTTCCTGATAGTTTCCCCTGGTCACCAGCAGAGGTTATCAGCCCCCTGTCTCATGCCTCTGTTGACAGTGGCCTGCAGCATCGACTCAGCGCCACACACAACCTAAAGCAATGCAACTTTCTCTACACTTTGCATTTTCAAGGCAAAAAAAAAACGGCTTGTCATAGAGTGAAGTGTCCAAACGTTGATGTTTCTTTAGCTTCTGTTTGAAAAGGTTCTTAACTGAGTTTATGCTGTATTCCTTTGTTGGGGATGGTAGATTAAATCGCATGATGTTAATCGAGTGGAGGCCAAGTGATTATTATAAGTGACTAGTGCTAGCCCCGAAAAACTAAATTTATTTTCAGGAAAAGGTGTATTAGCCTATTTAAGTACTCGGCAAAATGAATAGTTTATTGTATTTGTACTAGTTGTATGTCCACCTTTTTTCTGTATATTTCCGTATTTGCACATTGTGCGAGGTGTTACTGTCATTTTCAACATTACATTTGAATATTCACTTAATTTAAGTCAAAACTGATCCTTTAAATATACTCGAGTTTAACAACATAATTTCCATAGTGTTTGGATTAGACATTTACCATGTAGGAAACCTCCACATAGATGTTTAATATAGGCCTGCTGCTACATACATTTCAAGAAATTTAAATTTCTATTACAATGTTCTAAAATATGAGAAGTTAAGATAAATATACATTTAAAGCAGCTGTTTGTTTTCTCATCATCGAAGCTTCACTGCGTCCTTTGGTTTGAAAATACATAAGTTGCTTTCACTACATATTATCCATCATCATATTTCAATCTAGTCTTCTTTGCTTATTGTAGATATTGTCGTGAGCTAAAAAGCCATAAAGCAAAGTCCATGAAGGCCTACAGCCATTGTAGAAAGAAAACCATACCTTAATCGTTATATTGCGGTGCGACGTTGTGTTGTCATTTCCTCTCGCTGTGTAGACTGTGTGGCTGCTTGCTGAGGATTACTCGTGTTGGTGTGAGACGTCAAAATTCCTACCTGTCCATCGTGGTCAATAACACACACCTCAGGATGAGAGCATGAAACCATTGGAGGTTTCGGAGGCACGGGCCAGAACTACAACTTTCAGAGGACTTCTGCAAAACACAAACGAACAGAGCCCAAATGTTAGTGAAACGCTGAGAGAGATGGTCAGAAATGCAGGTCAGAGGATATCGCTACACTTCCCTTTTTTTATGTATTTATGACATGCCATTAAGTCCGGCTGTCTAGACAGGGAAATAACACCTTGTTTGCCTACAAACAAACCGCCAGCACTGGTGTCCAGCCCCCTATTTATTATTCACTATCCGCTGTGATGTCAAGGTCAAAGTGACTGCATAGTCATGGTCAAGGGTAAATCAGGAGACCCAGAACTTTAGTCAAGGATAGAAAATCCAGGACCAGACAAACAAAACTTTAAATTTGACGGCTTGGGTTCCAAACAGCGACTTAAGAAGATCTCAAGAAACTGGAAAGAGTGGCACAGTCCAATCAGCGATGCGCCAGGAGTGAAATTAAAACAAACAACTAAACTAGCACATTAAGCATAATTTCAGACTTTGATTAGACTGGAATTCACCATCAGATTATTTTATATTATTTTGATAAGAGATAAACAGAAGACACATATCTTTTTAATAATGTTAATATAATCAGACTTAAGAGAGTGTTAGGGAGATTAAAGAAAGCAATGTTCTAAATTTGACTATTTCTAGGACAGTCGTGTGTAAACATTTATATATCAAAAACTTTCCCCACCTCTTCTCTATTTTCATAACATAAAGCAGTCGAACTAGCCTATGAAACATTAAGGCCGCTGCACTTAATAAAACTGGCGCGAGAACAAAACAACTTCCCGCATCTAGAGTTAACGTGGTACACAAATAGAGATATAAAGAGAAAATCTGCAATGCAGCTTTGAATTGATCTCCACGCTCAGTGCGTTTGAGCACATGCGTATTAATAACATTGACACGTGTTCTGTTTAATAGAATAATGAGTTCGTACAGGTGACGTAACGTGATGCATTTCCACCTTCACTGCCAAAAACTCGTGTGTTATATAAACTGAAACAGAGTGTTACTTAAAAACAAACCAAAATCCAAATACGTGCTTCGCGGTATTATACGCTGCAAACCCGCAAGTAAGAACACTTTTAATTCACTCATGTATTCTCAATATCTGACAGAAGGCCTCGTCAGCAAAATGTGAATGCACTGAACGATGTAGCAGAAAGAAAAACGCTCACTGCGCTCTTACAGGGTGCGGTTATGGTCTAATATTCATATTGTCAGACAACTACAACTAATTAGTATCTGTGGAATATAAAAATGACTGAGCACAATATTCTGTGGTAACCCAGTAAATGTTTCTGTGAGAGCAGAGGCATAAATCGGTTGATTTGCCTTTTGGCCTGTTTGCAATAATTCTGTCAAATGAACTTCTGCCGAGTAACAGGTAATACATCTTTGGTATTA
Source organism: Ctenopoma multispine (assembly GCA_034779795.1). Lineage (NCBI taxonomy): Eukaryota > Metazoa > Chordata > Actinopteri > Anabantiformes > Anabantidae > Ctenopoma > Ctenopoma multispine. The sequence goes on along the minus strand of JAUYWH010000025.1, from coordinate 12,549,211 downwards.
ACTTTGATTAAAAACGCAGAAGAAGTGGATGGAAAGGATGAAGTAGGTTTGGACACAGTTTGTGTCTCTCACCCACCGACTGTGTGTGAAGAAATATCAGATTATGCAACTTTTATTATAGCAGTTCTATCTGGAATCGAAAATTAGTGCAAATACATTGTGGACTCTTATCTCCGCACGTTGCTGCCCACTACACATGCGTAATGACTATCATTCGCCCCCAGGATGCCCAATAAGTCTTAATCAAGCACCTCGCAGGATGCAATGTTCACACGTCCATCCGCTGCTGAGAATATATTCTCAAACTGAAGAAGAAATATGACAGTGTTCAGAGCTTTTGCTGTTTAACAGCACCGGTGTAACATGAAACGCAAGGAAATGCTTGTAGTAAGATGCTTCATTGACTTGAATATTTGAGCATTTTCATAATCATTTATTTATGAAACACGTTACCAGTACGTAATTCAACACCACAATACATTACACATACTGCACGAAAGTAGAAATTACAGGCTGCGTACAAGGCTTGTGATCAGCTCCAATGCTACACTAACAAAGACAAAACAAAATTAAACGATTGTGCATTTATGTGTAATACTCGCTGACTTTTAATTGGTTACAATCATTCCAGTTGCATGAAAGAGTCCTTCACTGATAAAGGAAAACATACAGATCTTGGGATATTCCAGTTTACAGTTCCGCCATACTAGATAATATGAATTAAATAAAAGGCATTGCACTATACAGATTAACAACATAGCAGCCTTTGTTTTAGCCCAGGCTTAAGAGAACATATCCCACAGAGAAAAACAGGGTTTTTTTTTTATTCAGCCAGAATATTTAAAAAAATCTTCCTCTCGAAAGTCTTTTCTGTGAGCATCTGTTTCAGCTGTTAAAGTCTCAAGTTCATTTGGCGATTATCTTTCTAAAATGACACCAAACGAACTGTGTCCTCCATTTTGATCTGTCCGTTGCAAGTCTTAAAAATGTCATCAGTCCTTTTGAATTTCGTCTTGGAAAAAAAAAAAAGAGGAAAAAAAACGCGCAATACTTGTCTTTGAAATACAGTTATCCTTTTAAATATTATATATTTATATATGTACATTCATATAAAACAAATATGAAGTGAGTTTTCAACATTTTCACAGTTTTTAGAGCGCTATCTCTAAATTGAAATTGAAAAGATGGGACGTGGTGGCATGGTAGATGGAGAAAATGGAACTTAAATTAAGAAACAGTCGGCGAAAATGTTCTTCAGCCACGATTTCCAATGCAAGAGGTAAATATATGTCATGATTTATTGGAAGGTATGAGTTGCAGTTTCAAGGAGGTCGCTGATCTTATCAAGTGGTGTGCATGTGATTGTTCTTGGATTTACTGACAAATTTCTTCTCCTTGACTCGTCGGTTCTGGAACCAGATGGTCACTTGACGCTCTGAGAGGTTGGTGGCGGCCGAAATGCGCCTTCTCTTGTCTTTGGTGATGAACTTGCTGGCTGCATACTCTTTCTCCAGCTCCTTCAACTGGATCTTGGTGTAAGGAACACGCTTTTTCCGCCCTCGACGGTAACTGCTGACCTCAGGCTGCAGTGGCACAACGTCTGGAAGAGAAGAAGCACGTTGACAGGAAAATGTTAGACTATGCACACACAACGAAAAGCCGAAAACAGCACTGTAATTGAAAAGAACAGTAGCCTGGATTTCTAAAGCAAACTTGGCAACGTTAAGCTTAAATACTGACTTAAATACTGGGAAGCAAATACACTACATTTCAAAAATGTAATGATCCGATCAGTGTGTGTGTGTGTGTGTGTGTGTGTGTGTGTGTGTGTGTGTGTGGGAGGGGGGGTGGAGAGGAACGCAACAGAAATGTACTTGTAGTCATAATCTCAGGTGTAGTGCACCTGATGCAAGAATGAAATTAGAAAAAAGTCCAGTAATGTAAAATATCCCTGCACAGTGATGAGGCATCTGTTGTTTCTCTAAATGAACGATCACTACAAAGTTAAAGCCACTACAACTGTGAATTGTCCCCAGTGGCCTGTTATTCCCCTCCCTTTGGCTGCATGTCAGTACTTAATCTACTAGTCGACTGGCTTCTATTAAATATTCTAAAACAACAAACTTGAATGAACACCACATTTGTCAAATGCAACTTAATTAAACTCAAGTGAAAAACTGCAAGTATAAACAAGCTTGGATATTTTTCACAAATTAATAACTAACTTTATAAATCTTCTGAAAATTCCCCAAACCTTCGGGAGTGGGCATCTTGTTTGTTCAGGTAAGCAAGGTTTATAGGACTACACCCCTGCCCCAACACCGGAGCTGAATGCAAAACAGCTCATGAGCAACATGACAGTACAAGTACCAGACAATGCCTCTAATAGTGGCATCTGCTGGACATGGCATTTTTTACCCATATGTAATTAGACAGTCAGGGATTGTGAATATTTCTCCACAATTCACGTGTCTTTAAGAATACGGTGTCTTAATTTAGGCTATGGATATTCAAGCATTACATTCATCATAGCACCCGTTATTCTTATAAACATACTGTTATAAGTACTTGGAAGATAGCTGTTACCGTTGTGTTTGTATTTCAAAGCAAAATGTGTTCTGTGCGTCAGCGAAGTTAGGCAAGACATGGGACAGCGCACTCTTGTGTTTGTGTACGTGTGCGCGCATTTGACGGCGTGCCCGTGCTTGCGTGGCTTGCTCATAAGTATTATCAATATAAGAGGGGCAAATGTCATGTGCGAAGTTCAGTAGAAATCTGGGAGCAACCATACTTGAATTTAAAATAGAGATTTCACAAAGATAATAAAGCCTTATGTTGTAAGAAGCAGCCTAATAAACACTCTGTAAACTGCATACTGGTCGGGCCTGTGTGTCTATTATCAGATATCATGCATATTATCTGATAGTAAGCAAAGCAAACGGCGAGTCTGAATTATAATATGAAGTGGCTCAAGTGTGTGTAACGGCATCATAGTTGGGCATTCAATGCAAATTTTAGACGTTTATTGAGACGTGCAGATATTACAGGACGCTGTAATCCACTGGCACAACCCAAACACTGTATTGATCACTATACTGTCATAAAGAGGGCGAAAGTATGCAGTAGTGCCCCTTTCAATTCTACGTGACTGAAACTGAACTACATTCATCATATGAAGTAAAGAAAAAATGTGGAAAGGAAATGCTCCATTTCCTAATATATATTAGCTGTTAAAGGGTCATGCAGCTATAAAGCTCACTGAACTCACATTTTACGCACACTCCTAGAAAATGTATAATTATTTGTCTAATGCGAAATTGAAGAATATGGCCTGTTAATCCAGGGTCCATAAAAGACATGTGAAAACTGACTTAGGGCTTGACAGTCGTATGTTTATTCAGAACATTTAGTGTTTCCCTGGACTTCTCGTTAAGTTGATATTGACATTTAAGCACAATATAATGCATAGACTAAGCAGTGACATCTCAGCAGAGTAAAACTATCTGAATGTTTAAATAGCGATTTCACTGGCATTAAACGCCTAAGCAGCTGGACTATCATATGAATTGCAGCCTGCTGTAGACATTTTAAAAAAATCAAAGATAACTTTTTCATACCTGGGAAAGGTGATTTCCAGAGATGAGTGGACTGCGTTTGTTCTTTGGAGCAGTACACCTGCCCATCCCAGCCATTGGAGAGAGCCCAGTGCTGGTAGCCCTCCATGGGGATCAATGCGTCGTGTCGTGGTTCAGGGTGGGCACTGATACTGGGCACCACTGAAACGTCGAGATATCCAGGAACAGCCTGATACGAGCTGGCGAAACTCGGGTAGAAGGCAAACTCTTTTGCCCTGGTTGACAGTTCTTCCGTGGGCAGCGCTGTGCTGGGCTCGGCATATTTTTCTGCGGGATGATACGAGCAAGGCTTCTGCTGCAAGTTCACGTTGTGAGAATGAGATAATCTACAGCCGTAATATGGATTCCCAAAAGGATAACCGTAGCTCAAAGATGCACTCGATGATGTTTGGGGAGCGGGACACTGTCGGCCGGTGTCTGGAGAGGAAATATCCGAGTAGACGGAGCCTTGGTGGGTCGCTATGGTGCCAGAATGTCGTCCCAGCGCGGGGTGCGACATTAGGTCCCTGCAGTGGGTCGCAGGGCAATTACCGCTCAGTCCCTCCATTGTTTGGCTTTTATTCTGGTTGTTTTCATTCGGGCTTTTTTCATAAACGTACATCAAGGTGTCCGCCCAGCGTGGATGCAGAACCAGCGAAGTCGTCATAGCAGGGGCTGCCGATGCTTTTTAAAAGTCGACTACTCCAAGACGGACACCTCATTTCCAACTACATTTTACACCAGGCGCATGCGCACACAAGACCATCGTGTGTCCACTTCATTAAGAATTTGGCACGTGATACGGTAACAAGTCTTACGAGACTGGGCTTGTGAGTCGGAGGAGAGCAGCCCTTTAAAGACCCATTGCCTCGCATGTCACATTTTTTTCCTGCAGAACACCGAGTCATATCATTGGCTTAAATTACACAGACCCGCGCCCTTAAAGGGGAGTTTGGACACGTTCAAGATTGTTGCAAACGACAACAACCTGTGAAATTTGGCCGACTCCGAGCGCTGTCAGAGAATATCATAACTTATGATACATGTCACAAGTGGTATATAGAAATAAAGAAATGAAAAATAGAGCCAAATATTTACTTTGAAATATAATATTTAAATTCCCTTCCTGACACATTAGTGCGCAAACTTTGTCTCACTTGGTTTACTTAATGAAAAAGATGTTTAAGCTGAGGTTCAGTTTGATTATTAAATATAATAAACGTATTTAAAATAAAATCATTGCTCTGCACTGACTATAATTTCCATTATTACCAAAATATTAAGAAAATGCAGAGCTACCAAATATTAATCTATTAACCATTCAATCTTTTCAAAACTCTCACAAGTTTTTGAAGGACGCATTTCCTTTAAAACTAGTACATAACTGACACTGGGCAATCTATGAAAATGCTGACATATTGCTTTTCAGCAGGATACAATAAGTTTACGAATAACGTTCCCTTTCAGTGGTTGATATTGTGAATTCCAAATAGCAGATTATAACTATTGGAAAGATTTATTTTACCTGATTGATAACCTTACTCATTTTGTTTAATCAGCTTTTAGTAATTAACCTAATAGAAACTATTTGGTAACTACAGGGTGCATGAATGTGTTTGCGTGTGTGTTTGTGAGGCTGATGCAGAACTAAGACGTAGTATTAGCAAAGGTGATTATGTTTGAATGAGTCTCGTTTCACTTCCAACAGTAAGCCAGAGAGCCAGAGAAGAAGTTGAAAGCAATATCAGGTAAGAAACCGTCAATTAAAAATACATTTCAGCGCATAGTCATAGTCAGGTAATTTGAAGATACAAAGACAGTTTTAATCCACAATGAAAGACAACGTCCTTTAGTATAAGCAACCAAGCTCTGTTGTAATATTCTCGGTAATGCCCAAAAGCTTTTTGAGCAATAACGTGACAATTAAAATGACCATTAAACGAATCTATGTGACTTTTCTGTTTCAATGGGCTATTCATCAACACCATACACGTCCACGCTGACGCTTCCAGGCGAAAATCAGAACAAGGGGCCGCTGTCGTCTGAACTGTGTGTAGGCTACAGACCTTATTTAATCAGACATTATGGTAGAATGGCTGACCTATTTCCTAGAGGGACTTTTGCTACACTATATTATATGCGTCATATTGCTAATCTAAAGGACTGGACACTTATTTAGGCTATCACATTATTCGGTCTTATGACAACAGTTGCGTAAATTATTCTATCCTGCGCAGTGCCTTCTTTTAAAACACGTCTGGCTTAATATTTAAAACTTCACTGTATTTTTGAGGTTGGCATATTACCGATGGGATAGGCCCACAAAGCATCCATAAAATAGGCTTTTGTGATGCCTTTCCCATGAGTCACTCATAAAGCAAGCTATAAGCTGCCCTACGAAGGTAGCCTAGTTTATCAACATTTTGTACTGCTGAGTTGCTTTGGGAATAATCAGGTAATCGTGTGTATACTACGGAAGGTAGACTCCCTTCCCCGGACAGAGACTTAAGTTCTTTTGTCCCACGGAAATTACAACTACGATGGGCTCATCTAAACGGCAGCTGCACGGAAGTCCAAGGTCAAGGTAAAAAACGCAGACAAACAGGGTCGTAATCAGAGTCTAGACAGACAAGAATGAACTTCACACTAGAGTATGCATGCAAACTAGCTGTTATTTAGAGACCCCTACTCTAAATTATTTGTTGTGTGTGAAGAGGGGAAGAGAACTTCAAATAATCCTGTGTGTTTTATTTGAACTGTATGGAATTTCACAGCTCTTTCGCTGCAGGAAACTAATCAATCAGAAGAATTTCATTAAGGCTCAGACTTGAGATGAGGGTTGCTTTTTGTGATTTGTGAGTGATAATGTTATTAATAGTTCCGTGTAGTCTTTCCTCTCAGTTTAACTTCCACATTATTTCCGAATGTTTGCAGGCTTTGGTAATAGTTTTGTCCTGAGGAGTTTGGATGGTGTAGCGTTGGTGCAAACTCTCACGGATTGAAACAGACTGAGACACACACAAATATTTTAAGTATTATCTTACAAATGAATGTCTTAATCTTTAAGAAAAATAACACTACAATGTATAACCTATAAACATGGTAGAAAAGTGAATTCATATTTTGTTTTACCTTTCAGCATCAAACACAATTGCTATGTAGAACAAGTTACGGTCAGAGCAAAAAAATAAAAATAAAATACCTGACAATGAATTTCCAAAGACAGAAACCATGTTATGGTACAATAGTATGGTTTTAACAGGTTGTAGACACGGGTGGATTATTAACGTATGCAAATTCATTTTAAAACTTGGTATGCTCAAGTTTCACATTGCTATTGATTTGCCAACCAAAGTATTAACACGATTTTAAGAAATCGTTTGCCAAATAAAGCACATTAATGATGTAAAATAAGACCTTTTAAGCCATAATCCTCGCCAAGGTTTCGCCTCATGCATGAAGTTGGATATTGCCTTTGTATGTGTATTTATAAACAATTGTGTCATAAAGCGCAAATTACAATTAATTAGTTTGATTTCAGTTTTTATTTACTCAGCACAAACATACTACAAGTATTAATACACGATGAACTCTAAATCAACTATAACCGTGTGGCTGTTAATCAAACAAACATTAACTCAATACCAAAACCAAATGAAAAACAGGCTAAAACAGACTAAAGAAAATCGAAATTAATTTAAAATAGGAATTGATGCTGTCTTAGGTTTAGTACAATAGCGTTGCGAACTTGACGGTTGCTGCACGCTCGTTAGGTCTACACTGAATAGTCTACTGTGAACCTTCACGTCACTTTTACAAATGTCTATTTTTATTTTAAAACACTTTCTTTAAAAATGTATAGACATTTCCCAGGATGCGACAAATACTTCTCCGCTGCGGTCTAAAATGTTTCATAAACTGTCAGAAGAAACTATCAATATCTTGACAACCAGCCATGATGTGCTGCTGTAAATAACTTGACAACCAGACATCATGTCCTTTCAGACAGGCCCCGTCAGACGGAGAGTCCGTCTAATGCAGAGGTTTGTGGGGGAGGGGAAAGCATCCATCCACTTCTCCATCCCCTTAGAAATGCTGTCTACCTGCGACTTCTGCTAACAGCATGCATATAACTGAGCCACTGCTTTATGTATAATATGCAACCCTATATGCACACATGTGGACAACATATCTGTTTCAGTCCTGCAGTATATTGTAGTACGCCACAATGCCACTTAATTCAAAATCGTAGGCTATAGGCATGTCCTCCTCCAAATACTGTCACGACAATCAAAAAATGCTAATAATTATCCAATAGTCAGTTCTCTTTGTCTTCATTCGGAGAAAGCTATTGGCTACATGTTTGCAGTGCAGCCTCACCATCTAAATTACTTTTTTTTTATTTTTTTTACAGAAATTTTCCAGGTCTGTTTACAACATGTATGAATGGGAAATGTCCATAGAATACCAACAGATAATAAAACTGATATTGTCTCACCTGTCTTGAGAAGGATGCAAATCTGTGCGCATAAAGTCTTTGAAGAGACTGCAGCGATCCAAGAATGTGTTGACAGCTTGCAGGTAGAGTCTGCGCCATGCATGCTGAAATAAGGTTGTGTTTATCTTTATGGGTTTCCAGCAGTCTTTGGGTATAGCTTTAAAATCTAACCATTTCATAATCAAAGCTAACCAACTGGTAATTTCACTTAACAGTCTACCAAAACAACCAAATGGATTTGCGCGGTTCAACAGTATAAAGGCCAATTGTAGACTACTGGTGCACTTTCATAATGACTAAATGAACATGTCAAACTCGGTGGAATAAACATTTGGCTGTTTGAACTAATTTAACGGACCGAAATCAGACTGCAGTGCATACATAAATCTCACAATAAATCAAGGCTGGTGTTCTTTTGCAAGTTGCACTGAGTCACCAGCTCTTACTCATTACATGTATTTTGCACAGAGTCTCGTGTTGATACATTATCTCCAAAAAAGGAAAATTTCGCTTCATTTTAGACATATGCTGCAAATGTGTATATCCCATAAGGTGTGTGTGTGTGTGTGTGTGTGTGAACGCATTCCTACAAAACCAAAACAGCATCTCAATCTGGTGTTTTCCCCGCTCGTGCTGGTTTTAATTTGCGATCAAAAATGTTCATAATTGTAAAGGCCAAGACCACTGGACTTCTACGCCAATAGTCAGGGCGCTTGAGGACATATGATTTGACTCTGTCAAGAAAATGCATCTAAAATACATGACTAGGGCAGTGTAGTGTTGTTTCGTGATATACAACCACAGTGTGCATATGATGAGACATTTAAACACACACATGCATAAATAGATTAAACAGTTTCCTATTCTCATACCAAGAGTCACAGATACGTGGTTGCTGTATTTTTCTTTAGCTCCTATTGCATCTGAGTAAGCACATTTAGAAAGTTCTGTCGCTAGCACACGACATTTGTAAGTTGTGGTAACAAACTATGGAGCTCTAGGCTAGCTTTCACAGTTTCCCAAAACAGTGGTACAACACTGTAAACATGCGTTGTTAGTGGGAAGCTGTGATTGTCAGGTACATCGACATTAGCTCAAGTTTACGTGAAGCCAGAAACAGTGAATAGAAGTCACTCGTGTGTCGAGGTTAGGCCATATCCCGCCTTACACACTTCACCCACCAACAGCCTCTTCCTATGCAGCACCTCACATCCATGGAAATAGAAGCATTAAAGTCAGATTGTGACTTCCATAAAATTCAGTAGATTTCTGGCGGATGGTGTTATTATAATCACCAAGAGGTGTGTCCATCTTTTTTTTTTTTTTTTTTTTTTTACCAATGATAATATGCAGTAATATAGTAGTTGTGTGCGGGCAGTGCAAAAGCGATGCATCAAAAAATACTTACACTACACATGAGGACTTCTACCTACCTCTGATTTGACTCGTTTAACTTAATCCAGAGCAGGCAGGAAATTAAAGCAGGAAATAAAGCAGATCAGGCGGAGCCGCACCCGAGGACAGAGGGCAGGCTGGCTACAGTCAGAGCAGATTTACAAAATGCAACACTGCTGATCCAACCTTTTTATCTATTGTAGCCTAGTCATATTCTTATTAAAATCTCAGGGGTGTACTAGCTGATCTGACTGCAAAATCCTGTCAAATTTGAGAGTAAGATAACACTAAGCGTCATTTATTCAGACTAACGCAAAATAGTTGCCCATTTTGAGAAAAGCCAATTACATTATTTAAGAATACAACACTGGTGTAATAATGAACATCTGACCCTCGTACATTTACAGAATGTCTTCCTACTTTAATAACAGGCTACATTAACCACGAATACATAAATAGATCTTGCTGAATTTGTCTGCTGGTATTTACAGTTTCTACACAGCAACATCTTCAGGTAGAATAAGTACAGGCTATTTGTGCATCTTAACATGGACATGCGCAGTGCCACGCGTTAATAAGCAGCTGTTACGCACAAGCCACAAACTGGTGTGTTTTTAGACAAAGAGACAAAATTAAAGGTTTGGATATAGCACAAAAACATCCAATATTGGCTACTAATATCAGGATACCAATAATAAAGTGATTTTTCGCCAATACTGTGGACCAAACGATGCCTTAATTGTAATATCACTTCTTTCAAATGTACTCAGAACGTTTCGTCACTGTCTAAAATACGTTATGCAGGGTGTATTTCTCATTTTCCTGTTGCTGCCCACAGAATAAGCCGGTGAGAAAGCAAACTGTCTAAATGCACTGTTTGATGCGTCTCGTCGGAAGTCCAAGTTCAAGTTAAGAGAGGCGGTCGCTCCACTCGTCCAGACAGCAAAACAAAAGACACACACGTTCATCATTAATCATCTCAGTACTTCTTTCAAAGTGCATTAAACCTTCTGGGAATATTCAAAACAACTTAAATTGATCAACTGTGTGTACAAAAGCATTTACATTTGTTTTATGGTTCGATGTTTTGTCCTAAACAGAGATTATTGTGGAACTATAACAAGTTGCTTCTTAAAAGCAGTTGGAGAAAAGAAAATTCTTATAAGCCTTATAACTATAGCCAATTTTAAATTGCATTCTCTGAAGAAAATTAATGAAACAAATCAAAGCTATAAAATGTGCAGCGCCTTGGTTTTTAAGCGCACAAGCAACATCAGGCGCAGTATGTTTGGCCCTGCAGTGCCGCGAGAAAAAGACATGCCATAAAATCTGTATCTAAATAGTTTCCTTCAAGTGTAGCTTCCCAAATCTTGACCTTTAGGTTACAGGCTAATATGTCCACACAACTCGGATTCATGCTTATGTGCATTACAGTCCGTAACACAATGCAGCCTGTCCATATGCAGAAAATGTGTCAAAATGCTGGTAGAGATCCGATGACCAACGCTATGAATGTTTGTAGCTTAACACGCCACTACAGCGACAACTGAGAAATGTTTTGCCAGGTGTGTTAAGTAAGACTGTCTAAATGCAAGCTACAGTTCACAATATAAAATAAAGCACGCTACATAGTTTAATGCTTCCTGATTGTGCGGAAACCTGCTACTCACCTCTTATAAGTCTTAATTAAATGTTAGTTTATCACCAAAATCATAGTCGATAGTCATTTTCCCTTAGCATTACCAATAAATTGTTAAGTGTATCTTGCTGTTTACAAGTTACACCCCTTCCTTTGTAGCATGCATTTTTTATATTTACGCCATTTTAAAACTAAGTAAAGTAACTGCTATATACACTATGCAACTATCTACACCATTTGTCGCAGTACAACCTGCGTATTATATGATTAATGATCTATTTAAGCTAATGTATTTTTATAAGACGTGTTGTGAAGCCCACTTTGCTTTAAAGTAAAATCCTGGAAATGTAAAGTTTAGCGAAAACATCGTCGTCCAGTAAAAGTGACTATATGAAGAACCTAAAGGAAACATGAGTTGATGGTTTGAAAACAAGCACCTGCTTGTTGTAGGTTAATCTTAAAGTGAAATTGTGAACAGAAAGCCATCATATCAACAAGGTCATGAAAAGGCACCCTACAGACCAAATTGTTAAAGGGGAGTTGAGTATAAACTGAGAGAAGCAGGTTGCTGCGGGATTTCGCTTAGCCAAATAAACAGAGGATAGTCAAAGAAATTTGAAATTCATAGAAAAATATGAGGAAATGTAAAGTTTCCTTCTAATTTAAATTCACAAAGCACTAAAAGTAAATCTCAATTCAGTTTAATTTTGGTATAGTCCAAAAAAAAACACCCATAATTATTACATTCCTGTTCAGTGTGTTTGTGTGCAATGTGATCTTTCTCGCAGTACATGCATACGTGTAAGTGTTGCCTATGTTTTGCATTGAGGGACGCACAACCATCTGCAAGCGACTCTCTCTTGTTTTCGTTTTCACTTGATATTCCCATCAGAGGAATGTCTAGGATAATGTATTTACACGAATCTATGTTACGATAAAGTATCAAATAAGATTCTTTTTTTTTTAAGTTGGCACAAAAAGTGCGTAAAAATACAGAACTCTGATCTTTAGGCTGATACTGAAAAACGTTAGAAATGTAATGTAATCTTTTAAAAATCAGTATAAATCGACAAATAGTTTCGTGTACGTGGGTTTGAATGGCTCAGAATACATATGCCTCAAGGCTAAGGCTGTGCATTTGACCATTTAACAAGTTTTAAATACAGCTAGCTGTCCTGAAGCTTTTTTGGGGTAAATGTCCTTTAAATGGGTAAAAAGCGAACAACAGTGCAACATCTTTTTGATATCCCAGATGTCTAATTTAAGACTTTCTCCAGGTCACTTTAATTTCTGTACCGGAAAAAGAAAGTATGAAGTTAGAAGAAACCGAAGCTTAAATTAGAGGCAGATTGGAGAACCAAAGTGAAATTATGATGAAGCTATATTACGGAGTTTGTACTGTCGCTAGTACAAATGTGAATCACAGTCCATCCAACTCTTCATTTCGCGCACTTCCCAGATGAGCTGGTAAATTATTCGATTGACCAAAATTAGTGCAGGTTCCCCTGTACTAGTATTTTGCACCAATATACAGATGAGCAACATGAAGTTCAAGTTCAAAGTCACCGTGCTCAGACAGACGTCGGTGTGCTTAGAAGACACCCCTCACCTCTCTCGTAAACCAAAACAGTAGCCGCTTGCATAGGCAGATTCCAAATCCGATCCTGCCGACGAATATTCGAGACTTTCATTCAGAAATAAAAAGATGTTAATTGACTGATCAACGTCCTTAGAGTAAATTCCAGTGGTCAAGCAGCTTTCATCTAGTGACTGCGTGTTGAAGCAGCTGGCTATAGACAGACAAAACGAAGATTAACACATCAGTTTTAATTCTGATTCTAGTTCAAAGTCGACGTTTTTCATTGTTTTTTTTTATAACCAAACATAAGTTTTGTCATGCGTTGTTTACTAGCAAAGAAGGGTGGGAAACGGTGCCTGAATTAGCTTATTAGCCTAGTCATTCATTATTTTGTATATTAATCTGAAATGAGTTTAGGGAGATTTGAATGGAAGATACAAATACGCTCAAACTGCAGCTATTTGTTGCATAAACGGGCTATAAATACAATAGCACGATAAAAATAAGAACCCAAAATGCTATATTTCTCCAAACATCACATTTGTCCTGAGTGTTGCGTGTTTTGTTGTTTAATAGCGATTTTAAAAAGTGGTACCCTAATGGATGATGCACATGCCACGTCTTGTTTCGAGACCGGCTCGGGACCTTTGCAGCACATCACACCCTATCTCTCCCCTATCAAATAAAGAGTAAAATGGCACCCAGCCCCGAAAAAAATTAATTTAGCTCTGAATTATTGCATAAAAAGCACTTGAACACAAACCAAACGCAAGAAACATCACTTTTATTGCTTTATTCAGAGGAAAAATTAGGCGATGAAAAAGTCCATTCTCTAGCTTTTCTTTCTGCGTGAGATTAAAAGCAAACAAAACTCCTAAACTACAGACCCTGAATTGTGCAACGGTTTCACCAGAAAAAACCATCGGTGCTACAGCGCATTTAATAATTTTATATTTAACTGCACAATTAACGACTGAAGAAGCTATAAAATAATGCATAATCTTATTAAATGTACCAGTGGGTTTTACAAGAAGAGATATGGTAATAATTTGAGACTAAGATGCAGGGTGACATCAGGCCACCTGACTCATTTTAACCTATTAATGCATATAGCAATGCAAAACACAAATTTCTAACGTAATAATGCGACATAATCTGTAAGTGACAAATGCAGAAAAAAAACTGCCTTTACCTCTCTATAATATAAATATGAATAGTATTAGTTAATCTCTGCTTTACAAAACAACAGATAACATAGTGCCATGTTTCAGGAAAGATATCAGTAAGGAATGATACAAATGTTCACTGTTTTGAGAGACTAGATAAGTTATTTAAAAAACATTTTTCCAACATCAGAGGAAAAAAATGTTTTATGACTTGAAGCAGTTTTAACTTAAACTTTGCAGACAGTGTTGTCTGTGTCAAACTGTAGATTAATCTGATGCTGTTGTATACTGTACTGGAATTTGTTATAGACATTACATTTCTATTTATTATTGTATTTGCAATTACAAATGCAAGCCAGAAATTAGCCTGTAATATTATAATCATACAATTTGTCACAAAAATACTGGTGTTCTGCAAATCTACCTGCACAGAAAAAAGCTGTGTAATGATTCTGTTAAGCTTGCTGAGGAATCTTGGACGCATTCTGAAGTAGAAATATTTGTACATGACTTTGCTTAAGGTCAGAGTAACTCAAAAAGACCATTTAGTTGGGCTGAATGTGACCAGAAATCTTGGCAGTCCATTCCAAGCTGGTAGTGATGTACATTATACTACTAGAAATGCAATCTTGCATTTGCGAGTGCAATTAAATGATATGCCTAAAACAATAAATTAAAAATGACTATGAGGTACTGTCCCTTAAAGCTAAGAGAATCATTGGGCAGTATTTTAAGTTGGAGCCAGATGTGACCTGCAGGCTGCTAAATGAGCATCATTCATGTACAACAATTACGAACGTCTGCAGTACAGTACGGTTAGTTTTAGTTCCAATGGCTGCTTAAGTAATGTATACACTTGAATTAGCATTTACCAGAAATATAAACCAGAAATATAGGTGAGTTTTATCTTTTTTCTACTTAAGAGTGGACTTTGTTATCACTTTGTTCTAAATAAATTAGAAAAAAAAACATTTGGACAACCTACAGGAAACATTGCAGAAAGAGAAGGAAGAGTGGAATCCAGTAATTCCCAATATATATTGAATGCAAATGTCATGTAGTGATCCGTCACCAACTACTTCAAGAAACTTTTTAATTATTGAATTGTCACAGATCCGGGCTGGAACAGAAAATCGGTGGGTAGTCTTAAGCATGTTGTACACCTTGAAAAACTTGAAGTACTATGCAAGCGTATGGAAAAATCCTAAATCACAAATAGAAAGGCAGCTAGCATGGCTACAAAACGTGTTTGCAAGCTATGGTATCCAAGTGCTGACTTAGTAGGGTGCCCAAACATTTGCACATGCCACAATTACTGCATTTCCTTCTATTTTTTGAGTTCATGAAAAAAAAATAGAAAGAAAAACGGAACCACCAACATTTAAAGAATGGTCTATTTGTTGCTTGTATTTCTTCTTCTTACTTCAAATAAGTAAGTAAACAAACAAATAGTGTATATTTTTTATATAAATGTATACTATAATGTAATGGAAAATATACTGTTAAGGAAACTGAGTATGTGTCTTTGCCATGTCTAACAATACAGCAGATCTGACATTAATTCTACTTTTACAAGGTTCTAATTTCACAGTTCTTATTGATATGATCAGAAACACGATAATTTTGCTATATGTTCATTACTGAGGTCATAGTGGGCGGCACAATCATACTGGAGTGCATTATATTAGGAAGTGTTTTTCTTAAGTTTTGGCCACGCCGCTTACATAAATACAGGGGCCAATACATTAAAACACCTCTTAATATAATGCACTCCAGTATGACTACCACCCACTATGACCTCAGTAAGCATTTAGTAGAATTATCACCTTTATGACAATAAATTATAACTAGGTAAAAGCTAAATTCATGGCAGAGTTGCTACACTGGACTGCATTAGATTGGATAGATGTAAAAAGTGTCTTCAAGTTTATAGCTCAGAGCTTAGTTTAAAGCAGAGATTACCAAACAAACAAACAATATAAAGAGGACGCTATGGAGAAGGCGTTTTGTTTCCTATTGCTTAAGCAGTGGAAAATTTACAAATGCGGTGAGTTAATAATTACAAGACAATTGACTGACATTTTTACCCTAACACCCAATAATTTACCATATTCAATTCAGTACTTAAACAGAACCATCTAAAACTAAAATAAAGAATAATTATCATATTTGACTGACTGTTGTACAGTCTTGTAAAAAAAGAAAAAAAGTTGGTAGAATGACTAATGAGTATATTGCATTTGGCTTAATATGATGAGTGATGTGTTACACAAATAAAACTAGAGCATGAATATAAAAATAATTAGAAGGAAGAAAAAAAAACACCAGCGATCCACATAGATTTTTGCAGTCAATTTTTCCCAGAGTGCAGTGTCTTGCACTCATACACAGTAACTTGACTGAGTAGTCTGAAGGATCGTGATGGCTACTAGTAAGATGGACAGGCTTTCTGTGTATATATTTATGCACAATCCAGTCAGCAAAGTGAGGAAATGTTTTTACAACATTTGTTTTTACAACATGTCTCAATAGTACATGTGGGTATAATAAGCAAAGAGTTTTTTTTCCCAAAACCAGATAATTAGGGGTATGGGGGGGGTTTTCCATAGTGCTAATGGCATTAAAGAAGACCCCCCACCCCCCTGCGTCAAGAACAAAAACAAAACAAAACAAAACTCAATTTTACATGTAATCCATTTCCACACAGCCTGCAACTACACAATTTCATAGGGTTAGACTGTTAATATGAACCAATACCTTAGCACCAAGCAATAAGACCAGAAGACAATAAATAAAAGTCCTTGCATACTTTTTTTCCTGTATCTCTGGAATGCAACTTCAATACAGTATCTTTGTGTACAAAGTACAAAGCCTTCATTACAAACATTAGTAGATTTAATACATTGAAACAGTGATCATGTGTACAGTGTACAACTGCAAGCTGACATACTGTGTACATAAAGCATATTTGGGAACCCAAAAAAATAGAATTCCTATCCCTCCGTACAATTCTACTAGGTGCTTTTCTGACCTGCTTTTCATTCTCTATTCTCTCCTGATGTATTCCCCTATTACTGTCGCACAATTCTAGCATTAGAATTTTTTCTACGTGTGTAAAATTCACTGTTCTAATCACCTACTTTGTTATTTGATCATGCATTATTTTAAATTACTTTTAAACACTTTATTTTGAGAAAATGTATTTCTAGTTTGTGAAAGTTCTATTTCACTAGACAGTTTAAATCAAACTTCAAGGTACCCCAAGTCAGCTGACTCAGGCTCACCAACAACAACCTTCAAGTGGCTACGGAAGGATTTACATCAATTTTATGGCTGAAAGGCAAATAAACGCTGACTGGTTTGCTCCCCCTCTTCAACTTACCTCTTAATACTTACTTCTGTGGTTTTGGTTCTTCCCCTAATAGATGTAGAAGATAAAACAAACTTGTCTTCATCGCTGACGTCTTAGACTGAGTTGGAGGAGGAAAACATGAATGAATGAATATCAGTTTAAACATTTTTTTTTTATTTTATTACATTCAGAT
Organism: Ctenopoma multispine; assembly: GCA_034779795.1. Classification (NCBI taxonomy): domain Eukaryota; kingdom Metazoa; phylum Chordata; class Actinopteri; order Anabantiformes; family Anabantidae; genus Ctenopoma; species Ctenopoma multispine. Next base: position 12,531,775 of record JAUYWH010000025.1, on the reverse strand, counting down.
TTGCAGTAATATGTAACCATACAGTATGCATTTACAGCGGGGGAATAAGTATTTGACACATCAGCATTTTTATCAGTAAGGGGATTTCTAAGTGGGCTATTGATGCAAAATTTCC
>JAUYWH010000025.1:12452655-12526680 GCA_034779795.1 Ctenopoma multispine | reverse complement strand
ATTCTTAATAATAAATTGACTGAAATTAAGCTATGAGTCTACAGTTCTTTTGAAAGACAGCCTCTCGCACCACGACAGTTGTAAATGGCACTGGTCTCTATTCTCATACATTGAGTAACTAAGCTGTACAACCAATTAAACTGGTTTCTCTCACCAACAGGTCAACTTCCCATTCAACACACTGAATCAGCTAAAAAGATGGGACACATTACAATAATAATACAATAAGTAAAGTAAAATAAAATATTTGGCTTTCTCTAGTAGTTGAATTCTTAACCAACATGAATAAACATGAAACTCGCCCTACCGCCCTCTATTGATGAGTCATCACTGGTGCAGAGTCATTTTTGACACAAACACAAAAGAAAAACAAGAAAAAAAATTTTCTTGTTTTTTTCTTGGCAGCGTCTTTTATGACCATATAGTTAAATTCAATGCTACCAAGAAGAGAGCTGTTGATCTGCTACATGTACTAATTGAACAAGAAGAGAAATGATTTCAAGAAAGACCCTAGTAACAGTGTTAAGCCTTAGAAGAATAAATAAGGTTCAGAGGCATCACACAACCTGGTTCTTTCTACATTACAAAAGGCTGATGCCAACAGGCACATTTGAAAATTACAGATTCAAAATTCAGGATTTATTCTAATAAGTAATAATATAAGATTTGAGTATGATTTACTAATTAAAATTATATTTCAGTTTGCAGTTGATTACATTTGTAGTAATTTTTCATGCTCTGTATTTTTCTAAGAGGAATGTTAAATGAGTTTTAAATAAACAATATGATAATTTTCCTTACATTAGCTTGGTTAATGTAAGGTAAATTACCTTACATTACAGTAAAAGGTGTTCTAAACTAGATTTTGGAAAAGCCTTTTTTTAAATATGCAAAAACTCTCTGATAAACAGTTTTCATCAGAAAATTAAATTACAACTTATCACAGTGCAACTTTCTTTAGCTACCAAGCACTGTAATGTTAGCTCAGTCGAGGTATGTAGCATCACCTAGCTAGCTTTGGTGGCTAACACAATTCAGTATATTAATATCTTGCATTATGCAAGTTACCATGTCTTTTAGTTGTAAAATAAAGACAATACCTACATCTTTTCAATACTGTTAACATTCACAAGAATTATTCCTTAAAGAAAGAGTTGCTTTAGTGATTGCTTGCAACTCGTTTATCCACATATAGTTTTAACCATCCTGAACGGACAGTACAGAGAAATACTCATTCATTCGTTAGCTTGGCAATTAGCATATGTAATTCACTCTGGCTAACCGCATGGGCCACATCCAGTAGTCAATCAATATTGATTGGCATGCATAAAGTGATGTAAACAGCTAATCAGCATGCAACAATGTAAGTAGCCTGGCTCTTGTGACTGGCTAAACAGCAGATCGCTCAGGTGCTGATGGCAAATCCAGCTACTGTACTGAGGCCTAGCAGTTTACAGTACAGTGTAGGTGTACACTGTAGTCAGTTTATCAGTTTGTGCTTTTGTAAATGCCGTATCAGAACTGCTAATGTGTTAAACAAAAGTCTGTTAGCAACAAATGACATTACGGACTAGCCTTACAACTCAACTGTGATAATTTAGCTGTCGTGACTTTTAATAATGGCGTCAACTACGTCGTCCCATGCACAGAAGTCTCTAGCTGAACACGTTAATATCTATATTGCAAATTAACTGAGAAGGTGCATTGTCTATGAGATGCTTTTCACTTACTTTCAGTCTAGTTGAACGTGCATTGATGATACACATTCAGGATCTCTTCTCCTTTACTCAAGTGAGTTGGCAAAGAGAGATGGACAAAACTAGAAGATCTCCAAGTAGCACAATGTTTGACTGGCACATACATAAAGTATAACATGGCATATGTTTAATACGTTTTCCTGTTCCAATGAAGGTGTAACAAAAACTACTATACAAAGCTTAAACCAAGTTTTTGGCTATATTATGAGTATTTATAGATACTTCATGAGCCACATCTTTCCAGAGATTTTCCCCCCATCACATCGTAACTCTCAAATAAAGGTCTTCTTTACTAGACCTTTTACAATCAATAAACACTTTTTTTAATCTTGTTTAACGGTTACTTACTGTCAGTTTTTGTATAAAGAACTCAGGCTATAAATTTAGAAATGAAATTTACTCCAACTGCTTGTTTTATCTTTCAGGGGGAGGTTGTCGGTTTATTTATGATTGGACTTGGCACAGGTCCTTGAAGTTATCCAAAACTGCAAAAGCCATGATTCAGAATCACTTTCTGTGGTGCATCACATTGGACTACTACTGCTGTAGTTCAACAGAGTAAACCACCAACGTTATTTGACAAGGTCTTTAATTCTCTTCATCTAAGCAGTTCTCCCTTGACTTCAGTTGGTTTTCCATGTCTGCCTGAGCACACGCCCATGTCTGGAACCTTAATGAGTACTTGTGAATAATTACACAAATACATGCATATACCATTGTCATCAAATTTTTGCAAACCCCCCCCCAAAAAAAATCATCACTAATCACTTTTGGTTTTTAAGCAAGAAAAAGTGAGTGCAGCATATATCTGTGGACCATCTTGTAATGTGGGTGGAGCTCATACAGCAACACAAAGAGGGATCTCTATTTTCTAGTCAACTTCTCACCAAATGGAAGAAATACATTTCTATGCCACATCATGGCTCCACCAAGATCTTTCCAGACATGTTTTACATTTTTTCCATATTAATTATTCTGAAATGTTTCCTGTCTTTTTTTACACCTGTGAAGAAGTACATCGCATGTTCCATTACAGGAAAGCCGGATACTACGTAATTACACTTCATGTGTTTCTAGTTAGATATGCTGAAGTCACTCTTTCACAACTGCCTTCCAACTCTGCCTCAACCACTACTAACAATTTCAGAGCTACATGGAAGCCATTAGGTAACATCTAATTAAATAGCCAGAAAGCTTTGTCACTAGCATACAAGTTTCCACAAAAAGTAACAGTACATTTGGAAGGAATCATTAACCTCTGTGGGAAAAGTAGAGCACTGAGGATCCATAAATGTATAAATAATTTAAAGCTACCGTTTCAAATTAATTCAAAGTCATTGTCTCAGCTCTGACAGTTTTACTGATAAGATAACCAAACTTATCTCTTAGTAGCAGTTTTGGTTTTGTTTTGTTTTTTTTTAAGATTCTGCTCGTCTTAAACATTTTTCCTCATGTCAGCCTTTGCTTAGGTACTGACATCTGGGCATTTATAGAGCTGGCAAGTAATGGCTGTTGGCTGAGGTTTAGCATACTTCAAGCCATACCTTAGAGGACTAGGCAGGGGTTTGTTAAAATGGATGAATATTCCAGTTCTAATTTGAGCTAAATCCCGAGACAAGCCAAAGGTTCCCCAGTATAGACTAAGGAAAAACAGTACATTTATTTTCACAGATTTTATTTTATTGTCAAAACATAGCAGATGTATGCAGTTTTTGTATATTTCAAAAAAGACTGAATTAGCAAGTATACCTTGTGCTTCAGTCTCTCCAACACGTGACGTGTCACATTTGTTGTACTGGCCTGAATCCTATTGTAAGGTGTATCTAATTGATTTAAAAAAAGTACTTGTTAGCTTTCTTCAAACACAAATAATATATGATACGGCTGAGCCAACTCTCGTGCCACAACAAAAGCTATACTTCTATTAAAGTTATACAATAGCAGCCTTTTTACATTTGCAACATCTGCTTTTTTAGTGTGTAAGTGTTGCTATCGTTATGTCCAGTCAACCCAATAAAGAAAAAAAGGCTAAATGAAGAATAAAAGTTTATTAATACAAACAAGACCATAATAAAGATGCAGTTTACTTTATATTCACTGTTGTGCAAGTTTAAATTGATCTTAATGGAATGAAAAGTTACACCCATTCTCTGTACACTTTTCTACACGATGGTGTCAATCTTGTACCATCCCCACAAGTGTATAATGCAACAATAAACATGTTTATGGCAAGACATAACATTTGACTGTAAATATGTCTTAGCCAACACACAAATAAATGGGTATGCCTGTTGAGCACCATATGTAACTAATTATAAACTCTTTTTGTCTGTTTTAACAAGTAAGTGAGGGACGTGAAAAGAGAGAGACACCCACCACAGTTAATCTTCTCGTGTAATTTTAGCAGTACTTACAAACCGAACTTATTAAGGTATCCATTTACAATAAAAACTATTTTGCAAAGAGACAGAATGAAGTATGCTGTTGCCATACATTTTTTACACTGTCATTTAACATCTTAGCATGCAGCAAACTAAGGATAACCAACAAATCAATTTCGAAGCAGGTACCATTTCAGATTTACTCAGTCACCATTTCAAATCTTACTCCACCTCAGTGAGAACACTTTGTTCTTGTGTTTAATCACTGGTGCTGGCAGGCAGACTGCTGTGGTTATGAAATGAAGCCAATCATTTCAGGGAATGCACAAGTGAGGGGTAATGGCTTTGCACACTAGTTCTATTTTTTATTTTTGTTTCTATGGGAGTCAGATTCTAAGGTGCAACAACTACCCAGTCAAACAATGATATTACAAACACTCTTTTGAGATTTCTTTGGTGGCTGATTACGTTGTCCTTGGTCCTAACAAACAAAGAGTTAAGGGTGAGCAATAAATCAATGCAGACCTCGTTTCCCCTGGGCTATTCAGCCACTTGGGGTGTAAAACACTCAAAGGCAATGAGCACTTGAAAGTGTGGAGCTGCAGACAGATTCGGCCCAGCAATTATCCTGTCTGCGTGCCTCCTAAACACAGCATACCAGATACGTTTGGGCCTCTTCAGCAACGATCCCAGTTATGGAGACAGGGATGCTCATGACACCATGTTTTCAGAGCTGCAGAGACAGAGAGCCTCTGGCCATCATTTCTAAAACACATGCCACACAGCCTGCACCACCCACACCACACAGACCTGTTATTGATGTCCACTGACAGTTCTCCCCTTCACTCAAATCAGGGTGGCCAGCTATAGGCAACAAAGCAGTAAATACAAAGTGTCAAGGTAACACAGCTTACTCATAACTACTTACCAGTAGCAGTACTTATCAGTTGCCTACACTTGTCTTGTTAGTGAGGACAGATATCCTATAAAGATGTGTTCACGTATTGGCAAATTTTATCATCCCCTGGTGGAGTTTTGCTGTCTAAGACTTTGTGTTTCCTTTTTGGGCTACTGCCCAGTAAGGAGCAGACTGACAAGCACCCATCAGATGGATTGATGTGTCCAGCTGGCAGTGCAAGAGGTGGACTAACAGAGGAGCAGGAGCATCGCACATTAAATCTGATGGCTAAGATAAGGGGGGTGTGGTTGAGACTCAAGCAGAAGGTCTGAATGTGATTTAAGGATGAGGTAAGATGAAGAAGTGGAAGGCAGGGAGGGGTGGATCACTGAGGGAGAAGGTGACAGGAAGTGACTGTACCTTGGATACCTTCAAGGTGACTCAGTATGACAGAACATTCCCAAGGGTTTACTACAGCAAAGAGGGGTAGACAGAGAGGGAGAAGGGGAGAGGGAGGGAGAGAGAGACAGAATTTCAAGGTGCAAAAGCTCTTTGCAGATGTCCAAATACGCAGTAAATCACTCTGAAGACCTGAGGGTACTCAAATGCTTTTTGACTGAATCTGTCTCTGAGCCCAGAGGCTCCAGAATGACTAAAACATTAACAGGAGTTTCCGGGTAGCTCCAGCAGCCCACCCATCCCCCCGCTAGTGCCTGCACTATCCCAGGACTGTGCAAACATAAGGCCAAACCAAAATGGCCTCCATTCAGATGTTGTCCAAGTGGCTGTTTTGTTTGAAACCAAGAGAATGTGCAACTAGAAGATAGACTGGTACACAAACTATCTATTTAGCTGTGTGTCCCCATTCCCATGAGTCATAAAGTTGCCTGTGGCATTTGAGTAAAGAGGTCTGTGTGTCGAGTTACAGGTGTTCTTTTTAACGCGATTGCTTGGAGAAAAGAAAGGTTTATGACTTTTTTTTCTATGAGGGCAGAAGAAACAGAAGTGACATTGGACTTTTAAAGAAAAAAAAACAACTTTAAAACTAGGATATAATCACCTTTATAGCACAATAACAAACAGGCCTGCTTGCTATGCAACCGTACTTCTGCAATCAACAAACTTTTTGCACCCACACAGCAAAAGCAGCAAACCATTACCAACAATTAAAGTGCTGAGAGGGAAAAAACAAATTACTTGCGAATGAAAACCCAAAACAAGCAATATTTAATTGTATTATGTCCTATCATAAACACAGAAGCATTACAACAAATATATAAAAAAAAAACCCATTTGGCAAATGTTCAGTAAAAGGGTTTCGTGCAGCACAATTATTCAAATGTGTAATGACATTAATGTATCTATTTCTTATTGCTCATAAATGGAAAAAGTTGTGAAATGAGTAGTAGTGAAATGAATGAAATTCTTTCAACAGTTTTATGAGTACAGAATTACAACTTCACATTTTGAATTCATTGAACTATAACTGGCAAGCTTACTTTTGAGAATGAATAAATGTTCTTTTAATTGCACTGTTTAAACTTTTTTAATGCTTTTACATTAATGTATTATGGTCTTAACATTGCATTTTTTCCAGACACTGCCTTTTAGATAATATCTTCACTTCATTCCTCAATTTGCCTCGTCTGACCTACAAATTGAAAATGACTGATTTAATGCTAATGAAGAGAACATTAATAGGCGATACAATGAACTGAGTGCTTGTAATTACAGTAGAGCTTCACAGGATTATATTCACAACTTAAATTACTAAATTACAGATTTAGCAGCACTAATCTTAACAATTATCCATCTAATATTACATAGATATGTTGAATGTGTGACAAATTTTTTTGACAGTACAGAAATCACAGGATAGGCACAAAGGAAGAAAAGGAGAGGTGCACAGGCAATACTCTTTGTTGCCTTGATGTGTGAGCTCGACTGCCCCCTGGCAGATGCAGCTGTCACTGCATTAGCATTTTATCAGAAAGGAAAACCACTCCCTGCAACAGAATGCCACAGAAAAAAAAAAAAACTACCCATGACTTACTCATTTGTAATACACACCCTATTATTTACGCAATCTACAGTGTTTGGGGTTAATGTCAAGAAGAAGCACTGAGATTGTTAGAGAAATCAGGGTGGATGCAACAAAGCACATTTTCTTCAGAAGACAGAAGATGCACAATGGTATTCCTGGCAAAGTACACACTTAAGTAAAGGCCAGGTCTCAGCAGCCTATATTTAAAAAATTGTGCATTAAAATTAATTGCAACTTCGACATAATTCTCTGGCCTTGTGCATTACAACAAAAAGGTAATCTAATGCCATACAGCTGAGATCAAGCTTTCCTTTTATTCTTTTTTGGCAACATTTAAAAGGCAAAAAACATCAGTACCAGTTTCTGGCCAATGTACAGAAACAAAGAACAAAGTATAAAGAACTTATCCAAACTGAGAAAACAACCCATTGTATCACCACTACATGGAGTGGAGGGACACATGCTCACAAATTCAGCTTTTAAATAGCAACACAAATAGATTCCAATAGCTAAAATTTTATGTGCAAAAAAGACGCCAGTAAAAGGATCTGCAGACAAAGCATATATGGTAAGGGACTCATGATTAAGTAAACATAAGAAAGCCTGGAACGTATAGGAAGACAAAAATCATCCGAAAGTTAATGCCATGATTGATTTCAAACATTAACTGTGAGAGTGAGAGTGAGAGAGGGAGGGGGAGAGAGAGAGAGAGAGAGAGAGAGAGAGAGAGAGAGAGAGAGAGAGAGAGAGAGAGAGAGAGGTTCAAAAACAGTTGGACAGTATACTTCTGTTTATTTTATAAAATAAAGCCTGCAAACGTCACTGCTACACTAGCTGTAATGCAGTAAGGTTAGACATGCTGTTAAGCTACCTTCCGTCACAAACACACGCTGTGTGACTGAAATGCAGAGTAGCCCAAACAACACTGATGCTGTGGGAATAGCTGCAACATTACAGTACCGTCACTCTAACTAAAGGTGGCAGTACAGACCCTGACACAAGGAAAGGTAAACCAAACACCAGAACCACAGACAACCACTGGTAGGTGACGGTAACTCTTGTGAATGAAGCAAGTGAACCTAACTCTCTCTATGTAGTTATTATACAGTCTATCCAGATCACCATGATAAGAAACACACAACTGCCATTTTTCTCTGAATAGTACTTTGTTATCAGTAACACATTCTCCTAGTAAAACACACAGGGTCAAAAATACTAGAGGGGAACTGCAGATGAACATGAATCACTGCCTCCATTTTGCAGTGCTTTAGGTCCACTAACTACAAAATTACATCACTCAACCATGACCACTAAAAATAAAGGACCAGAATCTGTAAGGCTGTTCACAATTAATTAACCAATGATCTCAGATTAAAGGTTGTGTCACAGATCAGACCAAGAAGGCATTTATCATTTCAATGGGCAAAAGTATTATCACATGATGCCTCATTTCTCTTCTCTGTTACTAGTATATATATATAAAACACAGCCTCTATTGTATACAAGTAAATGATCAACAGAATAATTGGTCGACCGATTAATCAGGTGAATGTTTGACATTTTTGATTTGGCATTGGTAGATGTCTTCACTCACACTGGCTGATTAATTAAAAAAATGTCTGCAGCCTACACTGGGAGTATTTTACCTGCATATATAACTGAAAATTAAAATATGAATGTGAAATATTATGTTAGTGCACAAGTGCACCTGAAAAGTGCGCGAGTTAGATTATATAAAAAAAAAAGTTACAGTTTCTGCTGAAGCCTATCCTTTCAATGTCTGTCTCTCTCTTCTCTGTGACTGTGGGTGGAGCTCAGTTCCTCAACACAGATCGGACAGCAGGCAGGAGAAGCCCAGGTGTAGTGTAGATTTTACTACTTCACTTCGTTACACTTGACTTTTCACTGTATCCACAACAAAATTAGGTTGAAAAGCCAATAAAGTAGTTTATCAAAACACTTGTTAAACAAGCACAAAGTCTCAGAAAAAACATCTCATATCACATTTTAGGAGCAGCTCCCCAACTTCTGCAAATTATATAAAATCTTCTAGCTATCACATATTTCCTCTCTTCTTGTCAAGTGGATCTACAACACACACGAGTATACCAAAACATGTACCGCACAGCATGACTGACCATTCTTCACAGCAATAGCGCTGATAAAATGTTCAGACCTTTTTAAAAAAAAAAAAAAAAAACACTTAAAAATATTAAAATATTTTCATAATTCACTAAATGATCAGTTAAGTTCAGCATATTTGTATCATCTCATTTCTAATTATTAAATTGTACTATATCTATCTCTATATCGATAAAGATACACATACATACATAGGCCATCTGTTTTCTTGCTTTGTAAAGATCGGCATAGGCAACTGAAAACCCATTCTGGTACACATTGTATAACGAATAGAATTTGTCTTGCGGACGTTTTTTTAGCGAAGCTTGAGATTAAAATGCTTTTGGATCACTGGTTGTGTTTTCTACTTGGGCAGAAAATTCCCAGAGTACAAAAAAAAAAAAAAAACACAACTAGAAATCCTGATAAAATGTAAAATAACTGCAGACCAGATAGCTTCCCACCCCACCATTTCAAGAACACATATACTGAAGCATCACAGAAAGACAAGCCAATCTCAGGGTTTGCGAATACAGTCCACAGACAGGGGATAAATCCTGCGTAGGCAACAAAAAGCAGATCAATAAAGAAAGCATGTAAACAAACCACAGTGGAAATGAAGTTGCAATGGATTAAGAGCGGGATGGGGAGGTTGACCAGCAGTGCTTCAAATTAAACACATGACCATGGAAGAAGAATAAAGGGCAGAAAGGAGGGGAACCGTCACGGTAACAAGCAGTAGGAGTGCAAATGAGGAGTGAGAGATGCATGGCCATGAAGGGAAGAAAGGACCAGAGAAAGAGGGAGAGCATGCGTGAGAGAGATGGGGGAAGCGAGAAATTGAGGGAGAGAGAAAAACGGTAGTGTAGAAGTGATTTATGTCAGTTGTATAATTTTCTACAACACTGCGCCCCCCTCTTCCCTACGGCTCTACTTTACTCCTCCATATCCCATCCTCCCACCAGGGTGTGCTCCTCCTCACTGTCACACCAAGGAACAGTCCCCGGCCACACCATCCAATCATTAAGATTCTGCTGTGATTCCGACTGCAGCACTTCGCAAATGGAAGACTGGACATAATTTCCCTAAAATGCTGTTTTTTATCACCTATTTCCCCTTCATCAGCTTGCCGCACACGATTGATAGCTGATGGCACCTCTGACAACTTAACGTTTTTATGGCTAGATTTATGGGCTATCTGCTCCTCTCCTTTTACAGCTGAAACTCTGTAAAAATGCTTATTTCTCAGATAAGGAGAGGGAGTGTGGAATGGTATCACACCCAGCTAAATGTATGTACGAGAGAGAAGGGCCCACCTCACTGCATTGCAGTTCAGATCTGTGCTAGACTTCCAGGGCTTTATGACTACTCTGAGACTGAAATTACCTCTGCATAGCATAATGGATTAAATACTTCTCACTTCTTAGATAGCATACCACCTAACTCTCATCACCTCCTTAACGACAAACATATGCTGTCATCCCCTTTTCTCGCAAATAAACACTTTACGTCAAAGCAAAATAGACAATGTAAAACAGCAACAAAGAATACCCTCACTATATCCCATATGAGAAGCTCTTAAGACATTTGTCTTTTTTCCTCATTTTTGTTTTCAAGTTAAGACAAGAATCAGGTTAAGTGCACTTAAATTAAAATAGGGGAGCTTTGATACCAATGAACACTTTAACTGCAAACAAATTGTTGGGTATTTGTGTGTATGTATGCATCTACATGTTGATGCAAGCAAGATGTTTTCAGTGTACTGGAAGCCTGCTGGACTTACTGGGCTGCAGTAGTGTGGCCACTGCAGGTTCCCCTCCCTTCCTACTCAGATTTACAGCAAGTACAGGCTCCCAGTTAGCCTTCTCCTCTGTTCCAATGATGAGCCTGGCAGATCCTCAACAGACACCCTGGGGGACTGGAGTGTGACAGGGAATGGGGGAGGGGAGTATGGGGGGGTGAGAAAGAGGAAGATATGCGGAGTAGGGAGGAGAGAGAAATAGAAGGAACCAGTCTGATGTGATCAGTGATGTGTACACACCTAAGAGGACACACCCTGGAATGGGGCAATACCACACATTTTAACTGCACTGTCCCATATTTCATTACGGTTACCAAGGCTACAAGGAGCACCTTAGAAAAGAGACCCAGAAATCATCTCTACATGTTTTAGATTCAGCCATATAGGAAGGGAGATTATTATTCTAAGCTACAGTATGCTCAGTTTAGTGAAGAGGGCCAATCTGTTGAGCAGAGAAAAGAGAATGTATTTGATGTCTGTCACAGGTTGCTCTGAATATTCTATCTGCCTTTATTTCTTAGTACTCTCTCTGCATCTATGGGTATGAGTAGGAAGTTTATGAAATGAAATATGTAACCAGAAAGCATGTAGTTTTAAGGTGCTTAAAATGGTTCCCACTGCAGTAATTCCAGTAGTGTTAACATTTCCAGAATTATAGCGTCTCATGCTTCATAACAGGAGATACACATGGTAATCACTGTAAGTAGACCAGTCCTTACTAGCAACAAGAAGAGAATTTCACACCATCACTGAATCACTGCCATACTATCACATAAATTCAACGCAACACAACACTCACTGGAAGCAGTCTTCATCTCAGGCCCAACTAGAGAATGTAATTATTCTGATTATTCCCAGTAACTCCTGCCTTCTAATAGGGGTGCAATGAACAGGTATGGATTTGACCCGTTTTGACCGGGCTTTGGAAAGTCAGCACACATATTTTTCCAACTTGTGGGTGACTTCTGTAGCATACTTTGGTTGACCATGTCAGACTGTTCACTTACATTTTCCAACAGCAAGGCTGAATAATGCACATAAGACCATGATAATGACTCAGCACATAGGAAGTTCAGTAAAGCTATTTAACACTAAGGTTTATCATCACCTTATTTTCCAACACAACACTGACTTGCTGACATCATACTGTGAATTTCTGAACATGTGAAGTATTTAAACAAATCGAGAACTACCTAGTAACAACATGACTTCACTGCAGTAGAAAATTCATCTAGAGTCAATACATTTTAATAGAATCCTATTAATCACATAACATGAAATGTGGTCTCTTCTAAAAGGCCACAAACTGGGTTATCCATTGAAAAATGGTCTCTTTCTGATTAAGCAATCACATTGCAACTATAGGCTGCCCACTGTTCATAAATCACTTCAAACATACATGGCATTTGATTAAAACCCATTAGCAATAAGCAACAGTGTGTGCATGACGTGCATGTGGGGAAGCATGTGCATGTATCTCATCGCACAATTTCCATGGTCTGCTCTTTAGGATGGTCCTCATTAGTGTGAATATTAATGCAACCAGAAAAGGGGGAAGGGAAAGAAAAATGTAAAAGGAATTTGGAAGAGGATTTTAAGGGGGCCATTTCATCAGAATCGTTATTTTTTTGCGGTTCTCTGAAGGCTCGTAACCGGCGGTCTATGAAGAGAGACATGCCGCAGTGGGGCTTAATTTAAAACCAGAAAGGTCACTGCACTAAGAAAGGTCCTTTTGCTCAGCCAAAAATATAAAATGAGAAGGAGAAAAAGAAACCAGTGGGGGTGAAGGAGTGGGCCAAGTAGGAGCGCAGAATGAAAGAGATCAGAGGATGCCGATTGAGAAGGGGAAACCCAGGCAGGAGGAAACACATTCTAGTAATTTGGAAAGACAGTGTTATGGAAGGGAGTACAAAAACAAAAAATAATACTGAGAAAAGTGAATACAGAGAAGATAATGAACTGAGCTGCATTTGAACTGGAACAAATCTAGCTTCAAAACCGATGCAAGAGCTTTGTTGTTTAATTTAATGGCGTTTTTGCAAGTAATTTGTTATAATGGCCCACAATTTCAACCCAAAAAAAAACAAACAAAAAAAAAAAACACAGCATTTATACACAGTGAAGGATTGCCAATCTGTCCAGCAATCTGTGTTGGCAGAAACGAAACCCTCCCCGAGCCTTTGCTGAATTAGGCTTCACATGCCTGATACTGGACCAGAGTACTAACGGTCAGATGGGAAATTAGTTTTGCCATATGTAACTTAGCACAAGGTACAACTTTGAAAACTTAATTTACTTAAAACTTAATTTCCCCCCAAAATCAGCCTTTAAGTGATTATCAGCTTAGAGAAACGCACGTTGCGTGTTGGACTAGGCCATGTTTACAACAGTAAACTGTTAAGCAATGACGTTACCCTCTTCCAACTCTACCTTATATTTTGCAAACTAACCCTGTCTTCAATCACCAGTTTATCTATCAGCTCATTTTAATTGTCCCTTTTTTTGACTGCACCACATTACATAAAAGCACACAGGAGCCTCATGGCAGCAACACGACAGCCGCTGATGTAAAGCCTCACGCTTTGCACAGATAAGATGGGTTCAATTTTAATGTTGCTAGCACACCGAGACACACCAGGCTCACTTGTAAAACAGAATGCCCTCTTTGCTTGTAAACGCAGCAGCCCAAGAGAAGGGGGATGGGCAGGCTAAGGTGGGACTAAATTAAAAGGAGGAGAGGAATTCCAGTGGATCAATTTCTCTCAAATTCCCAATCCATCCACCCCCCACCCCCCCCATCTCTTTTACAAACTAATACCCAATTCCAATCACAACTGCGGTAAAGCATATCTTGTAAAAGGTCATAGTGTGACCTCTGAGCTTTCTAAACTAGATGCTAGATGCTTGAAATACTGCCCAGTCTGACATAAAACTCCCCTGAGCACAAACACATCACCAGTGAGACCTGCATCCAGCCCATCAGTAGGTGTGCATTTTGAAGTACAGAGTATAACAAAATATTGGTTGTCAGTTTTGACAAAAACCAGAACCCTAACAAACAAGTGTGTGGGCAACCAGGAATAATTTGGGGAGGTGTATCTGTGTGTACATGTGTGCTCGCCATAGGCAACATGCCACCATATAGTGGAGTATTTCTCCTGCAGCCAGCCAAGAGAACTGATCAGATGGACGATCAAACACTAATCATTCCCTCACGGCCCATACCGAGTAAAGCTGTCATTAATTTTGCGGAATTACATCAAATCTGAGACATTCTTTATGTGGCCCACGGCCCGCAGACAGTTATACGACAGGGACTGCTGCGCTAAGCAGATGGGGCAGCTTGGCCGTGCATACTAAATACCAACGTCCCCCATTTCTCCATCTCCACCCACCCAACACTCTGCCCTCCTTCCAGGCAGCTCCATTCTTTGTTTTCTATCCTTTTAATATCTTTTCTTTAACATGAGAGAGCTGATTGCATCCTGCACCAAATAATATTGAGCGTTATTTAACTCAAAAAAAGCTTAATAAAAAAATTATTTTTTTTTTATTTATTTATATGCACTTTTTAAGGTTATATTCATACATTATAAACCCCACACATAGTATGACATGGAAATAGAAGTAGTGTACTGACTTGGCTGATTGGCTGACTTTTTTCTTTTTTTTTTTTTTCTTTTTTTTTTAACTGTTAGCTTCTTAACAGTTTTCCTGCCTATATACAACAGAAGGTCATAATCTCATTTGAGGTTTCCTTGGTAACTGATTACTGCTGAGGGCAACTTGCAATTTATGACTAGTGACACATACCTGCCATTCCCTTTGAATGAGACATGTGGTAAGCTATATTCAGACAGACCACCTCAGGCAATAAAACTGCAGTAGCACTCAGGGGCTATACCATTTTCTTATACTTAGAGAAATTCCAAGCCAGGCTGCTAGAAATCAGCAGATGACAGGGATTAAATGCAGAATAGTTTTACAACTATATAGCAAATAACATAACACGTTTGTGCCAGAACAGTTGATAGTGTTTTTTTCCACTTGATGCTCAATGTTTATTCTTTTCACAATTTCCATAGTCAAAAAAATTAATTAATTAAGTCTGTGGTGTGTGTGTGTGTTTGTGTTTGTGTGTGTACACACGTATGGGTCTGTGAATGTGCTGGGGTGGGGGTATTATGGCAGAGAAGCCATAACAGCAGACCGTCAGGTCAAGATCAAGTAGTTTCATGGACAATCCACTTTCAGTCTAGGCACTATTAGGGTGAAGCCTCAAATTCCTACTGCACAGCTATCTTCTACTTTCACACAACAGCAACACTTCTAAGTCAATGGTATCTGAGGACTATTATAATGCTTTCTGGCAAAAAAAAAAAAAAAAAAAAAATCTCACAAAATTTGAAAAACGGGTACAAATTTTAATGTATGCATATCTAGCTGTTATACTGAAATTATGATACAAACTACATAGACATAATTTTGAATCTTTTGGGCGTCATGCGTCAACAAAATCCAATTAAGAATTTGAACTTGTTTTATATTACCTAATAGCCTAGCCTAAAACGTGCATGTAAACCATTGCTACTGAATATGCTTGTCATTGCAGTGCAATTTATTTAATTATCACACTGCATAAAGAGCCACTACTTCCAGCACCACTTTGCTCACTCAGACTCAGCACACTATTAATCCACTTAAACACAATTTATAGGGTCTCTGCATTGACTGTCCATCGGCATAAAATTACATGAAGCGTTCTTATAGGGTCTTCAACAGACTAAATTAGCCAAACTGGACTTACTAATTGAGGAGGAGTAAAAGTACTGTGTGACTGGATTGACTCATCAATTAGCAGAGATAAATAAGCGGTCTAGGCAGCATAAAAACATCAATAACTATAATAATAAGATGGACATAAGCTGTAGCTGCTCAGGCATGATAACTTTATATCTGAAATACAAACTTCAGTTTCCACTTCTGTGATTAAGGTCTTTGTGACTACAGGCAGCCATGCTGAATGTACTGCAATGGAGTTTCTCTTATTAAATTTAAACAGTTTTAGACTGAGATCACATGTTTTGCAAATGTATAAAATTTAAATAATGTTTTCATTAAAAAGGAAACCTCTTACAATTAGGCATTTGTCCTACATGATTAGTTTAAGAAACTACTATCAAGCACAACTTTCATCAGCTTTATTTTATTTTATTTTAGGCAACTATCATCTACGTACCTCAGTGGCCATGCACTCTGTTTTTTTTATAAATACTAATCAGCAAAACTTTAATTACAAAAGGCTTAACTAATGTATAGTTTGAGTGGTTGTTGGTCCTTTTATTTTTGGATCATACTGCTGCCTAATAAAACTGCATTGTTTCTATGTAATGTTTCGCCCACATTATATAAATAGGCTAAAATTACCTCACAAAGCTGTGAGACAGTCACAGGTTGCCATGTACCTAGGCATTTGAGGAATATGGTTGCATGTGACAAGCTCAAAGCAATAGTTTTTTTAGATGGTATACTGCCATCTCCTGTTTGGAGTCATATCATCATCATGCAGGATGGCAGTTTCATTTGTACCCTACATATTATAAGGTATAGTAGGAGATGTAAGGCATCTCTTAAACCTGTTGAGACTGGGATTACTGTTTTTTCTAACAAATAAAAGAACTGAGTCAGCGTATATCCAGTTGCATGGAAATGATACACAACAATATAGTTCACAACAACGATGCAAACGATGCAAAAACAGCAGTAACAACAGCAAGTGAACAAGCACCAACATGCTCTCTCCTACAAGAGAGACTCTCAAAAGACTACTACAACACCCAGGAGCCTGGCTCCTCAGCTCAGATGATCAAGAAAAATCTGGAAGATGACTCATGGCAACTTCCAGGTGACGTCAACTGGATGACTGACAATCCTCACAGCTATATGATCAGACAAAATGAGACACAGAAGCACTAGCAAGCTAGTTAATTATTCTCACTTTCATTTCACCACTAGTGTTGGATTATAGCATTTCATTACAGATCAGCATACGTTTGACTCAGTTTGATGTGTAAAGAAATATATATCAAAAAAACAGTAAAATTCTGAATTAACCACGCTGTTTAACCTAATTGAACCAAACTGCACCATTTAATAATTACTCATGTTTACAATAATTTAAAATATGAACTGACAAACTGTAAACCAAGGATAGAAATGTGTCATGAAATTAGTTCATGAAAAATCTCTGCTAGCACATTTTTAAAGAATATTGTTCTTTGTGGTGTAAAAACATAAGTCAATGTGGCTGTCAACAAATATTTACAAATATAATCATTTAAAATTAAAGGATGTTAATTAACAAAAATTAGATTACAATTACAGAAAGTACGGTCTTGCTATACTTTTAAAAACTTTTAAAATTAAGTACAGTCATATGTGTGGTTTCTTTGTAAAACAGCTGAAATTATAAATATCAAAGTGATTAATATAAATATAAAATAGATATGGAAAGTCCATTACTAGTTGGATAGATACTTAAAAATCCCAAAGACAAATTGTTGGAAAAAGGTGTTGCAGTAGCCATTACACACAAAAAGTCAGGCAAACACAGAAGGCAGAAGAACAATACACTGCAGTAGTGCAAGTCACTTACAAAGACCAGAGCCATACAGCACCTTTAACAGAAATATGAATTCTAAATGTATTCTTTAGTGGCCAATTTTAAAATAGTCCTCTCAATTATCAGATATGTCCATAGTTGAGGCATGTTTCATAGCGTATCAGTGCGTAACTACTTTTAATAAAACGTACTGATAATCACAAATACTTAGATGCGCCTTTGTATCACGTGACCAACCGCTTGCACGTATGTCCTAGCGGAGCATCTTCCTTCAATTCTGTCCTCATCGCACGTAAAATATACTAGTTTCCATTGGTCCTTCTTCACACCGACAACCACTGTCCCACTCTGTGATTTGGCATCGTTGAGAAAAAACAACGGCGGCCGATGACAGGCGTCATATTACGTCCAGTGCGACCTCCGCTTTCCTGTTATGAGCTTGGGGATTGTAGTTTAAACTGACGCGTTTCAGCGTTGGTTCACCGACATAGCGAACAACAGTTCCCAAAATTCCGCGGCGGAAGTGAAGCTGTCATGCTTATGTTTTGCTTTGGTTTTTTTGTTATTGTTTCGCGTTAGTGAAACAACTGAGCCCGAGGAGTAAGGCACTCTGCATCGCTCACGTTTTTGTTTTTCTCTTGTGTTTTCTTTTATCTGATAAAGATAATACTTGTGTAAGGCCGTTTACAGTGAAGTGAGGGCGATAAAGGTAAGAGAGACACCAGAGACTGTCAAGATAATGTGCGCAGATGTATTTTGTAGTTAACAAAGCCTTTTACTCTGTCGTCTGACGTGCATCACAGTAAGTAATTCAACAATCATAATTATTCACTGCAGCTGCGCGTCTGTAATGTCATCGATTACACGACTGTCTCCCTAAGCTTTCATCGACGCTCATGGCACATTGTTTTCTCGACATGTGCCACTGTTGGGCCTCAAGCCTCATGCTGTGTAATGTGAACCCCCTGAAAGCTCCTGTGCATTTTCGTTTATACTTTTAGATGGCATCTATAAAATATTCTGCAACATTTGTATTTACATTAAGTAAGAAGCCCCCCCCCTCCCCTCGGTTTAGAATGACGTATTACTAGACAAAGATAAATATAAAAGTACAAGAAGTGAATCCATCATTGCAGCACATGTACACTGTAAACCTTAATAAAGCTTTTAGAGTTTTCTTTTAGTCTTTTCCCTTCCACTTGTTATAATATTACACTGGTGATAAATTCTGCACTATTATGTCCTTCTACTGCCCTGGGTTGCTGGGGGATAATGTATATTTCTGCCACAACATAGTGCTTTCAATACTTGTTGACATCTTAAATACTGGAGTCAATAACCCACACAATGCTAAATTAATAAAAAAAGTCAGTTACATGTGGTGTATAAGTGGTGTGTTTAGCTGCAGGCTGAAATTCCTTATAATTCATGGAGAGTATTTCAAGGTGAAACTTGAGCCCCATGCATGCCACAGGCACAGACACCATGTTTACACATGAGGTGTGCAATAGCATTTTTTTAAGATGACTGAAATAGCCCCAGTAGCAAACATGTTATATGTCATGTGGCCAAAGGTCATGCCATCAGCAATGTTTAGCTCTGGGGCCCCTACCACAAAGCGAGATTAGAGGGTTATCTACCAATTCTAGGAAATAACTACTTGTACTAATCAGTAATATTGATCATTATACATATAAGATTATGACAGAGACAACATTTTTTTACTAATGTGACAAATAAGAAGAAATAATTATTATTTATATATTTATTGGTCAAACTGTTATGCTGGTCCAGGCTTTTCATGGGCCTGTTTTAACTCACTGTAGAGTGATGTATTTTCACATTTATAGTTAGATTATTATTAGGAAAAGACTATCCAAATATCAACATTGAAAATTGAATACCTATCTGACTAACAAGTATCTGGATATTTGGGTGGAGCCTTAAATAATAGCTTCATGTCTTTTACATGAACATGCTCATAGGTACCTTAGTGGTACCAGTCACCTAAGACACCCAGCGTAAAATTTAGTGAAGCTAGATAACCCTGGAATCTGATTAACTCACTTTGTTTCTACACTCAGTCCGGATATCTTCTTGCACTGAATCAATACTTGCAAACTGATAACTCTTTGTTTGTTCTCCAGCAGTCACCCCTTACTTAATTTATTGTTGCAAATTCTACCATGCATGTTAGTTTCTAACTTAAACTCATAAATAAATAACCAAAACAAATGCCAACTCAAGGTTTAACATTGTGTTTTTCTTGTTGCTGCAAAACAGCCTGCGTTTGTTTAGTGTTGCCATGGACAAGGCTTGTGGGGTGGAGTTTAGAAACGTGGGCTGCAGTTACTTTCCTCAGACCAGAGTCGATTGCCACTACACATTGAGCTCACAGCACAACTGGGCCAGCAATGACTGGATAGGGCTGTTCAAGGTATTGTTATATTCATGACTGCTACAAAAAAATAAGTGAACATTTTATTTATTTACAAAACAAACTAATAGTGTGTGCATGATTTCTTTCCCAGGTTGGATGGTCATCAGTGAAAGACTACCATACATTTGTCTGGGCACTGGCTCCAGCAGACTATCAAGAGGGCACAGACATCAATTGCTGTGTTCATTTCCAGGGTACTCATGCCCCACTAGTTTTGTTTTTCCCAGTTTACCAGAATCTATATAGTACAGTTCTTACAAATGCACATAAAATCCTCAGCAGGAGATTGGCATTTCTGTAAACTGAATTGGTTTGTCTTGACAGACATTCCTCTTGGCTTAGTCTAAGAAAAACTTTGTCATAGGTTGAATCAATTTCTTTAGTGATCACAAGGTTGAGTAATGATGACAAAGACAGTGGCTCAAAGCCTGCTCTGACTTCCACTATTCACTAGCAAATACACTATATACTTTGTCAGTGGTAGCTGATAAGCTTGATTCAGTGTGAGGGGCACATGTGCAGCAGGTGTGGCACTGACCCCTGGTAGAGTGATTTATCACTAACTTAAGCTTAGTGTCAGTGTCATTCTTCACTGGAAGAAGAGCACTGGAAAGAAAGTCGACAGAAACTGCTGATGGCTCCTTATCACCAGCAATGCAGTGATTTAAAAAGAAGGTCCTCTGCACTGTGACCTAAGCTGGTGCTGTAAGTTACAATGCAGCTTATAAACTCTGTCATATGCGATTCTTCTTGTTGGTTTTCCATCTCGCCCCTTTATTGCACATGTGTTGTGAAACAGAAATTCAAAGTAAATCATTCTAAACGTGAATCTATGACCTGTGTAAGATACGAAGAATACTAGATTAGCTTACTTTATGGGCCTGAAGTCATGAGGCTGTGGTTGGATGGTCGCTGCTGAGCACAGGAAGCAGGAGGCATAACATCAGTTCCTGTAGGTTTTGTTAAATGTGGGGGGGGAAAAATAGCATTAAGAAGGTGAAGATATAGACCAACATGGTTAAAGTAGCAAATAAATTTAAGTCAGTTTAAATATTTTACAAATAGCAAAACTGGCCAAGTAACCAATTCCTTGCAAAGCAGGGACAGTTAACAGGATGTTAATGTTTGCTTTGAATGTTTGTTGTTAACCATACTTTTTATTAGCTTAGCATACTTTTATACATGTGGTTTCTACAGTATATAGCATATAGCATTATTGCATATTAACTGGATTGCGCACAAACACTAGAAGAAACAGCAAATATCAAATTATCAAGTGTAAAAATATTGAGGAATAAAGGTAAAATATTACCAAACATTGTTTAAAGAGCAGTCAACCTACTGGTATGTTACTGGAGTACTGGAGCTGACGTTAGCTATGCACTGTGAGTAAAGGCTGCTCCTCAGACACCTGTCGTCATTATTGTTAGTAGTTTTACCAACTTTCTGACTTCTTAACAAAACGTAACACTAGCTAATTTTGGTTGTACTGGTGACTAGCTAGCAATGTGACGTTACAGCTTAACAGTCAATGATTTCACCTGCTTTAGATAGCGTTAATGCTAACATTATCGCAAGCTAACTGTTTGCTGAGCTAGCTAATCATTCTACTAAACAAACTCAATATTCTCAGCTAGCAACCAGTAATCTAAAACAAGCCTACCTCAGAAAATACGCAAATTGCTTTTAGCTTCACAGGAGCTCGTAAGGCTTGTTATACTTTAAGAGATATACCCAACGTGTAGCAATACTTGTAGACTTGCCCTGATGTGGGACCGTTGGAGTGTCCCGCCCGTATCACGTCTTCTGTGCTCATTGTCAAATTTAACATAACAATGAACGAGAACTCACCCGGTGCAAATTGGGCTTCTCAGAGATTCATCAAAAAAGTCTAACAGAGATCAACACACCATCAACTTTTTCCTAAAGAGTTCGCACTAGCTAAATTATTTGTATTTAAATAATTCTGAACTAAGTAAAATCCAAGATGGCGCCTAATTGCTGTCTCTCTCACCGAAGCCGAAAGATTTTACTGCTGCTGTCTGGTGGCCGGATGATATATTGCAGCACTCTATTTGCGTGTCCACTTTATTAGGTACATCTTTGCAATGTATTGCAATCCAATCCATCAGATCTGCAATGGATCCTACTTTCACAAGGTTATAGTTTCTCCGTTTTTGTTTACATTTTCTGAAAACTGATAATCATAATGGGTGGTGGAGTTGCATTATATTAAGGGATGTTTAAGCCACGCTTCTGACATAAATGGCCAAAACATTAGACACGGCAAGATTAAACACCTCTTGGCATTATTTAAATGGATTATTACCTTTCAGACAGTTTCAGCAAAAAATAAGTATTTGCATTAGATTGTACAAGTGTACCTAACAAAGTGTCTAATGAGTGCATGTTAAAGTAAAATAAACATACTCTTTGTAAATGTTGCTTTATGTATCACAATAGTAAATCCATTTATTTAAATTAATATGTTATAGGTACTTGTTGTATAAATGCCAAAATGCCTGTATCATTGAGTTTTATAGTGACCTTCAGTGGGGATTAGTGTCTCATGATTGAAATTAGGCTACCTAAAATCCTCCAGCCTTCTGTTAACCATAATAGTAAGTCAGTTCTAAATAGAGACAAGCTTGATTTGAACCACAAGTTAATTTAATCTTTTTTTTCACCATTTTTAGCCTCCTACCTCCCCAAGGCCAGCTCACAAGAATATGAGTTTGCTTATATCGATGCTACGGGAAAAGTGTGCTCTCGCAGCTCCAAATTCACTTTTTCTGCCCCGAAGCCACTTGAGGATCTGGTGACCCTTGAGGAAGAACCCCATGGAGAAGAAGCAGGCACAGACATGCTGCTAGTAGTACCCAGGGCTGAACTGCTGCAGGTGAGAGCAACAAATACAAAACAGACAGGTGTGAGGGAGAATATTTTTCAGTTTTGTGTAATTAAGGAGTGCTGAACTAACACATATAAGGGGAAACCAATGCTGTGGTTGACTATTTTCTAAAAGGATTAGTGCACAATGATGATCAGCTGCCTGGTTCCTCTTATTTCTTGTCAGAGTCGTCTGCAGGAATGTCTGCAGGAGCGGGCTGAGCTGTTGCAGGTGCAGGAGGCAGTAAACAGGCAAATGGCAAAAGACAAAGTGGAGTACAAGAGGGCAAGAGAGGCTTGGGACAGACGGCGCAAAGAGCTGGAAAGTGATATCACCAGGCTGCAGGATGAACTGAAGCAGGGTCGAGAGAAGATCAAGGAGATGGAGGGGATGCAGAAGGTGGTTATAGACCTAGACGTATAACAAGCAACATCATTTAATTAGGCCCGGTTTTTTTACCATTTCCAGAGTGTTCTCTTTACCTGTGTCCCTACTGTCTGATAAAAAGCACAAGTCTCTGCTCAAACAACATCCTCCCAGGTTTAATGTAATTTTTATAAGTAACAGGAATTTAGTCAAATGTCTCAGTTAGTATATTATATAGCCATTTTTATTAAAGCTTAATCCATAGCATGATACATTAAAATTCCTCATAAAAAAATAAAAATGCCTCTGGTCCATTAGGAGGAGCAGGCCTTAGGACAATCATTAGCCCAGGAGAAAAGTGCTTTATTGGATGAAAAGGAAGCGAGTGAAGTGCGAATTAGAGAACTGGAGGAGGACATCAAAACCCTGACTCAAAGAACTGTGGAAAGGGACACTGAATTGGAAAGGTCTGACATTTTTCTTTCTTCTCTTCGTCTCTTGTCCCACTCTTTCTATGAGTTTTACAATGGTATCATGCAAATCTTTGGTTGTCATTAACCAAATCTGTGCGTGCAGGTTGAAGGAAAGAGCAAAGAGGGCGGGAGCTCAGAGGAAAGAAGAGGAGAGTGAGAGAAAGAGCCTGCAGGTCACACTTCAGAGCATGCTGTATATCATACACATACATACATGACATGCCTCTGTTGTTCTTTTCTTTAGCATTTCCATCTCTTTCCATCTCTCGTAGACCAAGCTGGAACAGACAGAGGGTGAACTCAGAAGTCTATCAAAGGAGTTCCAGGGCCTGAGGAATTCCTTAGCTCAGAGAGACACCAGTGTCCTGCAGCTCCAAAACACAATTACCACCCTCACTCAGAAACTTACCATTGCCCACAGGAAAGAGGTCAGTTATTTCTTTGGAAATCAGAGGGGACAAGTATTGAAAAATTGAAATATAGATTCATAGTCAAAGCTGGGATAGGCAGATTTGCATGCTGGAGGCTTCGGTGACGTAACCAAGTGAGTTTTGTAAGTGGAGAAGTATTTGCACACAACACCAGAATTTGTTTGGGGCAAACACATGTTATCAATTACTAGAGATGGGATGTTGTTTTTTATTGCGTAGCTTTTAACAATAGTTGTAAGCCAGGTTTTGCCCTCTGGCAGGCGTTTTTGAGTTGCACAGTTTAAAAAGAACAGGTGGAAGAATGCTTTTGTTCATTAGTCTGTTCTGTTCTTTCAATCAACTGTAACATCAGTGTTTAATCAATTGTAACAGACTAACATTATTGGATGTTTGTGTCCTTTGTGCTATTTATATTTGTGTTTTGATTTAGCTGAGCTTTTACAAAAGCAACTTTCAGTTGTTATGATAATAGTTTCATCTCATGTCATCGTCATATCAAAAAATCTTTAAACTTGGCTAAAATTTATCTTGAACATGACTTTAAATTCAGTATTAGTTATATTCAGGACTGGTATCATAGAAAGTCAACATATGCTTTCTTGTTTATTTATGGTCAGGCTGAGGGCGAAGCAACATTGAAGGAGATGCGGAGCCTGCGGGAGCATCTCAATGCAAGTGAGCGAGCAGCAGAGAGCTTGAAGAGTGATCTAAGTGCCATGGTAGCCCAGAGAGATCATGGACAGGCTGAATTGCATCAGGCTCGCCTGCAGGCTGCCCAGCTCACGCTTCAGCTGGCAGACTCCAGTCTTGCCCTCAGAGAAGGAAGAGCCCACTGGGCGCAGGAGAGGCAGACTCTGCAGCACATTTCTGAGGTACTGCATTGCTGCAGAACATGGAACATGTTAAAGTGAATACTGTATCAAAGTTAAGTTACTTAGGTATGTCACCCTAACAGAAAGAGCATGAGAAACTGGAGAAACTCAACACAGAGATGCAGAGGATGGAGGAGAGGCTGCAGGAAGAGAAGATGGAGAGAGTGAAGGTGGAGGTCGAGCTTGGAAGAGAAAAAGATTGCAACCGGGTAAGAAAGACAGCATTTCTTAACATCCACCAGGCAGATACTTTTGTGTAAAGTGACTTGTAATAAGTGTACTCAAAGCCAGGAGGAACTACACTTACAGTACAGTTACAGTACATGTCATGAGTTGTTGGAGTCTGGGACTGACTTTCTACACTCCCCAGATGTCATGCACAAGTTACAGTGTTGGTTCTACATGTTATACTGATGTTAGATGTTTTTTATAGATGTATGGTAACTGTATGCTGCCTTTTGATATCTGGCTTGTAGGTTCAGCTGAGTGAAACCCGCAGGGAGCTTCAGGAGCTAAAGGCCAGCCTGAGGGTCGCTCAAAAAGAGAAGGAGCAGCTACTTGCAGAGAAGCAGGTCAGAAAAAAGGGGAAAACTAAAGATTTTAATGTCGGTATATTTAGCATATGAAAACTCTGTAGATGTATGATGTTACATATGCTGACTTTCTGTCCCATTTATTATAAGTAAATAAGTTAATCTTAAGACTAATAAACAAGTAAACAAGTATTATGAGCTTTAGCCCAAGCTCACAATGCAGTACTTTATATTATTAGCTTGCAATTTAGTAAGTGTATTTACAGTTTGTATCACTGTCAAGTTCACCAATAAATTATTGTTTTCCCTAAAGCACTTTACTGATATATGTTATATAATAGATCAAATATAATATATTCATTTCCTGAACATTACAGATGTAATATGCAGTATACATAAGTATGTATATATATATATATATATATAATATATATATATATATAAACAATGCCCCAGTTTTTGGAAATCTTTCTGTTGTTGTCTTCTTAGTTGTTATTGTGCATAATAAATTGTTTAAAAGTGCAATATAAATTAGTGGTTTTCAGCAGAGTCAGTGCTTCTGCTGTTAAAGTGCTTGCATATTTTTTGTTGGCTGTCCACCCTCACATTGGTCCGTTACTGGCAGCGTAGGTGGTCAATTTTTTAAAATCAGTGTCCAGCTTAATTTTAACATATGCCACATAAGCAAATAGCAGCCAATCCGAGGCAAATCATAAATCCAACAAGAATTTAAATTTTATTGTGAAGTGATAATAATATTTATATAATAGCAAACGTGTTTGTGTATTTACTGAATAACCATTTTATGTGGATTTGGCTTGTTGAAGTCAGACATCATGTGGGTTACGAGGGTGACGGCTGCTGAAACCATGATGAAAGTCCTGCCCTGGTGTGTGATATGATGGTTGTATATTCCTCTACAGGAATTGATAGAATATATCTGTCAGCTGGAGCAGAAGATGGGAACCAGTGCCAAGTGGAGTGCTGCCCCGATTGCCTCCACAGGTGAATGGAGACACACATTAATCTCTTGTATGCCCTGCAGATGTGAACAATAAAAGTGTTAACTATCATTCAACAGCAACACTAAATATTGTTCAGAATGTCCTGTGTCCGTGGCTGACAGGAGCCGTTTTCTAAGGGAAATGTAACCACTTTTTTCTTGCCAATGTTTCTATCTTGCAGGGCGTCCTGACAGTGCATTATCTGACTCTGAAGACGAGAATCCAGAAGCCTTGCAGCCTCTCCGTCCACCAAGACCTTTGGGACACTACAGTCTGTGTGAGCAGGGCCAGCCTGACTCCTTGCTCCTTGACACCACTCCTGCCTCTCCCAGGGAGATGGAGATGCCCACAGTCGTCATCAACCAGCCAGCCCCGCTCTCCTCACCACACCAGGCTGGAAGTGACACTCTGCCGCACAGTTCTGATTCAGTGAGACACATTATCTGAGTCATTCAGTGTTGCCATAGCATAATTATATGTGATACTTAAAATGAGTTATGTCTTCATGCTGATGGCCAAACACACCAATTGAACATGGGCAGTGGCTTGTTTGATATAGACCTTATCTCCCAGAAGCAATTAGGCTGTTAGTCTGCAAGTTATTAGACTGTAATAGCTGCTGGACAGATACTGTATGTGTTAAGTGTGTGTGTGTGTGTGTGTGTGTGTGTGTGTGTGTGTGTGTGTGTGTGTGTGTGTGTGTGTGTGTCTTCTGCATGGTGTTTAGGAGGAAGAATCAGATCCACTTGAATGTGGAAGGCGCAGCTCCGGAGAGGAAACAGCACTTTTGCTCCCTGAGCACAGGGACACTGGTCTTAGGTACAACCTCATTCCTTGCACCAATAATGTTTGTATAACACAAATTGTCTTGCATAGAAATTTGAATGTAAAAGTATATAATATACATATTTACAGTACATTGTACTGAAATGTCAGCAGTATTCAAATGAAATGTCAGTATTTTCCTTGTGTTTTTCCAGTGTTTGGTACTACTGCTACATTTCAGAAGGAAATATGCTTTTTATTCCCTAAAATTCACTTCCAAATACAAAACATTATTTAGATACTAAACTAACAGTTCACACTTTATTTGAATTGGATTTGGATTTAGACATATTGATCAGTCTAATGTTTGAGAACTAAAAAGTTCTATTTAAACAATGTTTAAAAAAACTGACTTCAAAAAAAAATTCTAAATGTGAATATAAATGTCTTCATCAGAATACCAACTTTTTTCATTACTTGTCTCCCCACCTCATAGATTTTACTACCTTGAGCTTCAACTGTAAAATGCTACTTATGCATTGATGCATCAGTATCAACAATCTGATGTATCAGTCACATGGACCATTTTTGGAACACATTTTGTGTATTTGTATAAAATTTTGAATGCATGACTTGTAACAGAACATTTTTACATTGTTTATTGGCATGTTTACTTAGGTAAACTGAGTACTTGAAAAGACAGTATTGTGAATGAACACAGATTTCTTCCTGTCACGCTAGCTGGTTTTAAACTCCAGCAATACTTCATATTTTATGAGCTCCTGACTTGATTTGTGTACAACCTTACTCTGCAGAGTAATTAGTGAACACAGCTGCCACATGAATGCAGTGGAGTAAGAAGTTTCATATTTCTCCCCTAAATGCAGAAAAGTAAAAGCATAAAATATCTCAAAAAACGAAGTGAAATACATACACTTTAAATTTAAACATCTGAGTAAATACAGTCTGTTGCATTCACTCCTCTGGTCTCTTTTGGGAATTCAAAGCTTGCTAATGCACACAGACACATGTTATTTATGGTGACAGGGTGAGTATGGCTTGAAGATGGAAGTTTTGAATATGTGGTCGTAAAAGAAGTTGAGTCAGGGTGAGGCAGGGGAGACTGTGTGAGACAGAGCCGGGGCGTGGGACGAGCGAGATGGGAGGACAAGGGGACAGATAAGTTGACAGCAAGCTGTAGCAATGATTTACCTGAGGGGTGTACCACAGCCACGGGCCAATTTTCAGCATCATTAAAGCCTTCGCTCTCACACTCACCCACTCCTTCCGTCTAACCTCCTCTTTCAACCAGAATGTGTGTTTCTTTCAAGTTTTTTATACATGCACACTCTGATTTGTGTCTTTTTCCTCCAGTGATCTGGCTGACACCTCACTATGGTAACCAGTGGGCATCCAGCCACAGCCGCAACAAGTCAGTGTGGTTCCATGTTGCGTCTGCTAACAACCTTATATACTACCTGTACATCTCCCTCACTACACAGACAAAATGTTAATATGCAATTTATGTTGTATTTGCCGTGAACCTTGTTTTTTCTCTCCTAGACAGTTGTGTTGCTACCCTCTCTGTTTTGTTGTTAGGAATGACATGATGCTTGTGGTGACAGGTCAACACCGTGTTTACGACTGACATAAGACTGTTGCATAGTTTGAAATGGTGGGATTTTAAGCGTAGATCCTGGCATTTGAGAGTTTGCAGGCTGTAGCAAAATGATTTCTGTTGAATCATTGCTATGTCAAGAGCTTTACGATGGATGTTATGTCGTTTTTTATGACATTTGTGATTAGGAGTCATGACAGGCGCTGTAATTATGATGTTTTTGTGCAGGCCCAGCTCCACTGAAAATCATGGCAAAACTCTCTTCCCACATTAAATTCTCCACAGAAGCTTTGAACACTATTCATGGCAACATAAAGTAATGATACAGCATCATGCTAGAATTATACTGCAGTAATGTAGGGCTCTGACATTATATTTCTCCTCCATTTACTCAGAACTAAGATTTGATATGCACTTTTTTGTACACATTAGCAGCTGATTGTTGGCATATAGATACAGTAAAGAAGTTTTAGTGATGAAGAGGCTTTCTAAGGCAAGTGTTTGAAATAATGAGCTTATTGAACAGATTGTGTTTAAAGACTATTAAGATAGATGACAGATGCAACTTTCTACTTTACTACTTTAATATCATCATTATTATAAAATTCATGCTCGTAAGCTTTTCACTATAGATCAGCTGCAGACTTTACTTTACTTTTTCATAGTTATCAACATGAAATGCTAATTTACTATCTGGCCATTTGGCTATTTAGCATCAATCTTTATTACAATTTATATTGTACACAAGTTTACATAGTCATACTGATGCAGTTCTAAATTTGTGCCTAAAATAATAAAAAAAATAATCAAAGAAAAGTATCTTTATAGATTCGTCTATCATGACATTGTGTTGGTATTTTCTCCTAGCCCTATGGTAATATACTGCCTAATAAAAATTGCTGCCTATCTTTTAATCAATACTGTATGCATTTTTCATGATTTTCTATTTACAATTAACTTGAGTTATGCTGCAATTAAACTATATTCAGGTTTAGTCTGAAATAGGTATTCAGATTTCACACAACTGTTTGTGTAATGTGTGATGATATTTTCCATGCCTGGCTAAGAAGATTTGCTAGACACTTTGATGCTTGATTTTATCTGCTGCATTTGCACCCAGTTTTTACTAGAGTTTTTAGATGAAAAGTAGACATGTGGATACTTTACAATATGTCAGTTGTGTCCTTTCATCTATATCTTATTACCATTGTGTGTTTATGCATACTTTATCTACGTTTAATTTTTATTTTCTGCTTCCAAATGCTCACTTCAAGTCTATTAAGATTTAATATTTGAGTTGTTTTGTTGAAGATATTGGTGCTAATGAAAGGAAATGATACCAGCATGTTGAGCAAAGATAAAAAGGTGAAAATCTATTTAAGAAATGGATTTTAATGTTGAAATTAGCCATGAAAGGAGTAAATGTTTATCTAGGTATTCTAGTGTTGCACTACATGTTGATTCTCCATATATAGTGTTTTGAGGACTCTGGTATTCCTTCCCAGAAAACAGCATATTACAGTATATGTATTCTCCATAGTCTTTGTTTGTGGTTGTAATCTGACTTTATGTCTTAGGGAAGTTATTTTTTTGTTATTCCACTGAGAGTGTTACTTGTTAGGACACTGTCTCACATTGCAATAAAGCCCCAGTGGTTATGGTTTGTTTTGGAGTTTTGTGTGTGAGGGTTTTCCCACATGTACACAACTGCATATTTTTTAGTCATGTAACAGGCTTTGGGTGGGGCTCTGTATAATAAAATGGTGTGTGTATCCATTATCGGGTCTAATGTGTCTTTTTCTGGCCAAAGATCACAGCAATATTTTGATCCTCACATGACATTTCACTGGTAATTAACTATGCCATTTCTTTTCACACAGCTATATAGTCTATATTCCCTTTTGGCTCATGTTTCAGATGGTTTCTCATCTAGACTTTCTCTCCACTCACCTTTGGCTCTCCCACAGTCCACCCTCAGGGCTTACCTCGTCATCATCTGAATCCCTGTGCCTCCCCATTCTTCCAGCAGTCTCCTGGTTCCTCTTTTAAGCTCTCTGCCTGCCCCCTACCACACTCCCTCCATCTTAAGTCTGGGGTGACGATAGCTAATTATAAAATCAATGATGCCGGGCTGCCTAGTTTACAGCCCCCTCTAAAACCTTAACTGGGAAATCACTGTGGGATTGATGAGTCCCTCACTCTTTATCTCTTTTAATTAGAAATGTAAAAGATATGAAGACCCAGAGGCCAGAACACATCTCCTAGTTTTTATGACCCCGATGCCTGCCTTCCACAGCCCTTGCTCCCTTTCCCCAAATCACCCCTTCCTCTACCTGGCCTTGTTTATTTCCTCTGTCTTTCTGCTGGCACTTTCTCCATTGTGACTCTTGTCACAGATACCTCTACTGTTTCTTCATCACTTTATCCATTACCCTTTCTCTAAGATCGAAGCCTGCCCGCTTCTCTGCTCATACAGAGGAAGGTGTTAAATTTATGGTCTTTGCACTTGAAAATGTTTCTCACCTTCCCCTCACCTCTTCTCTCTTCCCTTGACTGATTCCCAGCCCTGGAGGGATTCACTGCATATGTAACAAATGACGAACATGTCCTTTTTGTCTGTTATAACCCGAGCAGGAGGCACACTGTAAACGATGTGGTAATTCACATTGAGACCTCGATCCCAACACGATGCATTCAGCATATGACATACTGTATACACCTCTCTGACCTGTATATAGCTTTATCAAACCCAGATCACATACACCTTTATCACACTCTGAGCCCAGCTCGTTCCTCCCTAACCACTGCCAGGAGCACTTAGGTTCACTGAGCTTTATCCTCCCGATCACTCTCTGAGGAGCTGCAGCCTCTGTTGCTGCATTATCTTTCCTGTGTGTTTAGGTGCCACTGCAGTTTGTTCATTCAGAGCAAACTCAGCAGATGTGCAGCATGGGCTCTCTTTGGGTTTAAAAATTCAAATGAATTTCTGTGGTGTGCCGCAGTCATGACCTACTTTTATGGATTCTTTACTATTTTTTGTGAATAATTGATGTTCTCTGGCTGCAAGAATATTACAAGGGAGATTTTTTCTTTATTGATTCATTGTACAGTTTTACTAGAGGCCTTTCTTTATACATTTTCATCATTTTTAATTTCAATTGAAGCCTTCATACTGCAGGTAATAAGATAACCAAGTAGCATTGATATGGAAGGATGAGTATATAGAAATCTTACCTGGCTCCTTTAAATTTCCTCAAGCATACCCAAACCCTCCCTTGCGTTTCCATGGTAACACGTTCCAGGGGCTCAGTATATGAGGCCGTTTGATTGTTCCTTGTAAAATAGCGTATAATGTATGGACCTTATTTTAATTCCAGTCTGGCATTATTGATCTGTCTTTAATGATAGTTAATTAAAGCAATCATATAATTGATAGAATCTCATCTGTGTTTATCACCCTCCTCTGATTCTCTGTCTCTCTCTCTCTCTATTAATAAAATCAAGGTGAGGCATTAGTATCCCACACTGGTGCACTGAAAAAAGACATGTTTACTATCAGCAGCCCTTTATCAGGATATCAACAGAAGGTGATCACATCGGTGAAAGTGATGTAGCCAAGGTAGGTGTTAAAAAGGAAAGTGCTAACAGTGTTTTCTGATTTTATTCATCTGCTTGTTACAAATGTGGTTTGCACAACGTAATTAGTTTAACAAATGTATTTAAGGCTCTGGTCTCCATTATGGTTTCACCAGTCATTATCAAAACAAACCCAGTTTTTAGTCCTAGATGTTTTTTTGTGCAAGATCAAATATCACGTAAATCCAATAAAATCTGAAACCACGTTGAATCATCTACTGACTCTTTAGCTGGAATTATCTTTTCCCTGGCAGACCTCTAATACGGCCTCTGTTTCATGTCTGATTTGCACTTTTTTTCATTTGTTCTGTTGTGGTTTACATAATTCTAAGTTGGACTTACACATTATCCACTTTCTTAAATTTAGTCGTAACAGATTGACTTTAACTTCTGGACCACTCTTTGTGTAAAACAAAACTACAAGAAAGAACAACTGTGATGACTTTTATACTACCAAGAGCACAGAACAGATCTTAGGAACAGACCTTTATCTGATGTCCTTGTTCTGCAGGAGATTTTGATTTATTAGCCTCTGCACACACAGCTCTCATGACCCAATAGACCCATGACCTGAATGCTGCATGCAGCATCATCTACAGTCATGGTGCAAGAGCTCCCTCTACTGATGCATACAGATTATCATTTACAGTGAAATTTCATGCAAGACATTTCTATATGAGAAAGAAAAATATAACCAAAAAGTCCAGTAATCTCACAAAATTAGTTTATTGTGCCTCTTACTGTTTATATGGCTTTTTGTATGACAAGAGTTGACATAAACAGAGGGTAGACAACACCTTGGCCACGTTGAAAAACAAAAACTAAACGACGTATTCTCAATGCTCTGCCTGCATTACCATCATTAACACCATGATAGCCTGGCAGAGAGAGAAAGGATGAGGTCATCACACACAGATTTTCGTGTGACAGCACCGTAATGACATTCACCCAATGACTGAAAAAGCATTCACATAGACACGCGCGCACACACACACACACACACACACACAAACACACACACACACACAAAACTCAAAATGAGGCGACCTGCCCATATTTAAGGGACGGGACGTCTCACAGCTACTGAAAGAACGTTCATATTGCTTCAAAGAGAGACAGAAAAAAACCCTCTGTACTGTAGATCAGCTGCGCTTTCCCAGCCGATCGCCTGCTGAGACATTTTGGCAATAAAGAAATGATACATGAGAGCACATAATCCTCCACGGTTCCTTAAACGTGAAGTGAGGATATACACAAGAAGACAAATGATATAATGGCTTTTGGGATGAAAAGGCATGTTTGCTGCATGTATGCCAGCGTGAACACAGGCAGGGCAGTGATGATGATGGTGATGGTGATGATGATGATGATTCGCCCACCATATGGGAGAGTCAGACTGGCATCCATGCTGTTTTTCAGACTTGTCACCTTCTATGTACATGCAGAGGGGTTGAGCTGATAAAAAAAAACTGAGTCAAGAATACACACATAAATATTGCCTGTTTCTAGCGTGCCTGAAAGCAGCTAGGGTTTGGTCCTTACTGAAAAGCCCTGAGTCTGATTCCAAAACGTCTTCCATAAGGATTCCTGCTTTTGACTTGCATATGTCTTGGATCATTGTGTTGAAGCAAAGTGTTGTTACTGTTTATGCTGAAAGTGTGCACGTGTGTATTTGTCTACGTGACATGACATCATCGGGGAGTGCTCTAAGGTTGATTGTATTCAATATATTGATGTTGTCATCAGTCTGGACATGCTAACGGTGACATAGACTCACAGCAACTCTACTGTCAGTAGACAAGGTGTGTCCTACTTGAACAGAGGAACACAAAAGTGCTACATAATACGGTCAAGTGTGTATCTCTGCTTGGGCACTCGATGCCAAGTCGTCGCATCTGCTACAGCTGAGAGTAGAGTGAAGATGTGGATGTGTTCTATGCATTTGTGTGTGTATACTGTGCATAACATCTGCTGTGAGGATCACTGGATCGTGGTTGGAGTCTCCGCCAGTAGTCAAACTCATGCTCCAAAGATGTCTTTTCCTAACTTTGGCACAAAAAATACTTACTTTCCACAATAACAGCATATGTTGACTGCAATGAGAGCTAAATAGAATAATGCCAATTCCCTGATGACAGAAACCAATGAAGTCACTGCAACATAACAAGTCCTCTGGTTTGATTATCATTGACATCCACAGTGAGCCAAAGTGCCCAAAAAACCCAGCTAAGTAGCTGATAAGGAAGACCTAACCAGTTCTTATTACCCTTCTTTCCTTCTGAATATCTTCTCAGGAAAGCTCTTCAAAGTGAAAACTTGTCTAAATGATTCATATATAAAACCAGAATAACAAATGAAGACAAAAATATAATGGTATATAGATATGTATGACTTATTCATAAATTGGAAAAAAAAAAGAAAAAAAATGAAAGCAATATTCAAAAGCAGTAACCACAACAACAAAAGATTACGTGATTTGGTTTTGCCCTGTACTCTTGTTTTCTTTTGAGAAATGTGCTTGTTGTAATCCACTGGAATCAACTGCTCAATTCTGGTGTCTTATTTTGTCATTCCCCCTATTTAGATATAAACAACAAAAGTAATGGGAATGAGTAAGTAGAAATAAGAGGCATTTAGCTTTTTCAAAGAGGTTATGTTCTTTTTGTCGCATTAACTTCCCTCTTGGCTATGCCAGGAGTTCATTTCACCTTTATTTTTCTGCAGTTCACTTGTCATGGACCATGCGGCCTGAGTTAGAAGTGTCTGTACGCATAAGGCTCTGCTGTGCTCCACTGCGGAGGAAACAATGTGCAGTAAGGAGAGAGAGAAAGGGGAAAGGAAGGCCAGCATTTTGTTGAGGTGGGTGAGTGAGGTTGTGCTGTATGTTTGTGTCTGTTTGAACCAGTATATGAATCATCAGTGTGTGTATGTACGCAATGCTCTGTTCACTGCGCCCGCCCAACAAGGCCTTTCCTTGACCCATCTACACCATCCAGAACCCCCCAGGGCTCCCCATCACTGTCCGAGCCTCTGTCTCGCTCTTCATCACCCACGTCGTCCTCGTCATCCTCGTCCTCCTCTGGTGACGGCTCACTGCCGTTTTCTGTAGCCCAGCTGTCATCCTCATCCTCAGCTTCCTGCTTTAGGACTAGTGCTGGAGGAGGCGGCAGCGGTGGTGGTGGAGGCGGTGGGCTCTCGTTGCTCTCAGTTTGGTCTTCAAAAGCCTCTGGATTCTCAAGCATCTCCCTGATCAAAGGAGGCATTGGCCCCGGGATCTCCATCTTCAGAGTGATGGCTCTCTCTGCACCTGAAATCAGAAGACAGTAGATAATTAGTGTGTCACGTTTATGACATTATTAAAACACTGCTTCCAAGTTTACAGAGAACACAAACAATGTTTAAACAATGTCAGAGTTATACTGACCCTTGGTGCTGATGCCCCTGAGGTCAGTGATCTTCATCAGCATGCGAGGGAACATGTGGGGCTTGTTGGGGCGGCGGCGGCGGGCGTAGATTTTCAAAGCCTCAAGTAGAGGCTCCTGCAGCTTATCCACTTTCTGGGGCTCCTCTAGATCCATACGGTCTGAAGAGTGATGCAGAATTTATTTATTGTATTATTTACCAAATTGTATTAATTCATTAATTAGAATTAGATTTTACATATAAAAATAACATTAACATTTTTATTTGCGTTTCTAATCTTATCAAAACACTAACATTATTGCAACACAGATCTACTGACACTTTTATTTGACAACAGATGTTATCACTGGGAGTGTATGCTGCAGTACCTCCACAGATGAGGCAGATGGCACTGAGGAGGCCAGTTTCTGTGTCATCCATCTCCAAGGGTAGAAGCTGGCCAGCAAAGGCAAACACAAGGTCTGTGAGCGGTCCAAAGCCGGCGTTGTGCATCTGAGTGCGATTCAGAGTCAGGCCATCTGAGAAAGTCATAGTGTCCTGTTCTGGGGTGTAACGTGTGCAGATCCTCAGCATCTGTGAGCAAAAGAAGTTGAAAATCATGTAAGCATTGGTCAGAAAATTATGTAAAAGTGACATTAAAAGTGACATTAAAAGCTTTTCTACAGCTATACGAAGAGGAATATGTCAGACATAGAGTGTCATGCTATATTTGCAACTACTGTCACTCAGCATACTTTATTTCTGCCAACTATCCCTCACTACCCTATTTCACCACAAGATGCCAGTATTCCCTTATCTCAGATTGTACTGTTTTTTCCTGTCATGAAAGTAAACAAGTAAAGAGAAAAAATAAATTCTACGGTTCCTCACCAAAATGTCCAGACAGGCTGACTTAAGTAAAGTGATCTGGTCAGCAATGGTGAGGGTGGTGAAACCTGGGAGCCGCTTGGCAAATTCCACAATCTTGATGATGCATTTGGTAGAGAGCTCACTGAACTTGTCCCACAGCCCAAGATCCAGCTGCACACGGTGGTCAGAGCTGGAATTCTGAACACACACACACAGTTCAGCATGATGTAACAGAGGTGCTGCGCAACCCTGTTTGCATCAAGGGCAAGCATGTCCGAGCACATTTACATTTTACATTAATCAAGGGGGGAAAAAATCCATTTACATGTTACATCAATCATTCAGAGGCCACACAGATGGCTTAATGGGGAACTGAATAGGTTAAGCCACCACTACGTTGGGAAAGCTACAGTGAATTTACGTCTTTGCTTGCAATTTAGGAGCCTTCTATGACATCATAGCTTGAACAATGTTGCCACACATAGTATGAGTGAACAGCAGTCAGTTACATGAATGAGTTTGTGTGTGTGTGTGTGTTGTGTGTGTGTGTGTGACTTACGGTGGTGTATTTGCCTAACTGGCAAAGTGATGGGAAGGTTTCTTGGTGAGCTTTGCTGACTTTATTGACTAACTCTTCTAGTTCTCCGCTTAGCTCATAACTTTCTGGAAGCACAACCTCCTCCTTCACATCCTTCTTCTTCTTGTTTCTGTCATTACGCACCGCTGTGTGTAGAAAAACAAGTTCACAAAGGATTTAGAAAAGCTTCTGCTTCTCTTACATACAAAAATCTTTCCTTGTGTAATTTTAAAGGTCATCTACAAAATGCTTCTCTTCTCGATCTGTGATCATATGTGAAAACATCCACAGTGCTAATGCTCTGTGTCTTTTATTATTGCCAAGGACATATTGTTTGCCAGTGGAAACCAGATCTTAGTAGCAAATAAAGTTGTTCTTAACAGTTTTGACATATTTCCTTCAGCACACCACAGACTCTGGCTTTCTCTTTCTTATCATCTACTCTCTTCCTTGTCCATCCATCTATCCACTTGACCGGTGCACATGAGCCAGTCCTCCACTCTCCCTCTCTGCCTCCTCTCCCTCCTCCTCCCATACTTTCCTTCCTCTCAGGATATCCAGTAATAGCAGAGGCACAATGTGATCCCGGTCCTGACACACATCCCACACAAACATTACACCCACATACATGTCCCACGGGCTCTGTAGCAGGCAAGAAACTGCCAGTTCAACACAGTTGTCCAAACACAAGGTCAAATTAAAGAGGGACCAAAAGTGAAAATATAGTTTCACGCTCTTCTGCCTTTATAAATGAAAGCACTGTGTGCGTTTCAGAGCGGTGAGGTTTTGTGGTGAAACAGGAAGTGAGAATCATTTCATAAAACGATTTGTCATGTGATTGGTACCATGCCCAGCCTCGCCCTGATCATCCCCTCTGGGCAGGCTCATCATTTGTTTTAGTCTCACTGCTACATAGTTTCCTATAGTTGTGCGTTAATAGATAAGTCTAGATCATGATTCACACTATGTAAATCAGGTCAAAACAAAAATCATATTTGAGCCAAGAAGAATTAAAATGTCAACTGCTGGCCAAGTTAGCAAGGTACATTATGTCTTGATCTTTGTCTGAAATATGTGAACATGGAATCTGAAGACCTGTGTGCATCTGTATATTGACTCACACACCCAAGAACTTGTTTAAGTGAGTGAAAATCTATGTTTGGGAAGTGGGTCTATATATCTCTTGGGACTCTGGCCCTGGAGGGCTCACCTTCCTTGGACATGCCAACCTCAAAGCACTTCTGCAGCCTGCAGTACTGGCAGCGGTTGCGTGTGACCTTGTTAATCTGACAGTTCTTGTCTCTGTGGCAGGTGTACACCATGTTCTTCTGGATACTGCGGCGGAAGAAACCCTGTAGCATCAGGAAGAGACAAAAGGGGAGAGGGTAAGAGAGCTGGAATGTCAAATCAAGGATGTGACATTTAACTATTTCTCTTTCAAACTGGCCATATCATCCATTGAATCCAAAATGGAGAAGTGAAACAATCTGGCATTGTCAATCTTTGCCTTTCACTTTAAGTTGGTTAGTGGTTTTAACATTATAGTCTCAGCCACATAATAGCAAAAAAATGGCTTGTTAAGTCTCTCCTTACCATGAAGCAAAGGTAACTATTAACTATTAATTCTTGCAATCCAATTTTTTTTATTGATGTTTGGAGTAAATTCAGACAAAGCAGAGCTCAAAAGGCTGTGGCTGGTGCTTCTTACCTTGCAGCCCTCACATGAGCTGACCCCGTAGTGGTACCCTGAGGACTTGTCCTGGCACACAAAGCAGGGCTTGTAGACACGAGGTGGGGGAGGTGGGGATGGAGAACTGGGTACCATCTCCTCTGAGCTGGTGCTCTGGGTTTCCACCGCTGTGAAAAGGACAGCAGATCATAAATATTTGTCCTACAGCTACTTTCCACTGCAATTGTCACATGTGCACTTGTGAATACATGATGTAGATGTGTATAGTCAAGTGTGATCAAATTCAATCAAACATCATATGACAGCTGACAACATTTTCTTTTCCATTCATCTGGGAAGATTATTGGTTTGTATGAACACTGAGAATCAAGCAGAAGGATTACTGTCTGACAGGAGAGAGTAAACAGTTTTTTTTACATTAATAACCTCAGGTTCTCTGGTAAGACCAGGTAACTGAGTAAGCTACATCAGCCAGGAGACAAAGTTGGCTGTTTTTCATTCCAGAGACTGACAACAGCTCATGATGACATCTTGCATGCATAGATTTAACACGTCAAACACACGTGCAAAGCTTGTGTGAAGTTCCCCTTATACTTCCCTAACTGGGGCACAACTGTGACGTCAGAACTACCTTGAGTCACATACTTGTTATGGTACGTTAAACTTCACTATATTGTAAAGTGGAACCGATACAGGATCCTTTGGAACTTCAAGACTGCAGCAAATCGATTTATGCTGCTGCACACACATAGGACCAGACCCTCATCGCACATGGTAGTCTGTACATACTCATAGACGCACATGTTGGCCCCCTTACCCAACAGCACTTCTTTCAACTTTCACCCTTGGTCACCCTCAAACTTCAACCCCCAACTCTGCATCCCACCACCCCATGACACATAGACCCTATTTTTCTCTTGTTTCCTGGCCCTAAATTCCTCAGTGCAGCCCTGCCAGGTTTTAATAGAGGCATAGGCTCGTAAGGCGGCCTATAAAGGCAGTCCCATGGCTGGACTGGAGGCCCCACCCCGGCTGGCCTACACTTTATTGGGACTCGGTCACCTTGGGCAGCTATTCACACCACCAGCTGTAGCTCCCAGCCTGTAAAAAGAGCCAATCATAAAATAAATAAAAAAACAGGGAGGCTCTAAAACTCTAACTTTTACTGCCCCCACCTCCCCCCAGCACCTTCAATGGAAAGCACAGAGGGCTAGCCTAAACTTAACCTACAGAACCCCCCACCCCCCACCCCCACACACCCAAGGCAGCAAAAACCACCAGCTTGGCTTTTTACAAGAGAGGGGAGACTTCAAAAAGAAGAAAAAGGGGCATAAAAAAAGAAATGTGATTACAAAAAAAAACAGAGAAAGGAACAGAGGGGGAGGAGAGGACATAGTTACTCCTGAGGGCAAGTCTTGTTCAAGACCAAACTGACCATTACTACCACTTCTGCTACAGCTGCTGCGACTGGCCAGTTACTACCTCATTAATGATAGTAACAGAAATATGTCAGACATTTTTCGTTTGTTGCCTGCTGCTTAAACATCTGTTTTTCATATGTATTTTTATATTTTACTATTCAAAATCCACATTCAAATTC
This sequence comes from Ctenopoma multispine, assembly GCA_034779795.1. Lineage (NCBI taxonomy): Eukaryota > Metazoa > Chordata > Actinopteri > Anabantiformes > Anabantidae > Ctenopoma > Ctenopoma multispine. The sequence goes on along the minus strand of JAUYWH010000025.1, from coordinate 12,485,889 downwards.
CTCCTTTGAAAGGCGTACTTCGCTGGAGGCAAATATGTTTTCCATTAGTTTTAAGAGCAATCTCAAAGCCAAATGTGCAAATCAATCTAAAACCTGAAGTTTACACCCGCTGAATGTTTCTACAGCAGTTCTCATATCTCCTTGGCCAGAATGTAACAAAGCAGCAGGGTCAGTGGAAGAGCAGAAACCCTCTGAACGTGCTATGAACCTCTGTGTTTATGCAACAATAACAGCAGCAAATGAGGCTCCAGACCAAGCGCTGACAACCCCACAGAAAAGGACAAACCATATGTGGCGTCAAGTAATGAACACTGACTGACACTGCCTAAATGCAGAAAGAGAGCGAGGAAGAAGAGAAATGAGCCATCCTGGAGAAATCTCGGACAGCAGTGAGAGAGAAAATACGTCAGGCTCCACCAACACATTGAACCTGGTTCCTGCCAGAGAACATGACTCCTGTTCCCGCCTCCCAGACTTTGCCTCATTCAGCCCGCTCCATCCAAATCCCCCGCACCACTTACCCCAAGGCGCCACAGTGAGAGGGCCTATTCAGAGAGCCCCTTTCCCCAGTCTCCTCAACCCAGCTCATCACTGTTTAGAAAACAAAGCCCTGTGAAATGAGAGGCCCTCCTTATCAGCGCTCCGATGCCTGGGGCACTATTTGCATGACAATCCACTGGCAGAGGCCTATGAGCCGATGATGGACGGATGAGATGAGAGGAGTGGGATAGGTGGGTGGCTGCTGTTGTTGGGGGAGGAGAAGAGGATGAAAGTGGCAAGACAGAAGGATAGTTGAGTTATCAGTAGCCACTGTTCATTTCCTGCTAAGTATCGGTTTACTCCCTAATCCCTTCTCTCAATGCCTAGTGTGTGTGTGTGACCCCCTGGTCACACTGATCCTGTTCAATACTCTCCAAACGACACACACAGGAGGACAATATTCACACCCCCACCTTACATTATACTAAAGTGTTTCAGTCTGAGTGGGATGTGCAGTACATCACTCTCCATAACCTCATTAGATGTGAAATGTAACTGACAGAAATAGCTGTTTAGCTGAAGGTGACTTCAACTAGGTCAATTACATTAAATTCTAGGTCAGGTCAACTGGGCTAATCAATGTCCCTTTAGGTTTGACAAATAGAATATGAGAAAAACACAGAGAATAGGAAGGAATATTATGGAAAAATAAGGAACTTTCTGGTATCGCTGAAGCTGCCTGTTGTTCACTCATGTGGAAAGAGGAGTGTTTCTAATGTATGTGAGCAAAGGCATGACTATGCGGCTCGTGTTTTGTGTTGCAATACCCTCCTTTTAACTGAGCAGCATATGACATTCTGGCAGTGTAACAAGTTTTCTTTCACAATAGCCCTGCAGAATTTGTCTACGTGACTTTGTGGTCTGATTGAATCTTCAGTGGGACCTTGTTCCAGAAGTCTAGTCTTGGCATGTGAAAGCAAATGCACAGGCTTTTTCTGTGCGTGGACAGTGTAAATACAGTGCAGTACACAAGCAAGCAGGCACAGAGAAATTTGTAAGTCCTCATTTCTGTGTTTATTTAATTTGCGTGTGTATGAGTCCAACCAGCGGCGCTGCCCACTCTCTGTAGCCTCAATTTGATTTGCAAATGCAGGACTGTTGGTAACAGTGCAGCAGTGAGCTCCAGTGTTCCCCATTAAAATATCCTCCTCTGTGTGTGTCTGTGCAGCTCATTGTGGTTTTTCTGTCTGTGTTTAACTGCAAGCATGGGCATGTGGGGCCTGTCCCTGTATCTACCTTCATTAAACAGCTTGCAAAGCTTGTGTGTTCTTGTCAAATGCACTGAGCAGTAAAAGAGTGTGTGAGACTTGGAGGCAGTGTGTGAGAAAGGGGCACACAATAGGGCTCACTGTGAAAAGAGGGTTAGGTACTGGGCAGTCGGTAGTGGCAGAAGGGGAGCAGATTGAGAGAGGATGGTGAACAGTGGGCTGGAAAACTTGCTGGCACACTAGGTGGGGCCTTTGAGGCCCTCTACTTCATAGCAGGGGCTGCAGCACCACAGGGAACTGACTGAGTGACCATCAGCACACTGAAAGGTTTCCATGAAGTACTGGCTTCATGAAAGAGGAAAAGAAAGTACCCCACCCTTGTCAGTGGTGCCAGTATGTTTCACTCTCCTTCTTTCTGCTTCTCTGCCCACGTCTTCCTGCCATCCCTTTGAGGCTTCTGCTACAAGGTCACACACAACAAGCTTATTTCCTTCCTCTTTTCAGTACCAGTCTTTCCGGAGGATCTCCGTCACTGCTTTTGTACCCACTTCTGCGTGTCCTTCGCTGCTGTACCTTCTTGTGTGCACTCATTTCCCACAGGTGAAATAATACTGCTGCTCTGTTCAAGCTCTGTTGCACACAGTTGAGTCACCTGCAAGCTTTGAAGTCTATATTGTGTGAGTTACACAACCACTTACAATGTAACCTGCCTGCAATTGAGAAAGAATTAGTGTGGCCGACTATTGTGTAGAAGTCAAAAACTGTGAGGTGGGAGGGAGGAATGTGTGTGTGTGTGTGTGTGCTTTTATTAAAGGTGCTAAGCAGTAGCAACGCCTTTCAACAGAAAGTTCATTACCTGCGCTCGTACAGACATACACTCACACATAAATAAAGAGGTCCTGCTATGCTGCCTTTTGAATCAAGGTCTATGATAAAACTGGGCTGCTGACCAGGAAGTGGTTTGGGTTTGAGCAGTGAAAACACACCAAGCTGGCCAGGAAGAGTGAAAAACAAGACATTAACAAACACACACCCCTGTAGGAATTTACACCCTTATGTCAGAACCAGCAGAAAGTCATGAAACACAGAGAAGAATGAACATGTGTGAGTGCACGATGCACAAACATTTGAGCCCAGATTTATATGTGGTGTATAACACCATGTGTTCACAGCTGCTATGAGCACAAATGACAAAGCACTGGACTTTCGAGAGTGACACAACGTGGCATGGCACACATACCTCACACTTCATCATCTATAGCTCCCCCAAAGAAAGCATACAAGCAGAGCAGAGCAGGAAAGGCAGCAGGTGGGATAAGCCTGTGTCCTCAGGGCACATTTTAAAAAGTGGAATTACCCTTGCAGTCTGGTGGTACTCTCAAAACACCCTTTCTTCTTTACAGCACCTCATAAAGGGCCTTTTGATATTTTCTTGATGGAGTCAGCCAAGCCAGCATTTGGCAGCAGACACCCCCTTTTTTCTGCACCATACAACCCTGTCAGGAAACACACAAGTTGGCTTCAAACAGTCAAACCTGCCCACCAAGCTCCCTGTCCCCTCTAAACCCAGCAAAAAAAATCAAATGTCCTTGTATAAAATCTGAGGAAGGAGGTATTAAAAAACTGGGGGAAGTTAAAGAAAACATTATCTAAATGAAAGGATTTTAGTCAGTGGCCTTTTGTGGCTAGTACAGGAAAAAACAGACAAGTCTTGTGCAGATCTGTGGAAAAAACATTGCCCCTCATCCCTGTGGTGAGCTCCAGCTGACTCTTCATCTGCCTACCAGAAGACAGAGAGGAAGACAGCTCTCCTCCGGTGACTGGAGAGTGAACCCAAAACCTAGCAATCCTGTGCAGGCCTGGGCTACTGATCATGTCAAGAAGACAGAACAACTCACAGACAGGTGAGGAAGCAGCCATAGAGTGGAGGAAGGCAGACTGAGAAGGTGAGGAGAGGAGAGTCAGGGAAACCCTGAGTCTTTGATCCTCGGGTTGTTTCTTGTCCTTCCAGACTCCCCCTCACCATCTGTAGCCATGGGTCTCACCTGTCTGTCTCTGGCAAAGCCACTGCTGCTCGTTCAATTGCTATTGCTTCCTCCCCACAACAATAGAAACCTACAAAAGTAGAAGTAGCCCAGCCATGGCTGCAGCCTCGCTCTGTCAGAGGAAGTAAAGGAAAAGGAGGATAATGTAAACAACAACAGTAGTATTCACTCCAGCTCATTGGGGAAGCACCGCAGACCAAAGTGTGCTAGAGCAAACCTCTTATTGGAGGGAATAAGCACACCCACAAGTTGTAGTACAGAGTTCATTCTCACTTAACATGTAAATGTCTGTGCCAAGTAAAGTCACAGCCATACATCTAACATCTTTTTTTGATTTTAGATTCAGATTTCCACCTACATTTTAACCCCCTACCTATTTAGTTGGAAGGGCTTCAAAAGCACCACATTGAGTGAGACAAAACCAAAGAAAAGAAACTGAGAGTATGATAGAAAGAGAGTAGCCAGGAAATGACTGTGCCTTCCTGGTGCCTGAGTAACTTGCAATCAATAACTATGAGGTGATTTCTGAAACACTACGACACTGGCACAAAGTCCCCTTAAACTGGCACAAACATTCAGTCATATCTCATGCAGAAGTCGCTCTGGGAAACTTCTGCTTTGAGTGTTACAGTGGAGAAATGATGCATATCAGAGTTTTCACTTTTGCTTGGCAACCAACTGAAACAGGTTGCCCAACTCTGCATTTGGGCGGAGGCTGTCACAGCACTGACAAGATATACAGACTGGGGCCTTAAAGTGATTCATTTCCTGCTCTGTCTGCCTCACTGTGTGTTGGAAGTTCCATGTGAGATTAATATAGAGCAAAAACATCATATTTTTACATTTAAACTGTTACCATTCAGAGAATAACATACATCACTGAGAAAGCAAGCAATGCCCATTCAGTCAGCTCCCATAGAAGCAATGTACCCTGAACTCATTCAGCATTCCTGAACAAGGCATAAATCAACCCAAGCAACACCTAACTTCTTTGCTGGATTGCTTCCTGTCTAACTGGCTGTCTGTCTGGCTGGGTTTCTCTCAGTGTTTTCTGGCAAATATGAGGTGTTCAAACAGTGGAGCAGAAGCTGATAAATCTAAGCCTACTGACAGGATGACTACAGCCAGTTCTAATTCTATCACAGGTCATGCTACAGCAAAGTGATGCACATATCCTCTGCTACAGTCTGTTCTCACTGAAGAAAGTGGGCTTTTTATGTATGTGTGTGTGCCCATGCATGCATGTTCATGAGTGTGTCATGTGTGGTAAGTGTGAATGCACTTATGGTTTTGGAGCAGGATGTATACTGCAGCACCTCACTGAAAAAATACACATGAAGTAAGTGTGTTTACATGCACTTGGATAACTCTTTCTATGAAACATCATATGGAAAAACAGGTTGAGACAGTTACATTTCTAAAGAAAAAACCTGATTTCATAGCTATGTTTATTCTTGATTAGGTTTATACAGCATTGTGTACAGCCGTACAGTAGACTCTTAGTTTGACACATGCATACAGTACAGAATCCAGTATCACTATGTGATATAAGAGTCTTGGTTCAAAAATATGACCAAAGCCTGTAGAGAAATCTGATTACTGGCTGGTTGCATGTAAAGCTTTCAATATTTCAACACACTTGTGTTTCCTGCCTTAACCTTATTTCCTGATTTTTGTCAGGCAGTGAACATAAAAATACACACAAACACAAACGCACATACACACACACAAAGAAGCATCTGTAAAGTTCTTCTTTAATATTCATGCTTTCCCAGTAAAAGGTCTAACTGGTGTCTAGGTGCACATTAACAGGCACAACAGCTTAGACACGTCTGTTTCCCCAAACTAATCATACAGGCAAAACATACACACAAAGACACACACAAACACATACTGAAATGCATGTGTATGCACACAAACAAATGAACTAATGCAAGTTTATACAAATAAACCATTTGCAGAAAAGTTTTCACTGCTGTTGCTCATATGAACACTGGCGGAATTTGACTAATGTCCAAGTGAAAACAACGCCAGCGGGCCTTCCACCCTCCCTCCCTCCACAAACCTCTTCTATCACTCTCCACTCCTGAGTCCAGATAATAGCTGTACTACAACAGCCACCCACCACTCCCTGCCAAACACTGTCACTGCATAAACACAGCCCATTCACATATACGCAGAAGGAGGACAGTCGGGCTCGTCTGGGTTGCCGGTCCCAGCTTGGCGAGCCCCGTGCTTCTCATAACAGTGAGCCCCCTAGCAACGCTTGAGCCAAGCCGTCAGTCAATAACACAGCGGTAACAGAACTGCTCTCTTCACACTCTACTCACAAATACAGGCTCCAAGCTGACATACACATATGTATATACTATACACAAGTGTATTTTAAGCCTACATGTGTCAACAGTACATCACATACTCACCAATGAAAAAAAAACTCTCACAGGTGCACACACAAGTATAGCATGCACACACAAATGCCAAGGTACACACACATAGCTTGCCAATTGCCCACGCTTTTGTACAAGGGAAAATGTGCTTGGCAGGCAAAGAGTTGTTCTCAGTAAACAGCTACAACAGCAGCAGCCAGACATGGATAGCCACAATACCTCTGTGACCAGCAACTATTGGGAAAGAACATGTGAAAGTTCACATTTTATACCCAGCTAGAGTTGATGTACAGGGGGCCAGCTTTTGGCTTAGTTGCCTCATAACAGCCTGTTCTGTGATGCTGAATCCCAGAACGGGATTCCTCGTAACTTTACAAGAGTGAGCACTGTTGTGAAATACTGCTGCAAATATAACTAAAATGGACAGCAAAAGACAAACAGGCAGATTGAGGTGACAAATTCAGCCTCTACATGGCGGCTGATGAGTTTTATTTACAGTGGTGTGACTGACGCTGCCGAGGGGGCTATAAACTGCTATTAGAGCAGAGCTGAATTCCAACACAAGCCTGAGGAATCTGGCCTGGCACATTGTCTGTGTCTGCATTTGACACAGCATTCTGGATCCCCAACACCAGCTATACAGGCACGCAAACATTACATACGCTGCGCTGACATATTCAGCATTTGTGACACGTTCACATACAGGTTGACATTCTCATATTTATGCAGAAGTAAAACCAAACATGACAGGGGGCTTGTGGAAAAAAACTAAGTAAATGCAGGGATTGAGTGTGTTTATTTATAGGCAGCACTGCCTATTAATAGGCTCAGCTATTACTGTAGGGCTGAGACAGCTCTGTTAGCAAGGTGGTGTGATACAGCAACAGATGTAGTTCTTATATTGAAAATGGCATCATGCCACAGAAATGTTTTCCATGTTGTAATGTATCTATAATTGAGTGAATTATAAACAACTACAGCGTTTTCAAAAACTACAACGTCTCCTGTGATGATATATTTCATACTATAACAACTGTATATTACTGTATTTTCATTCATTAAATGTTTATGTAAGCCTCCATTCATGGGAGCCACAAGAAGAGTTACATACATATAAGCCTGTGTACATCTACACACACCGGTGCATTTTTTTAAAATACTTCAAACAGCCCATTTAGTTGCACTGGTTTAATTGTTTTAAGAGACAAGTGAAGGTTTTTCCCTCGGCCGTATCAATTACGACTCAGTGACCTTGGAGCAGCTGACTACTTAAGCCTTTTAACTTCAGCACATTCTTTTGACATTATATTGAAAGGATCAACAAGGCTTATGTATATATAACAGCCCTGAGAAATCCTCATTAGAACTGCAACCATGGTACTGTAAGTCTCCCTTATTTTCTCTCTCTCTCTCTTTCTTCCTCTCTCATACACACACACACACAGACACACACTGCCCCGCTAACCAAGATACCACTATCTATTCCCAGTCCTGCCCCCTCAGGCATTCTAATCTTTTAATTGAATCTTTTGTAATTATAATGAAATAACTGCGGACTTCCATCAGGGAGAAAATGATCGGGGCCAGAATGTGCCAGCGGTCACAGGGAGCTCTTATTTCTCTGCCATTTCTGCCGAGATATACCCCCATTTCAATTAGCTCTTCAATTCACATTTGAACCGCTCATTAATGGAAACAAAGAGGGGTGTGTGCCTGTGTATTGTCCGTATGTGTGATTGCACACACAGTGATAGATTACAAAAGTGATCACCTTCTACGATGTCAATCTCGTGTTTGTATCACTTGCAAGCATCACAATTAATATTCGAGCTGTGCTGAAGAAGACACGTGTGTTTTGGTGAGAAAAACACACTTCCCCTTCTTCTGACCCTGGAGAACTGCTAAGCGTAATTGTCTCATTCTTCTAAGCAAATCAACATTGACAGAGAGAGGATTGGTCTGCATAGGCTCTCTCGAATGGCTTCCCTGGCAGTTGACTAATTCAGTTCTCATTGACGTATGACTAAATCAGTGTCCATTATCCTTAAACGCAGGGCAGCTCAGATGTAGTACCAGCTCTGTGGCATAAGGCACTTAAGAGCATTACACAAGCCAAGCTGGTTGAAAGAGTCTCCTTTTCAGCGAGCTGACAAGACTGCCACACATGGTGTAGATCTGACATTGGCCAGGCTGTAGCCCCTGACTAACCTCTGACATTGAAGTCTCACACTAGAGAACAAAAAACAGGAAAAATTACCATGCACTTTTAAGCCCTCTGATTGTTCCTGGCTAACAGCCAACAAGAGTGACACTTATCACCGTGGGCAATTTATTGCCAAGCCAACAGGATACTCACTTTGTGGTAGATTTAGAGAAACATTTTTTTTACTGTATTTCCCCTGGTTATTAGTAAATGTGGACAGATTATATTACATCAACCTTTTGAAAAATTCACCTTATAGCCTGTATTTAACATTTGTTGGACACAAAAAGACCTGAGCACAGTAATTCACTGTATGGGGACACTACTTCCCAGTGGTTATTTAGGTGTGCAGAGAATGTGCTTGTGTGATTGTGGCATAAGCCAGGCAGGTCCCTCTGTTGAGCAGCTGTACTGACTTAATGAGATATCAGACTCAAACATCAATTCATCAGCCTCACTGATGAGGACAATGAGGGGCAACTGTTTCAGTAAAGAGAAGCATTATGGCTCCTCGTGTGGGGACAGGGCAACCTTGTTTACAGAGGTTACTGGGCACAGAGGGCTTGAAACAGTACACCACACCAGCCTCCACTTTGCTCTGCTCTGCTAGACTCTGCTCTCTTACCCTCAGGGCAGCTTCTCAAGACTTTTTTTTTTTTATCACTTTGATTTTCTGGAACAAAGGCCGAAAAGAAAAATATACTTTTGGTATCTGGAGGCCTAATTGTTAAATGTGAGCATGTGTGTGAATGGGTTAAAAGGAGAGGCCATAGAGGCCTGATTGATTAAATAAACAAATCTCATCTTGTTATCATCAGGGCTCCCCTAGCTAAGCAGAGCAGGCTGGGCTGGCTGGAGTCCCCCTTGGCCTCGGCCTCCAATGACAGGGCATCTGTCTTCATTAAAGCTCAGCCAGTGTGCATGACAGCCACTGAAACGCTGGTGTCTTCACGATTAATGAAGACAGATGACTCCCCCCGAGAGGCAGTAAAAAGGAACAAAAAGCAGAAGGATGAACAAACAGAAAAATGCAAAACAAAAAATGTAACCAAAAAGCTCGCAAAAAACAAGAACCCAGTTGTTTTTCTGACTGCTCTATCTCTTCTTGTATTCCTGATTGTTTTTCCACTGTCATATCTGGCCTAGCTCCCTCCACATATCTCCCACCATACCATGCATGCACACCCCCACTCCTTTTCCACTCTCACACGCTCTCTCACAGCAGTAGTGGCCCCCTGGAAGTGTATGGAAAAGGACCCCAGTTTTGTCTGTCCAGAGACAGACCTGTTAAGAGTCAGAGGCTTGTCTGAAGGAGGGTGAGGAAAAGTGAGAAACTAACAGAGAAAAGAAAAGGAAAGCTGGCTTTCTTGAGACTGTGTATGCATTCCACATTTCTAATTTATTCAACCATTTATCCATTAAATAATTCATCCACTTATTATTTCATGGCTGTTTGGCTTCAGAGGAATATCATTATCCATCTAATATCCAGATGCATAAACAGACCTCTGACCTATGAGCACTGCAGCGGTCTGTGCAAAAGTTTTAACATCTGTAATATTAAACAGGCTGCATGACAAATACATCAGAAACCAAACATCTAGTGTCAAACCCACACCACAAATAGAATCTAAACTAAACACAGTGTTTCCACTGCATCAGTGTTTTCTCTTACTCTCACTCACCAACCATTTTTCTCTTTCATTTATTGCTGAATACTTTTGTTTTTTTTAGAATAGAGCACCTGGAAAGGTGGCACACAGCGTTGCTGAAACTTGACTCCTTGGACTCAAACTCAAAAGTCTAACAGGAATACTCAGACAGACACGCACAAGTACACAATAACACAGACACACAGTGCATATCATATCATAGCAGAGTATCTTTCAGATGGCTGAGCAGCTCAGACAGGCAGTTGGCTGTGAGGGGGGTGAGCAGAGTGGAGTACAGGAAAGATGAGGAGAGCATAGAAGGGGAGACAGCAGGAGAGGAGACTGTCTCAGTCTTTTCCTGTGCTGCTCTGTAACCCCTGACAGCAGCCCTCTTGGCTGAGCCCTGAGGGGTAAACAAGCCAGTTGCAAGAAAGAGAGACAATTGTGTCATACAAAAAAATGCAAACAGGATGCCACTTACACTGAACGCTGGCACTGCCCGTCCACACGAAGGGGTCCAACCTTGTAAAGAAGGGGCTCGCCTTCCGCAGCATGCATGCACCACGGCTGGTGACATCATAGAGCTGATGGGGGCCCATTCCCAGAGCCTCCATACAGTCAAACATGGCACCCCCCCTCCTTTGGCAAAAATCACTACGAGCCCTCAGTCCTGCTTGTGTCCTGCCCTGTTTCCAGCGCTCACGTCACTTGCTGTAGCAGTGACAACAACAAACAGCAGCAACAGCTAGCTGGATCTGCCGCCTTCCCTGCCCTCTGTTCACTTATCTCTCACTGTCACTCTCTCTCTGCTGTCCTTTGCTGCCGACGCTGGAGTTTCCCTCTTTCCCTCTCGGCAGGAATGCAGATCTGGTTCCTGCCTGAATATGCTGGGCTGGGCTGTGCTGAGCTGTGCTGCGCTGAGCTGAGCTGAGCTGAGCTGAGCTGAGCGTGACTCTGACTCTCTACTCCCCCCAGCCCTTCTGTGAGCTGCTCCCTGTCTGCTGTAACAGACCTAAATAACAGCCTCTCACAGCTCTCGCTGAGCCCCAGACACGGCGGAGCGAACCAACTGCCTCGGCATGACGCTCTGAGAGGGGGTGGAGTGAGAGAGAGAATGCCAGAGAGGGAGAGATACAGAGGGACCAAGGAGGAAGGAGGGGGGAGAAGGGAGGGAGAGGGGTAGTAGAGGGGGCTGGCCATCAGAGCCTGCACTGGAGAAAGGACTGATCTGGTTAGAGAACAAAACTTTATTCCCATTCTTCTCTTGCTTTTTTGTCCGTGCTGCTTTTGTGTTTCATATTTCAGGCTCAAACGCAGTCCCCCTCCCATCGTGTCCCATTCAGATCTGGTCCCTGTCTCTGTCTGTCTTTATATTGCACCTCCCCCAATTCCCTTGCAGTAAATATGAGCCCCCTCCCCTTCCTTCTCTGAGCCTCCGTCTCTAATCATAACCATATTAAAGTCCAGCCACTGGCTGGGTGTGTATGTGTGTGTGAGAAAAAGAGCCAGAGACAGAGAGAGAAGGAACATTGTGCTGTAGTTGAACCCAGAAACCAGATGCCAGGGTAAATCCCTCCCTCTTCTCTGTCTGTTTGAGGGAACAGAGGATGGGTAGTTCTTTCTGTCTCTCCCTCTGGACGTGGTTTAATAGTGATGAATGATGGTTGCCTTGCTCAATCCCTGCAGTGCATTTACAGAAATACCCCCTAAATACAAACACACCACGTGCTGAACACACTTCTCACAGGTCTACTTGACCTTGTCTGTGATTTATTTCTGAGCAACTTTTGCAAAGACACAGAAATGCGTGGATGCAGATGGGACGTTCTGTAAACAGAGAATATAAATCTATCAAAAAAGCCACTTGTCACCTGACAAATCACTGAAATGATACCATAAAAGTATGCCCTCTACATATAGACTTATTCAACGCCTGTTCTGTGTATTGCTAAACACAATTCAATTTAAAACATAACAGTACTTAGTGACACAAATAAATCAAAGTAAATCAATAGTCAGTCTGTGGTCAATGAAAACGCCTGTCACTGGTCCTAACTGTTGCTCAGCAGACTACACTTAATTGGGATTCGGTCACCTTGAGCAGCTATTTACACAACTAGCTGTAGCTTCCAGCCTGTAAACACAGCAAATCGCAAAATAAATAAAAAAACCCTTTAGTCTCTACAAACAGTCTGATACAGAGAGATATATGATAATAGAATAGCGTCAGTGTCTGTGCCTCGCACACTCATCTCCCCCTGTTAGACCAGTACAAGTGGTACAGCCCAGCAGGCAAAAAAGACACCATTTCCTGTCAATCTGTGCTGCTGGCTACACTCTTCATAAACACACAGTGCCCTCCCTCCTCCTTTTCTTCTGCCTAACACTTCATTCTTTTTCCTGTCTCACGAAAGAAACCATAGTTTCACACTGTGGGATAATCTGAATGACTTTAATTAAAATGTTTATTGTCCTAAAAGCTATTCATCCTGTCAAGAGCTCTTATTTATTTTCTTAAGCTGGCACACTCACACATGCACGTGTAAGCTGATATTCTCTGCTCATTCACACAAACAAACACGCAATTAACTGCTTGTGGCATTTTACAGTGAACAACATCAGTCGTTTTTATATATTTCCATACAGCTGTCGGGTCATAAAGAGGAAGCAGAATGACTTCAAGAATAGTACTGTGAGGCGAGATAACAAACTGTTATCTATCAAAGATGCCCCTGCTAACCCTGCCTGTTGTTTTTCCACCTCTCCACCCACTTACACAATAATTGAAGAAAAAAAAAAAAGTCTTGATCTGGATGCATTTCTGATTAAATCATCACTGTCCCGAGTCACATTTTTATGATCCACAAGCATTCTTCTCTTCGTCTCCTTCCTGTCTTTTTCTCACTGCTAGTTTCATACAGCATCCTGGAAACTAGAAACTGGCTAATCCCCTGGTGTTCACGTGTTCTATGTAACATCAGCATTGTTTGCCAGGGCTGCTCCGGTCTAGAGCAGCAAAACAATCGATTTATAATATCATGTGCACACATTTGAAATGCTTTTGTTTTTGGAGATTTATGTCTCTTATCTGACTCTCTTCTGTTTTGACATTTCTTTTTACTGTTTTTGAGTCTATAACTCAGACCAATAACCCCAGGTTCTCCACTTACTGGCGCACAGCGCTGTGAGTTGTGAGTCTTCCAACGCTTCAGAGGGTTTGCTGAGTGAGTTTAGACATCTAATCTACACATACTCCATACTGCTGTTGACCCAGGCCGGTCCCTGCCTCCCCTCCCTCCTCCCCTTCCTTCCCCAGCCAGAGAAGTTGAACTCTAGAAGAAACCCCCACTGGGCCACTAACTTTCCCCCCCAACTTATCCTGCTCTCCCTCCTTCTCTCCCTCACTCTCTGGCTCACAAGTCGCTCTATCACTCTCCTTAATTCATTTTTCCCCCCTCTGTTTCTGCAAATACTCTCTCCCCATTTCATCAAGTTCCCTACTGCCATTTTTTCCTGCCTGCATGATTTGTTTTAGTTGACGAAGTTCTCTGCCTTTGTTTCAGGCTTTGGAAATCTTTCATTTTCACTGGTTGCCAACTCACTGGGCATTTTGTGTGACTGCTGCTTTCAATCACGTTCAGCTGCCCTGATTATGATCCCCACATACTCAAAATGTTTAAATAGTTCTTCTACAATTGTCATTATTATAAATATTCCATAATTGTAATAAAAAATATTGGATATTTTTTTATCCATGGTGACTAACCCCCCTATCTGGGACACTACTGTAGGTCAACTGAACCACCCTGCTTATAGCTCCATGTGGGCTGGAGCCCAGGAAAATCAGGCTTTACTACGGTCTCACACTGTGATGCCAATTACAGATAAGACGTATACCACACATTGTTGCCACTTCCTTTGTATACAGCCATTGAGGTTCCAGCCAAGCAGTCAACAACACAGTGGTGTGTAAGGCAATAAAGACAGCTTCTTTTTAATGCCTATGTGCTAAATACAGCATGGTGATTTTGAAAGGAATGTAGAGCTTTTCCATTTCTGACGTGAGCATGTGTGCAGTGTGTGGACATGCTGAAACAGATTGCCAGTGATGATAGAGACACTAAACACCAGTCCAGAGCACCCTCCCACTACAGCCAGATTCAGGTTACTCCGAATACACACTCAGAAACACGCGCAACCCTATACTGGTAGTTTAAAAAAAATAAAGTAGCATAATAAAGGAGCTAAAAATCAGGAGCTGTGAATTTACATTGTCTGTATCTGTAATTGTTATTTATATGCAATTGTGTGTCATTATATTTGTCAGTGAAAACAATCCTAGCGCTCTTTCTCATCACATCCATCAACTGCTCCACGAGCAGAGGGTTTAACACGTGTTCAGCTCTGACAAGACATGCAATCTTATCCACCCATCTACCTCAGTCTCTCACAATATATCTCTGGAAGATACGCGATGTGTCATTGAGGACAGACATGGGGAAAGTAAGGCATAACTTACAAGAGAGCCCATTTCCCACTGGTGGCCACGTTTGCCAGTGTTCACATGCTGGTCACACAAAGGCCTAACAGAGCTACTTTTCAGAGCACTATCAGATTTGGATATCATTCAGCAAAGCCCCTTTCTCTCTCTCTCTAACCATACTGTCATGACATTTTGCTACCCATTTTGTTTTCTGGGAAGAAAATAAAGACAGATCTTTTAGTTGTTCAGCCGAAAATATGAAACCTCCGTCCTGTTCTCATAGTCCTGCCCTGTGCCTGTGTGCCCTCCCACGCCTTCTGAGGGACCATCCTTCCTTTCTCGCCATTGTGCGCTTTTCTTCTTGCACGTGCCCACAAAGGCCCAGCTGAAAACAAACGCCTCCCATTTTTAATAGTTGCTTCTTTATCTTCATCTGTCATCATGTCAGAACTTTAGTATAGTCTTCGCCTCTCCCTTACGAGCAAACTTTGCTGACTTTCCACACACACACACACGCACAGAAATACACAAAAATCTGTTTCAGAAAGTTTCCAGCACTTAGGGCAAATTGGCTCAAACTTGCAGAGAAGGATAATGAGAGAAAACCCAAGGTGAGAGTTGAGGAGAAAGAGGAGAGAGAGAGAAGAGGGCAAAGGAACTCAAGAGTGCATAAGCCTACAGGGTTTAGGTGGATTTCATCAGAGGAGCAGATATTCCACTCAGTTTCACAAACACATCTTCACTGTGTGCTTAAAGTGCCTGGAAAAGCAAAGTGGTCCTCCCTGTCAATTTCCTTCCTCATCTATTGAAACATGGCCAGTGCTGGTTGAAAAGCAAAAAGATCCACGTGAGGGGAATCGATTTCCAAAAAGGAGTGGAACGCCTGAGAGAGCTGTCGTCTTGAAGCTAGTGGTCGCCTAGGGAGATGAAAGCAGGGATGTCAGATGATGCAGAGCTGTTTATTAAAGCAGAGGAGGGTCCAGTCTCACTGATAGATCAAGGGCACAGCCAAACAGCGCTGCACATGCTGTCATCACACAAAAACACACACAAATGGTTCTGTCACAGCATTGCTAATTTGCTATGAAGATCATGGTCACAGAGGCAGAGATGCCAGCAAGCAGATGGCTCTGAAACTGTGCTTGTTTTCTGAGGGCGTTTTGAAACTGGGAGAATTGAATGCTAGTGTCAAAACAAAAAAATGTTGACACCAATTTAGTTTGATAACTATCATTCATTATTTAATTTTAGAAACTAAAAGTGAACACTCAGGTATCTCCGAGGGTCAATCACAGTTTCAAAAGAGAGGTGATACGACATCTTGTTAAAGAGAGAAGATGGGAAAAGAATTACACAGGAGTTTTGTCCTTCTGTGTCTGTAAGGAATTGTAGGGGTAGCAGGGCTGACCTCATAATTTTCATATCTATGCATAGCTCACTTTTTCTTTTATCTTACTTTATCCCTTTACTCAAATATACAGTATACCCACATAAGAACACACATGCACCCAGACAAAGCCTAAGCTACACTGTCAGCCACATACATAATCATAGCTGGGCTGAAGTCCAACTCTTCAACTTTTATAAAAATAAATAAAGCACTACAATGTGCTGTTTGTGCTCTGCCTCGCCTCCACTGGCGAAAGCTTCACTCTGCTAGTTGGCATCCTTCCCTGCTGTCCTTCTCCTCCATTTAAAGGTTCGCTTTTACATTCCCTCTCATACCACATTTCCCACCAAAATGGCTCCTTTACGCAACTCCCCGAGCTCCCTAAGCCAACATGACCTCCTTCAGTGTGTGTGTATGTGTGTTTAAGAATGCAATGAGTGTTTTTAATTATGTCACTGCATGAGGATATTTTTTCTGTTGGAACATTTGGGCTTTTTTCACAGCCTGCCTAACTTAATGGTTTGTGTGTTTGCATGCGGACGTGTGTTTGAGTTCAAACACACACGGACGCGTGCATATATGCTTGGCAGTGAGCATGTTGATGTTTGTTTGTGTGTGTGTGTGTGTGTGTGTGTGAGAGAGAGAGAGAGAGATTGAGTGTGGTGTATCATGTTCAACACGCACTTTACATAAACAACTGTTTACCTTGTCTCCACCAGAGGCACCACTGAGCAGAGTCAAGCAGCTTTTACACAAGTTTCAACAGGCTATTCATTCCATTCTATTAATACAATGCTTTTTATTTCATCCCTCTGTAATCCAGCACAGACTCTCAAAGCTGAGCATCTCATGAGCTCTCTGTGTACATCACTCAATACAAAGCTAGAAATTATGGTCTGAATGGAAAGTCCGAGCCCTGCTTCAGATTCAGATTTTGGTCAGAGCCATGTGGACTGAAAGAAATGACCTACTAGCTTTTCAAAACATCCCTGTGGCTGGCTTTGAGGCCAGGGCCCCTGCGCTGATTGGTGAAAGCTTAGAGAGGTGTTTCAGGGCTCAATGGCGATGTTATCACATAGTAAGTGGCCTTAATGGGCTTCCAACTGTTTGTTTGAAGGACTCCCATAATGACAGGGATCAACTGATAACAGCCTATGCCACACACAACCCCAAGATCCGTCAAACCCTTTCATGGATGAGCAAATGCCTTTGCTCATTTATACAGATATGGTTGTAAAGGATGAGAAAGTCTTGCAACACACCCACACAGTTAGTGAACCTGACTTGACTTGTGCTAAGGATTTCTGGGTCCACATTTTTTGCTCAGCATTAAAAATGAAGAAAAGCCTACTATCTCTACATGTGCAAACAAAGTACGCCAATCCCATCCCTCCCCTCTTCTGTCTCTTCCCACTTCTGTGCAAAACAAATATTTCCAAAGACAGTCTGGTGCCAAAACAGAGCGCCGCCATGGGAGGTACTCTGAACCTGTTGGCACACCATTCACAGCCAACAAAGGCAGGTGTCACCCAGGCTACCTTTCTAACAACAATAATGCACAGACCTCTGACGATGCTGAAGCTGGGCAAGACTGCAAAGCTATTTACATGGATATAATCAATAAATAAACACACACACACAGAGACATATCCACAGTGATACTCCCTTTATGTGGAAGGTATTTTCACAGTCTGGACTACAGACAGCACTGACAACAATGAGCAGGTCTGTTAAGCCAACTACTGGATAAGAAGTAGAAGGAGAAGAAAAACAGTGCCTGGAGAATGTCCAAACCAAGACCTTTTGTCTTCCCCGCTAACTTTTAAGAGAGCAAGGAATGAGACTGTTGTCAGTAAAATGACTTGTAACATTCCTTGTCAAGGGATACAGCAATAGGATGTTTTAAAAGGCGATGCCAACAGCTGAGAGTTTTCCACTGTGGCTAAAAACATAAAGAGACACGGAGATGCATTTCCATGAAGCACAAATGCAGTGCTACAAGAAGTTAAGAGTTTTTAAACTGGATGACAGAAAATCAATCAACTGATTAGAAGTTTCCTGTTTTTTAATAGAATAATTCTATTTCTATCAACAAAATAAGGCATATCAAGATTTTAACTTCATGCTTTAAAATCTTAAGATGACATTTTCACTATTTTCTGATTGACATTTACCTAATAATTAATTAATTGTTAATTAAATAATGAATGCTAAGCCATGTCTATTTCAAAGATAATTAATTAGGTACAGAAGGAAAATATTTTTAATTTCACATAATTTGTTGACCATATGAGTCTCCTGGAGACAAATTCATATTATTGTTTATCCTAATGCTCAGAGTAATGAATATTAGACCAGTACTGACACTGATCTGTATCTCCTAATATACATTAATATACCAACAAAAAAGGTAATGTCTACGCATTAAGCTGAGTTGATGATAACTGTCACTATGATCCTAATTTAATATTTGACCCAAGCCTTGGTAAACTCACAGAACTGAATAACTGCAGTGCTTAACCCTTGTGAGCGATACTAATGCCAGCGTGGATGTGTCACTACAAGCAGTCATGGATAAAACCCCAGTGCATGTGGTTGCCTGTGTCTGTATGTGCTTTGATACTTGTTTTTGTTTTAACTCATGCCAGTGTAAAAACCAAAAAGAATCAATCTGTCAGTGCAGAGGGATTTCAGTCTGCGTCAGGGGTATGTTTCTAGTTTTTAGATGAAAGAACTGCTCTGTGTGTGTTTGTGAGTGAGAGAGAGAGAGAGAGAGAGAGAGAGAGAGAGAGAGAGAGAGAGAGAGAGAGAGAGAGAGAGAGAGAGAGAGAGAGTGGGAAGAGTGTCTCTGGTGGCGTGTTTGCATGTGTGTATCTGTGTGTTTTCCTAGCAGGGTGTGTTCTTGGATTCCACCACACTAGGACATTACCCCAGGTGTTCTCTCTCGCTCTCTTTCTCTCTTGCTCTGTGAAAATACCTTGAGGATTAGGTGGGCAGCAGCGGCGCTGGAGGGGTGGGGAGCGACGTAGTGATTGACAGCTGAAAGGCTGGAGAGGTGCTCAGGCATGCTGTGGTGAGGGAGAGTGGGAGGGGGTCCACACACAGGCAGGGGGGCTCTTAGGCTCAGCACTGCTCAGCTGTTGCCACCCACAGCCACTATAGCCCCTCCACCTCCTACCACCCACCACCACCTGCCTCCCCTTTAGCACTGCACCCAGATAAGATTTCAAACTCTTCCTTACCTTTACCTCATGCCCTAACTTCAGTGAAATTGTTTCTTATTTTCTCTCTATTTCTATCTTCCTTTCCGTCACATGATAAGACAGTACTGTTTCATTATAATAATATTTGTTATAAGAACACTTCCTTCCTGACCTGAAATCCAAATGCTGAAACAAGCAGGTGTTTTGAACACTGAGCAATGTATGTCATCAGTGTGTGTGTCATCTGGCTAGATTTTACATAACAGAAAAAATATTATGGACAATCTCCCCTTTGTGCTCAGTGCTCCATACATCATCCCATCCCAGTACTTCAGAATACAACAGTGCCCCCTATGGCGAAGTCTAAAACGACAAGTCTAAGGCTCCAGGAGGGGGCTCTGCCTCCGGATCACCTTTCTTTCTACAAAAAGGTATGTGATACTTTCATTCAGAAAAAACCCAGATAGGTCTGTAAACTAGTTGTGCACATTTTCAAATATCTGTTGATGCTCAGAGCATTCATCACCTCACACTGAAAGAATTCAGTTCTGTCTCTAATTGCAGACTTGTGGGTTGCCTGCCTCATAAAAGCTCTGTGAGAGGTCCAGAAACACACACACACACACACACACACACACACACACACACACACACACACACACACACACACACACACAAAGTTTGTGGTCACAACCACACCAACTACAAGCATCTATAAGGAAACCACAGGAGTAGTCATTGTACTGATGAAAGTGGACTTTTTCCTCATGGCTTCTTTAGGGGATTTCTATC
Source organism: Ctenopoma multispine (assembly GCA_034779795.1). Classification (NCBI taxonomy): domain Eukaryota; kingdom Metazoa; phylum Chordata; class Actinopteri; order Anabantiformes; family Anabantidae; genus Ctenopoma; species Ctenopoma multispine. The sequence goes on along the minus strand of JAUYWH010000025.1, from coordinate 12,465,983 downwards.
TACAATAAGTCCTATATCACAAACAGACCTTTAAGTTTTCCATTTCCACAAAATTACACATAATTAGGTGCAATTTAAATACCCATATTTTACTCTTTCCAATGCATGTCTTAATTGTTTAATGTGACTTGACTAAAATGAAGGTATATACTGTATGTAGTTACAGCTGAAATGTAAAATTATACACAAGAGGGAGGAAAAGTTAAACAGTAATCAAAATGACTTACAGAGAGCAGCCATTTCTTTGGGAAGGTCAGCACCAAATCTCCCAAACAGGCTGCTGTTGGCCAGCAGGTCAAACGGGGAGTGGCTTCTCATTGAGTTGAAGGCGAAGGGGTAGACAGGTGGAAAGCGGGTCATGTGACACCCCTGCTGTTCCCTGTTGGTAGCCATGGTGAGGTGGCACCCAGAGGTCCACAGCAGGCCACTGGAAACACCTGGAAACACCTGGCAAAGTTGAAATCTGTGTCCTTCCGAAAGCTGTCAGGATGTGGGGAAGGGATGAGCGACGATGGAGCTTCTGGTTTACTGAGGTAATGTGAGGCTCCACTTTAGAGGAGTCATCCAGGTCACTCTTCTGAGGAAGAGAAGACAGAGAAATTTGTTATTTGTTATTTTTCACCACATTAAAAATGATGGGAAGGGTTTCTTAAGAGCTCGAACATGATGATACAATCAGTGGTTTGAGTTGAGATCTACAAACACAGTTCACCTCACATCAACTCTGAGTTTAAGTTCAGGGATAAAGAATAGTTTGTTCACAGTTTTAATGTAAGAAGGATGTACAATTTTCATACCGACAGGTATGAGAAAATGGGGTGGAAGGAGGAAGTAAAAAAGGACTGGACGGCATGAACCAAAACAGATGTGAGACAAAAAGAATGAGAGAGCTGTGAAAAACTGGGACCGGGTGAAGGGAAAAGAAAATAAGAAAGAAGATTGGAAAAAGTTATAACAGGGAAGAGCAGGAAGGAGGGAGAGAGGGGAAAAAGAGAGAGAAAGAGAGAGAGAGAGCTCTTGTTCGTGCAGTTTTGAAGAGCTTCCAGACTTCTACAGTGATTCCAGGCTATGCCATATGATTTAAATCACCAAAACTCTACTATAAAGAGCTCCTCTGTTCCTGCTGCCAGCCTAGCACAGCAGCCTGCCTCTCTGCCTCTTTCCCCCAGGACTAGAGGCCCAGACACAGGGTCCAGAGTATGAAGAGAGAGAGGGTGGTGGTGGTGGGGGGGTGGGGGGTTGAGAGGGTAGGGAAAATAAGATCCACTGATTGCTAACTGCTGCTGTCACTTCCAACTATCTTCTCTTGAGGTCAGCCTCCCATCCCACAGAGTCATTTTGGCTTTAACCTCCTATGGCCTGCTCGTCACTTTGACTCCACACAGTAGGCACAGACATGTCAGACTCAAGTGTGGACAAGGCTGCAGTTATGCCCCAGTGTTGACTGTTAATACAAGAGGGGGAAAATCCTGGTAAAGCCTCCAATTTTCTTTTTCATGTTTTCTTTTTGCTTTCTGCTTCCCTAGCGTGATTTCATGAGTGGGTGGTGTGATCAGCTTGTTTTTTAAATGTGGCTTTGAAAAAGAGCAGAGCCAAGGAATTTGGAACTGCTGTGGCTTGTGAATCTGGGAGAAAAGACAGGGAAAAAATCTTGGTAATGAATTCGGTATAAACAAAGAAATGAGGGGGGAAAAGATCTAAGGCTGAACTGGTGAACTGCTGAACTGAGCAAAAAGACACAGAGGAACAGTGACACGGTCTGGGCACTGGGGGGCACTAAGAGGTGGCACCGTGCCCAGGAAAAAGAGGGGGAGCTTTCCAAGATGCACACATATGCACCACAGTCTGAATCACATACACATGCAATCATGGACTTAAAAAAACTCCACACATGTGTGAGAGCACCCACCAACACACACACACACACACACACACACACACACACACACACACACACACACACACACACCTCTCACCCCTTGCCTTTTGCTCCGGCTCCCTCCCTGCCTCTCTTTCTGGCTCTTTTTCTTTCAACAGAGCCAGTTAATTACACCCTACTGCTGCAGGCAGCTTCAAACCACCACTAATTTAGAGTTCCATTACAGTAAACTGTTCCACATGTGCATCCAGGGCCCAGGCAGGCTCGGGTGGCCACGTTTCAGGAAGGAACAGCCGCCGATAGGCACCCACCCCCATCCTGCCAACACAGCCACACTGCCATCTTTCTTTCTCTTTCCTACTTTGTGTGTGAATTTCTTGAATTCTTCTTAGCACATCCCTCATCCACTCTACCTTTGTTTTGTTCTTTTCCCCATTTTCTCACCCATCCTACATTTCTTCTCAATAATCATGTTCTTATACCCAATCCTCTCCTCGGCCTCTCTCACCCGCAACCCATCTCCATCCTTCCTCTGCTTATACAACTTGTACCACAACCCCATGCAGCAGTTCAACTGTGTGGCTAACACACAAAAACATCACTAAAGATTTCACAGTGAGCCTAATGGGAGAAGAGGTACAGACTGGAAAAACAAAACTGCCAGCAACGCACAGCCTCATTGTGTGTGTGTGTGTGTGTGTGTGTGTGTGTGTGCATCATGAATATGTACTTGGCCAGGGTTTGGCCAGTTTGGGTATCTGCCTCATGAACTCGAACCAGGCCCCATAAAGGCAGCACAATCTGTCTGCAAGTACTGGGAGAAGAGAGAAGGAGAAAAAAAGGAAGACTCATGGCAAAGAGTACTGTACACATGTGACATTTGTATTCCCACAGAAGGAAACAATAGTATATTAATCCAAAAATCAACCTTAAAATGAGGCTCAGGATACCTTTCCAAAGTGGAGAATCCTGCCTACAATAAGCGCAGTAAAATTCAGTCACACTGTTTTCAAAATGAGACAAAGAAAGAAACTAGGAAAAAAAGAACACAGGGAGAGACACAGCCTTTTAAATAGAAGCCAATAACGTTACTCTCCCCAAACACAATAATGAATTAATAAAAGAGAGTTGGCGCCAGTGTTTTTTAATGAGTCACATCAGCCCAGCAGCTTTTTACAGAGCCATTTATGTTTTATGTTGGGTCCTGTGGTAGGCTTACTTTGCCAGCCCGTCTGGGGCTATAAGGGGATAAGGGGAATTTGGAGTGACCTCATCCCCTGTTAGCCAGGGCCAAATGGGTATGAAGGGCCTCCCCACTTCCCCTGAGCCTGGGGGGCACACAGGAGGCAGCAAACGGCTAGGCAGGCGAGGAGCACCAGGGCCAGCTATGGGTGGGTTCACGGCTGCTGCTGGGACTTTCCATCATTGCCTAAGATGTGCAGTTTAAATTTACTTTGGTTTTTTTTGCAAATAGTGGAGTGTCAGACCTCACAGGAGTCCATCATGTTAAAGCAAAGTCATTGGTTACATTTGAGATAATCCATTGATTTTAATCAGAACAAAATGCCTTGTAGCGAATAAAATGAAATCAATCAAGATGGAGACAGATCTACAAGATGAGGCATGCTTAGAGAGAATGTGATTCCTTTGTTTGCTGGAGAATCTGGATTTCGACAAAAAGACGAAACATAATGGAGAAAAAGACAGAGCAATGAGAGAGAGAACAGTTCCCACAGATTGAATGTCTGTCAAACAAAGGGTATCAAATCCTCTATGAGCAAAACAACAATTGTGCCTTAACCGTTGTGACGGAGCGAGGCCCCTCAGGCAATAAGAACTGCAGTCAAACATAACAAATAAATCACGGCATCTCAGGAAGCGCTGCACCACACAACCAAGAAAGGCAGTGGGTTTTTTTTTAGTTAGCACAAGAAACCACAGGTGATTACTTGGCGTATCTGAGCAGGATTCTGGGTGCCATGGTTGCCCCGGTTTGTTTACTGGAGGACCATTCTTATTCCAGTCAACAAAGACAAAAATAATTACCGTAACTGCATGCGATGTTATATTGAGTTATAATTGTATGTTTTTCTCTGTGGATATTTGCCTTTGAAGACAAATGTTCACTAGTCCTCTCTTTACACACCGACTCTTTAGACTTTCTTGCTTCACTGAGATTCAGCGTGCTGACAGGTTTTTGTTGGGTTTCCTAAACTCCCCAGAAGGCCACAATATTCAATTCTCAAATATTTTCTGCGAGGTTAAATAAAAATATGTGTCAATCAGCCTGAGCAAGTCAAAACCTTTACTGGAAGGATGGAATTGTAAATTCACTGCCTGAAGATAAATTAACTGTACCATGCATGCTGGCAGAAAAAGCTTGGCACAATCACTGCGTCCTCTTGCTCTTTTTCCACCTCTGACTTGCCCACTCCTGTTCATTTTTTGACAGAAAACTGCGCATGTCTTCCAGGCACCGTCTTCCAATTGTCAACATCATAAAGTGATTTATGCTCTGCAACTTTGTAGAGGAAATTACTTGAAACAGAGAGAGTTATGTTTAAAATTTTGGGGGTGTGAGTGAAGTCATACTACTGCAGCAGTCAAATAATGATTTAATAGTCAATGTGTCCTAACTAAGTTAAAAGACTGGTTTGTCCAATTGCTTTAAGCAAATTAAATACTTACTGTCATCATCACTGCACTGCATGCCCACAAAGAGCTGTCAGAAAAAGTTTACAGAGCTGTCACTGAAATATTAAAAAGTTGCCATTGAAACAGGATCATGTGTGTGTGTGTGTTATCTGATCACGTTGCTGATGTTGGCAGTATACTCGCTGTGAAAACATATCCTCAGCGCCATTATCTGATGTAAAACTGACAGCTCCCAGTCTTTCAACAAGTGGCTGCCTAATGGTTCTGAAAGAGACACCTAGTGACAGACGGCCCACTGTCTCCAAACAGACCCGCATTCCAGCACCTCAAACTTGTTTGACATCTGCACGCATTTGCTTGCAGCAACAATGCAGAGTAGTAGCTATGTGTAATCATTTGTCACTAAAAGACATACTGTATTGTTTTTCAAGAGTGCCACTGGCAAGTGTCCTTATGCAATCTTTGTTTTCTATCTGTCTATAAATCATCAAACATTAATTCCTACATCTCTCCCTCTTTTCTCTGTTTTTAAACATTATGTCACATAACAAGCTGTGTTGACTTGCAGCGGTGGAGCAAAGTATGGAAAGAGTGAGAACTCGCAATGAGGCATAAAACACTTTGTGACATGATGAAGTCATCCTAACAGCTTGCTGTTTCCATGAAGTGGTAGTGCTCTTTGGAGTCCTCAACACAGAGACTGAAGCACTTGGTCCAGGAAGAAAAAAAAAAGAATACACACCACAACAGTAGAGACAGAGACAGATGATCGTAAGACTATTTGCAATAAAAAGAGTCAGGAATACAGATAAAAGTGAGGCGGCTACTCTTGTAGATTTCAAATTTAAGTTGTGCTTCTAATACATCTTGTGCAGTAGTTAGTGAAAGAGGAACTATTGATGATTCACACTGGCAGCTATAAAGGTGTTTCCTTTCCTCAATGCTGACAGAAAACAATCCCGTCTCTGTATAACAAGACACTTGATGGACACATTTCAGCACCACTACTTTTTGCCTCGGGAGACAAAGCAACACTCAGACAAAAGCAGGCCCAAACACACATGCAAGCACAACAGGCACTGGCACAAGTTTCACTTTGTATCAAAAGATCTTTTAATGAGAGCTTGATGGTCAATCAGAGTGGCACACCTGCAAAAATAGACATAGGAAATGGTGTGCGGATAATTTCCTGGTTAATTATAGTGTGGTAGCAGAGAGCCCCTTGATTCCCCTAAAACCACCTGTCTAACCCCTCCCTGCCACTTCGCCTTAATTGCTATAGAAATTCCAGAAAAAGACAGGTATCAACAACTCCCAGATTTGCTGCTCAAAGTCATGCCACAAAAGACGACTCACGTACCAGGTTTTGCAATTTCATTTTGAAAATCTATCTAAGTAAGTCAAGGGTTTGGCATTATACAACTGTCATGTACGATTGGGATTCATTTGAACTTTTTAAAATTCTCTTTGAGTGTGATGATATTCAAGACACATATAATTGAAACGCTGAAACTAATCACACAGATTCAGCACAAGCAATGCTTGAAGTCAATTCCATGGACATACAGTACATCTGACCAACATATTTCTGACCTGTACTGAGCTGTGAGCACTGACTAAAGAATTTTATGGCTTGATGTGTAGACAACAACAAATAGAGAATGTTTTTGGTGAGGCACACTCTCCTGAGTCATGACACCTACCCATCTCGAGCACAACAGAAAGCACAAGTAAGATTTGATTTGCCATTGAAGATTATCTACATACGTTGACTACACACTATGAAGGTAAAGCTGATGTGTGGGTAACCTGTCCTTTATAAAGACATCTGGGTGGATGGTTTTTCTGCCTCAGACGAGCTCAATTTCTTCCACTCCAGATGTCTTTAGCTCTGTGACAAACTGAGAGACCAGATGACAGGGGAGGGCTACACAGATATCGCTAGCCTTCACTCAGCCATATGGGTTTTTTTTTTAATACACTCCTATCAAACTGGGCCTCACACTTACGTCAGGTCCACCAGGGGATGTAAGCAGCAGGTGCAAAGCCAAAGGAGTCCAGCTGCATCACTTTACCTGCTGACCAGGCACTGATGGAGCAGAAAAAAAACTACAGAAAGCTACACTCTGACATCAGGCACCTAATCTTCATCTGACATCTAAATCACAAAGCACTAGATGCACTGTGTTACACATGGCTAAAACAAGTGGAACCTGTTAATCTAGCACAAATGCCAGCAACAATAAACAATCTTCACTGACACGCGGGCAATGATGGGAACACAATGAATAAACTTCCATGTAAACTATGACCACAGTTGCTGCAGACACACCTGCACATGAATTAGCTTCTGCTGTTAAAGAGCTAGAAAACAATGCTTCTTTTTTCCAAGTGTTCATATGTTGGTTATAAAAACACCGGTCAAGGACTGGTGAGTTCTCTTGTAAATACACATTCATACACATCAAACACATTGCAAGCAGGTACACACTAACACACACACACATACATATGCTAACAGTGAAAAGCTCCATGGGCACCGGGTAACACTTGAAACACTCACTAATAAGCACATATGTGTACACAGACACATGCAGGCGCACACACACACAAGCTAAAGCATATTTTCATATAAACTAAGTGTCATACTCACATTTACAAGGCAAAGAGAAACACACAAGCTAAAACACTGCATGCAAACAAACGTGTGTTAGGACATTTTAGTGTTTCCACATGAAAATCTGGTTGGACTTTGGGAAAACAATGATTAATTGTCTCAAAGCCTCTCAAGTGTCTTGCACACTCAGTCTCTGTCTTCAATTAAAACTGTCGAGCCATTCCCAAAAAAATGCAGTCGCTCTCTTTCTTTCTCTCTGTTACCGGAGAGTGGATAAGAAAAAGGAAGACAAACAATGACTAAAGTCAGTTCTTCAAAACTTTTTTAAGCGTAAATTACTCACCACTTTTTGTGTTGATGAGGCAGACAGACAGATGAAGTTCTTGACTTTACAGTCCTGATGAGCAGAGCTAGCCAAAGAAAAGAAGAAAAGATGTGTGTACGTTCATCAGAGTCTTTCTGACAGCAAAGACAGAGTAGCAGTAAGTCTCTCTCTCTTTCTCTCTCCCTCACTCTTTCTCTCTCCCTCACTCCCTCTCTCGCACTCTCCTCCTCCTCTCAGTCTCTACCTTATAAAATCGCTCTTTCACTCCCCTAAGACAGGCGCACACTCACTCTCTCACTCACTAAGAAATAATTACACTCTCTGATTCATAAAGCCTTCCCCTGTCACGTGACCCAACGCTTCAAATATACGGCACATTTTTCACAAGCCGCAAAATGCCTGGAGGGAAAAAAATGCCCAGAGAGCTTACGTTTCTGCTTTTAATTCCCTCTCCCTTCTCCGTCTCTTGGGTAAATTCTTTTTCTCTCCTTCATCTACACAGCTAACCAGCTGGTTTAAATACAAACTGTTGTTTGAGTCGTGTTGTGATCTTATGTCTTCCATGTTTAACCTGTAAATTCACTGTTTAATAGGAGAGGATGTTTATGCGCATCCTGCACAACACAGATAATTATGTTTTGATTTAACACAGACGCTGTTTTAATGGCACCCCAACAGGTTTACTCTTCCAAGAACATTTAAGTGGTTTCACGCAGTCTTTCATATCTGGTGTGATCAATTTATGGAACGATCATGATGGACTTGTTCCCACTGTGTACAGACATGTACTCTAGGTGCTGGTTTTGTGTAACTCATGGTTTGTCTTTGGCTCTGTGTTTTATTGCTTGCAATGTTTCTGTCACAGTCTTTCCAGAGCAGTAATAATAAATTGCAACCAATTTTACCATTGCTATTGCTACTACTATTGACAGGACTCAGTACTAAAGACAGCAAGTATATGGACCCTTTTAAGGCTAATTAAGGGAGTACTGGACCAAAGACAACTGATAGAATATCTAAAACATTCTTCTCATTTAGGATAAATCAAAACCAGGATTTGGCAAAGCTAACATTTTTTAGATAGATAACATCTGTCAACATCCTGCAAAGTACAACACACAAAAAAAAAAAACCCAAACCATTTCAGTTCCTGAAATGAAACTAGTGGTGGCACATCAGCTGCAGGGAAGTCCGGTGTGAGATGGCAGAGTTTTGCAAGCAACAGCAGCGACAGATCTGGGTGTGCCCCTGAACGTGCCCCTCTCTCCATATGAGATCATATGTTTCAGATCTGTGTTTATGTGTTTGTGGTTCTGGGCGTGTGCCCTGTTTTTCTGAACGTAATGCTTCTCAAGTTGTTTTGGTTATGGGGAGAACATCAAACCTCAGAACGGGGAGGAGAAGGCACACCTCAACTGGCACCTCAACGGGCACTTTTACCTCTTCAGCAGAGCATAGATATAAAAAAAAAAACTGTAAAAACATGCATGCTTCTCTTCCACTGTGATAAGCAACATATTGTTTAAGCCAAACAAGGGGAGCAAGAATTTTCAAAATACCCAATTAACACTATTCTGAAATTAGATGTATGACAAAGCCTTTCATGTACATTCATTATGCATCACTTCTTTTGTCCCACATTTCACACTCTGAACCAATGTAAACAGCAATTTCTTTCGAGGTCTTACGAGGTACCTGTACATTTAGGGGCCTACTTTAGGTGGCACCTATAAAAAAATAGGTAAGCCTCAGTCCTCAAATAAAAAATGACCCCAATATGTTTCCACGGTGAAATCAAGCCATCACAACCACTCAGCCTCATTCTCGCTATTCCTGTGCTTCTAATCTTTACCACCACATATGCTGTAAAAGTAGCTAACTGAAACCTTCTTTCATACATTTTTTGATATGGAGCTGCTAGTGCATAATCAGGGCGAATGAATGGTTGAGCAGCGAGAGGCTGTGTTGCTTATTGCAGAAACCTTATATTTAGGAACCACAGATCTAACCCATACTGCAAAAAGCACTTCTGATCCTTATCTCATTTACATTTGATTTATGGGTTGCTTATGAGGCCACTTTGGTTAATAGAAATCCCTTAACTGTTTACACAGCAGTACTGTATCAGCAAGTGTCTAAAAGGAAACAAGAAGGTAAATACAGTCATAGGATGGTGGGAAAACTAACTCTATTACCCATTAGAGTGATCAGAATTGAGAAGTGTGAATTTCAAGTCAGCAGGATGCCATCAGGCTGACTGATGTCAGAATGTGCAGTCAAGTGCATGGAGATGGCTGCGTGTGTGTGTGTGTGTGAGTACACAGAGCATGCTGTGCTCCTTATTAAATTATGACAGTGAGCTTGAGCTGGCGGTGTGTTAAGTATTTGCTTGTGTGTGTGTGTGTGTTCATGCTTTTGCAGCATGCATGTCTGCGTTCATGAATGTGTGTGTGTGTGTGCTTGTGCCTGCATGCATGGATGAGTGTGTGTAGGCAGTAGCAGTGAGAAGGTCAGAGGTTACTAGTGTTTGTGTTTCAGTGTCAGTGAAGTGTGCTCCAGGCAGAGATTTATGATCATTGTGTCTAGGAGGCTGCAGAGTGGGGGATAATGAAGATAGATCCGTGTGCTATCTCTCTCTCCGGGCACCACTGGAAACCTGGCCTATGGCCCCCACCGTTCTCGTATCATTAACTTCAGCTTGTGACATCATAACACACTGCCCTGACATCAATCCTAACACAGTGTGTTCAGACAAAAAGTCGAAAACAGAGAGGCCATTCCTCACAGGAAGTCATCCGCAAACACAGGCATTGTTCAGTGCATAGCTTTGCAGCTTCTCTGGGTGTGTTTATGAAGATATGAAATATTCATGGAAACATACTCAGTCATGTGTTTCCACTTTAGATTCAACCATATTTGCATTCACAGAGCTATGGAGCAGAGGCTTGAGGCTCACTGGCATAGGCAAAGCAGCAATGGCAGAAATGAAAGAGCAAGTGGGGGATGATGTAGGGAGAAAGAGAGAGAGGAAGTGAGGTTAGAGGGGTTAAAGAGAGATGGAGTTGAGGAAGGGAGGGGTTGGAAGGCAAGATGGCCACTGGTACAGGAAATGTTGGAGAAAGGGGTGTGAAATAGAAAAAGAGAGGGAAAGAAAACTGGAGGCTGAGATGGCGAGAGGGTGGATTGTTGGGTTGGGGGGTTGATGGGTTTGATGGTGAGGAGGTGAGATGGGCAGCACAGAGCTGGTGCTTGTGGCTGCAGGTTTTAATCAGTAACAAGATGCATGGAATGAGATCACTATTTCCCCACATTCAGCTTGGTGCCGCATTGAGACAGGCAGGGGACACGGCGAACGCACACACCCCACTAAAAAGTAATTTGCACACACATAGGCAGGCACACATTCATGTACACACACAAATATACACTGCTTGCACTTTCTTGGTTACAGAATTAAACACACATCCTGTGAAAAGAAGGAGCTCATTCATCCCGCCTGGCAAACTGCGCTCATTTAGAGTCCAACCGCATTGAAGTAAAAACATACACTGAGGAATACTACACACGGGAAAATGGGTTACTCATGGCAAAGGAGAAATGTATGTGTTAGAGACCAAAGGGCATATACCACTATGTACTCCTCTAACAAAAACAAATGAGCACAAACCTTGGAGCAGAGAGAGAAAGCCAAAAGTTGTTTTTTTTACTGCAGAAAAAATGAAGGGAAAAAGAAAAAGGGGAGGGAAAGAAAGAGAAAATAAAAAGGAGAGTGTGCGGGTTTTTTCTGTGCGAATATTTTGTGGAGCATTCAGAGGTTGTCAACACAGCTACCAGCGTGTGTGCCAGTACATGAGCCCTCTGACCATTCCAAAACATGTGTGTCTAATGAAAGGTGAACAGCTCTCCTGTCTATACTTTCCTCAAAAATCAGCCATGATGTCACCATGAACCCATCTTGAACCCACCTCTGTCAAAAAGCATTACTCTGGCCCTCCCTCTCTCTGCCTCATTTTCTGTTCCACCTCTCCCTCCTTCACGCTCCATTCCTGCCTCTCGAATTCTTCACTGAGCTCCCATTCTTTTTCTTTCCTCTTTTTTATATTTCCGTATTCTTCAACATTTCCTCTCTCTCGTCCATGTCTCGTTTCTCTCACTGAATTGCGCACACTCCTTTTTTTTTTTTTTTTTCCTTTGGCAAGCACGGCCTAATTGAATCACCAAAAAGCGTTGGAGTTGTTTGCCAAAAATGCCAGGATGTTCTGATTATCATAAACTTTGTTTAAGCTGTGGTTTTGCAAAAAAAAAGAGAGAGAGAGAGAGAGAGAGAAAGTTCAGAGTGCATGAGTGGAAAACAAAAAAATAAAAGCTGAAAAATGAGGAAGGGGAGAATGCAAATGAAAGAGGGGAGAGGGAAAAAGAGAGAACACTGGGAAGAGAGGGGTGGTGGGGGCAGCGAGAAGGCAGCCAGAGAGCCACATATGGAAGTGATTCTGTAATTACTGCAAATCTCTGAGCTCAAAAGGAAAGGTCTTCTCTTCCATGCCTCCTTCCCTGCACATAAAACCACCCTTGTGAGAAAGCTGGGCACTAAATACTGAGCAGGAAACATGAAAAAACTCAGTTTTCATTTGCTTTTTAGCATATGAAGTGGGTAAGATATGTATTTAGCTTACGTTTGGTAAAGTTAATTGGGGATCTGCTTTTGCTATTTTTCTGCACAGATGAAGAAAAAAGTCTCTCTGCTGATTTTGAGACTAATTCCACACAACCTACTACTGGAAATTTTCTCCATTCTTTTTCATTTGCTTTGCTTTTCTGAGCCTAATCAACCATCCTGCAGTGTAATGTAAAACAAACTGGTAGGTCAGCCTGGAATACAATTCCCTCATTATATACAGTATATAATTTATAAGTACACACTTATAAATTCACACAGTTACATGGCATCATTCACATAAAGCACACATTCAACAAGGTGTGTGTGTAGGAGGGGCCGGGTGACATCCACACAGACAGTGATGAAGACTGTGTTTAAAGCCTCAGGCAAAACCGCGCTTTGCAGGTGTGTATGTTGGCAGCGACCTCTGTTCTACTCAGTCCCCCAACAGTTCGAGCAGGCTGTAATTATCTCATGCCCTGCCATAACGTGTTCTCCTGATGAGTGTGTGAGTCTACACATACAGTAAACACACCCGGACTGACGCAGCCTGAGCTACGTTTATTCTTAGACACATACAATTAATCACGACAGGAGATGATTTATGTAAAGTACACAATTCCTACCTTCTTCGCCTAGAGTAGTTTGTGCCTCGGCTGCAACAGCGAGCACATTCTCCCAGAAGTTTGAAATAATAAATAGTGGATGACAAGGGCACGCACATCGAAGTTTTCTGGGAAGGAGACAAAACAAAATCATGTACAGTCTTGAGAGAAATCCTCTATTACAGCACAGCAGCCCGTTACGAACTCGCCATTTGGTCTTCAGAGATCACTTCGGTCATTTGTCAGATTACCTTCGTTTGTTGCCAATCCGTCACCGGCAGCTCAGGGGCGTTGATGGGAGCTACCGTGCGTGAAGATTTCTGACACTGTGGCGCCCCCTAGTGATAGAAAAACACGACTGCAGCACACATCCTGTCCGTGTGAGCACGAAGAGATGGAAACCAGAACAAAGAATCATACAAACACATAAGAAATTAACCCTCCTGTTGTCTTCGTTTTGACTATACACCCCGTGTCCTCCCGGTCAAAAATGACCTGCCTGCACTAAAAATATAAAATAAAGCAATTGCATGTCATTTTAAACCACAAATCTATTTTGTATGAAGGAACAACTTGTCATTCATCAGAAA